>CAWUFW010001128.1:0-1220000 GCA_963921515.1 Calotriton arnoldi | reverse complement strand
AATAGACTTTTAAGTACAGTAGTTACAGTTGTTGCAATGGGCAACACATTTTCAAACACAATGCAACATTCAGCTCAATGTGAATTTCTAGTTAAATGCAATTAGTTACTTTATGGATTACTTTTCTAACCACAGGACTGGATCCTAGATTCAGTCCTGGGACATCTCCTGTAAACAGTTGAGTAAAAGCGTTTTGGTTACAGTCGTGATTTTTAAGGAATATTATTGTACTTTAAAAGTTGACACTTAGAAACTTTTTCTCATAGAATGACCAATGTTATCCTATGGAAGGAAATTCACTTAGGAGGTAAAAACTGTTATCGTTACTTTTTGTTACTCAGTGTTGGATCCTGGATCCAGCACTGGTGCATCTCCTGTAAACAGTTGAAAGAATGCGTTTAAGTCATACAGGCGATTTTTAAGGAATATTTGTAGTTTGTGAAAATCGACACTTTGAAACTTTTCTGCTGAAAACCAGACAAAGGATTCCTATGGAAGAAAATATAAGTTACTGGTAAGTACGGTTAAAATTACTTTTTAGGGTCAGTGCTGGGCTAAAAGATGCAGCACTGGGTTCTCTCCTGATAACAGGTGAGTAAATTGGAATTCGTACTTTGGTTGATTTTAGAGGAATATTATAAAGTTCCAAAACTCCACACTTAGAAGAATTTCCAAGTGAAACCAGTCAATGTTAGCCTATGAAGGAAATTCAAGTTACCGGTAAGTACGGTTAAAATTAATTTTGAGGATCAGTACTGGGCTGAAAGATGCAGCACTGAGGTCTCTCCTGATAACAGGTGAGTAAATCAGAATTCGGATTTCGGCTGATTTTAGAGGAATATTTTAAAGTTCCAAAAATCAACACTTAGAAACTTTTTCAGCAAAAAGCAGGCAATGATATCCTATGGAAGGAAATTCAAGTTACCGGTAAGTACGGTTAAAATTACTTTTGAGGATCAGTACTGGGCTGAAACATGCAGCACTGAGGTCTCTCCTGATAACAGGTGAGTAAATCGGAATTCGTATTTCGGCTGATTTTAGAGGAATATTTTAAAGTTCCAAAACTCCACACTTAGAAGAATTTCCAAGTGAAACCAGTCAATGTTAGCCTATGGAAGGAAATTCAAGTTACTGGTAAGTACGGTTAAAATTACTTTTCAGGACCAGTACTGGGCTGAAAGATGCAGCACTGAGGTCTCTCCTGATAACAGGTGAGTAAATCAGAATTCGGATTTCGGCTGATTTTAGAGGAATATTTGTATGTTTCAAAAATCAACACTTAGAAGAATTTCCAAGTGAAACCAGTCAATGTTAGCCTATGAAGGAAATTCAAGTTACTGGTAAGTACGGTTAAAATTACTTTTCAGGATCAGTACTGGGCTGAAAGATGCAGCACTGAGGTCTCTCCTGATAACAGGTGAGTAAATCAGAATTCGTATTTCGGCTGATTTTAGAGGAATATTTTAAAGTTCCAAAACTCCACACTTAGAAGAATTTCCAAGTGAAACCAGTCAATGTTAGCCTATGAAGGAAATTCAAGTTACCGGTAAGTACGGTTAAAATTACTTTTCAGGATCAGTACTGGGCTGAAAGATGCAGCACTGAGGTCTCTCCTGATAACAGGTGAGTAAATCTGAATTCGTATTTCGGCTGATTTTAGAGGAATATTTTAAAGTTCCAAAACTCCACACTTAGAAGAATTTCCAAGTGAAACCAGTCAATGTTAGCCTATGAAGGAAATTCAAGTTACCGGTAAGTACGGTTAAAATTACTTTTCAGGACCAGTACTGGGCTGAAAGATGCATCACTGAGGTCTCTCCTGATAACAGGTGAGTAAATCGGAATTCGTATTTCGGCTGATTTTACAGGAATATTTTAAAGTTCCAAAACTCCACACTTAGAAGAATTTCCAATTGAAACCAGTCAATGTTAGCCTATGGAAGGTAATTCAAGTTACTGGTAAGTACGGTTAAAATTACTTTTCAGGACCAGTACTGGGCTGAAAGATACAGCACTGAGGTCTCTCCTTATAACAGGTGAGTAAATCGGAATTCGTATTTCGGCTGATTTTTAGAGGAATATTTGCACAATGGTGAAGGGAGGGGCGGGGCCTGAGGTGACATCTGTGCAAACGCGCCCCGTGGCGCGTTTTAAGTTGGGGGATTAAGTCCCCTTGAATCCTGAGGGTCCCTAGGGGCCAACTAGCCCACCAGGAACCTCCAATATGCGCCAGGGGCTGCGTTGCAGAGACGTGTAGAGAGGCCACACCCCTTTTACACCTCTCTGCAACGCAGCTCTGTGGCGCTTTCTGGATGTACCTGTTGGGCTAGTTGGCCCCAGGGACCCTCAGGATTGAAGGGATTTAATTCCCCATCTTAAAACGCGCCACGGGGCCTGTTTGCACACATGTCACCTGAAGCCCCGCCCCCTCCCTTCACCACTGTGCAAACGCGCCCTGTGGCGCGTTTTAAGTTGGGGATTAAGTCCCCTTGAATCCTGAGGGTCCCCGGAGTCCAACTAGCCCACCATATACCTCCAAAAGCGCCACAGAGCTGCGTTGCAGAGAGGTGTAAAAGGGGTGTGGCCTCTCTACACGTCTCTGCAAGGCAGCCCCTGGCACATACTGGAGGTTCCTGGTGGGCTAGTTGGCCCCCAGGGACCCCCAGTATTCAAGGGGAATTTGTTCCCCTCTGCAAACGCGCCAGGGGCGCGTTTGCAGAGTGGTGAAGGAAGGGGCGGGGCCTGCGGGCCCGATCGTTTTTTTGTTTTTTGTCCCTGAAGGGGGGCTGTGTGGCCCCCCTTCCTTTTTCTCTTTTTGGGCCCTGGGGACCCCATCCCCCAGGGCCTTATCCCTTTTTTAAATTACAAAAAAAAAAAAAACGGGAAGGGGGACGCGTGGCCCCCTTCCCTGGGCCTGTATTGGCCCCGGGGACCCCATCCCCGGGGCATGGCCTCTATATTTATTATTTTGAGGGGGCAGCGTGGCCCCCTCCTCTGGCCATTTTAAGGCCCCGGGGACCCCATCCCCGGGGCCGGCCTTTCCATTTTTTTTTTACAGTTTTTTTCTCTTTTTTGGAGAGGGGGCCGCGTGGCCCCTTCCCGAGCCACTACTTGCCCCGGGGACCCCATCCCCCGGGGCTGGCCCTCTCCGTTGGGGACTGTGGGGGTCCCCAATCCCCCACAGTCCCGCCGGCTCCCCACGTCCCTTGGGAGCCGGCATTGCTGTTCCACATGGGGAGCAGCTGACATGCTGCTCCCCATGTGGAAAAGCAATCGCTTTGGATATTGGAAGAGAGCAGGTTTCCCTGCTCTCTCTTCCAATATCCAAAGCAGTTTGCTATGGCAGGACGGGAGCCGCGAGGCTCCCGTCCTGCCATAGCAAACTACAGTGTCCCGGGGGTAGGCACCCCGGGACACTGCAGGAGCCGGCCCTGGGGGTGGTGGTCCCCAGGGCCATCAAGGGCTCCAGGAGGGGGCCGCGTGGCCCCCTCCCATTCAGTACACAGCCCCGGGGTGGTGGTGGTCCCCGGGGCTCTGGGGGTCCGTAACGGACCCCCATATTAAAATGTTTAGTGCCCGGGAGGTGGCGGTCCCGGGCGTGTGGGGGCTGGAGCCCCCACACTGGTTTTATTTTTAATTATAAAAAAGCCCGGGGAGGTGGTGGTCCCCGTGGCTGCGGGAGGGCTCAGAGCCACCATTTTTCAAAAAAGCCCGGGGGTGGCGGTCCCCGGGGCTTGGGGGCCCTTTGAGGCCCCCACACGTTAAATTATCCCCCCACCATGCCCCCGGGACTTGGGCCACCCGGGGCCATTGACTATCGAGCGCGGGAGACCGCGCTTCGATTTTTTCGGCAGGATTCGCGCACCCTGAGCGCATCCTGCCGATTTTAAAAAATTATTTTTTTTTGCCCAGGGGTCCTTGTGGGACCCCTGAGCAAACCTAGGGGTCAGGGTGTTTCTACCCTGCCCCTTTGTGCGCTTTGCGCACTTGTTTCTGTCCCTCGGTTCTACCGAGGGACAAAATGACTGCCAACATTTCCTGAATCGGAATGTTGACAGCCAGCTGACAACCAATTAACATGCAGCTCGTGATCGGGACGGTGCGCGCAGGGTGCGCTGAGGGTACGCGGACCCTACTCGGCCATAGATATCACTAACTTTTTACTTTTCATTTTCTCAGCAACTACTGAATGGATTTACACCATTTAACAAAAGGGTTCTTTCTGAACCAAGAACTAGCTCTTTGCCAAATTTGGTGTAATTCCGTTCAGCAGTTCGGGCTGTAGCCGTGTCTAAAGTTTCCTATGGAAAAGTGCATGGGGAAAACGCGTTTTGGGACCCCCTTTTTCTCGGCCCCGGCTTGACGAATCCCCGAGACTTTCAGGGTAGGAGCGGACCGGAGCGGGCCACAAAGTTTGAACATTTCGCGAAGATACGTCAACCGGCAAGAGAGTTATTTCAAATAGAATGTCGCGGATTTCCTATGGATAATAGGTTGTAACTATAACTATCTACTGGCGACCGCCAGTAGATAATATATATATATATATATATATCAAAATATTTATAAGCTCTTATATATATATATATAAGCTTATAAGGATTTCCCCTACCTTTTACCACTTTACTAAAGTGGCAATAGGTAGGGGGCAATTACCAAACCTAATACTTACCTAGATCTGAAGGTGTAACTAGGAACACAGTAATACTGCAACTAGAAGGAAGATGGCTGCCTTTTATTTTTGCAAAGGCAGTCATTAACCAATCACCTAATGACTTGACATCGCTATGTACCATGATACTTTATTGTGGAAATAGTGTCCATGTAACCACCCATGGCAATAATGTATTCTTGTGTAACATCAACAAAAGGGATTGCCAAAAACATTTGTGTACATGTTTAAAACCAAAGGGTCTATCAAGAGAAAAACTGCAGTGTATGTAAATGATTTTTAAAAATGTGTCCCCATTTTTTTAAATTGTTTTTACATTACAGCGGTACTTCTTAGAAACTACCCCTGTACTACTGCAGGAGTTACTAAATTTTTATTTACAAAAATTCACATATACAGTGGAATATTCTACCACTACTACCTTATATAGGCTTTCTGAAACCTACTTACACTACATTTCTAAACTCTTCATCTCTATTTTTCATAATACTATACAGCACACAGCAAAACCTGTGTTACAAATACAAGATGGCTGCCTTTCCTCTGTGGACTTTCCTGCAGTAGCCAATCATAAATATTTTTTGATGTCATCAGTATGTACCGCTGGTCCACTGTGGTACATAGAGGTACCATGGCAACAACAGATATCACTAAGATTTTTGACCATATAACTTAACAACCACAAAACTGTTTTAGGCACCATATCAAAAAGGGTCATCTACAAACTATACTCTGCATCCCTGTGAATTTTCATCGTAATCCGTGATGCAGTTTTGGCGCTATGTCCAATACAAAAAGTCCATGTAAAATAGATTGGGGTCCAAATATGTTTTGGGGCCCTCCCTTTTCTTTGCACCTCCTTGACCAAACACCACCAAACTTTCCATCATCCGTTAATGTACAATGAGGAATAGTTCTGGAAAGTTTAGTGGAGATTCGTCAAACGGGCAAAATCTGAGGAATTCCTACCTCTGGTAAACCTGACTACAGAGTGATTACAGCCCCTCTGTACCAAAGGTTACAGGGACATTATAGTTAGGCTGACATTTCACTCATACAAAACCAGAGACATTTAGCAGTTATAGTTACCTGAGCTAACTATAACTTACACCCCCACAATGCACTGCTTATGACCTCACATGTTACATCACTCATGACATGGTCAGAGACATCACTCATGACATCTCAAATGACATTACTGATGACATCGTCCAGTGAGTGTAAGTATTTTCTAAGAATATATGAATTTTAAACATAGACTCTAACCTACTGCAAAAGTTAAATTAGCATAATAGGTGCACTACTATGGAGTGATACTGCTTCTAACATATATTTTGTGAGTGGCTGTGTGACTTTATGTATCCTTGTGTATATGGGTGAGCGAGTGGCTGTATGGGTGAGTGATTGGCAGTGTGAGTGGCTGTATGGGTGGGTGAGTGAGTGTGTAGTGACTGTATGGGTGAGAGTGGGTGTCTGAATGGCTGTATGAGTGAGTGACTGCTTGTGTAAGTGGCTGTATGGGTGAGAGAGTGGTTGTTTGAGGGAGTGTTTGACTAAGTGAGTTGGTGTGTGAGTGGCTGTATTGGAGAGTGATTGTCTGTGTGAATGGCTGTATGGGCGAGTGAACAGATGTGTGAGTGCTTGTATGGATGTATGAATGGTGTGTGAGTGCTTGTATGGATGTATGAATGGGTACGTAAGTGGTTCTGTGGGTATGTGAGTGAGTGTGTGAGTGCTTGTATGGGTGAGTGAGTAGCTGTTTTGAGAGTCTGTATGGGTGAGTGAGTCGGTGTGTGAGTGACTGTAGGTAAGTAAGTGGGTGTGTGAGTAACTGTATGGGTGAGTGTATGACTATGTGACTGGCTGTATGGGTGAGTGACTGGTTGTATGAGTGGCTGTAGGGTGAGTGAATGGTTGTGAGAGTGGCTGTACGAGTGAGTGAGTGGGTGTGTGATTCCCTCAATGGAGGAGTGAGTGGGTATGTGATTACTGGTATGGGTCTGTGAATGAGTGTGTGGGTGAGTGAGTGGGCGTACTAGAGGGTGTATGGGGGTGTGAGTGGGTATGTGAGTGGTTCAGTGGATGAACCTCCTGACACACACCTACAAAGCTCTCCACAATGAAGGACCAGCATACCTAAACCACTGCCTTGCATTCCACGTACCTGCCAGACAACTCCACTCCGCCCTACTTGCCCTAGAATCCATCCCCAGGATCCACAAGACCAGAACCGGTGGAAGTACATTCTCCTACTTTGTCGCCAAGACCTGGAAAACCTGGCTCCTCCCCCTCAGGCAATCCGCGTCGCTGACCCAATTCAAGAAGGACCTCAAGACCTGGCTCTTCGAATTATCCTATTCTCAGAGGGACCAGCAGCCCCCCATCGCCTTGAGACCCTCACGGGTGAGTAGCCACGCTTTACAAGCTATTGATTGATTGATTGATTGGTTGATGTCATCACTGATACCATCAGTGATGTAATTTGAGATGTCATCAGTGATGTCTAAGCTATAGTTAGCTCATGTCATGAGTGATGTAATATGTGAGGTCATAAGCAGTGCATTGAGGGGGCATAAGTGATAGTTAGCTTCGGTAACTATAATTGCTGATTTTCTCAGTTTTTTTACGAGTGAAATGTCAGCCTAACTTTAAATCCATATAACCTTTGGTTTTTACAGTGAATTTCTACGGGCCCGATTCACAAAAGTAATCTGAGACAAAATCCTAACTTTACGACTTTCGGTATTCACAGAAGGCATTTAGGAGTACTAAAGTTAGGATTCTGTCTCAGTCAATCTTAAGTTTTGGTCTTAAGTTAGACTTAAGACAAACTTAAGTTTAACCGAGACAAAATCCTAACTTTACGACTAGGATTTTGTCTCAGTTAAACTTAAGTTTGTCTTAAGTTCAACTTAAGACCAAAACTTAAGTTTATCTGAGACAAAATCCTAACTTTAGTATTCCTAAATGCCTTCTGTGAATACCGAAAGTCGTAAAGTTAGGATTTTGTCTCAGATTACTTTTGTGAATGGGACCCTATGTTTTTTTATTCTAGTTCCTAACTATAACATCCCTGTAACCTTTGATTTTTTCAGTGAATTTCTATGTTTTTAATTTTAATTTTTTCAGTCACATTTTTTTACAGTATATTTACATGCTGGGCGACACTAAGGTGTGACATTTGTGCAGTGAACTCTATACATCATACTGAATGTTAAAGGTGTCATGATAGTGTGCCTACAAAGTTGAAATGTAGGCAAATGCAGTTTCGGGGAATCCTGTCCTGCAATGACACGTACACAAATGTATGTCAGAAGTCACTGTGTTGCAGAAAGAAGGCACCTCAAGAAACGTGACCAGAAAGATGCCGTTCTTTCTCGCCAGGCCATGGGACTCCGCGATGTAGTTTTTATCACAGTTTTGCTGTGTTCTGCATTTTGCTGTGTTCTGGGTTAGGGTCTTAGATATAGGTATTAGGTTTTATTGTTGTTCACTACCTAATATTACTTTATTTAAGTGGCATTAGGTCTAGAATTGTATTTATAATTTTCCATACAATGTTAGAGCAGTCTAGGGAGAGCTGCACATTATTTTTAATTAGCACAGTAATTTGTAGGTATTATCACACGACTCCATAGACATTTTTGTGCATATTTAAATATGTTAAAAATAGACAATACACTTCAGTACACTATATTTGTAAAATGTAGTGTATTACAATATTTTGTGATATCTTTTTTTAAAAACTTTTATGTAGTATCTCAGTAGAAGTTGACCAAACACCACCAAACGTTCCATCATCCGTTAATGTACAATGAGGAATAGTTCTGGAAAGTTTAGTGGAGATTCATCAAACGGGCAAAATCTGAGGAATTCCTACCTCTGGTAATCCTGACTACAGAGTGATTACAGCCCCTCTGTATCAAAGGTTACAGGGACGTTATAGCTAGGCTGACATTTCACTCATACAAAACCAGAGAAATTTAGCAGTTATAGTTACCTGAGCTAACTATAAATTACACCCTCACAATGCACTGCTTATGACCTCACATATTACATCACTCATGACATGGTCAGAGAAATCACTCATGACATCTCAAATGACATTACTGATGACATCGTCCAGTGAGTGTAAGTATTTTCTAAGAGTTTATGAATTTTAAACATAGACACTAACCTACTGCAAAAGTTAAATTAGCATAATAGGTGCACTACTATGGAGTGATACTGCTTCCAACATATATTTTGTGAGTGGCTGTGTGACTGTATGTATCCTTGTGTATATGGGTGAGCGAGTGGCTGTATGGGTGAGTGAGTGGCAGTGTGAGTGGCTGTATGGGTGGGTGAGTGGGTGTGTAGTGACTGTATGGGTGAGAGTGGGTGTCTGAATGGCTGTATGAGTGAGTGACTGCTTGTGTAAGTGGCTGAATGGGTGAGAGAGTGGTTGTTTGAGGGAGTGTTTGGCTAAGTGAGTTGGTGTGTGGGTGGCTGTATTGGAGAGTGATTGTCTGTGTGAATGGCTGTATGGGCGAGTGAACAGATATGTGAGTGCTTCTATGGATGTATGAATGGGTATGTAAGTGGTTCTGTGGGTATGTTAGTGAGTGTGTGAGTGCTTGTATGGGTGAGTCAGTGGCTGTGTTGAGAGTCTGTATGGGTGAGTGAGTCAGTGTGTGAGTGACTGTAGGTAAGTAAGTGGGTGTGTGAGTAACTGTATGGGTGAGTGTGTGACTATGTGACTGAGTGTATGGGTGAGTGACTGGTTGTATGAGTGGCTGTAGGGTGAGTGAATGGTTGTGAGAGTGGCTGTACGAGTGAAGTGAGTGGGTGTGTGATTCCCTCTATGGAGGATTGAGTGGGTGTGTGAGTACTGGTATGGGTCTGTGAATGGGTGTGTGGGTGAGTGAGTGGGTATACTAGAGGGTGTATGGGGGTGTGAGTGGTTCAGTGGATGAACCTCCTGACCTGCGCCTACAAAGCTCTCCACAATGAAGGACCAGCATACCTAAACCACTGCCTCGCATTCCACGTACATGCCAGATAACTTCACTCCGCCCTACCTGCCCTAGAATCCATCCCCAGGATCCACAAGACCAGAACCGGTGGCAGTTCATTCTCCTACTTTGTCGCCAAGACCTGGAAAACCTGGCCCCTCCCCCTCAGGCAATCTGCGTCGCTGACCCAATTCAAAAAGGACCTCAAGACCTGGCTCTTCCAATTATCCTATTCTCAGAGGGACCAGCAGGCCCCGAACGCCTTGAGACCCTCACGGGTGAGTAGCCACACTTTATAAGCTATTGATTGATTGATTGATTGATTGGTTGATGTCATCACTGATGCCATCAGTGATGTCATTTGATATGTCATCAGTGATGTCTAAGCTATAGTTAGCTCATGTCATGAGTGATATAATATGTGAGGTCATCAGCAGTGCATTGAGGGGGCATAAGTGATAGTTAGCTCCGGTAACTATAATTGCTGATTTTCTCAGTTTTTTCACGAGTGAAATGTCAGCCTAACTATAAAGTCCAAATAACCTTTGGTTTTTGCAGTGAAGTTCTACGGGCCCGGTTCACAAACGTAATCTGAGACAAAATCCTAACTTTACGACTAGGATTTTGTCTCAGTTAAACTTAAGTTTGTCTTAAGTTTAACTTAAGACCAAAACTTAAGTTTATCTGAGACAAAATCCTAACTTTAGTACTCCGTGAATACCGAAAGTCGTAAAGTTAGGATTTTGTCTCAGATTACTAGGGTGAATCGGGCCCTACGGTTTTTTTATTCTAGTTTCTAACTATAACGTCCTGTAACCTTTGATTTTTTCAGTGAATTTCTATGTTTTTTAATTTTAATTTTTTCAGTCACATTTTTTTACAGTATATTTACAATATTTTGTGATATCTTTTTTTTACTTTTATGTAGTATCTCAGTAGTAGTTGTTTAAAGAATCCTTTAATATTTTTAAAGCTGTTTTTTAATAAGTATGTTTTTTTCTAAATACTTCTATTATTTATGGCTTGATTATTTTTTGTATATTTTTTAAAAAAACTAATATTTTTATATATTTTATAATACATTTCTCAACTGGTTTTTAAAATATAAACTATTTGTAATTTATTTTGTTATTGAGAATATATTTATATATTTTTTAGTTCCATGGTACTTCTGCAGTTCCGGCGAGACACGCTAGCGAGCTAGAACTCTATGGTTTTGTATTCTGATTACATGATCGCAACAGAACCGCGGTGTGAGTGTAGGTGTGAGAGTCTCTGTATGAGTTTGTGAAGGGGTGTGACAATGTCTGCATGAGTTTAGGAGTGGATGTGAGAGTGTCTGTATGGATGTAAGTGTGGGTGTCAGAGTATCTGTAGGGAGTTGTGAATGGGTGTAACAGTGCCTATACGATATCTGAATGGGTGTAACAGTGTCTGTATAGGTATGTGAGTGGGTGTGAAAGGGCCTATATAGGTGTAATTTTAGGTGTAAGCGTCTCTGTATAGGTTTGTGAATGGGTGTGAGAGCCTCTGTATGGGTTTGTGAATGGGTGTGACAGTGCCTGTATGGGTGTAAGAGTGAATGTGAGAGTGACTGTATGGGTATGTGAATGGGTGTTTCAGCATCTGTATGGGAATATGACTAGCTCTGAGAGGAAGCGAGAGTATAAATATATGTATATATATTTTTTTAAGTCACACTAAATCCACAGCTCCCCGCGGAGTTAACTGGGGGCGCGCTGAGCCTTGCGAGGGATCTGTGGATTTCGCGAGTGGCAAAAAGAAATGTTTTTTCTCATTTCTGATCCCAGGATACATGCTCAGCCCTCTTTTGCAACATGTACAAGGGGTCAGGAAACATCTCTCCTGACCCCTTTATTCAATTTGCAAACACATTATCAGCCCAGGGACCATTTCCCGGACAAACAAAATGGCAGCCAGAAGTTTTCTGTGAAGGTGCAGCCAGCCAATCAGCACTTTGCTGTGGCGCGTGAATCCACAGATCTCCCGTGGGTGGATCTGCAGAGGATCTGTGTCCCTAAATATACAAATTTGTTGTCTGGTTAATATCTCTAAAACTACTGAATGGATTTCCATCAAATAAGTGAATCTTCAGAACCAAATCTACCTTTCTGCTAAATTTGGTGTAATTCCGTCCAGCAATTCAGGCTATTGGTTTGTTCAAAGGTCCTGTGGAAAAGAACATGGGAAAAACGTGTTTTTTGATCGACCCTTTTTCCCAGCCCCTGCTTGACGAGCCACCCCGAAACTTTTCAGACACAAGCTGACTTGAGGTTCAAATGTTTTGGGAAAATTTTGTGAAGATTTGTCAACTGGCGCCAAAGAAATAGGCAACTGAAAAATAGCTTTTTAATAGAAATCAAGTCTACAGCTACCTTCAGGTGACAACAAAAAGGATATATATATATATATATATATATATCTATAGCTATATATATATATATATAAATATATCTATATATATATATGAATAAATATATATATATATATATATATACAGATATATATATATATATATTAACCCCGGGCATAGTGGGCATAGCGGGGCTACGCGGAGGGCCACGGAGTTGAGGACAAACTCCGTGGAACTCTGTGGAGCTCCACTACGCCACCCGGCTCCCACCCCCTATTAACAATTGATTAAAACTTAAATAAAAAGAGTTTAGAGCAAAGAAAAACCACTTACCTTGGCTGCGGCGTCCCCGGCAGTGAGAAATGCGCATGCGCTGGCGCGTGCGCATGCGCAGTTTTCCCAGAGACGGCGATGAAGAGGAGGAGGGCAGCCCGGGGACGCCGCAGCCAAGGTAAGTGGTTTTTCTTTACTTTAAACTCTTTTTATTTAAGTTTTAATCAATTGTTAATAGGGGGGGTGGGAGGCGGGGGCTGGCCGCGCAGTAGGCAATTCTCCGCACACTTCGCGGGCGGAGCGGAGGTCTCCGCCCGGGGTTAATATATATATACAGATATATATATGTATATATATATGCAACAGAACTCCCTCATGTTGCTTTAGTGAGAAAAATGAGCCACTCCGATTTTAGAGTTGCAAAATTCTAAGTTTTAATGGCACAAACAAAGATTCGTTTCAACCTCTCTCGGGGTCTATATCCTTTTCGCAGTCACCCGTAGGTAGCTATAGACTTGATCTCTATTAAAAGCTGTTTATATGTATATATGTGTGTGTATATATAGTACTTACTGGCATTTTTTGACTTGGCTATAACTTTGGCATTGTTGGACCACTCTGCATGAAATTTTGCCCAAGAAGTGTCACGTGGATAGTACTGAATGGTAAAGTTTGGGGGTGATTTGTGCAGTGGGGTCCGAGAATTTGGGGCACAAAATAAGGTTCGCGTTTGTAATATTAATTCCCATAGGAATCTTTAGCCACCTCTACAGCCCGAGACGCTGAACGGACATACTCCACATTTGGCAAGGAGGTAGATGTTGGTTCAAGGAAGTGCCTTATGCTTATTTGGTGTAATTCCGTTCAGTAGTTTTTGAGAAATTTAAGTTTAAAATGATATTGATATCTCTGGCCGCGGATATTTCGCGGTGGTTTTGCGATGAATCGTGAATGCACGTGCCAACTGGAATGCTCTGATTGGCTGGTCTCAACCTGAATAGAAAGTTGCGCTGCCATTTTATCTACTGGGACCGGTTCCAGGGGCTGAAAATTTGTGTGAAAGCCCACATAAAGGGTCATGGTGGAGATACTCTGACCCCATGGTTGAGAAATGGGGGCGTTAGTGACACAAGTTATGTGCCCAAAATGGATTTTTTTATTCGCACGCAATATTCACGATGATGTTGTGACCGCCAGCACGGCCACCCCGTGTACCGTCGCTGGGATGTCGCGGCTATCGACTTCAACGCCAATATTGGTGAAAAGATAAAAAAATATCAGTGAATCATTAATACACATTATATTATTTTGAGATTCTGATAAATGTTTTTATAGAATTATTTATATAGTGAGTTATTTACTGTGATGGTTAGAATTAATTATATAGGTATAATTTTTTAATGTGGAGGTGGCGGCTATCCTGCTTTTGCTTTCTGCTTTCGCAACGTACCCACGGGGATCGCGATTACCTATGTCATCGCGTTACCCGAAGTCACCGCGAAAACAGAAAATAGGTTTTAGAGATGGTTGTTGTAGAAATACAGTAGAAAAACATGAGTTTGAAGTGTACAGTAATAAAACTCTAGTGTGTAGAATACTGTAATGTGTGTGCATATATGTGTTTTCACATTATGAAAAGGCGCGATCGTCGCGGTTAACAACGCCGACGCGATGTCCTGATTAATGGCGAATACGGGAAATAGGTCTGAAAGATGTTTTTTAAAGAACGTTAGTACAAAAATATGAGTTTAAACATGCTTTGAAAGAAGTATAAATATCGTAATGTGTGCAGAGCAATGTTCAGAATGAATTTTTTTACAAATTATTTTTGGGTGTGTTGGTGGTCATTAAATGTCTGCTTTTGTTTTCCGTTTTTGCATCATGTCCACATGGATTGCGACATTGTCGCAAAGATTCCCAAAAATTAAAGAAAAAAAACGCTTTAGAAAAAACTTCACAATATTTGGGGTATTAGGGTGACTCTGACAAGAACCATTGTTTTGGTTGTGTGTATATGGCTGCTACACATAAGACCGGATGCAGAGTTTCAGGTTACTTAGGAACACCCTGTTGCCTTCATCTGTAAAGTGCACTCTGTCATTTCTGTACATTCCATGCATGTCAAAACACAGATTGTTGTTATAAATACAGCCCATACGATGGTCTCTGAGGAATGCAGAAACAGTTTTATTAACATGTTTCCTGACTTTGTCAATCTGTGGACAGAATTGATTTGATCACTTCCATTTCTGTCTTTGGCATATATTAGAGTACACCAAGACAGTATGAGGGAAAAGCGACATCAGTTCTGCAAAGGTATGTTTCATTAGGATTTCCAGCCCTACCCCAGTCAATGTGCCTAGGTCGTTGCCACCACAGTGCACAATCATGAGGTGAGGCGTTTGGGAATCCACAATGGATTTAACCAAAGCCAGCAACTGATGAAACGTTAATCCTCTCTGGCTAAACCAAGGAATCTGCACATTTGGCAAACCCAAGCCCCTGTCAATACTTCTCTTTTCTGCAGCCTCTTTAGCCCAATAGATACAGCTGTGGCCCATAATCCATACTCTAAGCATTTTGACGCGAAGGAGCAATAGTAGACAGGAGAAGGCTGGTGCTGAATGAGGTAGTTTTCCAAAGGAAAAGAAGTTAAAATGGAAGTGGTTTAAAATATATATATATATATATATATATATATATATATATATATATATATATATATATATATATATATATATATATATATATATATATATATATATATATATATATATATATATATAAACAGTTATCCCCAAGCGAGGCTGCACTTAAGAAAACTAGGCGGACCCTGCACATTTCAGCAGTCTCCTTTATTTCAGAACAACCGGACATCAAAGCGCTCATCAATTAACAGCCCTACGCGTTTCAAAGCTCCTGCTTCTTGTTCACGGGCAAATGCGATGTCCAATAGGCGGAAAAGCCAGAATGAAATAAGTCACAACTTTTTATACCTTTAGTAGGTTACGCCCTCTGGTGTGGCTTTTTATGATAACAGATTTCTGGGACTTGTAGTTTTCATGCTGGTTCAATTATAATCCTCCAGTGGATTCCGCCGATAAAAACATCCTTTTGGCACAATTTGCGCTCTCCAGTGAGCGTTAAGCACAAGATTCTGGTTTACTTTGTTGAACCTGTTTTTATCTGCAAGTCAAACACAGTGATCTGTGTGGGGCAGCCCAACATTTCATTTGTTGGTAGTGCAAGCCTCCCGGCCGGGACTGGCCGGTTTAAATGTATAAACAGTTATCCCCAAGCGAGGCTGCACTTAAGAAAACTAGGCGGACCCTGCACATTTCAGCAGTCTCCTTTATTTCAGAACAACCGGACATCAAAGCGCTCATCAATTAACAGCCCTACGCGTTTCAAAGCTCCTGCTTCTTGTTCACGGGCAAATGCGATGTCCAATAGGCGGAAAAGCCAGAATGAAATAAGTCACAACTTTTTATACCTTTAGTAGGTTACGCCCTCTGGTGTGGCTTTTTATGATAACAGATTTCTGGGACTTGTAGTTTTCATGCTGGTTCAATTATAATCCTCCAGTGGATTCCGCCGATAAAAACATCCTTTTGGCACAATTTGCGCTCTCCAGTGAGCGTTAAGCACAAGATTCCGGTTTACTTTGTTGAACCTGTTTTTATCTGCAAGTCAAACACAGTGATCTGTGTGGGGCAGCCCAACATTTCATTTGTTGGTAGTGCAAGCCTCCCGGCCGGGACTGGCCGGTTTAAATGTATAAACAGTTATCCCCAAGCGAGGCTGCACTTAAGAAAACTAGGCGGACCCTGCACATTTCAGCAGTCTCCTTTATTTCAGAACAACCGGACATCAAAGCGCTCATCAATTAACAGCCCTACGCGTTTCAAAGCTCCTGCTTCTTGTTCACGGGCAAATGCGATGTCCAATAGGCGGAAAAGCCAGAATGAAATAAGTCACAACTTTTTATACCTTTAGTAGGTTACGCCCTCTGGTGTGGCTTTTTATGATAACAGATTTCTGGGACTTGTAGTTTTCATGCTGGTTCAATTATAATCCTCCAGTGGATTCCGCCGATAAAAACAACCTTTTGGCACAATTTGCGCTCTCCAGTGAGCGTTAAGCACAAGATTCCGGTTTACTTTGTTGAACCTGTTTTTATCTGCAAGTCAAACACAGTGATCTGTGTGGGGCAGCCCAACATTTCATTTGTTGGTAGTGCAAGCCTCCCGGCCGGGACTGGCCGGTTTAAATGTATAAACAGTTATCCCCAGCGAGGCTGCACTTAAGAAAACTAGGCGGACCCTGCACATTTCAGCAGTCTCCTTTATTTCAGAACAACCGGACATCAAAGCGCTCATCAATTAACAGCCCTACGCGTTTCAAAGCTCCTGCTTCTTGTTCACGGGCAAATGCGATGTCCAATAGGCGGAAAAGCCAGAATGAAATAAGTCACAACTTTTTATACCTTTAGTAGGTTACGCCCTCTGGTGTGGCTTTTTATGATAACAGATTTCTGGGACTTGTAGTTTTCATGCTGGTTCAATTATAATCCTCCAGTGGATTCCGCCGATAAAAACATCCTTTTGGCACAATTTGCGCTCTCCAGTGAGCGTTAAGCACAAGATTCCAGTTTACTTTGTTGAACCTGTTTTTATCTGCAAGTCAAACACAGTGATCTGTGTGGGGCAGCCCAACATTTCATTTGTTGGTAGTGCAAGCCTCCCGGCCGGGACTGGCCGGTTTAAATGTATAAACAGTTATCCCCAAGCGAGGCTGCACTTAAGAAAACTAGGCGGACCCTGCACATTTCAGCAGTCTCCTTTATTTCAGAACAACCGGACATCAAAGCGCTCATCAATTAACAGCCCTATGCGTTTCAAAGCTCCTGCTTCTTGTTCACGGGCAAATGCGATGTCCAATAGGCGGAAAAGCCAGAATGAAATAAGTCACAACTTTTTATACCTTTAGTAGGTTACGCCCTCTGGTGTGGCTTTTTATGATAACAGATTTCTGGGACTTGTAGTTTTCATGCTGGTTCAATTATAATTGGCGGAAACCACTGGAGGATTATAATTGAACCAGCATGAAAACTACAAGTCCCAGAAATCTGTTATCATAAAAAGCCACACCAGAGGGCGTAACCTACTAAAGGTATAAAAAGTTGTGACTTATTTCATTCTGGCTTTTCCGCCTATTGGACATCGCATTTGCCCGTGAACAAGAAGCAGGAGCTTGAAACGCGTAGGGCTGTTAATTGATGAGCGCTTTGATGTCCGGTTGTTTGAAATAAAGGAGACTGCGAAAATGTGCAGGGTCCGCCTAGTTTTCTTAAGTGCAGCCTCGCTAGAGGATAACTGTTTATATATATATATATATATAACATTTTTTTCATTGGATGCTGTCCGCATGAAAGTGAATAAAATTAGATAGTGTGTTGGATGGCTCAGGAAGAAGTCTTATTATTGCCTGTATTTAAAAAAACAAAATGTAATACAGATATCGATATGCTTTTGAATCTCTGGAGTAAACCACACCTGCTGTGTCTCATTTGGAAGTAGCATGTTCCTTCTAGAATGTGCTGTGAACTTGTGATCTACTGGTTCCACAGGGTTGCTAGGTATTCTAAGATAAGAATGTATTGGGGGAAGGGTGTTAAAGAGACAGAACATTTTTTTAAAAAGTTGAGGAGTGATGACACAATGTAAGTAATGGCAAGTTTTAATTTCCAAGTCAGGACTATGAAATAAACTGTTGTGTAGTATTTAAATTTCAGAAAAATGAAGCTAGATATCTGTTTGAACTCCCGTTTTTTTCACGATTATTTTGCGATGATCGCGAAAACATTGCGAAAACGCGCTGACAGGAACCTCGTTTTGAAAGAGAGAGAAAGGGTAAACAAATGCTAACCATTCACAAGTGGAGATGCAGTAGTCTAAAATGAAAGACATTACTTCATTTGCTGCCTTTCTCATGATGATAGAGTAGAAAGTTGAAAAGTTTGCCATTTTAGACTTGCTTTGTATGAGAGTGGTGTACCATTCTTGTGCTTAGTTTTTACAAATCTTAACAGTGTCTAAACTATGCAGAACAAGCTAAAACAACAATATAATCTACAAACTGAATTCAGTGGTATGTATATAACTTTGTAATTATTTTAAAAATGTACATTAGAAATGAAGATGTATATGGGAGTTTGATTAAAAGCATGTGAAAAAATATATGAGTTGAACTGTATCTATTAGAGGGTATGTGTTAAGAGGTTAGTGGTGAATGTTTTGGGAAGTAATAGAAAAATGAATTAGTGCCTGTTTATTACATTTTTTATTTTATTGAAAAATGATAGTATAGTTTTGTGGAAAGTTGCAATGAGGAACTAAGAATGTTTTAAATGTCTATACATCATGTGCAGAATAGATACATCTGTCATTTGCATTCTCGGAGTTGCAGTACTTTTAGTAACATTATTAAACAGGAATAGTGTTGTGAGAAATAAAAGATGAGAACGTTGTCTGCGTGTATATTAATTAGAAAGAAGTATACTTGTTAGGTATATATTGGGAAGTGTTTGTCAATGTGGTTTTTAACTTATATGACCACTTTGCATATGCATAGATGGTGAGATATAGTTTTTGTACTTGCTCATAGCTATATAAACAGTGGGACTTTTGAGTTTGCTTAAAGATGCAGAGAGGTATATATTTTGGAAAAGATGGCTTGAGAAGTGTACATCTATTAAGAAATCGCATATATGTTTACATGGTGATCTATGTTCAGTAAGGCTGATGAAAATTTCATGTATATGGTGAGGGTTGTGTTTTTCTTTAAACATGCTTTGTTTAAAATTGAGAAGGATTAATAGTGCAGAATGCCTCAAGAGTTCTTGTGCTAGGTTCATTTTGAGTGTAACTTTTGTTTGAGATATGCTGAATATATGTTTCAGAAGCAAAAAAAGTATTTGAGAAACAATGTAGGTATGCCATTCACAAAAGGTTTAGTGCTTTGAAAAATTTCAAAATGTTGTTTTCCATTTTAGAAACTTGCGGATGCATGAACACGCTCAGTAGCAAAGCAATGTATGTTTCTAGAGGGCCATGTATACAATTATATATCAAGTTTGATACCCAGATTTCACTCACGCATAGCTCAAAATAATAGCATGTATACAGTAAAACAGGTAGTTTGATACTGACAGAAGGAGAAAAACAATGATTCAGCGATATATTGACAATTGTTATGTATCTAACAGGAATGAAGGTACTTTCTCAATCACTCACTCAGGCAGTATTCAGGCACTCATGGCATCACCCAGCCACTACCCAGGCAGTCATCAAATCAGTGATGCACTATCCATGGAGTTATTCAATTATCCAGAAACTATACATGTACTCTTGCAATCAGGCAGGCAGAAATTATGTAGTTATTGAAGTATGCAGGCACTACGGATACATTCATCTAATCACCTAGGTACTATCTATTGACTTATGCAATTAACAAGTCAGTAACTATGCAATCATTATACTTACACTTACATCTCATGTACATGCAGTAATTGAAATACTGAGGCTTACGCGTGCACTGATGAAACACTCAGGGTCTACTTATGCACTCATGTAATTACTTAGCGAGTACTATTGTAGTAAACCTATCGCCCATCCAGTACCTATGCAGTCATTTAATTACTGAGCCAATAGTTTTGCACTAATACAATCACCCCTGCAGTATGCTTACTTTCGTCCAATCTGTCAAGCTTTAACAATGGAATTATGCAGTCACTCAGACACTAGTCATGCACTCATCTAATTAGGTAGGCACTACTGATGCACTTATTCAATTCTGCGGGCACTTACCATGTAGTTATGTAAGCATCCAGGCACTACCTGTTCAGTCAACCAAAAAGACATGGGCTGCATCCAATCACTGAAACACTATTCATCCACTCATCCAATATGCTAGGTGCAATGCATGGGCTTAAATAATCATGTATGAACTATCCATGCACTGCATAAATCACCTATATATTATGTATGCACTCTTGCAATCATCCAGGCACTAGAGTTGCACTCATTTAATCATCCTACCAGTAGCTATGCATGTTTTGAATTATGGAAGCATTAGTCATGCACTTGTCGAATCATTCAGGCTCTATTCATGCACTCATCCAAGCACCCAGATACTAGTGGTATACTCATGCAAACACGCAGGCAGTAAGTATGCAGATTCGGAATGTCCCATGGAGTTATGACATAGTCAGGGAATCATGTAGGCACTACTTGTATCCTCGGGGAATCACCTAGGCACTACCTATGCACTCATTCAATCATCCAGAGAATATTATTGTATTTAACCACAACTCTATGAATTTACAAGTTTTACTGAGGAATATGTAGTTTTTATACAATATGGGTGATAGGTTTACTACAATGGTACTCTCTACATAATTACATGAGTGCATGAGTAGAGCCTGATTATTTCATTAGTGCACATGTGTGCCTCAGTATTTCAATGACTGCATGGGTTGTAAGTGGTTGTTTAGATGGCTGCATAGGTTCTGCACTATTGTTATAATGATTGCATAGTTACAGCCTTGTAAAGTTAGTGTTAAATTAAAAAAAGTGTAGAAGAAGGAGAGATGCAGTGAAACAAAAAGAACGAGTTGAGAGAGTAGTTAATAAGGCCTTTGCTTTGAAGAGGAAGCTTTTCATTTTGATTCTAAATAGAATGAAGACTCTTGACAAAATAGTGTTTTACATGAGTAGACAAAACCAGAAGAAAAGATTAGTAAATAGAAGTAACTGTTTTACAGTTTTTAGTGGACAATGGCTACATACTTCTTGTACAGAGGCTTTATTTAATGAAGAAAGCTATCTCCAGGATAACAAATTAGTTCATTCTATTGATTAAAGAGCACGATGTTATGAAATAAAGAATGGTAGTCCTATAGCAAAAGAGGTTATGGTACTTAGAATTGTAGAAGAAGTTATTACAGAAGAGGTACAAGGAAGGCGTAGTTAGGGTACTGTATACAAATGGAATTGTAGTAGTTTCTAGTATAAGACAGCAATCCATTGATATATTAAGAAAATTCCTACATATCTTACCAAGGCAAAGTTTAAAACACAAAAAACGTTATACCACCCAACAATGCGAACTGTAGGTAGGAGGCTGTATCATGTGAAAACTCCTGCTTTATGTTTAGGAGAAATAAGTAGAGCACTTCTGCATGGTAGTGTGGCAGACGTAGAAAAGGCTTGTGGTGATGTGCAGTTTCGTTTCTTTGGTCCTGAGCAGGATTCTAGGGAAAATGAAGAGTTGTTAAGAGGTGGAGTTGCGGAACAAGACATATATATTACAGTTGATAGTTTTAAAAAGAGATTACAAAATTTAACACAGTGTTCTGTAAAAAAACAGCTTATGTTTGTATAAGTTGCCGATGCAATTACTAGAAGATTTAAACACAGACTGTTGACATATATATAAAAAGTAAAAATTAAAATATGATAACTAGCAAAAGTTACCTGTGTATTTATTTGTAGATATTAGATACCCATTTTGTAGGATAATAAAATGCCTGCTAATGTAGAAAAACTATGAAGGTCAAAAATAAAAAAACCATCAACATTTATTATTCTTTCCAGCATTGCTAAGGGACGTTTTGGACTGCTCTCCAGCACTAACTACAACTTCATAATCCATGCTGTATGACGCCATTGGGGAAAACCGTTGAGCCGAATCTTGAAGTTGAGATTGGACTTTTGAATGGACACTCTGCTTCGGTGTTGTTGTGCTGCTATTGAAGTCGACAGTCCTTCAGCTTTGGGTTGCCTTCTTGCTGCTCACTATGAACTTCTCTGATGAAATGTGCAAGAAATATAAAAGGGGGAAAAATATCATGTATGATTTTTGGCAGCATTGTGACTAGCTGTAACACACTGCTCATCAGATTGTATAACAAAACTACAGTCCTTGCAAAATGTGCCCATTCTTGAAAACTATGGAGCCATATCTGTTGTAGTAGTCTGTACCTCTAAAGGGACTTTCTGGCCGGGTAGTGTTGCTGCTGCCACTGATGTAGGTGGTCCTCCAGCTTCCCTCTTGTAGATCGCCAGTTGGAGACGTTTTCTATGATAGGCTTTAAGATAATATGAAATGGACGTCGTCCCACATGAATATTTTTTGAGAGGGTCTTGTCAGATACTGTGCATTGCACTAGTTTTGCAGCAGTTTTTTTACTCCCCATAAGTTTGGGTAGCAATGGATAGTTTGATGTTTGTTTGGAAGTTATGTTGTGTTTGTGTGTTTAGATGTTGAAAATAAATTTTTTTAAATGTTGTTTTTCTTTTTTTACAAATAGGTTGTTAAAATAAAGTTAAACCAATATGTTACTAAACAGCTAGACTCAAACCTCGTGTAAAATATGTCTATATATCTGTTTTACACTTTTTCATTTGTATTTGTGACTACTGATGTCATTGTGACCGCAAGTGTTGCTGTGAAGAAGGAAAATGCATTTTTGAGAGTTATTTCAACAAATGAATACAAAGGGGAAAGTTATATTAGTATCTTACTAAATAGCTACACTGAAACTTTATGTCAAATATGTCTATATATGTGCTTTACACTTTGTCAAAAACACCCGGTATTCGCAGTCTGTCCTTGGCAATGGCACTCATAGAATCTAGGGGCATATTAACAAGGAGGCAATAGGCAATTATCGCCGCTTTAGCGTCCGTTTTCGGACGAAAAGCGGCGATAATCCTATCGCCCAATCAGCAAGGTCACGCTATCGCGTGAAACCTTGCACTATCGCCCTTTCTCCAACGCCCATCCTTGCATCTCTAATGAGATGCAAGGTGGGCGTTACTAAGCGTACCCCAGATGGGCTACGTTGTAAATATCGCCGATGTGTACATCGCGATATTTACAAGGCAGCCCACAGGATTGTAGCAGACCTTAGATTTTGGCAAAAACGGCAGTTTTCGCCAAAATCTAACGTCTGCTACAATCTCGACTTACCCATGTTACACATAGGAGGTGGATCCTGCTGATACGACCCTGTGGGTCGTATCAGCAAGGTTATCGCCGTTTTCCATGGAACATCGCTGGAAAACCAGCGATGTTCCATGGAATACACCGCTAACGTTGGAAATTATCGCCATTGCGCTATGCGTTGTTAATACAACGATAGCATGGCGATAATTGCCAGCGATAGCCGGCGATAAGGTAAACCTCGCTAAGAGCGGCCAGCGATAATTATCGCTGCCGCTTGATAATATGCCCCCTAGAATCATACAGGCGCTACCTGTGCAATTATCAAGGACGTCGTTTCTGCATCACTCTGCGAAAGTGCCTTCTGGCATAGTACTAGTTGGGGGATGAAGAGCCGTTGACTAGAGGGTATTTGGGGGCCAAGTATCCCTCTTGTTACCTCCAGCAAGTTCCACACAGTCAGTTTGCTAAGAGATGTTCTGAGGCTACATCCCCTTTCTGCACCACTCTAAAAACAGGTCTCCTGGCACACTGCTGGTTGGGGGATAAAGTTGTCTTGGATGATAAAGGACCTTGGGGACCAAGAAGCCCTCCTGGTACTTTCTATAAGTCCTACTCAGCAGGATTTCGAAAGCTGGTCAGAGTCCCTGCCCTCTTGCCACAGCATTCTGCAAAGACCATTGCTACTTAAAAAACCATGGAAATTCACTGGAAAAAAACAAAGGTTACAGGTAAGTTATAGTGAGAAATTAGCATTTAAAAAACCTTAGAAATTCACTGGAAAAAACCAAAGGTTACAGGGCTGTTATAGTTAGGAAATAGAATTTAAAAAAACCTTAGATATTCACTGAAAAAACCAAAGGTTACAGGGATGTTATAGTTAGACTCATACAAAACCAGAAAAATTCAGCAGTTATAGTTAGCTGAGCTAACTATATCTCGCGCCCCCACAGTGCACTGCGTATGACCTCACATTTTACATCACTCATGACATGGTCAGTGACATCACTGATGACATCTCAAATGACACCACTGATGACATCCTAATGACAGCATCCCCAGAATCTCTGACGCAGCTACTCACACCCCCAAGTAACCATTCAAACACCCACTCCATCTTCCACACTACCATTTTCAAAACCATTGACACACCCATAGCAATACGTACATACCCACTCACTGATTCATAGGTCTACACACACATCTACTCAGTCACCCATTCAGCCACTCATACACCCACTCACTCACTAATACAGCCCCTGATATATCCACTCATACACCCATACAGCCACTCAGTCACCCATTCAGTCACTCATAAAGCTACTTACACACTTACTCACTCACCTAAAGAGTCAATCAGCCAGCTGTTTACTCACCCATAAAGTTATACACACACCCACTCACTTATTCATACAGATGCTAACATATAATCATTGACCCATACAGACCATCACACACCCACTCACTAACCTATACAGCTACTATCATAATCCCTCACTCACACATACACGCACTGATATACTCCAACACCTACTTATACTGCCTTTCACATATCCACTTACTCACCCATATACATACACACACACACATATATACATATATATATATATATGCGGTCACCAGTAGATAGTTATAGTTAGGACCTAGTTTCCATAGGAAAAGCATATTTTGACTTGTCTATAACTTTGGCATCGTTTGACCAATCTTCATGACATTTTCCAGAAAAAGTGTCAAAGTAGGTTCTGTGTGTCATGGAAAGTTTTAGGGTGATCAGTGCAGTGGGGACTCAGAAATAGGGGTGCAAAATAAGGTTGTGTTTGTAATGTTAATTCCCATAGGAACACGTTGTCGTAACTAGACCCCGAACCGCTGGACAGAATTACACCAGATTTAGCAGAAAGATAGATGTTGTTATGTAGATTGTGCTTTTTGGTATTTGGTGCAAATCCGTTTAGTAGTTTTTGAGAAATGTAAGTTGAAAATTATATTGATATCTCTGGTCGTGGATATATCGCGATTAATCGCGACTGCGCACGCTAACATGAATACTGGGATTGGCTGGGTGCAACCTGAACAGAAAGATGCAGCCACCATTTTATCTATCGGGGAGGGTTCCCGGGGCTAAAATGTTCTGTGAAAGCAAACATAAGGGGTCAGGGTTGAGGTACTCTGACCCCATGTTTCAGAAATGTAAGGGTTAGTGACACAAGTTATGTGTCCAAAATGGATTTTTTTAATTGCCCGAGATATTTACGATGATGCAGCGATCACCAGCGTAACCCCCTTGTGTACCGTCATGGGGATGTCCCAACTATCGCGATGTTTTCGCGAATATTTGTGGAAATATACAAAAATATATCAGTGAATCATTAATACACATTGTATTTCATTGAGATTCTGATAAATGTTTTTATGGAGTTATTTAGATAGTGATTTATCTAGTGTGATGGTTATAATTAATTATATAGTTAGAATTTTTTAATGTGGTGGTGGCTAAGAAATTCCAGCTTTTGCTTTCCGTTTTCACACCGGATCCGCGAGGATTGCGATTACCGACGTCATCACAATCTCACCGCAAAAATAGAAAATAGGGTATAGAGATGGTCGTTCTAGAAATTCACTAGAAAAACATGAGTTTGTAGTGTACAGTAATAAACCCCTAGTGTGTAAAATAATTTTAATATGTGTGCATATATGTGTTTTTCACTTTATGGAAAAGGCGCAAACGTTGCAGTTAACAGTGTCGTCATGACTTCCCTCATAACCGCAAAAATGGAAAATAGGTCTTCAAGATGGATTTTTAAGAAACTTTAAGAAGTACAAAAACATGAGTTTAAACTAACCCCGGGTGGAGAAGGCAAATCTCCGCACACTCCGCAGCGGAGCGGAGTTGGCCAGTCCCCGCCTCCACCCCCATTATAAAAAGTAATTAAACACTATTAAAAAATAAATTTAAAATCACTTACCTGGCATGCGGCGTCCCCGGGCTGCCCTCCTCCTCTTCTTCGCCGTCTCGCTAAACCTTGTGAGAACTGCGCATGCGCGGGCGTGCGCGCATGCGCAGTTCTCACAAGGATTAGCGAGACGGCGAAGAAGAGGAGGGCAGCCTGGGGATGCCGCATTCCTGGTAAGTGGTTTTAAATTTATTTTTTAATAATGTTTAATTACTTTTTATAATGGGGGGTGGAGGCGGGTGTGCGTAGCGGAGCGGAGTTCCACGGAGTTTGTTTTCAACTCCGTGGACCTCCGCGTAGCTCTGCTACGCACACTATGCCCGGGGTTAGTTTAAACATGTCTTTAAAGAAGCATTTATATAGTAATATGTGTAGCGCAATGTTTACAATGGATTTTTTTAGTTAATATTTTTGGATGTGCTGGTGGCGGTTGAATGTCTGCTTTTGTTTTGCAATTTCGCGACTCATACGTGGCAATCACGACATCGTCACGCGTATACCCAAAACTAAGAAAAAAATGATCTTTATAAAGAAAATTCACAATATTTCGACAAGAGCCTATGTATTGATTGTGTGTATTTGACAGCTACACATAAGACCGGATGCAGAGTTTCAGGTTACTTAGAAACACCCTGTTGTCTTCATCTGTAAAGTGTTCGCCATCATTTCTATAAATTCCATGCATGTCAAAACACAGATTGTTGTTATAGATACAGCACATTCGATGGTCTCTGAGTAATGCAGAAATAGTTTTATTAACATGTTTCCTGGCTTTGTCAATCTGTGCACAGAATTGATGTGATCACTCCCATTTCTGTCTTTGGCATATATTAGAGTACACCAAGACAGAGTATGTATAAGTGAGAGCTGAGATATGGTGCAGCTGTGTTGTAGGAGAGGGTTATATAATATCAAAAGTTAACTAATAAATTAAGTTTTGTGTATTGGTTTGGGTTTGGTACATTGAAGTAAGTGCTTGTAGTTATGTAGCTAGTTTCATCTGTAGATTTTAAAACTGCAACATAACATAAAACGGTTTTTGTATTATGTATAAGCCAGTAGTAAAGTAGTTGGTACACTGGCTAGAATAAAAAGTCAAATATACTTATTATTTTTACAGAAAAATATCTGCATAACTACAGACAGAATGCCTACAAAAGCTCAGAGGAAACAGGAACAGAAGCAAATACAGTATCTATGCAGAACTGAGACACAAAAGGAGCAAAATGAAGAAAAAGTGGTGAAAAAAAATAGAGGTGCGGGCAAGAGAACAAAGTCATTTCTTAAAAATATATGTGGACATTTCCAAAGATTACAAAATAATGAAAATAAAATTCAAACTATGAGAAATAATAATAGTGGGCAAGATCTATATAACAAGAACAGTAAAGAATGTAACAAAGATGGACACACCTTAACCAGGAGACAGAAGCAGTTTAAGGAAATCAGAGCCAGGATGTTTCGTAGTAGAGCAGTTATAAATCTACTGAGAACTATGAAAAAGTATAGAAGAAGGAGCGAGGCACTAAAACAAAAAGAACAAGTTGAGAGAATAGTTGATAAGGCCTTTGCTTTGTAAAGGAAGCTTTTCATTTTGATTATAAATAGAATGACGACTCTTGACAAAATGGTGTTGTTCACGAGGAGACAAAACCAGAAAAAAACATTGGAGAGTAGAAGTAAGTTTTGTACAATTTTTAGTGGAGAATGGATACATACTTCTAGTACAGAGCCTTTCTTTAATGAAGAAAGCTATCTCCAGGATAATAGATTAGTTCATGCTATTGATTACAGAGGACGATGTTATGAAATGAAGAATAGCACTGCTATAGCGAAAGAGGTGATGGTACCTAGAAATGTAGAACAAGTTATTGGAGAAGAGGTACAAGGAAGTATTATTTGACAGCAGTCCATTGAAATATTAAGGACATTTCTATTTATCTTTCCAAAGCGAAGTTTAAAACACAAAATAAGTACTTTACAAGGATTGGATCCTTGCAAGATTAGAAAGCATACACATTTGCAGGGACACTCACTAGCTTGTTTATCAAAGAAAGAGTATCAATGCACTTTTCATCATTTCAGGATGTGAGCTGTATATCACTCAACAATGCGAACTTTAATTCGGAGGCTGTACTATGTGAAAACTCCTGTTTTAAGTTTATGAGAAACAAATAGAGAACTTTTGCATGGTACTATGGCAGATGTAGAAAAGATTTGTGATGATGTGAAGTTTCGTTTCTTTGGTCCTGAGCAGGATTCTAGGGAAAATGAAGAGTTGTTAAGAGGAGGAGTTGCAGAACAGGACACAGATATTACAGTTGATAGTTTTGAAGAAGAGATTACAAAATTTAACACAGTATGGTCTGAAAAGTATGTTTGTATATGTTGTCGATGCACTCTCTACAAGATTTAAACATGGACTGTTGACTTGTATTTAAAATGTGAAAAAGAAAAAAGTTATAACTGGAAAAATTTAGCTGTGTATTTATTTGTAGAGGAATGCTTTGACTTGTCTATATGGTAAGTTATATATAAGTATGTTACAATAAATTAAAAGATAATAAAATGCCTGCTAATGCAGAAAAACTATGAAGGGCCCAACATTTTAAAAAAAATCAACATTTATGATTCTTTGCAGCATTGCGAAGGGCTGTTATGGACTGCTCTCCAGCACTCACTACATCTCCACAATCCATGCAGTATGTTGTCATCCAGGAAAACTCTGGAGCCAAATCTTGAAGTTGAGATTGGACCTCTGAAGGAACTCTCTTTCCCGGTGTTGTTGTGGCTGCTATTGAAGTTGAGGGTCCTTCAGCCTTGCGTTGCCTTCTTGCTCTTTTAGATGATTGCCATGGTATGTTTTAGATGGTAAAGCATGGATGTAGTCTAGCAAGAATATTTTTTATTCATACCCCTTGACAATGTCTTGTCACATATTGTGCATTGCACAAATTTGGCGACTGTTCTTGATTCTCCCGACGGAATCCTGAAGAAATCCCAGGCTTTGCTTGATTTCTTCTGGGGAGGCGTCTCATCTCCAGAGTCACCGAAATCTACCTCTTGGACTTCCTGGTCCACCTGCTGTTCCACCTGATCTTCCTCTTCTGGCTGAGTTGCCAAAATATGCAAAAAAAAACAAAACAACAAATGCTAGTGAGCTGCTCACAATTAACTCCTCTTAAAGAATGTTCTAGATAGATAAATAGGCGTGTTCTACCTATTCATATAGTTGAAAAGTGTATTATCGAATAATATTCCTTCATTTCCCGGTCAAATGGCCTTTGCAGGGATTGGCATCTTTCCGAAGACCGGAAATTGAACAGAATTATCTTTTATTTGAAAATAAGTACTCAAACATAAGTGTTAATCGACTGATATTAAACCCCAAATATGGATCATACAATGTAATATGTATGAATATGTGTTATACACTTCACCGAAAAAATACTGTTGAACCACATGAATATTTTTTTGCTGTGCCCAGAGATATTGTCTTGTCACATATGCTACACTTCACCAGTTTAGCTGTAAAACTGTGTTAACCAATGACATTTCTTTGTTTGGTAGTTATGTTCTATTGATGAGTTCCGATGTCGAAAGTTATTTTTTTAAACTGTTGTTTTTTATAAATGTGCTGTTAAAATAAAGTTAAACCATTATGTTACTAAACAGCTAGACCCAAACTTTCTGTAAAATATGTCTATATATCTGTTTTACACTTTGTCATTTGTATTTGTGACTATTGACATCATTGTGACTTCCGGTGTTGCTGTGAAGAAGGAAAATGCATTTTTGATGTAGTAATTTCCACAAATGAATACAAAGGGGAAAGTTAAATTAGTATCTTACCAAATAGCTACATTGAAACTTTATGTAAAATATGTCTATATATGTGTTTTACACTTTGTCAAAAACACCCAGTATTCGCAGTGTGTTTTACGCTTTGTCAAAAACACCCAGTATTCGTAGTGTGTCCTTGGCAATTGCACTCATAGAATCACACAGGCACTACCTATGCAATCATAGAATCACCCAGGCACCACTTATGCACTTACATAATTACCCAGGCATTACACACTCACTCACAGAACAATACAGCCACTCACACACCCAGTCATCGACCTATACAGCCACTCACACACCCACTCTCAAAGTTTACAGTTTACAGTTAGGAAATAAAATTCAAAATACCTTTAAAATTCACTGAAAATAACAAAGGTTACAGGTAAGTTATAGTGAGGAATTAGTATTTAAATAACCTTACAAATTCACTGAAAAAACCAAAGGTTACAGGGATGCTATAGTTAGGCTCAGGTTTCACTTGTACAAAATAAGAGAACTTCAGCAGGTATAGTTAGCTGAACTAACTATAACTTGCGCCCCCGCAATGCACTGCTTATGTGCTCACATATTACATCACTCATGACATGGTCAGTGACATAATTGATGACATCTTACATGACATCACTGATGACATCATCCACAGAATCTCTGACGCACCCACTCACATCCCAATATACCCTTTCATACACTCACTCTAATGTCCACACTACAATTCTCAAAACTATTGACACTTCCATACCAGTACTTACACACCTACTCACTGATTCATAGGTCTACACACATATCCACTCATACATGCATACAGCTACTCATATACCAACTCACTCACTAATACAGCCACTGATATATCCACTCATACACCCATACAGCCAATCACACACTGTCAGTCACCCATAGAGCTACTCACATACCTACTCACTCACCCATAGTGTCAATAACACAGTCACTTACTCACCTATACAGTTATACACACACCCACTCACTTATTCATACAGATACTAACACATACTCACTCACCCATACTGTCAGTGACACAAGAAAACACTCACTCATACAGCCACTCTCGCAATCACTCACACATACAGTCACTAATAATACTCCAACACTCACCTTAACTGCCATTCACATATGCAGTTTCTCACAGATATATCACTGACACATCCATTCACACACCAACACAGCCATGCACAGACTCAGTTACCCATACAGGTCCTCACAGATGCACTTACTAACCCATACAGCCACTGACTTACCCACTCACTCATCCATGCAGGCAGTCACACACCATCTCACCCACCCACACAGACATTCATACACCCATACAGGTTCTCAGACAACCAATGAATCACCCATACAGCCATTCACATACCCACTCACCAACCCATACAGCCACTTAGCCACCAACTGACAGACTAATACAGACATTCAGACAACCTAGTCACACACCCATACATTCACTGAGACACCTAATAGCTCATTTATACAGTCAGTCACACACCTGCTGAATCATCCATACAGGCACTCATACACCCACTGATTCATCAATACACCTTGGTATATATATTTAACACTCATAAACCTTTTAAAAACACTCACAGTCATCAGATGATGTCACTGGATTCAAGCTAGCCTGGCTGATGAGGGGTGTTACCCCGAAACCGGACCCAGGATGCTTGTTTCCGGTTCAGGGAAGACCTGGCTTGGCAGTCCGGTCTGGACTGTTCCCATGAGGCACATGGTCAAGACTGATTTGCATATAGCTGGGTCTGAACTGAGGAGGCAAAGTGAGCTAAAGAACGATGATTGATTCAACCCAGATCTGTGACTGGGGGTAAGTGTCCGAAAAGTTTCAGCGCTCCATCCATCATCTCCTTGTGATTGTGATGTCATCAGTGATGTCATGAGTGATGTCATTTGAGATGTCATCAGTGATGTCATCAGTGATGTCACTGACCAGGTCATGAGTGATGCAGTATGTGAGGTCATAAACATCTGTGAGGTCATTTCCTTGTGTTTGCTAGGTCATAAACAGCACATTGCAGGGGCGCGAGGTATAGTTAGCTCAGCTAACTATAACTGCTGAATTTCACTGGTTTTGTATGAGTGAAACTTGAGCCTAACTATAACGTCTCTGTAACCTTTGGTTCCCATCCCTGAGTCCTCAAAGGCCCTGGGGACCCAATCCACTAGGACCAATATATTTTTCATTGAGGGGAAGGGTCCTCAAGGGCCCCCTCCTTAGCCATTGAAGGCCTCAGGGAGCCCACTCTAGGGCAGAAATGACACAAGAAGGACACCCTCCCTGAGCCATCAATGTCCCCCGGGACCTCATCCCCAGAGCTGGCTCACATTCTTTGTCCCGGGGAACCCACCTCAGGGCACAGTAGTTTCCCTGCCTGCACTGGCTCAGGCAGGGAAACTTGTGTTTGCTCCCACCTGGCAGGAGCATTTTCAAATCTCCCGCTAAACTGGAGCAAACACTAAGTCTGCGCTACATGGTCTACATGGGAAAAGGAATGTCCTGCCTCCACGATAGAGTATGATAAATCTAAGGTATAAAAAACACATTGTATATCAATGCACATCATGTACAAAGATAAAAACGTGCACTGTAAAATGTCAACAGAGCAAAATGTTACATGAGGTGGCACTCAGGTGACACAGCACTGCAAACAAAAAGCTATGTTTGATGTAGGTGAAAACATTCAAATAATACTTCCATTTGCCCTAGCTAAGAGTTGCTAAATCATCCTTGTCTGTGAAGAGGGAGGCACCATCTATAGTCACACACTTTCAAAAAAGATGAATAGATGGTAGAAATTTTACATGTTGTATATTCTAAGTGGTTGTTACCACGCTCCTATCACGCCACACATAAGCTATGGGCTGGAGGGGCTTAGTGACCTACAATCATCTCAGTAAGGAGCTATTAACCGAGCCTTAAATAATTCACTATAATCAGGCATTTGTGGCACAGGAACTCTTGCTCCCAGCTGAAATGAATGAGTGCACACATACATCGCACACATTCATACCTATAGACACATTCCAGCTAACATGTGTTTGCCACAAAAGTGTGGAATAGGCTTCCTCGTCCAATATATTTTGCATATCTGCACCACCTAGGGTAATAGGTCATTGGCCAAGCAGGGAATAACCACTTAGACCATTGCATCATTTTGTGATTTACTGCCTGTCTTTTAGAAGATATGTGATGGTTGAACCTCCACCTCTCCCGTAGTGATTGTTTAGATCTGTACAGCTGTTCAGCTGCAACAATTAAGTGTGGTGCTCTTTTGAAGAACCTCACCCCAAATATTGTGATACTGAGACCTTCTTTGAAACTATGATGCAAGGACTCTGTTGGACTTGGCCCTTTTTGCAGGGTCATCCCTGAACTTTTTGCCTTCCTCCTGGTATTTTTTCTGACCTGGTGTTGGTGGTTTTAGGACTCTGGGCACTTTATCACTGCAGTCCAGTGTAAAGTGCATGTGCTCTCTATGGTAAATGTGGTAAGGTTGGTCTACACCTGTTTGGCGTATTTAATTTACCTATCAGTCCCTTGTAAAGTGGTATCTCATATACCCAGGGCCTGTAAATTAAATGCTACTGCTGGGCTTGCAGCGCTGATTGCGCCACCCACTAAAGTAGCCTTTGAAACCTGTCTCAGGCCTCTGCCATTGCAGGGCCTGCATGCACAGTTTACTGTCGCTGTGAAGTGGCACATAAAGTGGTTGCCATATCTGTGACTCCCCTTTTACTACATATCAGTCACCCCTAAGGTAGGCCCTAGCTAGCAGTATGGGCAGGGTGCAATGTAGGTAAAAGGTAGGACATGTGCCTTAACTGTGTGGCATGTCCTGGTAGTGACAAACAGCCATTTTGGTTTCTCACTACTGTGAGGCTGCCCTCTCATAGGAATGCATTGGGGATTACCTGATAAGTGTTTCAGTGGTAATTCCTGATCTGAGAGGAGTAGCGGGATCAAGTTTGGTATGTTTGGAATAGTGGTAATAAATGCTGCGTAATGGTGTTCGCAGATTTATTATCACTATTTTAGAAATGCCACTTTTAGAAGTGGGCATTTCTGTGTGCTATGTGTCTTTGTGCCTGCCTGTGGTGTATTGCATGTCTGGCTCTGGAGTGACAGAGACAGGGGAGGTGCAGTGGCTCCAGGGGGCTGGGTGAGTCAGCGCTAGGCTGAATGGGCCTGACTGCATTTGGAGTAGTGGGAGGTGTAGCCCCTGAATAGGTCTGTGCATGTCCTGAACAATGCTGGCTCCGCCCCCTTGTGGTGTGTCTGGGGCCAGAGCCTACACTGACAATGGGGACTGTTGTGCACTTGTTAAGTGCCCCCCAGAACTGGTTTGAACTGGGTCCAAAGCCCTGTGCACGGGCAGAACAAAGACTGACATGGGTATAAGTACTTGGGCTGTGACCCCATGAAAGTGGTGTGTGCTTACTTGGAACTTGGGGAAGATACTGCTAGGAGGTACCGCCGCCGGGGACTGCCTGCTGCCTGCTGGGTGGCTGAGAAGGCTGCCCTTATGCTATGGGACCCTGCGTGCTGGCCTGCCTGGGCCCTGTCCCCTGCCCCAGGGATCTCTCAGGGCTGAGGATCCTGCCCTGCGAGGATTATGCAACTTAGCACTAAGTGAGCGCTGGATTCCAGTGAGGCAGGCCTGACGAGGGCTCCTGCTGAAAGGGGCTGCAGTTCCAGAGGCAGAGAGAGAGCAATTTCGCTGGGGACGAGAGCGCTGGATTTACTGGAGGTGCCCCCCCTTGCTCAGTGCTACGTGTGGTGGACAAATAGCAGATTGCCCTCCAGGAGCCCGAGAAGTTGCAGAGACTTTTGCTCCGTATTTCACAGCGTCCAGGAAGTCAGGCAAGCTGCCTGGTTGTGGGCGGGGCCGCGCCACGCACGGCAAACCAGTAGGAACGGACGTGGCCACCGGAAGTCAGGCAAGCTTGTGCCTGGAAGAGGGCGGGGCTCCAGTGCGCCGGTGAGAGCCCTGCGTGTTGCCCAGAGAAGGAGACAGGGTCGACGGAGACTTCTCTCCGTACTGAGATGACCCCCGCGGTGTCAAGGGAGGAGACAGAGCATCGCAGGCTCCCCGCTGAAGGTCCTGTTTGTGGGCCGGTTGCCGGCTGAGGAGAAGGCAGGAAGTCAGGCGTGGTGGTGCCTGATGGTGGGCGGGGCTCCCTGTGCTGAGGAGGAGAGCCCTGCGTGCCTACCATTGGAGACGGAGCCTCGCAGGCTCACCGGACCCCAGGAGACGAGGACCGGAGCCTCGCGGGCTCCCTCTGGTGACCGCATCTGTCCTGGTGTTCATTTGTCCAACAATAGAAGCCCCAGTGAGTGGGGCTGGGAGGGCACCTTGTTGGTGCCTATCTTTATTCATACAGCTGCACCACCAGATCGCGGGCAGCTGCAACGAGGAGGAGGCATTTTGGTGTCCACAAAGAGACCCGGGTGAGTTGCACCCTTGCCCCCATTTGTGTACCCACCCATTGGGGGCCAGTACTCTGCTGCATCGGCAGCCTGGTGGCTAGTACAAGGCCACACGCTAATAGAGCCCTGACTTTTGGACAGAGGGCATTACAGGACAGCCCAAGACGGGCCCCCGAGGAAGGCCACTTGGCCTGAAGGTCACCTTGTGTTCTGGTGGGGCGTAAAGGCCCTAAGGCAGAGGTCTTCAAACTTTTGGATGCCGAGACCCCCCTGTCAACATTTTGAGGCGTAAGGACCCCCTCCTGACCAAAATTTCTAAACCTGTAGGCAGGGCTACTGGAATTATGAGGCAGGTGAGGACCAAATTACGTGACAGGCTTGACTAAATTGTGTGGGAAGAAAAGGTAAATGATGTTATGTGATGCTGCGTACACAGTAACACTGAGGAAAGATTTCACCCCATCAGTACCAGTGTATAACCAAAATACAGCAATTAACATCAGAAAGATTTCTAGTCAAACTTTGTGAAGGGCCTTCCACTCCGCAGGAATACGTGCTGCCACATTAGAAGCTCACTTGGCCCTGGCCGGGAGAAGCAGGGGTCCCTTAAAACCCTGACGGTTTTTTGCAGAGTTAAGCAGTTTACCCATGCAGCTTTCCTCTCACCCCCTCCCTTCCATCCCTCTGTCCTCTCCTAACTCCGGATCCCTCTCTCACTTTGCAGGCCATTTTATTTCACCCCTTTTTACAACTTCTGAACTCTCCCCATTCAACCTCTCACTTCACCTTTAACACTCCCAGCCAGGGCTGGTCCTAACACTGGTCGCACACGGTGCAACAGTCTTTTTGGTGCCCCACCCCCGTTTCCTCCTTCTCCATGAATTCCTTCACTGCCACTCACCAACAATTCACCTCATCTCTCTATAGCACCTTTCTGACAAACATTTCATTTTCTTATAGCGCTACTCATAGTTTACTCACACTCATTTCTGTGATCTGCATAGTACATATTCTTTGTAGCAGGAACGTTAACCCTCTGCACTGTGTGGGTGACAAGAGTGCCCATGTGAGTGCACGGTGAGCGATGCAACAGTGTGAGAGTAGGGTAAGAGGAGTGACTGCAGGGTGAGTGAGGTGGCTTATGAATTTAGGTGCGGATGCAAGTTCAGAATGGGACGAATGAGTGTATGATTACTGATGGGCTTGTTTGAGTGAGTTGCATATTGAGCAGTGAGGGGGACAGGTGAGTGAAGTGTCACATGAGTGCAGGATGAGTAGTGTACTCGTGTGGCTGCAGGGTGAGGTATAGGATGAACAGCGCAAGTGCATTGTGAGTGCAGAGTGATCACTGTGAGTGTAGGGTGAGCGGGTGAATGGTGTGAGTGCATTGTGATCGCTGTGAATGCAGGGTGAGCGTGAAAGTGAAGGGCGAGAATGACGAGTGAGTTGTCTGAATGCAGAGTGCATTCCCAGACACTTGAAGTAACTCAGCATGTTATGGACGGCGGCGTAGGGTTTAAGATCTAAGTTAAACTATTGCTATTATGGCATTAATCGGGGATCGAGGAAATAAATAATGTGCTGATCCTGCAACAAACTTCCAGTCCTATGGTTAGGGTTGCCAGCAGATTATTTTGATGGCCCAGTCGGTACAAAAATAAGCAGTCACCTAAAGCTGTATTTTAAGCACTTATCTGTGCATACTTCGAACAGCAAATATAAATAGAAAGCACTTTTAATTGTGTTCTAGGGCTGCCTCAATGATCCATGACTGATAATTAAAGAGAACAAAGACAGAAAAGTCACATAACGAATGCATACATACTTTTTTATTTATAAGTCTATTTAGTGTCAAGAGGAGGTCTTTGCAGGCTCTTTAAACAAAACACGGCAGGCATTTTTCTTTTGGCAACCCTACTTTATATTCCTTTTCATGAAATGCATTCTCACACTGCAGCAGTAAATGTAAAATACAAATGTAAGGAATAGGCAGAGTGGGGGCCCAGGGGGTACTGGAACCAGGAAAAAAATTAAGCCTCTGTAACCAGTTTACAAAGGCATGTAAACATGCAAATGGTCTTTAAAGACCTGTGAAAAACTCGGGCGTGCCGGAGATAAGACTCCAGACACTGCCCAGCTGAGCCCCCAGCAGCTCGAGTTGCACTGCAGCAGCCCGGGCTGAGACGCAGGACGGGGTAAGAGGGGAGGCTGAAGCCCTTGGGCCTCGGCAGAAGTGTGACTGGGAAAGCGCGACCCCCTTTGCTTAGCTCCACGGCCCCCCTGGGGGTCACGCCCCACAGTTTGAAGACCCCTGCCCTAAGGTGATGTGTGCACCTCATGAGTGTTACTGTGGTGCCCTGGTAATTTAGGATCTATGCCTAAGATGTGATGCATAATAGGTTTATGCTACATGCAATGTTACCGGTAGTTACTGGTTGTGATTTCCACTACTTGTGAGTACTAATGGTGATGACAGTGGCCCGATTGGCCCTGTAATGTATATAATCCCCTGTAAAGTAATACCTAGTGCCAGGTGGCACAGTGTATATATGTGGTTATGTTCTAATGTGTTTAATGAGTAATACAAAGGCTATTTTTATATAACTTTGTGTGGAGTTTCTTTTGTGGTGTGCCTAGTGTGTCGCTGCTGTGTGAGTGTGTTGTGCAAATGCTTTACACATTGCCTCTGGGATAAGCCTGACTGCTCGTGCCAAGCTACCAAGGGGGTGAGCAGGGGTTATCTTCGGTGTGTACCTCCCTTGCCCTGACTAGAGTTGTGGTTTCTGCCTGGCTTAGGCGCATGCCCTAGCCAACCAGAAATCCCATTTCTAACATTGGTTGTCAGTGGTGAGGATAGGACTTGCGTTTGCGCAGTACCATAGTGACCCATGGTTGCACTCCAAACTCTGCATTTAGACAAAATCATGTGTTTGGGGATTTCTCCTGATTTCCTTTTATTTCTCCTCAAAAGTGTCATTTTTGAGTTGTGTACTCCTTTTGCAGCTCTTACACCTATGTCTCCCGTGCTGCACTTGTGTCTTAGTGCCTTGCCAAAATGGAATCTGCCTTTCTGTATCGTGATCTGTTCAAATACAGTAGGGGGTAGTTGAAGGAGTTCTATGAGGAGAGAGACATAGCAGTGAGTGGGTCAGACACCCAGCTAAGCCTTCAGAAAGTCCTGCTCCAATGGCAAGAGGATGAATGGAAATGTGAGTACTATGAGGGGAAGGGTTCCCAGTCTGCACACCAAGAGGGTGGTGGGTCTGAGGGTGGCCCTGAAGAGTCTACACAGGATGAAGAAAATGACAGGGCAGGGACGCTAGTAGATAGTGAGGACGCCGTAGAGAGGGAGTGCCTTGCTGGGTCCAGTGCCGGGGGCAGTGCCCCATCCCTTTCCCTGTCCCCAGAGGAGTGGGAGGATAGGAGGGAAGAATGGGAGCATCAGCTGGCTTTGGAAAGGCTCAGATTAGAGCATGCCAAGGAGATAGCGCAGCTGGGTGTGGAGGAGAAAAAGACCTTGCTGACTCAGGAGTTGAGTCTCAAGGAGTTGGTCCTTGAAGAGAAAAAGGCTGAGGTTGAGAGAGCCTTAGTTCAGGAGAGGATGGCGGAGGCAGAGAGGGCCTTCGCCAGAGAAAAGCTAGCTTTTGAGGATATGTCCCCTGAGTGTAGTTATAGTGGTCTGGATTCACATAGTGAGGGTGAGGTCCAGTGGTTGCAGCAAAAGTGAGTCTAGTGTAGGAAGTCCCACTCCCAGATCCCAGAGCCTGGTACCTAGTTCCCAGGAAGAGGGTGTCACATCTGAAGGGTATAGGTTGAGGTTCAGGGGCAGTAGGAAACTGTCTCACCAGTCTTGGGGGAGTTTGTGGATGAATGTTGTGATGCACTGGAAGGCTGGGTGATGGGTAGCAAGGCAAACAATTTTGAAGGGCTGTTCAATCTTATTGTCAGAGAGCACATGTTCCGTTGTTGTTTTCCAGGGTTACGCCAACACCTGTTGGAGTGTGAGTTCTCTGATCCCAGGGAGCTTGCACAGGAGGCAGACCTCTGGGTAAGTGCCAGAGGGTCTGAAGAGGCATTTGGAAGTGACCCTAAGAGGAGTGGCTCAGGTATTTCCCAGCCCAGGGTGGTGGGAAAGGTTCTTAGTAGCCCAGATAGGTCCCGGTGTAGTGGGAGAGGTGTAGGGACTTGCGTCCTGTCTCCGCGGAGAAGGAGTGAGAATGGGAAGCGTCCCAAGGTGCCCGAAACCCAGTCTCAGGGCCTGTAGGGTTCCTTTGGGGAACACCAGGTGGGGAGCCTAGGCTGTACTAGTAGGACATCCATTGAGGGGATCTCCTAGTGTCAGGAGAACTTGGAGCATCTGTAAGCGGAGCTCCATCAGTTCTGGTGTCTGTCGGTGCCGCTCCTGAGTGGAGGGTGCAGGATTCCAGATGGAGAGGGGGAGGGAGTCCCCAGTGGGAGAACCAGTGGGTCAGGGGCCAGCCTTAAGGGCTGAGCCTTCTAGGAGTGACCATGGTGACACCACTTCTGTCCTGGGGGGTCTTCGCGCACTGTTAGATGGACAGGAGTCAGAAGATCCGCACCAGGCAGACTGTCACGCAACACATGAGGTATGTGTTACCCTTGGGGGGGCCTGCGTACTCCCCCGGAAGTCCTGGTGTGCCAGACAAGTGTTCAGCCGCAGGGTGTAGTCCCTGGGTTGGGAGGCCAGGTTCAGGTTCTGCCTGACCTGGAGGGAAGGACATCTGTAACCAGTGTCCCTACCGTTTTGTCTTCTGGGGTACCGCTCCAGGTGGGAGGGTGCAGAAATCTGGAAGGGGTGCAGAGGGAGGGAGTCCTCGCCTCTGGCCCCAGTTCAACCTGAGGGTTTAGATCCTAGGTTAGGAGACCAGTTGCAGGAGAGAGGTCCTGAACTGGTGGGAGAATTGTGTGGGAGGGCTGATTCCAGCGTCCTGACAGTTTTTGGTTCTGATGGTGCCTCTCCTAGGAGGAGAGTGCGAAACCCCAGAAGGAGAGGTAGGGGGAGGAGAGCCTCACCTGTGACCTCTGGTCAGCCTGAGGGTGCAGACCCTGGGTTGAGGGATCAGTGGCAGTATAGCACTGCACTGATGAGAGGTGGAGTGGAGAATGGATACTATGTACCAGGGGCTACTGCCCCCCACTCTGTGAGATGACAAGGACCAGAGACATCTGGATGGCCTAGAGCCTGGTCCTGGCCGCGGACAGCTAGCGAATCCCAGTGGGGTAGCTTAGTTGGTCCTGGGAGCTTAGACAGAGGGAACCACATGGGTTCAGATTGGCATAGAACTGGAGTGTGCCCCGTGCAGTTGCGGGTCCGTGTTCTATCGCCCCAAGCAGGGAAGCTCATCAATGTATTGATTGGTCTACCCTGGCTTTAGGCTGGAAGGGGGTTGTGTTGGACTTGGCCCTTTTGCAGGGTCATCCTTGAACTTTTTGCCTTCCTCCTGGCATTTTTTCTGACCTGGTGTTGGTGGTTTTAGGACTCTGGGCACTTTATCACTGCTGTCCAGTGGAAAGTGCACGTGCTCTCTATGGTAAATGTGGTAAGATTGGTCTATACCTGTTTGGCGTATTTAATTTACCTATCAGTCCCTTGTAAAGTGGTATCTCATATACCCAGGGCCAGTAAATTAAATGCTACTGGTGGGCTTGCAGCGCTGATTGCGCCACCCACCAAAGTAGCCTTTCAAACCTGTCTCAGGCCTCTGCCATTACAGGGCCTGCACGCGCAGTTTACTGCCGCTGTGACGTGGCACATAAAGTGGTTGCTGTGTCCGTGACTCCCCTTTTACTACACATCAGTCACCCCTAAGGTAGGCCCTAGCTAGCCCTATGGGCAGGGTGCAATGTAGGTAAAAGGTAGGACATGTGCCTTAACTGTGTGGCATGTCCTGGTAGTGACAAACAGCCATTTTGGTTTCTCACTACTGTGAGGCTGCCCTCTCATAGGAATGCATTGGGGATTCCCTGATAAGTGTTTCAGTGGTAATTCCTGATCTGAGAGGAGTAGCAGGATCAAGTTTGCTATGTTTGGAATAGTGGTAATAAATGCTGCATAATGGTGTTCGCAGATTTATTATCACTATTTTAGAAATGCCACTTTTAGAAGTGGGCATTTCTGTGTGCTATGTGTCTTTGTGCCTGCCTGTTGTGTATTGCATGTCTGGCTCTGGAGTGACGGAGATTGGGGAGGTGCAGTGGCTCCAGGGGGCTGGGTGAGTCTGCGCTAGGCTGAATGGGCCTGATCTGCATTTGGAGTAGTAGGAGGAGTAGCCCCTGACCCTGAATAGGTCTGTGCCTGCCCTGTTCAATCCTGGCTTTGCCCCCCTGTGGTGTGTCTGGGGCCAGAGCCTACACTGACAGTGGGTACTGTTGTGCACTTGTTAAGTGCCCCCAAGAACTGGTTTGGACTGTTTCCCAAGCCCTATGCCAGGGCAGAACAAAGACTGACATGTGTATAAGTACTGGGGCTGCAACCCCATGAAAGTGGTGTGTGCTTACTTGGAACTTGGGGAAGATACTGCTAGGAGATACCGCCACCGGGGACTGCCTGCTGCCTGCTGGGTGGCTGAGAAGGCTGCCCTTATGCTAGGGGAGCCTGCCTGCTGGCCTGCCTGGGCCCTGTCCCCTGCCCCAGGAATCTCTCAGGGCTGAGGATCCTGCCCTGCGAGGCTTAAGCAACTTAGCGCTAAGTGAGCGCTGGATTCCAGTGAGTCAACCCTGACGAGGGCTCCTGCTGAAAGGGGCTGTAGTTGCAGAGGCAGAGAGAGAGAGAGCAATTGCACTGGGGACGAGAGCACTGGATTTACTGGAGGTGCCCCCCCTTGCTCAGTGCTGCATGTGGTGGGCACGTGGCAGCTTGCCCTCCAGGAGCCCGAGAAGTTGCGGAGACTTTTGCCCCGTATTTCGCAGCGTCCAGGAAGTCAGGCGGGCTGCCTGGTTGTGGGCAGGGTCGCGCCATGGACGGCAAACCAGTAGGAGCGGACGTGGCCGCCGGAAGTCAGGCAAGCTTGTGCCTGGAGGAGGGCGGGGCTCCCGTGCGCCGGTGAGAGCCCCCTGTGTTGCCCAGAGAAGGAGACGGGGTCGACGCAGACTTCGCTCTGTACTGAGACGACCCCCGCGGTGCCAAGGGAGGAGACGGAGCCTCGCAGGCTCCCCGCTGAAGGTCCTGCTTGTGGGCCGGTTGCCGGCTGAGGAGAAGGCAGGAAGTCAGGCGTGTTGGTGCCTGACGGTGGGCGGGCTCCCTGTGCTGAGGAGGAGAGCCCTGCGTGCCTACCATTGGAGACGGAGCCTCGCAGGCTCACCGGACCCCAGGAGAAGAGGACCGGAGCCTCGCGGGCTCCCCCCGATGACCGCATCCATCCTGGTGTTCATTTGGCCAACAAGAGAAGCCCCGGTGAGTGGGGCTGGGAGGGCACCCTGTTGGTGCCTATTTTTATTCATACAGCTGCACCGCCAGATCGCAGGCAGCTGCAACGAGGAGGAGGCATTTTGGTTTGCACAAAGAGAACCGGGTGAGTTGCACCTTTGCCCCCATTTGTGTACCGGCCCATTGGGGGCCAGTACTCTGCTGCATCGGCAGCCTGGTGGCTAGTACAAGGCCACACGCTAATAGAGCCCTGACTTTGGGACAGAGGGCATTACGGGACAGCCAAAGACGGGCCCGCGAGGAAGGCCACTTGGCCTGGAGATCACCTTGTGTTCTGGTGGGGCGTAAGGCCCTAAGGTGATGTGTGCACCTCCTGAGTGTTACTGTGGTGCCCTGGTAATTTAGGATGTATGCCTAAGATGTGATGCATAATGGGTTTATGCTACATGCAATGTTACCGGTAGTTACTGGTTGTGATTTCCACTACTTGTGTGTACTAATGGTTATGACAGTGGCCCGATTGGCCCTGTAATGTATATAATCCCCTGTAAAGTAATACCTAGTGCCAGGTGGCACAGTGTATATATGTGGTTATGTTCTAATGTGTTTAATGAGTAATACAAAGGCTATTTTTATATAACTTTGTGTGGAGTTTCTTTTGTGGTGTGCCTAGTGTGTCGCTGCTATGTGAGTGTGTTGCGCAAACGCTTTACACATTGCCTCTGGGATAAGCCTGACTGCTCGTGCCAAGCTACCAAGGGGGTGAGCAGGGGTTATCTTCGGTGTGTAACTCCCTTGCCCTGACTAGAGTGGTGGTTTCTGCCTGGCTTAGGCGCATGCCCTAGCCAACCAGAAATCCCATTTCTAACAGACTCTCATTTGACTGCGATATTGCCTCGTCTGTTTTAGAGGAATCACTATAAATAGTAGGCCTCAGCAAAATGTTAATTATGGGATGTAATTTTGCTAAATTACTGAGGTTACGTTACTTCGCCACATCATCATTTTTTAACATACCGGGTACCATTCGGGTAGTTTTGAATGCTAGCGCCATTTCTTGTACATATTTTTCCTGAGCTGACCATTCAGGTAATTTTTGGGGGCAAAATTACAAATTCGAACGTGTTTGTCAGTGTTTTGAATGTGAGCAACCAGAAATTAACTCAAAATTACATCTTCGTGTAGATTTTTGCACACCCGTAATTAATAGGGGACACCACACTAACACAAATGCATGCAGCAATAAGAGACTGGGACAACCTCATCAAACTTAAGAAAGCACAAGTCAAAACTATGCTCCATGGAGGGGAACTGCAGACCACATAGATTAATAGTGACACATGAACCAAGGATATTCTTAGAAGATAAGGACTTCATCTTTATTTCTCCTTGTTACTTTCCCTTTCCATGTGTTCTGCATGCAATATGCCTCTTTGGATTGTTTTTGTGCAAAAAGTGTTCCTTCCTGCACAAAAACAATTGTGCCCGCAATGCAGGCACACTTGCACCATGGTGTAAGGGTGCCTGCATTGGCGCTAGGCAGCACACAATGCACCGGTATAAGGAGAGAGCAGAAATGCTCCTTATCTTTGTAAATGTGGAGCATTTATCCTCTCTCCTTTGCACGCAATGCAGTGTACTTGCTGCACTGTGTTGCGTGAAAGAAGAATTATTTGGATCATAGCAGTCTCTATCTTTTGTGACAGTGGGTTATCTGTTGTCCCTGTGTCAAGGAATGGTCTATTTCTCTCTGTAAATGTCTGTTGTTTTTCAGTAACTTTTGTTTCTTCCAGCTCTTTGAAATTGTCTTCACCAGACCCCCTCCATTCCTTCTATGCACCCATGGAGTCATGATTATTAAGCTAGTTACAGGTAATTGGACACCATCATTCCAGACATTCTCCTACTTTGTCTGGAGTCATGAAGTGCCAAGATTTCCCTTCTGCATAAATTCTCAAGTGCCAGGGTATAACATCATAAATGTCACTGCTTTTTCCTCTGATTGTTTTCTAATAGTGCCAAAAATATCGCCTTTTTGTTGTACTGTTCTGTACTGTGAAGTTCAGGAAGGTCAGGATTGTGGAGTTCATTTATGGGATTGGGCCGTGCTTCCTTGCTGATTGAAGTATGATGTGCTTGTACTTAGAGATAAGATGTGTGGTGACTATCGCCCTTGGATGTGACACTGGTTTTGAAGTGGGAGCCAATGACCTGTGTGCACCAAGACAAAAATGGATAGGTCAACGCACAGGTCTGCAGCCCGTTCTGGGTTCCCCACCTATCTTTCATTGTTTCTTCTCAATCTCCCTTCTGTGTCTTCCAGCCAAGCCTGCACATACCTGTTTTCAGCCTGTTGTTTTTGCCTGTGGAGCATGCCTTTTTCATCGATGCTGTTGTTGCTGTTAGGGCATGCTCAGTGTGTATGAATCGTTCACTTATTTTCCTAAAGTCTGTTCTGAGAAGTCTGACATCGATATTCATTGAATAGATTTTGTGTTCCAGGGTAGTCTTTGTTATTCGTCTTGTCAATAGTACTTCCTTCAGAGAAGGTTCCGTGAGGGGATATTGGGGGGTCTGAAGTAACTGCTCTCTAGTCTTGTTCGCTTTCCTGTGATTTGTTACACAGAAACTTGTCTAGCAGATGCTGTTGGGTAACTTCAGACTTTTGTCTCGCCTCATGCTGTAATATAGCAGCTTTGTTTTCTCTCACTGGCGCAACGTAAAGCGACGCAAAGCAACGCAAATCTCTTGTTGCACTGAAAAAAGGGCATATTTCAGCGCAAAATATCTTTTCTGCTTAAAGGTAAATGTTAGTGTGTTGCTTTGTGCCACTTTGTATGGCTCTGCGTCACTTTGCGACACATTAGTAATTAAAATCTAAGGGGCAGATTACAAGCCCCTTGAGCCACTTTTACGTCACGTTTCCCATGTTAAAAATGACGCAAAAGTGGCGCAAGGGCCTTGTAAATAAGCCCCTAACTATTTTCTATTTTACGTCCTAGGGGCATATCTACAAGGCCCCGCGATAAAATTATCGCCGCTTTAGCGTCCGTTTTCGGACGAAAAGCGGCGATAATTTTAACGCCCTATTAGCAAGGACACGCTAACGCGTGAATCCATGCTTCTTCGCCCTTTCTCCCATCGCCCAGCTTTGCATCTCTAATGAGATGCAAAGTGGGCGTTCCTCCCCAGAATAACGGGAGAAATGTCGCTAAGCGACATTTCTCCTATTATCAAGCCTCACGCTATGAAGCATAGCGACAAGCAAAGTAGCGATAACCTCTGTTATCGCTACTTTCCTTACGCCTGCTTCAAGACCGACTTAGCCATGATATCCTATGTAAGGTGGATATCATGGCTAAGTATGTCTTGCCCTATCAGCAAGCTATCGCCAAACCTTGTGCGATTATCGCTGTATTTCCAGCGATAATCGCACAATTGGCAGCTTGCGCTCTGAATTTTATCGCTTTGGAGATAAGCGTTGCTGATAGCACGCTATCTCCGCGATAAAATTCAGAGTTGGCCGGCGATAATTATCCTCGCGCTAAGAGCGCTGAGCGATAATTATCGCATGGCCTTGTAGATATGCCCCCAAGTGTCTAGCTTTTACCTGTATCGTTTTCTTATTTTGCTTTGAAACGTAAATTAGATGTGCTCTTTCAGCTCTATGAAACCATTTCCCCTTCAAAAATTGTAAGGACATTTTACAATTTTCACAATTGTTTATCAACATTTTTTAACAATATATAGACTAATCTCTACTGTTGCAAATTCACTCTGGCCATATTTGACATAATAATTTACTTCTACCACGGATATGTGTGTAATTGTCTATTTTAGACATTCCTGATTTATGCATGCATAGTGAATGTTTTTCACCACTGTTAGACTCTCGACCTGCTTTCCTAAACCTACATATTCAAGGCCTATGGATTATGTGAAGAATAACTGTATAGGGTTTGCAAATTAATTGTGCAGATAAGTGTGGCAAAAGCTCTAAAAATATTTTTAAATAACCACAAAGTTAAAAATGTGTGGACTTTCACCACATTTGCATGAAACGTCTCTAGCCTCTCCTCTGGGACTCCCTTGGGTACTCCTGCCTGTGAAACTATCTACTGTGACGTCAAATAGCTCACTTATGTTTATGCATGTTTTAAAGAGTGTGTATCACGACGGGGTGTGGACATATTTTATATTTTTACCCACAAGGTTTTGTGAAGTTCTAGTGCAGTGGTTCTTAACCTTTTGACTTCTGAAGACCCCCACTTAATTTTTAATGGAATACAGGAACCCCAACTGAGTCATCACTGAAAGCTGAGGACCAGGGCCTAAGCGTTTTTGATGATTTAAACTGCAAAAGAATAGACAAAAGATACAGAAACAAGCATTGGATTAAATATTTAATTTAATTCGCAAATAAATATAAAAGAATAATCAAAATATTTATAGGAAGGTTGGAATGCTTCTAAATTTAATTGATGCCACTTATCATCCATACAGTATTTTGTTTGATGTGCTTGCATTGCTCACAGGCCACAAATTTCAAATTCCTTCATAATTACAGAACTTTTTAAAATGTTATACTGTACATTTTGCTTCATTTAAATACACTTTATCAATCTTCTAATGTTGTTTAATTTTCTAAGCAGTCACTTACCCCCTGAGTAAGCTTTGCGTTTAGAGATGACAGCTCCCTTTTAGTTCCTGACTAACAGGAGAACAGTGACGTAAGTGCTTGGGCGTGGGTGATAGAATTCTTGATGTAGAATGTTCAGTTAACAGTTATACGATGAAGAATAAAGACGTGTAATACCAAGCTCCATTTGTGGCGTGATCATTTGCATGCACCCAGACTGGGGAGAATGCTACAACTGGTGACGAGATAGGGGATTGCGTAAACCTCACGACCAGAAGAACCAAGAGGGCTCTCCAGGAAAGTTTGCCATTGTCAAGCAAACTGCTTTGCGTGCCATGTGTGCCTCACTCGAAGTGGAAACGACGGTGGCATATGTGGAGTCAAAGCTCCACTCCAGCCAGTGAAAGTGAAGGCCTTATAGAAAGTTTGTCTGTCGTCAGCTAGAAAGTTGCTGCTTAAAGTCGAGACAAGAGATACTACGCCACAGCATAACACATAGCCGCCATTCATACGGTACGACAACGCTAAAGGCAGCAAAAACCAGGTACAGAGAAGCGTCAAAGGCAGTGATCGCAGAGTCCAAAGAAACGCTAAAGTGGAAAACATTTCTAATACAAAAAAACGCTAAAGGCAGTGGCAACCATATATGGAAAGCGAAGTAGTGGCGACAGCCAGGTGCAAGAGAAGGCTGTGAGTAGAAGCTGTTAAATGCACAGAAACATCAGAGGTGGTGATAACCAGATATATAGAGAATATGATCGTGCTTAGCAGAACCTTAGTAAAGAGAGGCATTCGACTGCAGCACTAGGCGCTGCAACCCTAGCTGAAGCACAGGGTTGTGCTTACTAGGTTGGTGGATCCAATCAGCCCAACTGAAAGCCTGTGAGTGGTAGTCAGAATATTAAAATTTTTCGTTTCCAATGGCTGCTAAAAAGAGAGTCAATTATGGTGCCGCAACCTTCTTAAAACCACCGTCTGCCATTGATACCACCAAAAAACTGAATATTGGCGACAGATGGACTGCCTGGATTGAAACCTTCAATGATTTAATTGATGCGCTGGAAGAAGCAAATGACAAAAAGTATTTAAAGAATTTGGCAGGTGAGGGAGTAAAAGAAGTGTTAAATAAAATACCACACGGTGGTGAAGTGATGTACCGTCAAATCAAAGAGGTGCTAAACACCAAGTTCAAACCAATGTCAAATGTCGACTACAAAAGGTACATTTTCAGTCAGAAATGGCAGAAAGCTGGTGAAATGATGGATGAGTTTTTGGCTAAAGACGGTGACTCTTTTATATTTATAGTTGTACGTACAGCTTGTGAGCTGGAGAGATTTTTTAGATCTATATACCAATATTATAGTGAATAGAAAATGGATACATTGAGAACATTCGGAATTTCAGAGGACCAGTTTAATAAGATCATTAACAGGCTTAAAACCTTAAAACCTCCTTCCACTTGGACCCCTGCAAGACAAATGGTGGGCAGAGAAGTAGAGACTTTTGAAAGAGTAATAGAGAAGGGAATCGAGGATCTACTGGGCAAAAAACATTGGATTAACAACAATTTGCCGATCGACCAATGTAATGCCCTTGAAAAACTCAAGAATAGTGAAAACATTACAATCAAGTCAGGGGATAAGGGTGGGAGCATTGTCATTATGGATACCACAGATTACAATAGACGGATGCAAGCCTTACTTCAGGTAGAATCACATTATCGTAAGTCCAGTCAGGAAGAGTGGAATAGTTTAGTGACTAAAGTCACAAACTTGTTGAGGATGGCAAAAGATGATAATATCATATGCCAAGAGGAATATGAATTTTTATATGATGAACACCCGATTATCCCAGCATTATATGGCCTTCCTAAGGAGCACAAAAGTTTGGAATATCCACCTATGAGGCCTATATTCACATGTTTGAAATCATTAACTGAACCTATAAGTAAATATGTGGATTTAGTTTTTGAGGCCCAAAGTTGCTCAACAGGCATCTTATATCAAGGACACCATGGATATGATCTGCAAGATCGAGGGGATACATTTTGATTCAGAGAATCAATGGATGGTGTCCCTAGATATAGAAGCATTATATACAAATATTTCACTGATGGATACAGTTAGAATGATTAGAGACATTTTACAAAACAGGGTAGGTTATGAGTAACCCGGTTATACTTTCATTATTGAATGTGTGGAACTGAGTCTTACAAATAATATTTTTTTATTCAATTTATTGTCAGACAAAGGGGACTAGTACGGGCGCAACTTGTGCCCAGAGCTTGGTCTGCTTGCATGTAGGTAAGTTTGAAGAGAAGCATATATATATTAATCTTGCACCCTTTTTTTAAATGTATCACATTGGTCAAGGTTTATTGACGATGTGTGCTTTATCTGGAGTGGACAAAGGGAAGAACTCAGCTCCTTTATAGAATGGCTTAATTGTGGAGATCCAAACCTTAGATCCACATCATCAGTAAGCCAGTTTGAATGCAACTTCTTAGATACCAAAATCAAAAGTTTAGAAGGTAAACTGGAAGTGGAATTGTTCGCAAAACCATCAGACAGGAACACCTTGCTCCACTATACAAGAAACCACCCCAAGTTTTAGAGAGATAGCATTCCATTTGGAGAGTTTCTCTGACTCCGTCGCAATTGTACAGTCAGAGAAGATTTTGAGAGGCATGCAGAGAACCTACAAGACAAACACCTAATAAGAGGCTATCTAAAGAAATTGATTACAAGATCCTTCATTAGAGCAAAATATTATAATAGGGACAGTCTCTTTGAAGTAAATACAGCAAGAGAAAAAGATAGGAATCAGAAAATCATGTGTGTAACTAATTTTTACCAATCTAAGTAATAAAATTAAGAACTTAGTAAATAGGAATTGGTCTCTTTTAGATGTGCCAGGGGGAGAAAAACTACAAAATCCAATGTTTGCTTGTAAGAGAAATAAAACCATTAGGAACCACCTTGTTCATACATATAAAGTATCGAAAGAGTCACAACAAACAAGTATAAGGGATGGATCAATAATAATGGGTAACTTTCCCTGTGGTTCCTACATAAATTGCAAATTGGTTGTGAAAAGCAACAAGATAGAATTAAATGGAGTAAGTCATATGATAAAGAACATGGTTAATTGCAGAACCAAAAACGTTGTTTACCTAATTATGTGCCTGTGCAGAAAAGTTTATGTGGGAGAAACTTCCAAAGAGATAAGAGTCAGACTCAATGAACATAAATCTGCAATTAGATCAGGAAGAAGGAATGCACCCCTGGTTGAATATTGGCAAGAATGTAAACATACAGAGGATGACTTAAATTGGTTTATTTAAAAAAATAAAAATAACAGGAAAAAGCACGAGGGGGTAATCTGGACAGAAAAAGTAAACAAAGGGAACAGTATTTCATGTCCAAATTCAGTACGTATAATCATGGCCTGAACAACTGGGAGGAATGGGAGAGGCTGATTGGTCAGATTGTAGATGCTTTCCACATAATTTAGCTTGTAATTCAACTATAGGTAAATATACCATCAACTATGTACACATAGAAGAGAATTGGACAATGGAGGACAAAGTATGTAGGATAAATATGTCCATGCATGAACAGGTGGCCCTGTTCTTTATAATAATTAGGAACAAGATCGAAGCAAAACAGCATACCTAGATGTGTGGACAGTGAATTAAACCGATGGCTTAATTCCCAAGATGGCCTAAGGTCAGGGCGAGTGGCCCATGACTATAATGGGGCAATGAGACAGTAGAGCCACCATGTAGTAGAAGGTATGAATCCAACATATAGGTTTCATAGGATTGGGTTCAAGAATGGCATTAAATACGAAAGAATAGGATTTTTCTTTATAATGAAACGCTGAAAACCATAGGCGGGAGGTTTTTAGATATAAAAGGAGACAGACACTGAGCCTGACTTTGTAATGGCTGCTACTGCAAGACTTAACAAAAGATCGCATACGATATAGTTTGCACGTAACTGCCGTAGCATACATGAGACAGGTACGCAATAATGGCGCCCTTTTCTACATACCGAAGGACAGAGACTTGGCCGCCCAGGTTAGTGCAGTGATGTTTGAAGGCAGGAGGGTCTTTTTTGGCTCTATACAATACACTTACAAGAACAATGGCACTCGTACGGCATTATGACAGAAAGCCCAACATGTACACCAAAGTCATTTAAGTATACTCTATTAAGAGGGGGCGGAGCTTGCTCGCGGCCAAGATGGCCACTTGAGCAGAGTGCTCCGCAGAAACCGTCCAATATTCGTCAATTATCCTGCAACTAAGCAGTCCTGCGTACCCCCCCGGGAGCCCCTTGTGCTTCGGAACCTGGTGGCGATGTGCGGTGGCGTCCCCGACTGCCGTACAGGAGTGCTGGGCCAGTAATGACAGGCGGCCTGGACCGGGCTTAACAGGGCCCGGAGCACCGGACTTGCGTGCCCGCGGTGGGCGGGGCACGATAGCGACTGCGGCTGCCTTGGTGGCGTGAGGCCTGCCCGCAACTCGGAACTTGGCTTCGGCGGAAGCGGAGTGGCCAGGAAGGTGCGCGACACAAGAGGGGGCGGCTGCCTCCCAATGACATACGGTGGAAGCTGGGCGGCACGACCTGGGGGCGGAGTACAGCCGAGGCCCAAGCGGAGCAACAGTATGCACTGTGAGCGGTTAATGGCGGTGTTGGAATAGCTGCACATCCGATACCTGGTGAGGGCCTGCGGGGAACACGGCGGGTGATTACGGAGAGGCCTACACCACCCCCAGCATACCGTGGACGTCACCGCAACGGCGAGTATGGTAGGCGCTGTGAGGCTGTGAGTGGGACACTCTTGGCATCTGGGGGCACGAACCGGCGGGAGAGACTGCCAACACCGGGACACCAGTGGTGCACTGGTGGGCTGCAAGAACGACTTACGCTACCAGTGAGTAGCGCGTGGATCACTGGGGTGCCAATAACGGGCTGCGTGGCCAGGATTGACTTTATGGGCTGCGCTGCGGGCACTGATCTGGACCTTGACCGAAATTAGAGCTGTGGCAGTGACCATTGCACTTGGCAAGCAAAGGCGCCGAGTTCCACTGCGCTGTTCGTGGTGGCCGGGGCCGTGGTGGCGATCCGGGAGCTGCTGACGAGTTGGGGCCGACAAGTGCAAACCGGGTGGGAGACGAGAGAGCCCGACGCCATCTGAGATGAGACTGCCCAGGGACCGCACGACGACGACCACGGCTAGCAGTGAGCCGCTGTGATCTGGAGATGCCATCTGGCCCCTAATTGGGAGTGAGTGATTCTGTTGGGGCCGGCGCTGGGACCGAAGAGAGAATTGTGACGCAAGCCAGAGGTGCGTGGGGAGCTTAGGGTCACCTCGCCTCCTGATATCCCGACCTCCTGGAGCCCGGCGGCGGTGAATTCTGCACAAAGCTAAAATGGGCAGAGTGGATAAGTCGCAACCGAAACTCACGTTTGCGCAGAAACGGTCCATGTCCAGCGACAGGTCCGCGGAGGGCGCCTCCGGAATGCAGGAGCAGACAGCGGACGACCCAGACTCAGACATTCGTGGAATGCTTGTGGCTATGGAGAAGAACCTGCAGGGTGGTATCACGTCCCTTGGTGCGAAAATGGATGCTCTGTCGTATAGAATGGACCGTATGGCGGAGAGAATAGACAAGCATTCTGAGCGGCTGGACATGTCCGAGAGAAGGCTGATGGAGGTGGAGGAGGCCCACACCACCTTGGACTCAGACCACAAACAGTTAGGCAGAGTGCTACGAATCCTGCAAGACAAAACTGAAGATCTTGAAGCGCGCTCTCGGCGCTGCAACCTCCGGATCACGGGCCTACCGGAGAACACGCCAACTGGTAACATGGAGCAGTTCAAGGAGCGCCTGCTGAGGAAATTACTGGGAGAGGACTCGTTCTCTGCCATGTTTGTGGTGGAAAGGGCGCACCGCTCTTTGGGACCTCGCCCCCCCCCCGGGGCGCCGCCTCGCCCAGCCATAGCAAAGCTACTTAACTATTGCGATCGAGACGCTGCGTTGAAGCTAGCCCGGGAGAAGCAGCCGCTGGAGTTTGAAGGGTCCATGCTCTCGCTCTTCCCGGACTTTACAGCCCGTGTCCAGGAGGCGCGACGCCAGTTTGCACCAATGAAGAAACAGCTGCGCGAGCAGGGAGTGGACTACGCCATTCTTTATCCAGCAAAACTGCGGGTCAACAGACAGGGACGCTCTCATATATTTACGGATCCAAAGGCGCTGCAGAAGGCGCTCAAAGACTGGTTGCGAGAAGATCGCTCCAGCCCGGGGCAGCGGCCTCCGGATGAGGCTACAGGAGGGCAGCTGACGGAACGAGATTGAGTTGGAGTTGGTGATTCGGAGTGATAAGTATGGCCCTTGACACTGAGACATGGGAGATACTGCTGATTGGTGGGCGGGAGGGAGGGGGGCTGGGGGTTGGATGGAGAGGGTTCTAGTATACTGATTTGGCCGCCGGCCATGGAGGGGGACAGATATCTGGGGTCCTTTTACGGTCCCATGGAGCTGCACGGGGCCCTCCTCGAGAAGGCGAAGGCCAACATTGAGACTATACTTTTGGTGGATAGAAGCCTGGAGCTCGCCTTCTATAGTTGACTCCATATATGACTGTGGGTATGAGGACTGGCGCCACCGGCGTACTGGCGAAGCCTTGTAAGGGAAACTCATTCCTCTGGACTCACGATGGCTGTTGCGGGGAGGGGGGGAGAGAGGATTATTATACATTATACAGTTGCATTAGAGATGCTTGACGGTTTTTGGTGGAGGCTACCTAACTGGTCTGGGAATATTCCTTGTCTGAGGAGCGACCTCCGCCCACATGTGAAACACACCCGGGCATGTTCTTTATTTTTGAGGGAGGGACGGGGTGTGGGGAGGAATGGGGAGGGTACGGGTAAAGTTCGCGACCAGGTTGGGGGAGGTCTGCTGTGGGAGTGGGGAGGGAGGGTGGGTGTTCAGAAGCAAGTTGTTAATTTTGCAGAGTGATGGTTCTATTCAACGAGTCTGTAGTTTGGGACGATGTTGTACAAAGCGCAGGCCCAGATATGTGACGAGAACACATGACTGTGATGGGGACGCCTGACGAAGCCTGTATGAATGCCCCGATTCCCATGCTTCGAGCCCTTACATGGAATGTCAGGGGACTGAACGACTACAGGAAGCTTCGTAAAGTGCTGAACTATTTACACAATCATACCATAGACGTAGCGTTATTGCAAGAGACGCACCTTCCACATGACAGTCCCCTCTTACGCAGTAGAGGCCTGAAGGATAACATACATGCCTCCGGTTTCACCACACACGCTAGAGGGGTGATTACGTGGGTCAACCCAAAATCCTCATATACTATAACACCGCTGGACACTGACGTGGTTGGCAGGTACGTGGTGACGAGATGCCGGGGGAAGGGCCATGATCTGGTACTTGTGAATGTCTATGGCCCCAACTACGACAGTCCAGACTTTGACAAGTTGGCGACGGTAGTTGCCAAATACTCGAACTGTTGGCTCCTATGGGGTGGAGATTTTAATGTGGTCAGAAACCCAGGGGAGGACAGGTCGGGGGGCCCAGAGAGACGCCCCACGGCGGCTGCAGGGGCACTGGGTAACGCAATGTTGCGCCTGGACTTACAGGATGCATGGCGCACTAGATTTCCTCATCAAGGGGGGTTCACTCATTATTCCGCTTATTATAATCTGCACACTAGAATTGATTACTGGTTGGCGTCCTCTCCTCTTTACGCAGAAGTCCGGGAGTGCAGGATCCTCCCTCGCACACTGTCCGACCATTCACCCTTGCTGATAGCGATTAACACCCCCAGGGGAGGCATTCCACCGTTCACATGGCGTTTCCCTCCGTACTCGTTGTTGGACACGGTGTTTCAGGCTGAACTCGCGGAGGCGATTGAGATTTTTTTATACAAACACGGGATCTGTAGACAGCCCCCAAGTACTTTGGGAAACGTTTAAGGTGTACATACGGGGCATTGCTATGTCCAAGCATTCGGGTGTCCTCCGGGACATACGCCGTCGTCTGGCAGACCTTGAAAAGAGGTTGGGGTGCTGGAACGGCGCCTGTTGCTGCAAGCGGAAGAGGCTGTGGCTTCTGAACTCAAGACTTTATTGGTTGAATATCAGGACGCAGCAGATGCTGAACTGAAACACTTGGGTAAATACGCCACAGCGCGCGCATATGGGGAGGGGGAACGACCGGGAGCGGTCCTAGCGCAGTTGCTGCGGAGGCGTCGCAGTAGGGTGCAAGTAGCGGAACTTCAATCAGCTGACGGTGAGGTTCTAACAGAGGAGGTAGACATAGCTGAACGTTTTCGGAGTTATTATGCTGACTTATATTCAGCGCGCTCCTCTGGGAATGAGGAGGAAATTAAGGAGTACCTCTCCTATATTAAAATGCCCTCCCTCACGAACGCACAGCGGGAATACTTGATGCGACCTGTAGGAAAGGATGAGATTATCCTGGAGTTGAAGGGGATGAGATCCAGCAGTGCACCGGGGTCGGACGGCCTCACCGTGCCCTTTTATAGAACTTTTCTGGACCTCCTCTTGCCTCATTTATCTGCCCTCTTTGATGATATGTGCCAAACTGGCACAATGCCGCCTACTATGAGAGAGGCAGTGATTGTGGCCATACCCAAACCGGGGAAGCGGCCCCAGGAGTGCGGGTCATATCGTCCGCTCTCCCTGCTGAATGTGGACACCAAAGTCTTTGCCAAAATTCTCGCCAACAGGTTGGCCCCCTGCGCGCAGATTTTGGTTGCCCCTGAACAGGCTGGATTCATTCCAGAGCGGAATCTCACTTATAATTTACGTACGGTATTCGGGGCTTTGCAGCACACTAGACCGGACACCACTGCAGTCGTGGTTTTTTGGGATATGGAAAAGGCCTTCGACTCAGTCGAGTGGCCATTCCTACGACATGTCCTGACTAGGATGGGACTGGGCCCGGTTTTCTTACAACTGATCGGAGTGCTGTATCACCGCCCATCGGCCTGAGTTCGCATTGGTAATCTGGTGACGGCGCCTTTTAATATTTCCCGTGGAACGCGGCAGGGATGCCCGCTGTCCCCGTTGCTCTACGCCCTGGTGGCGGAGCCCCTGGCGTGTGCACTACGTGAATACCATAGGCACAAGGGACTACGATTGTCACGGCTTGAGCTCATAGTCTCCACATACGCGGATGACACCTTACTGTATGTCCGCGATCCCGAAAATAATCTCTCCTCGGTTCTACGGGAGGTAGTGCACTTTGGAGCGCTCTCCGGTCTCCGAGTCAACTGGACTAAGTCAGTTGTTGTTCCGCTAACGCCGGCTACTAAGCAATATGACCTGGAATACCCCCTGCAGTGGTCCATGGACTCGATCAGATACCTGGGTATCCAAGTACACCCTGACTCAGAGGTAGTATTTAGGGAAAACTATGGGGTAGCAGTTAGCAGGCTGGAGGATGACGTGGGAAACTGGATTAAGTTGCCACTGTCTCTCTTAGGTAGGATCTCCATTATGAAAATGGTAGTACTGCCGCGGTTCTTATTCTTATTTTTAAATATCCCCATGGTGTTGCCCGCTTCTTTTTTTAGCCGAGTCACGACACTATTGATTAAATTAGCCTGGGCGGGCAAACAAGCCCGTATCAAGTGGCAAACGCTCACATTGCCGTACCACATGGGGGGCCTTGGAGCCCCAGATTTAAATCTGTATTACAGAGCTGCGCAGTGTGCCCACGCTTATTATTGGATTCATGGCCCACCGGATGCCCCCCACCTTCACCTTGAGGCGTTGGTGGCGGAGCCATTACCGCTTCCAGCCCTGCTATGCGAGGAAGCTGATTGGAGGACAGGTATACTGGATTCTATAAACGCTACACGGCATGCCTGGCGATTTATGCTGCAGTTACAGGCGGGCGCCCTATTATATTCCCCGGTTATGCCGTTATACTGGGCTCGCTGGTTACCTCCCTGCAGAGATCAAGGGGTGGTACAAGCACTCAATTCCATTAATTTGCAGACAGTTGGGGATCTGTTTCATAATGGTGCAGTTGTGCGATGGGACGACTTGGGACAGCAGGACTCTCCTCCTACTCTGCTGCAGCGTTTTCAATTTCACAGAATCAGACAGGCACTGCGGGATCTGCTGGGTGGTGATCTACTAGAACCCCCTGAGGTAGCGGAATTTACATATGTCATTAAGGCCCAGACGCCACACAAGCTGGTATCCAATGTGTATAGGATGGCTATGTCTCACAGGGCCACCCAGTATACGATGGCTCGCTTGGAGTGGCAGCGAGATCTACAACACCCGATCAATGATGACATGTGGTCCTATTGCTGTAACAGTACGCGGTGAATATCGCTCAATGGTAGGCACAGACTAGTCCACTTTAAGTTCCTCCAGAGGGTGTATTACACCCCGGAGAGACTCCACAGGTACGGGCTGAGGGACTCATCTTCCTGCGAAAGATGCACAGAAATAAGGGCAGACTTTCTGCATTTGGCCTGGAGTTGCCCTGGAATACACAAATTCTGGGAACTGGTTTTCACAGAACTGGCGACCATTGTTGATTTGGAGCTTCCCCCGGAACCAGCCCTGGCCCTACTGGGCTACTCTAAAACAATTCCACGAGCGTAGCGCAAATTGGTGGATATGGCTTTACTACTGGCGAAGCGTAGAGTAGCGATACATTGGTTACGTGGCCCTGCCCCTACTATGACACAGTGGTCGCGCAACATGCTTTACAGCTGCACACAAACGGAGAATTTCAGTGAGTTAATGCCCCCCAGGAGCCGTCCCAAAAATGTTTGGGGACTATATGTAGCGTATATTGCAACTAGGGGACAAGATCAGTCTAAACGTACTAGCGGCCCAGACACCAACGCTCATGCTACACCGGAGGCCTGAATCTTCCCCCTCCTCCCTCCCCCCACCTCCCTACCCCCCTACCCCTCAAAACCTGGCTCTTCGACTGATCCGGAGCTGCTCCCCCTCCCCCCAGTGCCTTGAGACCCTCACGGGAGAGTAGCGCGCTTTATAAACCACTGATTGATCCTAGACAGTGGCACGTCGATAAACATTATGCCAGCGGAAAAGCACAATGAACTGTCCCCAGGGCCCCGTTTAACCCAGTTGAAAACTAAATTGTATACAAGGGCTGCTTTGACACCACTGCAAAGTCAAGGTTCAATTATAGCAACTAGGGGTGGGTGGTTAACTCTGCTCTGCTCTGATTCTGCTGCATAGCGGAGTTTGCCCTCAGGTCCCCGCCCACCATTAGTCAACAGTGACCCAAGCCCTGTACAGACTACTGAGTCTGTGGAGGAATTCATGCCTCATTTTATAATGAGAGGAACAAGGAAATGGACAGATAGGTAATGCTTTTTTTTCTCCCCCCCACATGATCCATCCGCCTCCCCTCCTCTCTCCCTCCTGCACGCTTCCTCCCAGTCCAGCCTCTCCATCGAAGCAGAGCCCTGTCTCTTCAACCCTAACCCCCGCATACACACAGTGTCCCCTCACTCACACTCACTATAGGAGACAGAAATTACAGAAATTTCATCAATACACATTGTTGACTGTTATAAAGTAAAACTAAAGATACGTTCCTACTAATTAATCAATTCAGTGCAAACCTTTGGGTACGTTTTTATACCACACAAAGCAGTGGGTGAGGCAGTGGCTGCCCTGAGCTTGGCAGGCGTTATTCACCATTAATGCCCTTATTGCATTTTATACATGTGACATGCTGAGGTAGTCCTCCAACTCCTCCACTCAGGGTCGGACTGGCACAGAGAAAAGACCCGGGTCATAAAGATGACTCTGAAGGTCATGTCACATAGCCCTATGACCAACATCGGCTTCACATCCATAGATTCATTCAGCCATACACAGACTCCATCAGAGGGCATACTAGGGCCGAGTGTCCAATTACAGAGTGATTTTCCCCATGAAACAGAAGTAGAAAGGCTTAGATTTATTCTCAATGTAGCATAAGAAACAAACCTTGGCAACACTGCGAAAACAAACCTTGGCAACACTGTGCTTTAACACTTTAATGTCTTCCCACTTTCAGTGTCCCCGAATCCCTGACCTTGTTTTCTGAGCTCGGGGCTGCGGCGTCACTCCGACGATTCAGAGGAGCAACTGTACACCCCACCCCCCGCAGGACCACCTCTGCACCGAGGCAAACACTACAAATAAAGAACTGAAATATTGTACATTGTAGGCAGAAGAGCAATTACCGTTGTGGGCACCAAATCACCGCAAGCATTGCACCCAGCGGACTAATTCTGAAGAATGTACCACACATTTTTCTGGAGGATATGGTCTTCAGGAGCGAATGGTCCCTCGTAGCCTGGAAGTGCATCAGGGACTTGCTTATCCTTATCATCAACACCACCAAATGTTTGGCAGATGATCTCTTGGTCAAGATCACCATGGCTGAGAATGCACTCAAGACGACCATTCAAATAACTGCATAGAAGAACAAGCTGGCTGAAATCAACAACGAGGTGAATGAAACCAGGCAGTACCCACTGAAACAAAAGATTAACAAACTACAGAAGGGCATAAAGAAATTTGATGAAGAGAAAATCTACCCCTATTTAAAAGAAGACTACATTGGAGGGAGCGACCAGTCTTCTGACGAAAGTACCTCGTCACGGACACACAACTCATCTTCCAGCAGCAACTCAAGCACCGACAGTAGAAGCAATGAAGACACAAGAAGGATCCACCAACCACCACCCTTGATGGGGTATGGGATACCACCTTACCAGAGCCACCAACCAGGTTGGCACCAGTACCCGATGTACCCACTGGGACCACAGGCCTTCCCTCAACCATTCTATCAACACTCCCCTTTTTTAGGCAGAGGTTGGGGCAGAGGGAGAGGAAGAAGAAGAGGTGTGCAGCAGAAACACGTCCAGTGGCAGGAACCCCAAACAGAAACCTCCAGACAGAGGAGGAGCCAAACGGAGAGCAAGAAAAATTGATTGTCAACCTCTCCACAAGAAACCTGTCGGGAATTGAGCAAAACGTTTTACGTAGAGGCCTAGGCTTTGTCCCCACACCCAAGGAGGATGACTTCAGGACAGCACAAGAATTGCATCGCCTCTTTAGGAAGATTTGCCTTCACTCCTTCTTTCTGGATAAACCATCGTTGGACACCGACAACCCCTCCACGTTCACACCCACATCAGGAATGGTACCCCCAGAGGTACTTACCTTCGAACAGGCCTCTTGAAGGAGGTGGGCAGCCATCTGCACAAAAATCCTTTCTTTAACATGTCCAAGATGGAGACCACGGCCATGCGAACATTTGGAATAGACACCTCCATCACCATCAAACCAGCAGATAAGGGGGGTGCCATTGTCAATCAGAATACTGCAGACTACAATCGAGAATGCATATGACAACTTTCTAACATTGACCACTACACCCCGATTAGGGAAGACCCCATGGCACACCTCAGTACCCACATAACATCAATGGTGTTTGCGGCAGAGACACAGGGTTGGATCAGTAAGAAGGAGGCTGCTTTCCTCGTCAGCGATCGCCCCAAGATACCTTACTTCTACACCCTTCCAAAGATTCATAAGGAAAACAGACCACCTCCGGGCAGCAGGCCCATCGTATCAGGGATTGGGTCTATACTAGAACCCCTGTCACAGTTCTGTGACCTATCCTGCAACCACTGGTGAGGAGGACTCCATCCTTCCTAAAAGACACCACTGCAGTCCTCAATCTTCTGGAGGGACTAGGTGAGGACTCCACTGTTAATCTACTAATCACTCTAGACGTGGAGGCCCTCTATACAAATATACCCCAGTATGCGACTTTGGAGGTGGTCGAGACCGTCCTCAGAAATGAGGAATGGACCTCCCCCACACCAATCAACTTCATCATGGAGTGTGCTACTTTGGCCCTAAAAGAAAACTACTTTCAGTTTGAGGACCAGTTATACCACCAAACACAGGGCACCTCAATGGGCAGCACTTTTGCCCCAAGTCTGGTGTGTCTCTACATGGTAGACTTTGAGAGGAAGTACATAGAGGGGGAGACCAACCCCTACAGGGATAACATCCTGATCTGGCGGAGGTGTATCGATGATATACTGATCCTATGGCAAGGTACTAGTGACACCTGCTCTGAATTTTGCACATCGGTCAACACGCTCGATCAGTTCCTGAGGTTCAGTAAGACTATCTCTACCACTGAGATACCATTTCTGGACTTATCGATTGTCCTCAATGAAGGCAAGCTTACCACCAGGGCATTCACAAAATCCACAGACAGTAATAGTCTGCTAAGGTACAACAGCCACCACCCCAAACATCTGTGTGATAATCTACCGTTTGGACAGTTTCTGCGTTTACCCCGCAATTGCAGCGACGTTAGGGACTACAAACAACAAGCCGAATCACTTAGTTCTGACCTTGTGGCAAGAAACTATCCCAGGAATGTGGTACAAAAAGCATACAAAATGGCCAGGAACAACAACAGGGAGGCTCTATTGGAACCGCGAGAACGGGTACCCAATAATGTCATCACCTGTGTTACATCCTTCACCCCGCAGTCAAACAACATTAAAAAGATAACAACAGTCCCCTGCACACGCTAACAGTGTATCAATTATATCAATAACAGTGTGACAAAAGCTTGAGTCTTTGCTGGAACATGCGCTTCAGTTTTTTCACAACAGCCTTAGCCAACATGTGTTTTGTCGCGCTTACGGTTGTGTGCAGCGACTTCTTCAGGGCTAAGAAACAAACAATAGTACAGAATTGGGAATGAAAGGGTTGCAACAATAGCATCCAATGTCAGTTTCCCACTGTGACAGACTAACTTTGAAGGATCGGCTCGTGTTGCCTACTCGAGCCTGTGGAAACCCATGCTGTTTTAAACGTGTCACCTCTGTTGTTTAGTGACAAACTAGTGTTTTTTAAGAAAAATTATAACACTCTTAGATAAAATAAACTTGTCCGGAGTTAAGGCATGCTTGTTCCTTGTGAGTCCAGTTGTGACATATGAGCCTAAACAGTCAACAGCGACTTTGCTAAGGTGAATTTAACATAACGACACCCCCTTAATGTTGCCTGTTACCCGAAGGTATGTAATAAAAAACATAATACCTATACTCAATGCTTGAAGATCCTAGGGAAAAGAAACGGGTAAAAAGAAAGAAAAATGATGCTAAGTATACAAGCCATGTAAAAGCGAGTTTATCGTGCTACGGTGACCAAATCTGACCGGGAAACCAACCTTAAATCCGGTTGTATTTCCGTCCCGAATGGGATTCAATATGGTCCAATGTTAGACACACAGTTAAAACTGCACATATCTTGTGTCCAGAAATAATCCCTCCTATTCACAGTATATGTATCCTGGATGTGTTTCTCAATGAGGAGTCCCTGAGGATGGGTAAATAAAGGAAAACGGCCTAATTACACATAAGAATACACCCAAAGGAAAAGTGGCAGGGGCATGTTCTATATACTTTGAGAATATGGTAAAGTGGTCCCACGTACCTTAAACGAGGATTTAGTAATATTGCAAGTTTATTCAGGCATGAATAAATAAAATCCGTGTTGCATTGCACCCACTCGATGCAGGTTGTGTTAAAGACATAACCGGCAGCCATATCCTTGCCGGTATTAATACGGGACCTTTGCCTAATAAAAAGGATCAAAGGAAAGTGTGTCAGAACAAGCGAGTAGACAGACCCCGCGGTGAGTATTTAAAAGATGCCCCCAAACGCAGATGCTTATATCTAGCGTAATTGGCACTGTACCGCTAATGGCAGGAGAACATTCAGTTAGTTATTGGCGCTTACCTCTGTGATGAACAGAGCTCCTTCCGACATGTACGCTGGAGACCTAATAGCCCGCAGGAGAACACACGTTTATATGGACCTAGGAGCGGAAATAGTTGTAGGACTGTACCTGCTTCAAAGTCGTCGGCCATCTTGAACTGTAAATTCAGTACCCCGCCACAGCAAGTTTAGGAATGTAAAGGAAAAAAATATAATAAACGGAAAGTGGGTGAACCATCCCTAGGGTAACGGATCCATCTGGGTATAAATTACCTGAAGCAATAAGTTATTTAATATTTGGATCTAAGAAAAAAGGGGTCTCTAGTAGTAGAGTTCTAAGGTAACATTAAAGGAGAGTCAAGGGAAAGGGATTCCCGAGTTCAGTGTGTGCTGCAACTGTCTAAGTGGAAAGGTACAGAATAATAGTTATCATAAATCTAAATAACACATATTGTATGCTCACAGGATCTACATACACAATCCTGTGGGTCACCTTAAGATAGTTAAACATACACAGTAAGTACATCGGTGCCAGAGTAAGCATATTGGTTCCAGAGTAAAGAAGAGAGGTTGTGACAGTAGACCCCTAACTTCGAGGGGATAGTAGAACAGGTATAGGGAGCATGATAGATGGTTAATGAGCACACAAGCTCCCCAAGTGACAGCCTATAGTGCTGAGGAAATCAAAACCATGTTAGGACGTGTAGTCCTAGGTAATCTTGCAGGTAAGCGTCTGGAAGCAGACTTTAAAACTTCAGTTCAAACTCAACAGTAGTAATAAGATAGAGATCACATCACAAACAAGTCAGAAGACAACATAGAGATTGTGGTACTGAGTAAATAGAAACTGTTTCAACTTGGTAACATTACGTCTCATGTGGGGACCGTGAACGCTAGTCCCTCAAAAAGTAGTGTAATTCATGGTCTGTGTTTAGCCCCATTTCCACACTTTTTATCACATGATCCAAGTCGCCTCCCTTCTCCTCAACGTTAGTTCTCTATTGCCACCTCTCACGTCTCTGGGTATGGTGTCAAAGCCGTAAAAGGAGAAGGTTTTGTGCCTACCCTGAGCAGGACATTCCAATATGTGCATGGCTACGGGGTACCGGATGTCAGCCTGTTTAACCGCCCTGATGTGTTCTAAGATGCGGTCTTTCAGAGATCTGATTGTGCTGCCAATGTAGCTACGTTGTCATTTGCATACAACTGCGTAGACCACATAGTTGGTCTGACAGTTGATGTTGGTATTTATCTTGTAAGATCGGCCATTCGGGCCAGAAAATTCCTTCTTTTTGTCAGTGGCCCATCTGCACGCAGTGCATCGTCCACATTTGAAAAAACCAAGTCCGTAAGTCGCGAGCCAATGTACCTGATTGCCCATCCTAGGATAACTAGGGCTAAGTAAGTTTCTAAGGCTTTTCCCCTTGCGGAAAGTCGTTTCTGGTCTGGAAGAAATGAAAGGTTCCAACATCTTATCAGCACTTAGTAAGTGTCAATGTTTCCTCATGCTTTTTGTGAGTGTCATGCTAAGCACATTGTAGTCCATGACAAGCCGAATAGTGTTGGGGTCCTCTTGCTTGCTTTTATCCTGTATGTTGTCTCTCTACTTTTGAGATCCTGTTCAATGCAATGTTTACTGTCTTCTGACTGTAACCCCTGCGCTTGAATCTGTCCCCCATGCTTTTGAGGCCACTCACAAATTCGCCTTCATTACTGCAATTGCGTCGTGCGCATACAAATTCCCCGTAGGGGATAGCATTAATCTGATGTCTCGGGTGCGCGCTGGTGGCATGTAATATACTATTGCATGCCGTAGCCTTTCTGTAAAGCCTGCTTTCAATTCTATTATTGGAGACAAAGAGTTCCACATCTAAGAAAGTAATTGAGCTCTTGCTATGTTGGTAGGTAAATCTAATATTAGCGTGAATACTGTTAAGATATGTTACAAATTCCGTTCGCCGCTCAGTGTTGCCTGTCAGAATTAGGAGGCAGTCGTCAATGTACCTGCCCCAGAAAAGAATGGAGTCGCTCCAATCACTGCTTTTAGAGCCCCAAATCCAGCTCTCCTCCAACCACCCCATAAAAAGATTGGCGTATGAAGGGGAAAATTTAGAGCCCATAGCTACTCTACGTATCTGTTTATACCATGCCCCTTTGAAGAGGAACACATTGTTTTCAAGAATCATTTGTGTCATGTCTATTAACATGTCCGTATGTTCCCAGAGGCTAGCCGGGTGAGAGTTAAGTGTGCATCTTAATGCCAGTAGGCCCTGGTCATGTTGGATGCTCGTATACAGGGCAGTGACATCCAGAGTAACTATTGTCATAGTATTCTCCCGAGTAATGTCTGCCAGCGTACTGAGTATGTGTTTCGTGTCTCTGATGTAAGAGGGTAGGTTAGCTACCAACGGCTGGAGAAATAAATCCACATACTCAGATAGTTTCTCTGTGGGTCCACCAATTCCAGACAAAATGGGTCTGCCTGGTGGGAAAGGGAGATTTTTATGCACTTTAGCTAGTGTATACAGGCATGGGTGTCTAGGGTGTTCTACTTTGAGGTAAGTGTACTCATTAAAGTCTAAGAGGCATAGATCATGCCAACCTTTAAGTTTCTGATTGATGAGACTAGTCAGTGTCCAGATGGGGTTCGAGGATAGTTTCTCATAGCAATCTATGTCACTGAGTTGTGAGATGATCTCTGTATCATAGTCAACCTGGTTCATAAGCACCACATTGCCCCCTTTGTCAGTCTCCCTGTAAAATTGTAGTGAGCACTCCTTCCTTTAAGTAGAGCCACAGGAAACGCAGAGATAGGAAAGATGACGTTTATATCCAGAAGTACAGGAGAAGACCCCAGCCACAGCTGTTGTTCTGAGCAGACTCTGTCACACTCCACGCAGGGAGCTCAACATAGAACGTTCGTCACTGTGACATTCTACAGCATGTCACAGAGGTACAAACCAATACAATAGCAGGGAAGGGGTGGGTGACCTGAACAAGATTCCCCCAAAGCAGAGGATACCACACATCCCCCTCCTTTACACATTAAAAGAACATAGTGCAAAAAGAGGTAAGAGGAAGGATAACAAAATCTATATGTCAACATAATGTTCCAAATACTTCGGGCGGCAAACTTTCCTGCAACTTACTGTGGGGAAGGGGTTGGCCTGTCTTGAACACCCTGGCTCTGGCGTCCAGCCCCTACTTTGGGTTCTGTTTCCATTCTCTAAAGTGTTGCTGGTGTCTACAGTGGGAGCAGTGTACTTCACCACCCTCCCCAGGTTCCAAATCTTCACGGCATTCTTGAATAACTTTACAATTTTGGTGGGCTCAGTAAACTCGGATCAATTCGCTCTGCCAGTGGGTGCTGTGATTTTGACCAGATCCCCCACCCGGAATCCCATGTCTTTGACAGCATGTAGTCTATCAAATCTAGTTTTCCTATCAGTCATGGCTTTGCGTTCTCTGTCCCGCCACTGTGACTCTTTAGAGTGACCTGGCCACCCTTTGTACCACTTCATCCACCCTGGTACTAACCTTGAGTTGGGTTTCCTAGCTTTGAGCAATTCGAATGGTGTCATGCCAGTGGTTTGATGAGGGGTAAGTCTGTAGGCTATATGACGTTTCAAAACCTCGTCCTTCCAACACAACCCACTAGCTCTCGCTAGTTGGATTCCCTCCTTGATGGTCTTGTTGAATCGTTTGACCATCCCATTAGTCTCCGGGTGATAAAGTGCACACCGCTTGTGTTCTATCCCATTGCACTCTAATAATTCTCTCATTTCTCTTGAGCAGAGTTGCACCCCATTGTCTGTCAATAAGCTACTTGGCAAACCTTCCCTGATGAACAATTCTAGCAGGAAGTCTGTGACAGCCCTCATAGTGATTTAAGACACAAATTTCACTTCAGGCCACCTAGAGTAATGATCTAGGAGTACCAAAATGTAAGGTGTGCGATGTTCCCCTGTCAAGGGACCCACGATGTCTAATGCCACATCCTCCCATGGACCCACGGGTAGAGGCCTACGGTGCATAGAAGGTGTGTGCTGTTTTAGAACCATGTCGCTGGTGGAGCATGGTACACAGTCTCTTATTTTCCTCTCGATTTCAAGATCCATGCTGGGCCACCGGTAGTCCAGCCGCAACCTCTGTTTGGTTTTGGTCACTCACAAATGCCCCTCATGGGCCAAGTTGACCAAACTCTCTCTCAAAGTCTCTGGAGGGACCAACCTCGTACCCCTGAAAAGACAATCATCAGCGATAGATAGTTCGTCTCTGACCATCCAGAACGGTCTAAGAGCCTCTTCCCGCTTGTCTTGGTCCATCCAGGCACCCTTTGTCTTCTCACTAACTCTCTGTAGAAGCACGTCAGCTCTCAAGGCTTCCTTCCAGCGTTCTTCTTCAATGGCTCCTTGGGTGATGACGCACACGTTCTCCGCCTGCATCTCTTTGTCAGCCTGAACATCCTCCTCCAGGTCGACTGCTTCATCACGATCCTCACTCACCAGGCGAGAGAGGCAGTCAGTTGCAAAATTCCTCACCCCAGGTACGTATTCGACCTCAAACGTGTACTCTTGGAGACTCACGACCCACCGTCTGATTCTGCTTGACATGGAGTCTAGCCCCTTCTTGTTGAATACTTCGACCAGGGGCTTATGGTCGGTCCTCAGGTTGAACTTCATTCCCTGCACAAAATCTCTGAATTTGTTTATGGCCCAATGAGCCGCTAAAGCTTCTTTTTCGATCACCGAGTAGTTGAACTCGGCCTTGCGTAGCGAGCGTGATGCAAAAGCAATAGTTTCTTCTCCACCTTCTCCGACTTGCATCAGGACTGCTCCTAATCCTTTGGAACTGGCGTTGGTGGTCAGCACGGTCTTCCTTCCATGTACAAATGATTTGAGATTGGGGGCTTCAGCTAATGCTTTCTTTGTGTCTTCGAATTCTTTCTGGCACTCCACGCTCCAGTCGAATGTCACTCCTTTCCTTAGTAGGTTACGGATAGCATATGTGCGTCTGGCAAAATTCTACACAAATTTGCTATAAAATTCCACCATTCCCATAAAGGATTTGATTTCATCTTTGCTTCTGGATGGTGTATGGTTGATGATTGTGTTTTGCAGATCTGCCTTAGGGCGAATGCCCTCCGTTGTCACCTTATGCCCCAGGAACTCTATCTCAGCACACCCAATCTTGCACTTTTCTCTTTTCAACGTGAGTCCTTGTTCTTGGAACCTCCTCAGGACCTGTCTGAGCCTGTGTTCGTGTTGTGTAACATCATCTCCAAAGATCAGAACATCATCCTGATAGCACACAACCCCAGAAATGCCCTTGAGGAGGTTGCTCATGATCCTTTGAAAGACCGCGGCAGCGGACACTAGTCCAAACGGCATACGCTTGAATTTGTATGCCCCCATGGGCGTAATGAAAGCTGTGAGTTCTTGTGAATCAGGGTGGAGCCTGACTTGGTAGTAGGCAGAGGTTAGATCAAGTGGGGAAAAAACCTTTGCCCCCGCTAACCTGCTCATCATTTGCGAAATGTTCGGCAGAGGGTACTTATCAATTATGACTTCCCTGTTTAGTGCTCTAAGATCAATGCATAAACGCACTGCACCATCCCCCTTCCTGGCTGCAACAATGGGTGCCAACCACTCAGTGGCCTCTACTGGTTCGATCACCTCCAACCTGCACAACTTCTCTAACTCCTCTCTCACAGCTTCTTGTATCGAAATAGGAAGATTCCTAACCTTGGCTGAGACTGGCTTGGAATTCTCTTTGAGTTTTATTCTGTGGACATAGTGTTTGAGGCATCGTAAATTCTCTGTGAAAACATCCTTGAATTCTTCTTCTATCCCCTCCAGTGTTTTTCCCACTTCTTGTACCAATATTTGGGGGTTCTTGTTGGGATTGAGGTAGATGCCTACATCTTTTTGTGCTTGCCAACCCAGGATGTTGTCCCCCTTCTTGGACTCGTAAATCTTTGCGACCACCAGCCTGTCTTTGTAGCCTACACTGCCCCAGAAGTAACCCTTCATCTGTATGGGTTGCCCACCATAGCCTCCCGGTCTTACATCCATTCTCTGCAAAGTCAATTTTCCCTTAGATACTTTCTCAAAATCTTCTGCAGATATTATTGTAAGCTTAGAACATGAATCAAACATTGCTTCAATTTTAGTCTCCTCTACTGCTATGAAATCCTTGGGATTGCTTACTGACTCACTCTGAACCTGTAACACAATTTCGTCACAGACACGGGTAGTGTCATCCCTGTTATGTTTCCTGTAATTAGCATTGCTTCTGCAGCATTGTCTGAAGTGTCCCCTCCTACCACACTTATTGCATGTAGCTTTTAGGGCGGGGCACTCCCTGTCATTCGCTAAATGTCCCTGTTTGCCACATCTGTAACAACTCCCTTTGAAACTCCAACTGCCCTTGTTCTCCTTTTGTTCTTTTTTCTGTCCTTTGACTGCAAGCACGTTTTCACTCTCAACCGAGACTTCTCTCACTTTGGCTTTACCCTCGCAATCCTGTTTTATTTCACTCACACATTTCATCATGTGCTCTACTTGTTCCGCTATGATGAGTACCTCCCCAAGGGGCGGGTCATCTTTTAACCACAACTCCTCACGTATTCGTTCAATCTTACATGTTAAAAGAAATTGATCACGTATCCTCTCCTCACAAGCTCCCCCAAACTTGCAGGTAGCTGCCAACTTGCATAACTCTGATACAAATTCCTCTACTGTTTCACCCTCCTTCTGCCCTCTTTTTCCAAAATGGTATTGTTCCATAATTGTGCTAATTTTCGGCAAAAAATGGATGTCCAATTTTCTCAGACTAATTTCATATTCATTCAAACCTCTCGCGTCATTAGCGTTCAAATCTGGAAGATGTTCTAATATCTCTTGCCCTTCAGCCCCCAGATAGTGCAACAGTAATGCCACTTTCCTTTCAAGCCCCAAATTCGGACCACATACTACTGCGTAGTTTTGGAAAACCTTTTTCCACTTTTCCCATTTTAAAACTGGCTCCCCTGGAGTGGTTAGAAAGAATGGCGGTGGTGTGACATTCTGCATGATGGCTAAGAGATACTGCAATTAATTCCGTAAACAAAAGTGATGCAATGTTATTTCACCCTGGTAAAACAGTCTAACATGTAAAGTTCCTTGCACTACAGAACTTCAACAATACCCTTTAGTTTGATCAAGTGTGTAAAGATTGCAGAGAGAGAGGCTATAAAACATCAGGATCCGAATAAAACATCTCAGGCAGCAGGGAAGTGAGGAGCAATGAATAACAAATGAATATAATAACTGACTTCCACTAGGCGGCGCTGTGCACCTGATGAACAATTCCTGCGAAAATCAGAGCTCCTCTCTCGTTCTCCTCGTCGAGTTGGGCAGTCTCCTTTCCTCTCGAAAAAATCAGTAACACGAGTAAATCTCCTCTAGAACTGCCCTTACGGAGCAGCAGGGTCACACTCCAAAAATTGTCCTCACACTAAACCGTTGGAGGTGGGTGAAGACCACAGCAATTTCTCTCTTCCCCACTGAGATGAAAGTGCATGTGAGGTAACTGACTAAGAACAGCTGGTGCGAAGAAGGCTGTGCCAGTCAGCGTGACCGGCGGCTGTTCAAACTCGATCAGGCAGCACAAACACTTCGCTTCCTTGTGTTTATTTGTAGAGCTGTGCCAGTCAGCGCGACCGGCCTGATACAGTGCGTTTGAGACAGTCTTCGGGCGAGGATGTTTTTCCCGTCAGGGCAAGCGCCACACCCCTGACAGGAAAAAAAAATAATAATTTGTCACTATCCCTCAAACGGATTTCGCCACTCCAACGACGAAAGCTGTGCCAGTCAGCGTGACTTGCTTGAAATTCCTTCCCAGCTGCCTACTGCCAGAAAGTAGAGTAATACAAAAGGTGAAAACGATGACTAGCACCACGCAGGTTCCATCTTACGGTGCATCTGCCTGTGCAATCCGAACTGCTTTACTCCGTGTTCTTCTCGCAACACCACCCCAAGCAAAACCAAAAGAGCAATGAGGGGTTAACGGTGCCACTTCTTCCTATTTCCCCACCTGATGTTCCTCATAACAGTGCACCAAGGCAGTGCCAGGCAGCGCGACTTGCGGAGTGCACCAAGCACGCTGAACTCTCTCCTCAGAGTTAAACTTCCGCTCGCCAACCTGACAGAGCGTCCGTGGAGGAGTACACCTGATGGGGTGGCCGGCAATGGTAATTAGCGCTTTCCAATCTTGAGACTAAAACGGAACGTGGCTAGCGCTGTAGAGATCGCGATGAATTAATGTCTCCGGCAGAAAGGTAAGGATTTTAGCTTTACTAACTGATAGACATCTCTCTTGTTGGGGTCGTAGAATGCGCAACACTCTTCATGAAATATGTTACCCAACAAAACGTAACAGGAACCCTCCTCGTAGTACTCACAGTACCGTTACAGAACACCATCCAGCATCTTTTAGTAGCGTGTTGAGGTCCCTTTCTCTTGTACTTTCAAAGTCCCGTATCCCGTTCCTCATCGCCAGTGTAAAAGCGTAGTGAGCGCTCCTTCCTTTAAGTAGAGTCACAGGAAACGCAGAGATAGGAAAGATGACGTTTATTTCCAGAAGTACAGGAGAAGACTCTGTCACACTCCACGCAGGGAGCTCAACATAGAACGTTCATCACTGTGACATTCTACAGCATGTCACAGAGGTAGAAACCAATACAATAGCAGGGGAGGGGGTGGGTGACATGAACAAGATTCCCCCACAGCAGAGGATACCACACTCCCATATTGTAATACTGTCGTCTGACATCAGTTAGTTCAGGGCTTCCCGTTCTGTATGGGTGAGGCTGTCTGTCCACTTGTACTCATTAAAGTCTAAGAGGTATAGATCATGCCAACCTTTAAGTTTCTGATTGATGAGACTAGTCAGTGTCCAGATGGGGTTCGAGGATAGTTTCTTATAGCAATCTATGTCACTGAGTTGTGAGATGATCTCTGTATCATATTCCGCCTGGTTCATAAGCACCACATTTCCCCTTTGTCAGCCTCCCGTATTGTAATACTGTTGTCTGACATCATTTGGTTCAGGGCTCCCCGTTCTGTATGGGTGAGGTTGTCTGTTCACTTGTGGTGTGAGTGTCATGAATCTACATCCTTGTCTAAGTCTGACATCACTAACTTATAAAAAATGTCAATGTTATTGCCAACCGGCAATGGAGGAGTCCATCTCGATTTGGATTTAAGTCCACTGCTAATATTCAGGTTTGTTTGTACATCAAGCTCGTAGAGCAGTCTATCCATTGTCACTGGGTCCCCTCACATTCAGAGATCGACATTAATAACTTAGTATCCAATACATCCTGAATTGTCAAATCATCACATGAAAGGTTGATTTGCAATGTGATTCTGTTTTTATTGGTACATGGAAAAAGTGCAAAGTGTTTTTTAAGTTTAAGGCGCGGCGGGGCGGAATTCGTGAGCATGGTGAGTAGAGGTATTGCACAAAATGGTGGCATCTTCTTGGATAAATATGCAGGGCAGGATTAATTCTGGCACGAGGCTCCTGTCACAAAAATTAAACCTCAACAGGAAGCACTTACAGATGTAAATAAAGCAGGTGCCTGAGTCGAAGCTCAAATTCTGTAACGCATTAATCAGCCCAAACATTCGTGAGCGAGGTTGTGTCTAAGCAGATGTGCCTTCTCTCCATTTCCACCCTGAAAAGATAGCTGTGATCCTTGATGGAGGTCTTTGCATCCTTGATTTTCTCGAGCGCAATCCTCGTGTAGAATTCGTGAGCGTGGTTAAGCAGACGTGCCTTCTTCCCATTTCCAGCCTGAAAAGTTAGCTGTAATCCTTGATGGAGGTCTTTGCATCCTTGATTTTCTCGAGCGCAATCCTCGTGTAGTTCCTGTGACCAGGAGGTTCCTTCTCTGCCGCTGTGATCCTGCTCTGACCCTTTATAAACAAGAGGCATGTGAACTGGACTAGAAGTCCCCCCCATTTGGCCCCACCCCACATACACTAGCGGTATGCAACGTCTTCCCGCCCTTTACCCAGTATGATGGACAGCTCACTCAAGGGACCCTGACGCCTTTCAGCGCGGTGTCAAAGTTACAGACACACAGGCCACTGGAGACAACTCTGCCAGATGTGCCTTCTCTCCATTTCCACCCTGAAAAGAGCTGTGATCCTTGATGGAGGTCTTTGCATCCTTGATTTTCTCAAGCGCAATCCTCTTGTAGAATTCGTGAGCGTAGTTAAGCAGACGTGCCTTCTTCCCATTTCCAGCCTGAAAAGTTAGCTGTAATCCTTGATGGAGGTCTTTGCATCCTTGATTTTCTCGAGCGCAAACCTCGTATAGTTCCTCTGACCAGGAGGTTCCTTCTCCTTGTCTGCCGCTGTGATCCTGCTCTGACCCTTTATAAACAAGAGGCATGTGAACTGGACTAGAAGACCCCCCCCCCGTTTGGCCCCGCCCCACTTACACTAGCGGTATGCAACATCTTCCCGCCCTTTCCCCACTATGATGGACAGCTTACTCAAAGGACCCCTGCGTCTTTCCGGCGCGGTGGCAAAGTTACAGCTGTAGTGTAACGGGCGGAACAAGCAATTCCGCAAGCTCACGGAATTCCGTGTGCTCGTGGAGATTTTTTGCCGTTTCGCTGAACTTTGCGTAGCGCGACTATGCAAATTCCGCTCACCCCTATTTTACAGGGCTTGTATACTTAGCATCATTTTTCTTTCTTTTTTACCCGTTTCTTTTCCCCTAGGATCTTCAAGCATTGAGTATAGGTATTTTGTTCTTATTACATACCTTCGGGTACCAGGCAACATTAAGGGGGTGCCGCTATGTTAAATTCACCTTAGCAAAGTCACTGTTGACTGTTTAGGCTCATATGTCACAACTGGACTCACATGGAACAAGCATGGCTTAACTCCAGACAAGTTTATTTTATCTAAGAGTGTTATCATTTTTCTTAAAAAACACTAGTTTGTCACTAAACAACCGAGGTGACACATTTAAGACAGCATGGGTTTCCACAGGCTCGAGTAGGCAACACGAGCCAATCCTTCAAAGTTAGCCTGTTACAATGGGAAACTGACATTGGATGCTATTGTTGCATACCTTTCATTCCCAATTCTGTACTATTGTTTGTTTCTTAGCCCTGAAGAAGTCGCTGCGCACAACCGTAAGCGCGACGAAACACATGTTGGCTAAGGCTGTTGTGAAAAAACTGAAGCGCATGTTCCAGCAAAGACTCAAGCTTTTGTCACACTGTTATTGATATAATTGATACACTGTTAGTGTGTGCAGGGGACTGTTGTTCTGTTTTACCTGTGGATATCCACACATTGGGGAGGAGGGTGGCTCTCCCTACCCTTATGCACCGCAATCCTCAATCAGTTCTAGAGTACACTTACCTGCGTATTGCCCAGGAGCACCATTACCCTATAGAACCACCTACCAAGAAGTTTCACTTGAATTAACAGGGGGCTGCCCGGGATGCAATAGCTTTAAAAACACTTAGCACATGATGAATAGGGACAAGGAAGCCGAGGAACTCTTCAGTAACCTCGGCAAGGGACTGACCATAGAACTAGCCACTAAGAGTGGAAACCCACCGACTAACGAAGGCCTTAAGAGCAAATTTATTAGACTGGAGAGACTGAAAAAAAGTGAATTGTCGAAATGGTGAGATGGGGCCACTTTGAAACAATACACTAGACTAGGAAGAATCCCAAGGGTCCTCAGGTCGCAAATGATCCCCACCTACGTCGACCTTGAATATGACTTATTAGTAGCTTGGGAGAGGGAACTGACTGCAAATAAAATTTTTTTTAATGGATATACTAATTGAAACCTCACAAAGAAAGGTCAACAAACTATTGCAGGAAATTGACACCCTGGAGACAGAGATTAAAAATCTTAACCTACCAGAGGCAACCGAAAAGAACTACGCTGTTCTTGAGGGTGTAATTTTGAGACACCACAATGAGGTAAAACAAAGAAAAGCTAAGAAACTGAAAAGGGACGAACAGGATTACAACAATGGCAGGGTATTCACCTTTGCAAAAAAATATGACCATCTTATCCCTAAACCACAAACAGAGACTAAAGAGCCAGCTACATCGATTAGCTCCAGTTCCACTTCACTGGACCCGCCGGTGACCAGTGAGAGTGAATATGAGGGGGCTGGAGGTAGGGACAACCCTTTTTTACGGGAGGTTTTAAGAATAAAGAAGGGGAACCAGGAGCAAAGCCTATGCACTCCCACCACAGGCGGACAAGGCGGGGAAAGAGAGGGGGCTTGGCAAGAAGCCAGAATGAGAACCAGATCCTGGAACAAGAAAAAATAGGGGACCCCACGGTCATCAACCTCACCAACAAACCTATTAGCCAAGCAGCAACATCACTATTACAGAGGGGTTTGAGCTTCTGCCCAATGGATAGGGGAGATATTTGCAAGGCCAAGGTTGATGTGCTTAAATTTGTCAGACGCCTTAAACTTGAAAAACACTTTGCACTTTTTCCATGTACCAATAAAAACAGAATCACACCGCAAATCAACCGTTCATGTGATGATTTGACAATTCAGGATGTATTGGATACTAAGTTATTAATGTCGATCTCTGAATATGAGGGGGACCCAGTGACAATGGATAGACTGCTCTATGAGCTTGATGTACAAACAAACCTGAATATTAGCAGTGGACATAAATCCAAATTGAGATGGACTCCCCCAATGCCGGTTGGCAATAACATTGACATTTTTTATAAGTTAGTCATGTCAGACTTAGACAAGTATGTAGATTCACGACACTCACACCACAAGTGGACAGACAACCTCACCCATACAGAACGGGGAGCCCTGAACCAACTGATGTCAGATGACAGTATTACAATACGGGAGGCTGACAAAGGGGGCAATGTGGTGCTTATGAACCAGGCTGAATATGATACAGAGATCATCTCACAACTCAGTGACATAGATTGCTATAAGAAACTATCCTCGAACCCCATCTGGACACTGACTAGTCTCATCAATCAGAAACTTAAAGGTTGGCATGATCTATACCTCTTAGACTTTAATGAGTACACTTACCTCAAAGTAGAACACCCTAGTCACCCATGCCTGTATACACTAGCTAAAGTGCATAAAAGTCTCCCTTTCCCACCAGGCAAACCCATTGTGCCTGGAATTGGTGGACCCACAGAGAAACTATCTGAGTATGTGGATTTATTTCTCCAGCCGTTGGTAGCTAACCTACACTCTTACATCAGAGACAAGAAACACATACTCAGTACGCTGGCAGACATTACTTGGGAGAATACTATGACACTAGTTACTCTGGATGTCACTGCCCTGTATACAAGCATCCAACATGACCAGGGCCTACTGGCATTAAGACACACACTTAACTCTCACCCGGCTAGCCTCTGGGAACATACGGACATGTTAATAGACATGACACAAATGATTCTTGAAAACAATGTGTTCCTCTTCAAAGGGGCATGGTATAAACAGATACGTAGAGTAGCTATGGGCTCTAAATTTTCCCCTTCATACGCCAATATTTTTATGGGGTGGTTGGAGGAGAGCTGGATTTGGGGCTCTAAAGGCAGTGATTGGAGCGACTCCATTCTTTTCTGGGGCAGGTACATTGACGACTGCCTCCTAATTCTGACAGGCAACACTGAGCGGCTAACGGAATTTGTAACATACCTTAACAGTAATGACGCTAATATTAGATTTACCTACTAACATAGCAAGAGCTCAATTACTTTCTTAGTTGTGGAACTCTTTGTCTCCAATAATAGAATTGAAAGCAGGCTTTACAGAAAGGCTACGGCGTGCAATAGTATATTACATGCCACCAGCGCGCACCCGAGATATCAGATTAATGCTATCCCCTACGGGGAATTTGTACGTGCACGACGCCATTGCAGTATTAAAGGCAAATTTGTGAGTGGCCTCAAAAGCATGGGGGACAGATTCAAGCGCAGGGGTTACAGTCAGAGGACAGTAAACATTGCATTGAACAGGATCTCAAAAGTAGAGAGACAACATACAGGATAAAAGCAAGCAAGAGGACCCCAACACTACTCGGCTTGTCATGGACTACAATGTGCTTAGCATGACACTCACAAAAAGCATGAGGAAACATTGGCACTTATTATGTGCTGATAAGATGTTGGAACCTTTCATTTCTTCCAGACCAGAAACGACTTTCCGCAAGGGGAAGAGCCTTAGAAACTTACTTAGCCCTAGTTATCCTAGAATGGGCAATCAGGTACATTGGCTCTCGACTTACGGACTTGGTTTTTTCAAACGTGGACGATGCACTGCGTGCAGATGGGCCACTGACAAAAAGAAGGAATTGTCTGGCCCGAATGGCCGATCTTACAAGATAAATACTAACATCAACTATGTGGTCTACGCAGTTGTATGCAAATGACAACGTAGCTACATTGGCAGCAAAATCAGATCTCTGAAAGACCGCATCTTAGAACACATCAGGGCGGTTAAACAGGCTGACATCCGGTACCCTATAGCCATGCACATAATGGAATGTCCTGCTCAGGGTAGGCACAAAACCTTCTCCTTTTACGGCTTTGACACCATACCCAGAGATGTGAGAGGTGGCAATAGGGAACTAACGTTGAGGAGAAGGGAGGCGACTTGGATCATGCGATTAAGAAGTGTGGAAATGGGGCTAAACACAGACCATGAATTACACTACTTTTTGGGGGACTAGCATTCACGGTCCCCACATGAGACATAATGTTACCAAGTTGAAACAGTTCCTATTTACTCAGTACCACAATCTCCACGTGGTCTTCTGACTTGTTTGTGATGTGATCTCTATCTTACTACAACTGTTGAGTTTGAACTGAAGTTTTAAAGTCTGCTTGCCTAGGACTACTCGTCCTAACATGGTTTAGATTTCCTCAGCACTATAGGCTGTCACTTGGGGAGCTCATGTGCTCATTAACCATCTATCAGGCTCCCTACACCTGTTCTCCTATCCCCTCGGATTTAGTGGTCTACTGTCATAACCTCTCTTCTTTACTCTGGAACCGATATGCTTACTCTGGCACCGATGTACTTACTGTGTATGTTTAACTATCTTAAGGTAACCCACAGGATTGTGTATGTAGATCCTGTGTACATACAATTTGTGTTATTTAGATTTATGATAACTATTATTCTGTACCGTTCCACTTAGACGGTTGCAGCACACACTGAACTCGGGAATCCCTTTCCCATGACTCTCCTTTAATGTTGCCTTAGAACTCTACTGCTAGAGACCCCCTTTTTTCTTTGATCCAAATATTAAATAACTTATTGCTTCAGGTAATTTATATCCAGATGGATCCGTTACCCTAGGGGTGGTTCACCCACGTTCCGTTTATTACATTTTTCTCCTTTATATTCCTAAACTTGCTGTTGTGGGTACTGAATTTACAGTTCCAAGATGGTCGACGTCTTTGGAGCAGGTACAGTCCTTCAACTATTTTATTAAGTATGTTATTAATCCGGATGCGGAGATTAGACACTCCAAGACGGCCGACGGTATTTGTTTTATTACTACGCATTAGCCCATTGAGCATAATGCTGATCAATACCCCACAACCCTTAAGCTCTACATAAACACACCTCGGGGCTGATGAATTGTCCACTTTTAACCTCTATTGGTAAGCGGGGTACTGAATTTACAGTGCCAAGATGGCTGACGTCTTTGGAGCAGGTACAGTCCTACAACTATTTCCGCTCCCAGGCCTATATAAACGTGTGTTCTCCTGCGGGCCATAAGGTCTCCAGTGTAGATGCCAGAAAGAGCTCTGTTCATCACAGAGGTAAGCGCCAATAACTAACTGAACGTTCTCCTGCCATTAGCGGTACAGTGCCAATTACGCTAGATATAAGCAACTGCATTTGGGGGCATCTTTTAAATACTCACCGCGGGGTCTGTCTACTTGCTTGTTCTGACATACTTTCCTTTGATCCTTTTTATTAGGCAAAGGTCCCGTATTAATACCGGCAAGGATATGGCTGCCGGTTGTTTTCTTTAACACAACCTGCATCGAGTGGGTACAATGCACCACAGATTTTATTTATTCATGCCTGAATAAACTTGCACTATTACTAAATCCTCGTTTAAGGTACTTGGGACCACATTACCATATTCTCAAAGTATATAGAACATGCCCCTGCCATTTTTCCTTTGGGTTTATTCTTATATGTAATTAGGCCGTTTTCCTTTATTTACCCATCCTCAGGGACTCCTCATTGAGAAACACATCCAGGATACAAATACTGTGAATAGGAGGGATTATTTCTGGACACAAGATATGTGCAGTTTTAACTGTGTGTCTAACATTGGACCATATTGAATCCCATTCGGGACAGAAATACAACCGGATATGAGGTTGGTTTCCCGGTCAGATTTGGTCATTTTAGCACGATAAACTTGCTTTTACAGGGCTTGTATACTTTTTTTTTAAATCGTGTTTCTAGGTTTTTACACAGTTTTAAGCATTGCACAAGTTGCCACCGTCATCATATAATATCATACAGTAACATTTACCAACTTGACACTTGATGAGGAGCCAGGCTGCCCTGTATACTAGTGACAAGAGGAGAAAGCAATCATGAGATATATGTCTTTATATGTTATCCACTCTATATTCAGTGAACAATGCAACTGACCATCTATGTCACCTTATTTACACAATGATCAAAACAGTATAATCGCATTAAAGGAATAAGAAACAAAACACACAAATAAAAAGTTATCTGTACAATCTCAATGGCCCACACCTGGGCAATGATGCAAATCGTGCATGAGCCACAACCTATGTACAGGTGTGCGCTCTTTGTGGTCCAGGAGAGCTGGAGGAGGAGGGAAACAACGGGGGCGGGGAGAGAAGAGGAGGGGAGGGGGGATAAAGGAGAAATTACAGCGACATATGCAACGTCGAAAGTGCTCATGTCTGCGTATCATAGCATTGTTATCGAGTCCAAATGCAAAGGACCCCTTCAGCCCTACTAGGGGGTAGACGCACTCAGTCTGCCTTCGACAAAGGATAAATATTCTTGCCATGGCATAGAACGGGCCCGAGGGGGGCCACGAGGTACCGACAAAGCTTGTGTTGTATATTCCGCCACTTGTGCGTTTCGGAGGTCGAGCAGCCATACATGCATATCAGGCGCTGCGTGCGACTTCCAAGACATAGCTATTTTCCGCTTAGCAAGTGCCAATGCTAGATATAGGAACTTATTCAGGTTTTTTCACTTTGCGTTGCGCTTAGTGATGCCAAGTAGAAAGTGTAGGCCCTGCGCAGGTACCAGTGTGTCCGTTGCCCCCCCATTTACCCCGCCACTTCAATCCAGCATACCCTCAGGCGGGGGCATGTCCATGCCATGTGAAGAAATGTAGCATCCGACTCTAAACAGCGAGGGCATATATCGACCGACGTGGGACGTGGGATATATACCAGCCAACCTGTGCGGTGTTAAATATGTATGATGCAAATAATTGAACTGTGTATATTTGAGTCTGGCATTTGTAGATACTATTTTGGGATACCCTACACACTGTTGCCACTGTTTATCAGTTATAGTAACTGCCAGTTCAGAGTCCCAGTATGCTCGGAGCGGCGCCAGTAAGAGGGTAGAAACGAGGCTAAGAGAACTACATAATGCCGTCACCGCATGTCTGCCTTTCCCATGTGTAAGCAGAGTATGCAGGACCTGCGACGTGTCTGGCTCCCTGTCCGCGTCTCCCCATGTCTGGAGAAACTGTTTTTTCAATTGCGCATAGAGCAAGAAAGTGCCCTGTGGAATACCGAAACTTTGCATTAGCCCTTCTAGGCTTAGTAGCTGCGCATTTAAGAATAGATCACCCCAGGTATCCAGGCCCATCGCTGCCCAGGATTCCAGTTCCGGTCGATCATGGCAGGTAAATGATGCCGGCAAAACCTCCAGCGGAAGCATAGGTGCATAAGGCATTGTTTGGCTTTTAGGTAGCACACAACGCAGCCAACTACGTCTAGCTGCCGCCATCAGCAAGTTGCCTTGTTTCCTCTGCGTCAGGATAGTGGAGCCCGACAGCCATTCTAAAATGGCTGTGCGTCTCAATGGCATTGCCCAACTTGACATTTCTGCTATATAAGTACTCGCCAGCCATCTCATTGGCCATTGGAGTTGTGCGGTGGCATAGTAATGTTCATAATTTGGGGCGCCCAATCCCCCATCCGCGAGCGGGAGGTACAGCTTATGGAGCGCTACTCTTGACCTCGAGCCCCCCCATATTAGCGCAACTAAAAGCGACTCCTTGCCCTTAAAGAAGGATTTCGGCAATTTATACGGAAGGGCGGCAAAAAAGTAGAGGAGTCTAGGGAGTAACAGCATTTTGGCTATTGCCACTCTGCCCATGGGAGACAAAGGAAGGCCGCGCCAAAATGGGCAGCGTTGCCCGTGCTCTCGTCACTGCCCTAACCAAGTTCCCTTCTATGATATCCGTACTGGAATGATAAATCTGAACCCCCAGATACTTAAAAGTGTCGAATGCCCACTCTAGCGGAGTTCGGGGCATACCCTGTCTTTGGTCCAACGGGATCACTTTCATGGGAAAAACTACTGACTTAGGCCAGTTGACTCGAAAGCCTGAGGCCAGGGCATGGGCATCTAGCAACAACATTAGGTCTTGTAGTACATCACTATCTCCTCGCAGGTACACCAACGCGTTGTCTGTATATAACGAAATTATATGCCATTGTCTATCCGCATATATACCCCAGTCCAGCACTGGCTGACGTAACCTACATGCCAATGGCTCCATAGCGAATGCGAATAGGATAGGCGATAAGGGGCAACCCTGTCTAGTGCCTGCTCAATGGTAAATTGCGGAGAGATATCACGCCCTGTCCTAACTCGTGCCTGCGGGTTTGTGTATAATAGACGAACCCAGGGTATAAATTTAGGACCTATACCAAATTTACCCAACACCTCCATCAGGTATTGCCACCCCAGAGTATCGAACGCCTTTTTGATATCCAGGGCTGCCAGCCACGGAGCATCAACTGCCGTACGAGACCAGTCCAGTAACCTGAACAGGCGGCGCAGATTTACCCCTGTATTTCTCCCCGGGATGAAGCCATTTTGATCCTCGTGTATCAGAAGGGATGCCGTTTCCATAAGTCTATTAGCCAACACTTTCCCCAATATTTTGTAATCGGCATTCAGTAACGATAAGGGCCGGTATGATGACATTTGCAGGGGATCCCTACCTGGTTTAGGCAGTACCACCAGCAATGCCTCACGCAAGGATGCCAGGAGTGATCCCCTTTCGTAGGCGTCTTCATATACACTCGCCAGTTGAGGCACGAGTTGCTCAGAATAAGCGGAGTATAGCTCCGAGGGCCAGCCATCAGTATGCGGCATTTTACCTGACGCTAGCTGTTTAATAGCTTCCAGAATTTCATCCACTGTAATAGGTTCCTCTAGTGGGCATGTTGAGATTGTGTGGCCTGTGAAAGCTGTACTGTTGTTAAAAACCTCTGAATGTGAGGGAGAGTGTTAGTAGCAGGGGCCCTATACAAAGCTGTATAATATTTGTAAAAGGACTCATTGATCTCGGCTTGTGTATTTACTAGCACCCCTTCACTGTTATAGATCGCGGTAATGGGAGGTTGAGAAGCGTCAGTTTTTAATAGCCAAGCCAGAATTTTACCCACCTTATCACCCTCTGTGTGCTGTCGGGCTAAATAGTGTTAGCAATTGTAATCTAGCGCATTTAGACTATCTGAAGCTTCCCTGTATGCCAACCTCGCCTGGGCCAAGAGTAGAATCACCTGGGGGTCTGTAGGCGCCAGACTTTCACATCTTTGGATCTCTGCCTCATGCCTTTGCAAGTCCCCCATCAAAACCAGGGGCGAACCATATGCCGTCTTGATGGCCTCAACAAATAGGAAGGAGCGAGATTTCACTCCAGTCCGGTGCACAGCCTGCTTCACGATTCATAATGTATTAGTTGATAATCCGAATTTAAAGAAATAATGATTCCAAAATACTCCAAATGAATTGCATGAATTAATTTTATTCTCCATATATAATCGCACATAAGATGCAGTGGCATTTAAAAAGCTTCTTATGCTACAGATATGCCTATCCGGGCCTTTTTCTGAGCACGCAGAAAATACAACATACGTCCTGAACTCAAAGCTTCTGTTACCCAATGCATTTCGGGCCGTAATAGGCCCTTCCTCAGGGGTTCACTGCGAGTAAAAGAACATTAGTATTAAAATTGTGATTTTGAATGAATACTTATTTTTACACTGTTGTCACATGTAGCGCGTTATCTTAAATGTCAACCCAGTACAGCGTTTTCCCTCTACCATAATTACATTCCAACAACAAAATTACCTGAACCAACTTCTTCCATCCTGCACCACCCAACCTCATTCAACTTTTCTAATAACTGGTAACCACCCTGGTATAAAGACCCTCATTGTTCCCTTAACACCTCCCTCTCAAACCGCAATTTGAGCACGAAACATGGTTCACCCTCATACCTTAATATGTTTATGATAAATCTGTTTCACAAAAGTTCTTCTCTGAAAGACACAGCGCGTAAAAGCGTAACTGTTACTTCCCCCTCTTTAAATTTGAGAATCGTGACTCCACCCCTTCCTCTCAACCAATGGTGTTTACCCCACATTTACAATTTTAATCCTCAAAAACTACCATACCCATCATGCACTGCTACGACAATACGACACTGTGAACATAATATGGACCCACTGCGTTTGCAAATGCCATCAACTTCAATAGAAACTCTCATCAGGCAATAAAATCTGTATACCCCGCCCTCCCTCTAGATGTTCAAGACGCTAATACTGCAAATTGACAATTATTATAGTGGAAACACGTCAAATATAGTCCTTGGTGAATTTCTCAAAGTTCGTGATCCAAAAGAATTCATAATCCGCAAGTAATACAAACACAGTTCTTTGATCTTCTTTATCTTGATGGCCTCGCCACGGGCAACCGTTTTGAATGCGTCCCATTCCACGTCTCTGCTGGAGGCAGTACCAGCATTCTCCTGAAAATATGTAGTGATCGACTGTTAAATAGCAGAGCGGAAGGTCGCATCCCTAAGGGCAGCTACGGGAAGACGCCATGTCAGGATGCTAGCCCTCCGAACGCCCCACGAGATGTGCAGCTGTAGCGGGTTATGATCAGATAGCGCCCTTGCCAGATATTCTATTTGTATTACCTTAGCTAAGGCCGCATGGAACAATATATTGCATTGATCTGCATATGAAGATCATGCAGCTTGGAGTAGTGGGAGTATATGCGCAAATCAGGATGTTGACTACGCCAGGCATCTTTTAGTTGCATTTGATCTGCCCATTCCCTCAGGTGTCTAGCCAGATGAAAGGATTGTGCACCCGTAAGCGGCGGACACGAACGATCCAACTCTAAATCGTATGTACCATTATAGTCCCCCCCCCAAAATGTTGGTGCTGTAGGGTCAGATAGAAGGGACGGTGTGAGTGTGTGGAGAAACTGCACCTGTCCAGTATTCGGGGTATGCAGAGAGACCACTGCAAGTGGGGACCCATCCATCAGGCCCTCTAATACCGCATATCGGCCCTGTAGGTCAATGCGGGTGTGATCCACTGTCAACGGTACGCCTGGTGCCACCCATTTAAGTTCGCCTCTGGCGTAGCCAGAGTATGAGGTGCCTATGTCCGTACCCCTCCATCGCTTGCGCAGTGAAGCCATTGTTTGTGCAGTAAGATGCGTCTCATGTAGTAATGCGATTGCTATCTTATGAGAGCGTAAGTATTGGTATATTTTATGTCGTTTGGCGCATCCCGCCAACCCACGCACATTCCAGGTCAGTAATGTGTACTCATTAGCAGCCATTCATTCCCTATTGCGAAAAGGGTGAGAGAAACTCCATCCAGGTGGTTCCCCCATCCAACCACCCGCCCCACCCGCACACCCCCCACCCCGGCCGCCTCACTACGTGTTATGTCACACCAATGCACCACTTGTCTTGTACAGTAACAAATAAAGATCACATTGAACACATCCCCCAAACTCCCCATCTCAGGCCGGTTTGCCAACGGGCAATTGGCCACATGCACTACAATGCCTTCAAACTCTGTTATGAAACAATTGCTATCTCAGCTTCTATACAAACAGTGGGGGCGCAAATAGATACTATTCCGGCCTGACTTCGGCTGCCGATTAGTAGACAACCAACCCCAGGATATAACACAGCGCAATCCCCCAGAGTCGAAAGGGGAATCAATAGGCAAGTAAGTGGAGCGACACTCAAATCAACATTTACATCATTTACCATGTATCAATATCACCACTTATCATAAAAAGGATATATAGGATAGCCCCTTCAGTCCGTTTGCCGTCCACCATTTATACTTCGAGTCTCAGTACTGGGTCCCTGTATCCTCCAAGGCCTTACCCAAGTTCATTCATAGATTGTGGGGTCACCTCTGGGCCTTCCCCTTGTAGTTCTGCATGCTGCAAGTCTGTTAGAGGCACCTGGCGGTCTCAGCCGTCATCTGAGTCTGAGTCAGGACTAATCGACATTGTGGCATTGTTCAGATTTTCTGCTGTCTTAATGGCTTGCACTCGTTCCGCTGCAACCTGCGTCTCGGAAGGCCGTTGTATTCTGCTCCTCCCCTGCCTCCTGCTTTTGCCCACGGGAGTCCAGGCCGGTCTTGAATCAGTTTTAACAGTAGGCGGGGGATGTGCGAACCCATTTTGGTCCACCCACGACCAGGCTTCTTCTGGGGTGGAGCAATATATGTTGGAGTCCTTATGGTGAATACACAGTTTGGCTGGATATTGCAACGCATATTGTATCTGATGCTCTCTCAGGCATCGCTTGACCTCTCTGTAAGAGGACCTACGACGTTGAACAGCCAAGGTATAGTCGGGGTATATATGTACAGTTGCGTTTTCAACTAACCAGGGACCTCTGGATCTAGTGGCTTGAAGTATATGGTCCCCATTCCTGTAGTTGAACAGCTGGGCCACCACTGGCCGTGTTGGGTTCCCTGGACGTGGGGGGCCACCTGGGACCCTGTGTGCCCTATCTATGGAAAAAAAATTGGAAACCTTGCCTTGTAGAATGTCGTTGGAGAACCACTGTTCCAGATACAGGTCCATGGCTGGACCCTCGATTCGTTCCGGCAGCCCCACAACGCGTACATTATTCCTGCGGAAACGGCCTTCCTGGTCTTCTACCCGATTCGTTAAGTATTCCACTTCTCGCTGCAGAGCTTTAATTTGATCCGTGGCTACAGATACTGTGGGACGTAGAGCCACCAACGTCGGTTCCTACTACCCCACTCTGGCCTTGAGCTTTTTATGGTTATCCCGCAGAAATCCCATGTCCACACATAACGTATCTGTTTTGGGCCCCAACGTGGTCTTAATGTCCAGGATCGCTGCCATCAACTCATCGAATCGATGTGAGTGGTCTGGCAGGCTACCACCTCCAGGATCCCCCTGCTGTGATGCGCTCCTACCCTCTACTGCAGACGTCGTGGTCTCAGCCTGCGGAGGCTGCGCTTTTTCCGACCGTGGCTTCCCCATCGGATAGGAGGGTATTGGCTAGATCTTAGGACAGTAAATTCACAGGGCTTGGCACCTCTACGGCGGGCTTGGCTAGATCGTCTATTAATCTACCACTCACGAAGCGGCAGGCCACCCCAAGCCAGTGACTCCGGAGGGGAGTGGAGGAAGAAACAAGTGCAAGTGGGGGCCTCTCTCTCCACCCACCAGCCACTCCTCTCAGCCGCTGTCAGTTCACCTAGTGTGCCCTCATCGCTGATGCCCAACGGAACATTACATAACTTGACTCAGGGACCATGCGTCCCCCACTAACATCTGTTATTATGTTGTTTTATTGCCAGGATAACATCGGTCCCATTGCCTTTAAACACCCCCTCAAAAGTTCTTACGCCATCAGCAGGACACAGGATATGCAGCCCAACTCACGCTCGTGTGATCCCTAGGACGTAGGATCTCTAGTGCAAATCGTATTCCCAGCACACAAGGGAAGGCAACACACAGTCACCACAGCAGCTGGGCCTCGTTTCAGTAGCTCTGGCTCCCCAGCATCACATCTTCTTCACATTATCAAAGTGGGCCCTATGTCGTGTGACTCACGGTCCCTCGCAGGCTGTCCAGCCCCGGGGCTCTTCACGATATGAAAAAGGGGGGGACAAGGCCCAAGAAGTCACCCAGCACTCCCGCATCGCCAGCCGCAGGTCCGCAGTGCAGTTAGGGGAGGTCGGCGCTCTCCAGAGAACCAGAGCCTAATCACCAGCAAGTATACAATGTCGAAGGAAGGGGGTCGAGATGTTCAAAGCGCTCGCTCCCGCAGGATAATCAATGTCTAATTAGGGAGGTTGCCTCCCGCGTTGCCCCCGGTGTTGGTCCCCCTCACCTCATTACGCTTTATGCCGGCCTCGGGCGACTCGATCTCAGGCCGCAAGCAAAAGCCGCTGACGGCAGCGATTCCAACACCGCTCCGACGTCTCGAGGATCCTCACATGGAGGGGGAGGAGAAGGCCACAGTGCTGTTGCTGCGCACCCCCGGTTAATGGCTGCCGGCCCCAAAAGTCGAGCTCCTGTTCAAAGGAGGGGTCGCGCCTAGTGCGACACACCTCGGTCAGACCCCCGGCTATCGCAGCAGGGTCAGCAGGGTCAGCAGGCAGGAGGAATTATATGCCATAGGGTGCCCGCCCCCACGTAGTTACCAGCATCGAGAGCAGGGAACGCCTCCTTCCACTGTATCTGCACCGCCACTCCTTCCCGCCGCACCGCAGTTGCATCAGCGTCAGGAAGCTCAGCCCCGGGGTAGATCTGCCATCAGTGTCTTTTTTTTTCCTCTTCTTTTTTTTTTTTCCTTTGTACTGTTCCGAGGGCCCCTAGGTCTCAGGGCAATAGCGCTGCAATTTAGACCCCGGATCAATGGGTCTAGGTGATACATGCCATATCCGGCAGGCTGGGCACGGAGCTTAGCGAAGCACTTCCGCGCTCGCCGCCATCATGGCCACGCCCCCTTGACAGGGCTGGTATACTTAGCATAATTTTTCTTTCCTTTTTACCCGTTTCTTTCCCCCTAGGATCTTCAAGCATTGAGTATAGGTATTTTGTTTTTTATTACATACCTTCGGGTACCAGACAACATTAAGGGGGTGTAGTTATGTTAAATTCATCTTAGCAAAGTCACTGTTGACTGCTTAGGCTCATATGTCACAACTGGATTTACAAGGAACAAGCATGCCTTAACTCCGGACAAGTTTATTTTAACTAAGAGTGTTATAATATTTGTTAAAAAACACTAGTTTGTCACTAAACAACTGAGGTGACACGTTTAAGACAGCATGGGTTTCCACAGGCTCGAGTAGGCAACACGAGCCGATCCTTCAAAGTTAGTCTGTCACAATGGGAAACTGACATTGGATGCTATTGTTGCATACCTTTCATCCCCAATTCTGTACTATTGTTTGTTTCTTAGCCCTGAAGAAGTCGCTGCGCACAACCGTAAGTGCGACGAAACACGTGTTGGCTAAGGCTGTTGTGAATAAACTGAAGCGCATGTTCCAGCAAAGACTCAAGCTTTTGTCACACTGTTATTGATATAATTGATACACTGTTAGTGTGTGCAGGGGACTGTTGTTCTGTTTTACCAGTGGATATCCACACGTTGGGGAGGAGTGTGGCTCTCCCTACCCTTATGCACCGAAATCCTCACTCAGTACTAGAGTAGAGTTACCTGCGTATTGCCCAGGAGCACCAATACCCTATAGAACCACCTACCAAGCAGTTTCAACATTAAAATGATCATTAAAAAACAATGTCCAATTTTACACACTGGGAACATGTCACCAGCTACCCCTCGCTTCGCTTTCAAGTGAACTGCTAACATCAAAGACATGGTTGTACATATCAGACCCCTTCCTCCACCAACCATGTGACAGCAACATCTTTGGGGGCTCCCCCCTGTCATGGGTCACTATCCATGCGGGTCATGTAGTGTATGCCCCTTAACACATCACTCGAAACAGGTTAATTTGGGGACTACCGATACATGGGTCCAGAATTCCCATACTAATTGAAACACCCGGAACTGTGTGTACAGGATCACATGCCCCTGCCAGAAACACTACATTGGCATGACGATGCGGGCTGTGAAACTGAAAATTACTGAACACCGCAGCAATATAAGATGTAAGAAAACCATGACGAAATTGTTAACACACTATATAGAATTGGGTCATATACCAGATGACATTGACTGGACGATCCTGGAATCACACGCCAACATAACCCCACAAGCACTCCTGATGATGGAGCAAAGGTGGGTTTCCCGCCTGAAAACACACCAGACGGGTCTGAACGACGACATTCCCTGGGGAGAGGTCGTCCGATAATACACTCTTTACCTCCGCAGTGTAGCCCTCCCCCATATTTACTCACCTCTTGACCATGCTCAGCACGCTAGCACAACCACTCTGTGCTAACAACCGACCTCATTTCTGAAAACATGCGTGGGTCCTTGTAGATTCTCCGTCAAGGCTGCGTCCCTACTGAATTCAGTCCAGCCAATCTCTATCATTGACCGGATCTGTGGCATAATGTTTCAAAACCATCACTCCTCAACAAACTACACATTGCCACCACTTCTTATCCTCCCTCTCTCTCTCCCCCGTCTTGATTTCCGCATTTCACTTAGTGCCCCGCACTGCAATTCCGTAATCATGCCCGGCCTGGTTCCCCCCAGCGCTCTTCAGCCCAATGACCAAGACACACCCATGAGAACCATATTCGCAGATGGCATCCACTTTCTCAACCTTGGTACACGTGCCGTTGTGAACCATCATTTCTTTTCCCACTGGAATACCGTTCCAACATGGTGTCCATTTTTGACTATTGGCCTGGCAGTTCAACATGGCCGCCCCCAAAATCTCCTTCCACACGTGAGCGAGCGCTCTAGGTTTCACCGCCTTGCTATTGCCTCTCACAATCCTAACCAACACACCCTGGGATGGCCAGCCATGTGTAGGTCCCGTGTTAGGAGTCATCCGGACTAAGTAAGTACCTTTACAATACTACCGGCGTCCTAGCTACACGCCCGACTCATTGACAATGGAGCCACACTTTATAATATGCCACTGCGCTAAGCAGCATACAACCTATTGTGGTTCAGGTACCCTTTGGCGGCTTCCACAACACCAGGGCCCTCCTCGGCTCACCACCAACAACACGGGTTGTCTTTGATCCCCTTGCATGCACTAGCCACAATGTATTAACATGCCCCAGCAGTAAACAGCATCTACCGTAGTTCAGGCAACATCGTTCACCACCAGCAGCACGGTTTGTCTTCGATTCCTAGAAACACCGCGTTAGCCGCATTTTATTGACATGCCCCAGCGGTAGACAGCATCTACCATAGTTCAGGCAACACGGTGCAGGCAACACGGTCCACCACCAGCAGCGCGGCTTATCTTCGATTCCTAGAAACACAGCGTCAAGCTTTATCCCCCCCGCACGCACTAGTTGAACCTTTTAACAAGCCACAGCAGTTAACAGCATCTACCTCACGAAGTCCAGGGTTCCCCTGGTGGTACCGGGGGCTGTTTGCGAACCCTGGTATTCTAGGAGGAGCTTTATCTACCGCACCCATATATTGCACTACATAACCTGCCAGCGCGCTTAGCAGGGTTCACCCATTTGGCTCAGGGACCCACTGACGGCATCCGTACAACCGGGGCCCATGAGTTTACCTTGTCCCGGTTTAGCTCAAACAAGGATGTGGCAACGCATGTTGTTTCCAATCCCCACGGGGAGTTTTCTATCCCCCACACCCAGGTGCCCCACGACTTACGCGCAGCATTAACTACGAATCTGGACACCGTGGCAGTTGATTAGCACGTCCACTTCCTTGACCACACAACATCATGGTTGATCAGCTGATTCAGCCTTTAGCAACGCGTGTACCACATGCATCATAGCTGATCACCCTGATCCCACAAGCCGGCACCAGGTGCCCCTTTGCCGGCCAACAACCAGCAGTATAGGCCATTTCTCACTTACGCCGCGAGACACCGATGCACATCAGCGGCTTACACCACTTGCTACTTTGATCCTGGACTGTACGTCTCCATCCCCATTACAGTGGCTATCTACCGGCAGCAACTTGCAGGCCCTGCTACACTCAGGTTGATTTGGGTCACTTTACCACATCCTCCTTTACATTACAGGTTTGGTCCCTCTTGCAACGTCAGCGAGCAGCCCGGCATGTCCCAGATGAGGCAGAACCCTTCCCCCATTTAGGTGAGTTTTGTGATGGAGGACCCTACATAGGACACACGCATGGGTACACAATCACGGGGGCACACCACTACTTCCTCCAATGGACAGCCCACCTTAGGACTCATCACCACGTGGCCTTGCCACACAATCGTCGATATGATGCATGTTTGGGATATGGAATTGTTAATATTTGGACCTCACCATCCATTTTTTTAATCCTCACGACCATTGTGTTTTTATACTCTGTCCTTTGAAGATGCTCGCTATCCTGTTGTTCTACTTCCCATGATTTCATGGTATCTCTACCTCTTTGAAAAAGGCAAATTTATGTTGCTTATTGTAAAAAACTTTTGATTTATCTCTTACATGTGCACTGTTTTCCAGAAGGTATAATCTACCTCTAGTTTTCACCACAAACTAGGACTACTGTTGAGTCCTGACTTAAAGGGACATGACTTCTCTTTTTTTCAAACCCGGTACACGCCGCCCCCTATGAGTAGATGAGGATACTTAGGTCCTGAAGAAATGCCTAGATCCACACGGACTGAATAGGGCATGAAACATGTAGACCCCCTGCACAACTCACTCATTCATAAACTGAAGCGGGTTTAATTTTTCCTCTGCAGTCCGCGACTTTCTAGTCAGTGTTTTTACTCATGACACAGGTACTCCACGAATAAACTATCACTGGAGAAATCAGAAGCTATTTTTAACCACACAAACACCATCCCACTTCTACTCACTCACATAGGCTCCACAACATCTTTAAGCTTCACGACGGCAAACCGAGAAGACCTCCGGCAAAGAGCCCCCCTGCAGGACCCGTTGGGCATTGCAGCGCCGTCCCAACGAGGAGCTGCCCTATGATGAAGCATGACACTCCTCTGGGTGTGTGAGGGCCCTTGCTCCTTATTGGAGCTATCCCTGTACAATCACGCATTGTCTTATCCAGCACCTGTTCGTAACTGACATAACATTCCTTGCCTGTCACCACAGTTTTTCTTCACGTCCCCCCCTCGTCCTCTTTCTCCTCTCCCCCATAGGAACAGTGTACCTTCTTGTTTGACCACCAAACCACTGCGGCATGATGTGCAGGGACAATGTGTCGGCCAGCCAAGCTCGGTGCCCCCGGCAAAGCAGTATGTCCCGACGAGGTCCATCAGGGTGCCCTGGCCACCTCCAGGGTCCAGACTGCTCTCCGGTCACCCACCCGCCGTGCAGATGAAGGGCCTGGCAGGTGCCACGCCCAGAGTGACCTGCCACAGAGCTGGCCAAGAGGCAGCGCAGCCCCATGGTGGCCCCCCACCGGCTGGTACTGTCCTTGAACATGGTGGGCCAAGCAAGGTGATGGCTTCTCCTCAGGGCCCCCAGGCCAGCTTCCCTTACCATCCGGTGCCTGCAGGGTCAGAGAAAACAGCATGTCTCTTAGCTGGAACGCATTGCGCAGTTCATTTTCAGTCCATGTCAAGAAGCACGAAGCTGATCTGCAATTTCTCTTGCGGATTGAAAACAAGGCTTGAACTGCACAATGCATTCCAGCTAAGAAAGCTGCATGCCCGAGTCGTCGTGAATCGTTGAAGGCTCTTGCGGACAGTCTAGGGTGGGTGAGTGGAGCAACTCCGCCCTCTGCAGGAACTCTGCGGAATTCCACAGAGTTTTTGTGCAACTCCGCGGAATTCCACGTAGTGCAAATCCGCAAGCTCCGCCCACCCCTAATAGCAGCTGTGAAGCTTCAAAACACTAAACTACAAGCACCAATTCATGTCCTGCAAGGCACTTTATCGAGTGCATATTTACTCAGTTTCAGCACTGCTACTAACATGGGGCTGATTTCTGTAAACTACACCATCAATGCCTATCATGGCATAGTGAGTAAGTTTCCATCTTTGTTTTTAGGGACTACGAAGGCTTAAGACAATTTCACATAAATGAGGACATCCGTCCTGTTGCTCAACAACATAGAATTGCATTACAATCACAAGAGGCTGTTGAAGAGAGAAATTGAAACATTTTTAAAACATGACATCATTGAGCGATCCACTGGTTCAACAACATGGGTATTCCCCATAGTGGTAGTGCTGAAGAAGCATAGTGTAAGAGCTCGGCGCATCTGCGTTGATATGCGCCAAGCAAACAAGGTGATTGAAAGAGAACGACATCCAGGTCCGCACATTGCTGACATGATCACACAGCTGAATGGAGCCAAAATCTTTTCCCGCCTTGATTTGAACAAAGGGTATCACCATCTCGAACTGGAAGAAAATTGCAGGTACAGTACCACCTTTTCAACTCATGTTTGGTTGTTTAGATATAAAAGACTAAGGGGCTTATGTACAAGCCCCTTCGGTCACCAGTGCATCATTTCTTATGATGCTCCGGTGGCGCTGAGTGCAGACCCATATCTACGAGCCCATGCAAAGCCACTTTGCGTGGCTTTTCATGGCCTCAGAGATATGGTAGAAGGCAACGCAGTGCAAGTTTCTGCGTTGCCTTACACTGTACCAGGGAAGCGTTCCTTGGGCGTTGCGGTGGGTGTTCCCAAGCAACAACCATGGGTTTTGACGCATACCCAGATTTACAAGGATCTGTAAACTTGGGAATGTGCCCAAACTGTACGCCTCCCCAGGCCAAGAGTAACAAGGAGTAATATCTTTATTTCTCCTAATTGTTTCCTCTTTTCATGTGCGTAGCATCCTTCAGCACAGAAAGAAAGAGGAAAATGCCTCCATGGATTGTTATTGTGCTGGAAGGTGTCCCTTATTGCACAAAAACAATCCTGCCATCAATACAGACAACCTTGCACCATGGTGCAAGGGTGCCTGTGTTGGCGCTAGGTGCCAAATTGTACGCCACAGCTGGTTGAAAGAAGAAGAATGCACCATATTTCATAAATACAGTGCATTTCTGCCCTTTCAATGTGGCATAGAGCGGAGCAGTGCAGCAAAAAGGCTTGTGGCGCTGCACTACACCAAATCATTGTAAATGAGGCCCTAAGTTTTGGAGTGTCCTCATCTGCAGAGCTCTGACAGGATGTAATTTGTTGCATAATATAGTCACTCACAAATCATTTCAGTTACAGTGATGACATACTAGTTTTGGGGACCACACAAAAGAACATGATTATGCTCTTACACAAGTGTGTTGTGTATTTACTAATGCTGGCATCACTTTAAATGCAGAAAAGTGTAAGTTTATTAAAACAAAACTCAAGTTCTTCGGTCATATCTTTTCTTATGGGGTGCGACTCCGGACACAAATAAAGTACGAGGATTATAATCCACTTCTCCCCCACAAGATGTAATCATGCTGCAATGCTTCCTTTGTATGGTTAGCTACTGTTCAAGGTATATATGTGACTTTGCTAGTGTGTGTGCCCCATTGAGATTAAATATTGAAACAAAATGTTCCATTTCGATGGACATGTGACTGGGAACAAAGCTTCAAGAAAATCAAACATGCAGTTCAGAACGGTGAACAGACATAATATCGAATTTTTAATATCGAATTGCCAAAATATCGAGTTTTTTATATAGAATGGACAGAATATCGAATTGCCAAAATAAAGTGGTGCAGAATATCGAAATTCAGGTAAGAAATATCGATTGTCATAATATCGACAGTCATAATATAGTTGTTAAAAATATCGATTTTTTTATAGTGTTTTAAGTGTTAGTATATGTGTTAAAAGTATGTATTATTTTTGTAATGTATGTTTTAATTTTTTAAAGTAATGAATTTTTATGTTATTTAATTTTTGCGTAATTTAATTCCGTAGCGGGTTGTGGGTTTATAGGGGAATAGGGTGGGAAGTAATTTAATTATAGTAAATTAAATATTAATTTTTAGGAATTATTAATTATTTTTAATTTAATTTTGCGTTTTAGTTCTGTAGCGGGTTGTGGGTTTATAGGGGAATAGGGTGGAAGTAATTTAATTGTGATAAGTAATTATTTAATTTTATTTATTGGTATTGATGAATAATTCATTGTTAATTAATTATTAATTGGTAATTAATTTTTATTAATTGGTAATTAATTTTTATTAATTGATTAATTGATAATTATATTAATTGTATTAATTTATTATTCGGAGCGGGTTGTGGGTTTATAGGGAATAGGGTGGGAATTTACTGTTAATTAATTATTAATTGGTAAACATTTTGTATTACTTATTAATTTTGGTATTGAAAATTAATTGGTTGTTAATTAATTATTAATAGGTAATTAATCTTTAATAAATAATATTTATTGGTATTTATAATTAATTAATTATTAAATATGTTGTAATTGGTAATTAATTTTAATTAATTTTTATTGGTATTGATAATTTTTTTTTTATTTCAATATTAAATCATTACTTTCCCTACTGTTGCACTCACTGGAGTGGGAATAGTAATTTTTACCCTATGCTATCCAACGCTTTCCCTACTGTTGTGGGAATAGTAATTTTTACACTCCCGCTATCCAACGCTTTCCCTACTGTTGCACTCTCTGGAGTGGGAATAGTAATTTTTACCATCCCGCTATCCAACGCTTTCCCTACTGTTGCACTCACTGGAGTGGGAATAGTAATTTTTACCCCTATGCTATCCAACACTTTCCCTACTGTTGCACTCTCTGGAGTGGGAATAGTAATTTGTATCCCTACGCTATCCAACGCTTTCCCTACTGTTGCACTCTCTGGAGTGGGAATAGTAATTTTACCCCTACGCTATCCAACGCTTTCCCTACTGTTGCACTCACTGGAGTGGGAATAGTAATTTTTACCCTCCCGCTATCCAACGCTTTCCCTACTGTTGCACTCACTGGAGTGGGAATAGTAAATTTTACCCTCCCGCTATCCTACGCTAAAAATATTGAATATTTGTTATTAATATTACGTTAATATATATATGTATTAAAAAATAAAAATGCATGTTTATTTTTTAACTTACATTACATATTTATTAATATTAAGGTTATTTAAGTATTTTTAAGTATGTTTTAGTTAATTATATGTATTATTTTATTAATTTTACATTACTTTTAAGACATTTAAAAATTCGATATTTTGACTAACTATATTTTTACAACGATATTTTGGATTCGATATTTTTGTACTTACCTGTTTGTAGATAGGAATTCGATATTCTGGCATTCTATATTTTTTCCTCGATATTTTGCCAGGTCGATATTTTGCTCCTTGATATTCTGTCAGTGATCCGTTGAGAACGCCACTGAAATGGCAAACTTTGATCCAACACTGCAGACTAGGTTGTTTTTGATGCAAGCCCAGTGTGGCTGGGTGCCATCCTTGCCCAGGACTGGGGACATCCCAATACACCACAACACATTATGGCTTATGCTAGTCAGAGTCTGTCATCAACGGAACATGCCTATTCACAACCTGAAAAAGAAAGCCTTGTTGTGGTGTGTAAGCATTTTCATGTGTTCCTATATTGAAAGCATTTCTCAGTTGTCACTGATCACCATGCATTGCACATCATCTTCGGCAACCCTGAAGCCAAGATGCCCCCTCACATTGAGAGGTGGGGGTTTTACAACTGCAGAAGTATGATTATATGATTGTGCATAGTACACGGAAAGATCAAAACCCTGCAGACTACTTCTCACATGCACTAATACCATATCATGGCAATACTTCTAAAGCGGATGAGGGTTATGTTAACTTTATCATGAAATCCAGTACGGGGACAAAGCAGCCACGGCAAGCAGGGGAGGCAGCGAACAGCGCTGGTCAAGAGCTGCGCTGGAAGTGAAGAGAGGGAGGAAGGCGGCAGCAAGAATCCCCTTTCGGAGAGGAGGCGATGGGGACGGCCCAAAAACTCCAAGAAGGGAATTTGAAGACTTAGAAGGCTTAGAAAGCACAGGGGGCACAGGTAGAAGCCTGGTCTCACAGCAGAGTGCTAGCCTGAAGGAAGAGGGGGAAAAGAAGCCCAAAGTGGTGCAGGATGATGAAATAAGGCACAAATTAAATAAAAAATAAAAAAATAAAAACACAAATAGAAATATTGGTGAGCCCAAGCAGCAGGGGGTGGGGAGGTACACGTTAAGGAGTACGAAGAGAGGGAAAGCCTTACTAGAACAGTGTGCAGGAGGTGGTGGAGGGGTAGAAGTGAAGGAAAGGAGGAAAACCCCGGTAATTAGAACCCCAGTAGTAAGAGTCCTCGAGGGAGAGAACAGAACTCAGTTAAGCAAGAGGCGCAAGAGGGGCTGTTTAAAACGCATGAACAAAGCACAGAAGGTGAAGGCAAAGGTCACTCCCTCGCTTAGGACCTTCTTTAAAGTACTGCCGTGGATTCTAGTATTGAGCGAAGTTGGGACAGCAAACAGGGAGATGGAGAGTGGCAAGACTATGGAGGGGCAGTTAGATCAAGTGGTTGAGGAAATCCCGGCGGAATGGGGTTTTTATAAGACACCAAGGGCAAAAGTGTTGGTGAATGGAGTACTGACATCAGCATTCAATATTAGGAGAGGGACAAGACAAGGATGCCCGTTATCTCCACTCCTGTTTAATCTGTATATGGAGCCGTTGGCAAATATATTGAGGGCAGAGCAGAGGATTGTGCCCTTTCAATGTAAAACTTGGGTTAAGAAATTGGCATTATATGCTGACGACCTGCTGATATACACGGCAGATTTGGAAAATACAATCAGTCATGTAGTAAGAATTGCGGAAGACTTTGGAAGAGTCTCAGGGTATGAGATAAACAGGGGGAAAACTGAGAGATAATGGTCTGGAATTTAGATGGAGGTGCAGAAAAAAACTGTCAGGCGTTTCAAAGCCGGTAAACGCTGTCTGCAGGCGCTTATGCGGAAGTTAAACCTCCAACTACACAAAACTACATTTCCCGGCAAGCAGAGCGGGAGTCACGTCACACCTGACCTTGACGCTCGTCGGAACCGGATATAGCGGCAGTTCGGAGGAGAAGAAGCTGCCGATTATCCTGGCGGAATTGCTGCAGGCTGCTGTCTGGATCCTGAAAGAGTGAAGGTGGGGTAAGAGTGCCTTGGGCACGTTCTGGAGTCTTGTTTCCCGCTTGCTCTGTTCCTGTTATTCTTGGTTGGATTCGCCGGCAATACTGAGCGCTGTTCCTCTGTTGACTGAGATCGCCACGTTCGGCGTCTCGTGCGGAGGAGCACTGTGTCATTCTAAGGGGCTTTACCTTCAAGTACACTCCTCTGTTGGAAGAGACTATCTTTCCACAGTCTCGTGCAGAGGAGTGTTAGGAAGCTCGCTTCAAACTCCTACCCCCTCTCTGCATTAGCACTCCCTGTTGGTGAGATTTCCATCTCTGGGGTCTCATGCGGGAGTTTTGGGGTTTACTCTGGTGAGCTACGGCTGTGGCTCTGGAATGCTTGTTCTTTGCTGAAACCATATCAGTCGGTGTGGAACACGAATCAGGGTTGACTCCACTTCTATTAAGACCACCTCAGTGAACAAAGTAATACAAAAGGTTACTGCAACTGAGGATGGGGATTTCAGCGTTGTTTTTGCTTCTGAATATTGACAGTTATTGAGTCTGACATAGATGTGTGCATTCTCAACAGAACTATGTCCGCGCTGCAATGACATGGTACAATGAAAGGATTATATTGGTGCCTCCTTCAAAAATCACATTTGGTTGTACGCCTTGTTTCTTTTCCTAGGAGAGAGAGAGAAACGGAGGGGGAACAGGTCGTCCCTGCTTTGCATACATGGCCATTCTGCAAGTGCCATAGGGTAGGTTCGGGGAGAAGGTTAACACACTGGGGACCAATGTGCTTAAAATGCTATGCATCGCTAGGCTTTCAACCCCATAATTGTTTGTCTTCTTTCCAATAGTTCTTGCAGGAAGCTTGCAAACCACCCTCTTCTCTCTTCTGGTATTGATACATCCTTCTTTTACTTTACAGGTAGATTCATACTTACTAAAGCATATGTTGGGGTAGGGGTATTTCAATGGTCTATGTGTTGTTTCTGAGAGCAGAATAGTTACGGTGTCCTTGTTGTGTCATCCACAGATCTCCCTCCTTGCTGTTCCTTCCCTTTCCTTCCCCCGCTTGAGTGTCTCACTAGTCCGCGTGTATTTGGTATTCCGGACTTGGGACGGTCGAGAGGTGGACCCCTTTTGAGCATCAGTACAGTCCCGAGGAGAATTGAAGGTGGAACCTGACAAAAACTACAACTGAAATGAGGTATCTGGGAATTAGAGTAACTCAAGACTTAAACAAGTTGGTGGAAACTAATTTTAATAAGGTGAAAAAAGAAATATGTGATTTAATGACAAGATGGATGCACCTACCCCTGACAATTTTTGGCAGAGTAAATTTGGTAAAAATGATTTTACTACCAAAGCTTACCTTTCTCTTTAATGCCATACCTCTGCCTTTTAAAGAAGTAGGGCTCATGAAGTTACAGGGCAAGATTGGATCATTTATCTGGGAAGCAATAGGACCCCGTATTTCGTGGAAAAAGCTGCGAAGGAGGAGGGAAAAAGCGGGTTTGGCTCTTCCGGACTTGCAGTTATATGCATGGGCTTTTCAGCTTAAAAATAGCAGGATGCTTCTGGACAGACCTTCAGAATCCGAAATTGGGAAACTGCTTACCGAATTGTTAAAAGGAGTAGAAGGAGGGGCTTCGGGTTTCATGATGAAGTATTCATATCCAAGATTTTTTAAAAAGGTTAGATTGAAAATTCTTAGAGGGTTGGCAGAAACATGGTACAGGATTAGAAGGAGATTGAAATGGCTATAGCAATATGGCCCCTATTTGGGACTCACCTGGATCGCCCGATTGGACGAAGGATAAATTGGCAGGGTCACTAAGGAAGACGGGAATAGAAAGATGGGAGGACTTATTAGAGGGAAAACCGCTGATTTCGTGGGAAGGTCTTCGACTCAAAACGAACAATCAAGTATCTAGATTCAAATACCTACAAATGCAGAGTTGGTTTCAAGCATTAGAGAATAAGATAGGTGGTGTCAATGAGTTAGAAGAAACTTTGATTTTTGATGGTCCAAAGAAGAAAGAAACATCATATTGGTACTGGCGGATGATGGAAGAAGTAGAGGGAGAGTTCACTTTGCCACAGGAGGTGTGGGAGATTGACTTGCCAGGAGCGACCCTGGATAAATTATGGCAAGTATCCTTTTCTACACTTTATAAGGTGATTAAGCCCGCCTATTTAAGGAGAAACCACCTTTTCTCTATTTACAGAGTGTATTGGACTCCATATAAGCTGTTGAAAGTTGGGAACAGAGGAGAGGTGGCGTGTCCCAAATGCGGTTTGAAGATGGCAGATGATATGCATATGTTCTTGAGGTGCCCAAGGATTCAGATATTTTGGGGAGATGTAACCAAGGCTTTGGCTGATATCTTGAAAATACAGATTCAGGTAAGCCCTCTCCTGGTTTCCTTTGGTATGGATAATGGAGCTAATGAACTAGTCAGAGATAAGCAAAAATGTATTTTTTATGCTATGTTGCTGGCACGGAGAGAACTGTGCAAAAAGTGGATTTGCCCAAATCCTCCTACGTATATAGAGTGGAGATCTTCCTTGGAATATACTTTTAGCTTGGATGCAATCTCCCTGGAAAGGAGAAGGTACGCCTTTCGGCTTCCGGTTAGGGAATGGCTGGAGAGGTAGGAAAGGGATAAGGACAGGAAGGGACTGTCCAATGATTATGCCTAACCAGACCTCAGTATAAAGCACATGCCATTCCCCAAAAAACTTCGTATCTCTCCTTGTTGGTATCCTTTGAGGGTTTGCACATAGTTGGGAGAGTCGAAGGTAAGGGAAAAATGGCCATTAAAGTGCACTTGGCAGGTCTCAGATGAGCATGGCAGTATCAGAAGCTTCTGTCCCGGCACGGGGAAAGAGCGGTTATGGATGGAGGTGTCGTGGAAGGCAATCTGAGGCTAATGAGGACAAAAAAAAAAAAATGAAATCCAGTACACCTGCAGCCATATTGATAGAACAAATCATTGCTTCCACTAGCACTGACAGAGATTTGCAAATCCTCAAAGACATCATTACCCATCAATCTTGGAGAAAGCATGCTCAACCTCTCCATGACAACCTAAAATACCAGAAATTCAAAAATGTGCAGGAAGACTTCCAGTTACTCCAGAGGGCATCATCTTACGAGGGTCGAGATTTGTCATATCTGAGAGTCTGAGACAATAAGTCATTGAAAAGGCCAATGAAGGACATCGCTGAGTTGTTCCTACTAAACGAGCTCTACAGGACCGAGTGTGGTTCCCTCATCTTGATGAAAGAGTTGAAAAGGAATTAAGGGCGTACCATTTGTGCAACTGCTTGTCATCCAAGACAAACCTGCATCCATTAAACATGTCTGATCTTCCAAAGCATGCATCCGAGATGATTGCAATTGATTTCTTTGGACTCCTTCCCAATGGACATCATTTATTAGTCATTATGGATGAATACTCTCGTTTTCCCCTTGAGGAAGATCTGCCATCAACTGCTCATGACAGAGTCATTAAGAAATTAGAAAGTATTTTTTCAACATGGGGTGTTCCTTCGATTTTGAAATCTGACAATGGTTTGCCTTTGAATTGTCGAGAATTCTCACTCATTTGAATGTCATGCATCAGAAAAGTACGCCTCTCTGGCCACAGGCGAATGATGTTGGTGAGAGATATATGAGCACCCTCAAGAAGTCTGTTGGAAATGGCCCTTTCTGCAGGGTCACCCCCAAATGTTTTCCCTTCCTCCTCCCCATTTTGCTGAATTCATTTTGTTGGCTTTAGGATTCTGGGCACTTTACCACTGTAAAACAAGTGTTAAAGTGCATATGCTCTGTACTCAAAACATGGTAACATTGGCTTATCCACAATTGGCATATCAAATGTACTTATAAGTCCCTAATAAAGTGCACTATATGTGCACAGGGCCTGTAAATTAAATGCTGCTATTGGGCCTGTAGCACTGCTTGTGCAACCCACTTCAGTAGTCATTTAAACATGGCTCAGGACTGCCACTGTAGAGCCTGTGTGTGCGGTTTAAACCTGGAAAGTTAACCTACTTGCCAAGCCCAAATTTTCCTTTTTATTACATGAAAGTTAGCCCGAGGTAGCCCCATGGGCAGGGTGCAGTGTATTTAAAAAGTAGGACATGTACTTTTAAGTTTTATATGTCCTGGTAGTGAAATACTTTTACATAGGTTAACATTGGGATCGCCTTAACATCTTTTAAGTGTAATTTCCAATCGGGAGCAGAAAAAAATATGGAGTTTGGTGTCTCTGGACTCACAATTTAAAATCACAACTTATGGTGACGTCGGATTTTAAATTGTAAGTCTGAAAATGCCACTTTTAGAAAGTTGGAATTTTCTTACTTTAACCATTCTGTGCATCTGCCTGTCTCTGAATACACATCTAGGTTAGGTGACAGTCGGCCTTTTTGCATCCCCTCTAAACAGTCACACAAAGAGAGTTGGGGTATGACATTTGCATCCTGATGGCCCATCACTAGGCTGATGGGCCTTCCTGAGGTAGTTTGGGAGGAAGGAGCTGACACTTGCACCTGAATAGGTGCCTGTCCCAATACAAAGACCTGCATACCCACTCTGTAGTGAGTCTGGAGCCAGGTACGGCAGGGACCTTGTGATCTTCAAAGGCCTCTTTGATGTCTCCCCCCACTTAAAAGGCACATTTTGGTATAAACACTGGACCCTGACATCACCAGATCAGAACCTTGCTGGAATCAAGGACGTTCTGCCTGGAAGAAGAGCTGCTGTGCTGTTTAAGGGACTGCCACTTCGCTACCTGTATTAATGTGCTGGCCTGCTGTCTGCTGATTGCTGTGCTGTAGGAGGGACTGCCACTTTGATACCTGCTCTGCTGTATTGACCTGCTGCCTGCTGCTTGTTGCCTAGGAGTGAGAGGGTCTACATCCTTGAACACAAGTTTCTCCAAGGACTTGTTGACTTGCCTCCTGTTGTCCGAAGACTCAGGGTCACAAAATACTTCTTGCAACTCTGCTGGTGCTGCTGGACTCTGCCATCAGTGAGTCCGACCCTTTTCGGGGGTTCCCCCTCCAGTCCTGGGCCTCAGAAATGGGTTCTTCAGCTGTTTTCTACAAAAATCAATGCAGTGACCCCTTTGTGTCAAATTGGAACCGATGTAGTGCCCTCGATGCTGACACAGTGCCGATTTTACGACAACTCAGGTCTGGACTGCGAGGTTCAACGATGACCCAGCACGGATCCGAAAACGCCGCTGCGAGGCTCGAATCCGACCCAGCACCACCCCTTCGACACTGACTGCTAGACTTAACTTTGACTCATCGACTCAACTGTGTGAATAGGAACCGACGCTTGCTCCATACAAGGTACTTTTAAGCACCTAAACAATCATTCATGGCATTTTGCTCTTTATATGTGTGCTGCAGAATGCAAAAACGAGGAAAAGTAAAAGTATTTCTCCTTGAATTGTCATTCTAATGCCTGCTTTTGCATGGCGTTAGTTGTTGGCCCTGCCTCGGATTTACACATCCTTGTAAATCTGGGGCCACATTAAAAAGCAACAGGTGTTGTGGGGTAGAATGCCCACAGCAACACCCATTGCACAGCCCTTCCATGCAGATACCTGCGTGAAGGGGTACGATATTTACAAAGGAGTGTTAATCCACAAAACGTGGCTTAACACAACTTTGTAAATATGGAGCAGGGCATTGCGCCACAGGAACATTGTTAAAAGTGACATTCCTGTGGCACAATGCCCTTGTAAATATATCCCAAAGTATCATGGAAGTCGGGTTTTTACATGGATATCTTGAAGTGAAAACAATTTATTCATCGATTTGCTTTAGGTAATTTCGTAGGCCCATTGTATCAAGAAAAAGCTACGCACCTTAATTTCTGACACATTTCCAGGTGTAAGTCAGACTCAAACCTGGGCAGACCTTTATGAAAATGGGCCACAATTTTAAGTTAACTCCTTAAATTTATAATTTGATATTGCAATAATTTGTCATATTTAGCTCCATAATAGATCTGAACTGGTTTAACTTTCTGAGAATTTTAGTGAGAGTTTCTCACAACATGTTAAAATCATAAGCACATTTAAAAAATACTCTTCTCATGGATGACAAGTAAACATTAAATATGCAGGCACTCGTAAGTGCCTCTGTATTGTATAATCTATACACTTGCAAATTTCGATTCAGCTTAATAGTGCAAGATGCAATGGATAAAGAATACAGAATTTTAGGTAGGGCTGTCTTGAAGCTATTGTGTTTGAAGCAAAATGCATAAATATGCTGCATCAGACAAGCCGTGTGAAAGGGTCAGATGAAGAATCTCTCATAGGATGAGAAAAAATAACAAGATGTTGTTCTTGACAGCATGAAGTCCAACTCTGACCGGAGAATTGATGTTGATGGAACAAACAGTACTGGGTCTTTCGATGTTTGAATGAACAATATGTTAAGATTCTGACAAAGCACTTTATCCGGTGCATATCTGAACATATTCAGGGAAGCAATGTTCTTGGAATCCCAAATTGAATGCTTGTGGACCCAGAGAAGTGAAATTAGGAGTTTTTATTTTATGCTCTCTCTGATTTTAGGAAACGTAAATTTGCATTTAAACCCAAGTGTTGTGACCTATTAAAATGAGTACATGAGATTACATTACGTTTCAGGTCGATGCCTGCGTTTTTGTGTGGTCTACACTAAAATAACTACAGTAAAAAGCATTGCGAAAATGTAAATTTTCTTTTGCAAGAAGGTGGTACACAAACAACAGCTATTAATACAAAAAAGGGTGTCATTTAAAATCCCAATAACATGAAGGAAATCATTACTTCTTGAGAATATAGTCTTATATCTATCACGTGTCCTGAACTGACTGATCTGTCTGTGTGCTTACATAGGGGCTGCAGAACAGCATAAAAACCTCGATGCTCTGTAATGTGTGGTATGACATTTGCCAATTGTAGGGGTGCATGCCAGCATGAAAGACTGCAAAGAGAAAGATTTACCTAACGAGACTATGCACTGTTTGCTTCTTTTTTCAAAGAAGACACATTTTTGTCTAGCTACAATGGCCCCCAAATTTTGCAAACTTGCACGTAGTGTCAGTGAAGTAGTCACCATTGATGGGACCTGGTGGAGAGCCATGTCGGGCCATCTCTGTAGCAAAATGGCCACTTCCCAATTATTTGACCCAGATCTTTTGCTTGTTGATCACCGGGTTATCTGCCAGTGTCTGCCTTCTAAGATAAGGCTTATGTGGCACAGCTAGGGGCACAGCCTGGTAATTGCACTGCCATTGGCACAGAAGGAAATCTGCCAAGATAGGTGCTAGCCTGGGGTAGGCCTTATAGTATTAGTGGGAATTCACGGATAGATCAGTAGCTTCACCTGAAAATCTGCAGTGGTTCACTGTAGTATACACATAGATTAAATATGTCTTAAATTGCAGTTTCTCTAGACAAAGTCCAGCAAAAGTGTCAAAATTGGGGTGAAACATACACACCGATTTTGAATTTTGTAGGTCCCAAAAACGTACGTGTACATCTTATGGATGATCAAGAATTGTCATACTTCTCTGACTCAGCTCATAATCCGATTTCAGGAATTTCGTCCTCATGCTGGTCCAAGTTAATTACTCTGCTCCCTAGCAGAAGGACCAGAGGCCTCCCCATACAAAAGGAGCAATTATCCGTGATTGAGGCAGTTCCCGAGAAAGAAGCGGTGGGGAGGAAAATCCCCATCTGATAAGTAGCTGTCACACTGAACCTGGGTAAGGATACCTCAGGCTCACTGAACAAAGGGGGAAGCCCAGCCATTTGGTGCCAGGAGTGGAGTGTGCGCCCTTTGAAGTTTTGATGGAAAGTAGCTGGCGGGGATATCAGCTAGGGGTGGAGCAGAGGCCCTCAGAGGATCTCTTCATAGAGAAAAGATGACGGCACCATTTTGGATTTTCCCAGAATGCTGTGCTGGAAGGTTGGGACATGGTGAAGGGATATTCAGGTATCTTAGAATTGGCCAGGAGTGCTTAGCGTCTAGCAACTTTCCATCAACACTTATAAAAGCCTGCACAAGGAAGAGATAGTAGGCAAGACCCTGGACCTGGACCGCAACAACACCATGATCATTGGCTGCAAGAAGAAGTCACTTGATGCCCCTGATGGACTATAGAATCTGCCCACAATGAACCCACGGGAATAGATAGGTCTCTCCAGGGCCAGTGCTACTGGCCAGCCTGTGCCCCCTGAGGACAAGTTGGAGGATGATCTGGGTTCCACTCCCACCCCAAGTGCCTTGCAAGACAGCCTGGAGGCTCAGGGGCTTGGGAGTGTGAGCAAGAGTGTGCTCCGAAGGCTGGTAGTGGAGGGGCTGCGCACAGAGCCCCCCCCCCAAGCCAGGTCAAAATGGCAGTTTTAAAAACTGGCACTTAGGCTGCAGTGGCAGTCCTGTAGATGTGTTTTACATTGCTAATTGAGTAGGTGGCACAATGAGTGCCTCAGCCCACTACTGCCATTTAATTTACAGGCCCTGGATACAGGGAGTACCATATACTAGGGACTTATAAGTAAATTGAATGTACCAATCAGGTGTACAGCAGTTGTACCATGTTTCTGAGAGAAAGCACAAGCACTTTACCTCTCGTTAGCAGGGATAAAGTGCAGAGTCCTAATGGCAATAAAAACTTGGCCAGCTGGAGTTTCAGTTCTCTCTCAGCCATCCTGTCCTCAAACTCCTCAGCTGGCAGAGGGCCTCACTCCTGTGGTCCCACCTCTCCCCTCTGACTCTGGGACAATGCTCAGTATGTTTTCTCCTTCCTCCTCCAATTCATCCTATTCTTCCACCTCATCATCTCTGAGAGCTATCTCGTACTCCAGCTTCTTGGAGCCCTTTGCTACCTTCAGCCCCCTGTCTTTGCACAACTTCTTAATCTCTGCCACAGTGTTATGTTCAATGTTGCTGTGATTTCCTTCCATTCTTGAAAATAATCACAGGTGCAAAGTATGAGGCAAAAACTGAATTTGGAAATAGGAAAAAATGGCCAATTAAAAATCAAGGAGAATTTAAATATCAAAAATCGATTCTGATGTCAGATTATATATAACAAGGAATTTTTGATTTTACACAAATCAAGTGGCACTGCACAAACACAAGTACTGGATCCCACCACTGAACACCAATGTAACAAATTGAATTATTTGTCGAAGGGGATGAGAACTCACCTCAAAGAATAATCACAATCATTGTTAGGGTGAACCACAAAAATCAGTAAATAAAGCTATGCTTAACCTTCTGGTACCTTGGCACAAAGGCAGTCAGGCTTAATTTAGAGACAATATGTAAAGTTTTTTTTTTTTAAACTTTATTTCGGTCAATATCGACTATAAAAGTGCATATACAATAAATATTCCTGACATAAAAGCTATGAACTATAAAAACGGTACCCAAAAATAGCTATACCAATTAATAAATGTACAGGATTAAAGTGCATTACAGGGTTCACAAGGTGGTTGGTCCGGGTAATTCATATCTCTGACCCGACTTCAAGCAACTGCCATATATTTTCCCCCTTTGTAGAAGCCACATGGGACATAAACAGCAGTACATGCAGTGCTATCAATAGTTAAAACTCTATTCATCAGATGAATTAACATTAAGAACTTTAGAAGAGTTAAAATTTAAAAGATGTTAACCCGTTGCGTGCGTCTGACGGCCAACGGCCGTCGCAAGCACTACCTCTGTAGTGCTGCGAACGTCCGTTGGCCGACGCGGCCCCGCCCACTCCGCTAAACCGCCGCACCGCGGCGGAATTGCCGCCGCGGTTAAGCGGTTAAAAAAATTCAAGAACAATACAAACTACTAAGGCCGTAATGGCAACTTTAAAAACATCCAGCGAGTACGCCACATTGAGGTTAAGAATCGAGATACAGCAAAGACAATGGGCATATGAGTATCGTACTTCAGGACTCTAAATGCCTCCACACACTGCACAAACCCTAAGTTCCTGCACAGTTGAATAAGCCAACGCTGTCTAGCTGATTTATCGCCAGTGCAGAAGAAAAAAACATGGAGCTCTGACTCTTCCTCGCAATTGCAGATGGGGCACCCTAAAGGTGTACTTTTAGACCATTTATTAGAGAAAGCACGAAGTGTTAGGGTCTCAAATCTGAACTGGACATATAATTTCCTTGCCAGGGTTGGTTGGATGTCATCCAGGAAGGACTCTATTGTATACTCGTCCTTAATTCTCAGAAATTCGACTCTCAAGTGTCCTAAGGACGAGCTCTCCTAGATATTAGCGAGTTTATAGAGCCTATAGCATCTTACCAGTTCAGATCGTGAAATTACAGGGCACATTTCTTCAGGATCACTCCATAAGCTTGATTTACCCAGCCTATGACATACATCCTTTACATGTACAAACCATGGTATTTTACCTATGCCCAGGATGCTCAGTAACTCCTTTAACTCTGACCGATAGACGGCCAGTCCCGGGGTCATCCACAGTCTGCGCCAGAAAGTTAGGGGTCTAAGACCAATCTCATCCCCAATTGGTCTGATTCCTAGGTCCAGGCGTAGGTGGGTGAGGAGGGTACTAAGGGGGAGGCCTAACATCTGCCTCATAAAATTGTTCTCTATCTTGTTCAAGCTGCTAGAAGAACAATAACCCCATAATTCAGCCCCATACATTGTAGCACCCCTTGCTTGCACTTTATAGATCTCTGCTATTGGCCCAGCTAGGTTATAGGGGGAGTTTCTATACAATTTTGCAATTTCCTCGGCAGTCTGGGCTAACTTAAGGCTTGCTTTGGTCATTTGCGGATCCCATTCGAGATTTTCTGTTAAGGTGACACCTAGGTAATCAAATACCGACACCCTCTCAAGCATGGTGCAATTTAAACAAGGGTTAAAACGAGTCGTGTTAGCTGGGTTGAAGACCATAAATTTAGTCTTCTGCATGTTAATCTCCAGCCCCCTGTTTTTACAAAAGGCAACAAAGCTATCGAGGATCCTCTGGATACCCATGGGCAACTTTGAAAGTAGAAGAGTGTCGTCAGCAAACATCATTGCTGGCACTTTTCTACATGCTATCTTCGGGACATCGTTGTCCCTTACCTCAATGAGTTGGTCGACCAGTGCATTTATAAATAGGCAAAACCGGGTAGGTGCGAGCACGCACCCCTGCCTTACTCCTCTATTAACTGGGAGTCGGGAAGTTAGTTCGCCACATTTTCCATACCTCACTTGGGCAAAGTTGCCTTCATGCAATCTCATGAGCATGCCCAGTAGGTAGAGGGTGACCCCCAGATCTCTAAGTACCCCCCATAATTTGGCCCTGGGCACCAGATCAAAAGCCATCTTCAGGTCCACAAATATTAAATAGAGACTGCCACCCTCTATTATCACTGTTTTCCAATATAAAAGTTGGAGTCTATATACTTGGTCGACGGTGGAGATGTTTTTCCTGAATCCGGCTTGGTATGGACTCAGGATTTCATGATCTTCCATCCACACCTGAAGGCGATCAAGGAGTGCCCGTGCAAACAATTTCTGGGTGACATTGATCAAACTGATCGGGCCTGTAGTTTGTAGGCAAAAGGGGTGAACCCTTTTTAAAGACTGGGACGATTTCTGCCCCGACCCAGGTTTCAGGGATCGCCATGCCTTTCATAATAGCGTTAAATAATGCCCATAGGTAGGGTCCCGATATTTTTGGTTCCGCCCGAAAGAGATCCCCCGGTAACTTATCCAATACCAGTGTTTTACCGCAGGGAAGCTTGTTTATTGCATTTAATACTTCAGTCAGGGTGATACCAGGAGCCTCTTCATAGATGGTCCCTGAGGAGGTTACAGATATTTCATCAATTGGGCCATCTGCTTCCTCCATAGTATATAGAGCCTGGAAATGTGTCTTCCACACCTCTGCTGCTATATTTGGCTCTATGGCTGTCTCCCCTTCACTACAGCCTGTACTGACTATGGTCCAAAAAGTCTTCATGTCTTTATTGGATAGGGCAGTTTTTAAAGCATCCCATCTATCCAGTTCCCAGGTCTTTTTTGCTTGTTGAATGCTATCTCTATACAACACCCGATTTTGTTTAATTTGGCATCTATCCTTTACTTTGATGGCGTCTAACAAAGCCCTTTTATCCGTTCGGCAATTACCATGAAACCATGATCGTTTAGCCCCTTTTTTTACCCTAGAAGATACCTTTGGATAGAAAATATCGGCCAGTTTGGAAATCAATTCTGCATGCAGTTCTGCAGCTCTATCAGTAGTTATTGTAATGACCTCTATAACTGTGACCTCCCACATTTCTAGTAGGGTCGGAATGATTGTAGAATATAATGTGGCCAACTTATCGGGTGACTGTTGGATCACCCCCCACCTTATTCTTCTTCTATTATTAGAGAGTATTACTCTGTTATCTGTTATCTGAGTAGGTGCAGCAAGCTGTGGAGTTCCCCAAATTCTGCATCTCCAATTCCATGGACAGAGCGTTGTGATCGCTGTCATGTCGCGGCAGGACGGCGAAATCAACAACCCTTTGCCATAGCCTAGTCTCCACTAAAATGTAATATAACAGGGAGGATTGGCCTAATCTGTTTAATGTTAACTTCCCCGGCATATCCGATTTTGTACGGCCGTTACACGCTCTTAGGGAGTGGGTCAGTATAACTGAGTTGATCTGGAGGGCCAGCGGGGACCATGCCTTGATCGGTGGAATCTGTGGATCTGGGATAAACCACCGCAAGTCCTCCTTGCTAGGGTTATATCACTAGGATCAGCGAAGGGCTCAAATTTGCAATTAAAATCCCCCCTACAATCAACCCCATATCCGTAGGGACTGTAAGGATAAAGAGACCCAGTTGATCAAAAGTTGGAGATTCATGGCTAAGGCTTACGGGCCGGGAATAGACATTAATAAAAAGCAACTTTTGACTTAGGGGAAAAAGTGAGTGCTACACACTGAATATCATTAGAAGGGGAGTTCAACTGTTCAACTGTACAGCCCAGATGCGAGCCAACCCAAATACATAGGCCCCCAGATGGTCTACCCCTTCCCCCGAGGTGGCAGGGACACTAAATGATGCAAACTCCATCCTCAATTAATCTTCCTGTGCCCAGGTTTCCTGGAACATGCATACTGATCCACAAAGAGCCCACAATCGGGGCAGGACAGTTTGCTTTTTAAGCCAGCAACGTTCCAGGATGAAACCCTCAACTTATTACCTTCTTTGCACTTGTCCAGGGTGCCATCAATCATATGTGTATTGTGAGGTTGGGTATTACTCATTTGGGCACGGGGCTGTTTATCTACTGATCTCACGGGTACACCTTCCCACAGGATACTGTTACTTGGGGGGGACGGGGATTGGGGTAGCTAATGTTCCAGGTGACTCTTCCCATACCTCTTCTACACCATTGGTCAACTGATATGCTACTGTTTGCTGCTCCTTTGATTCTGCCCCTAACCCATGGCAGATAGTCTGACTGAGCTGACCACCACTATGCTCTTCTAATTCCATTGTGGACCTCAATCATCTAATACCCTGGGCTGGTCTCAGTGTCATTGCTTGTCAATCTACCTGTTCCAGAACCCCAAATCTATTGATTACTAGTATGTTAAATACAGGGGTCTGGGAGGTGGGATGCCAGTGGCCCACAGTTTGCTGTTTTAAAGGCCACCTGCCTAATTCTGGGCTATTATGAGCCCTGGCTGGCATTTGACAGGTAGTATAAAAATGGTCCAGTACAAAGGGCCTGACCCCTGTGAGTAACTCCTGGGGGCAAGGTTTCTGACTTAAAAGGCTACAGATGGTCATGGGATTCTTAAAGTTAATAACTAGGCAGTCCCCTTGCATATCTTTTTGTCTGTTTCCCACCCAACCAACTCAGTGGACCATTAAGATTTCCCCTGCCCTGTCATAGGCGAGCTGCCTGTACCTCGCCAACCAGAACAGACATTTATTCCTGAGGTCCAGTTGTGTTTCCCTCTGGCTGCTTTTGATTTCAGGTACTCCTGTCAGTATGATTACATACGGAGATGAAGCGGGGGGTAAATTTATAGTGGGTAAGTTCGCTGTTTCAGCCCTATAACGTATGCCCTTCTCACCCCCCACCCCTTCTCTGCTTTCCATAAACCCATGTGGAGGGGGCTATTTTAACTTGTACCCCGCTTGGGGTGTACTAGGTTATTATTCCCAACCTCACAATTAGAGCTCCTGTGACCTGATGAGGTGGTGTGGTCTTGGGCCTGCTGTACACCTAGCCTATCTGTAGGTGTCAGTCTTGGTTTGCCTGCCTGTTGACTGTGGTCATTCGCCCTCCTAGGACCCAAGAAGATGGTGGGATTTGGAGTCCTCGACACACCAGGCCTGTCTAGGGGTGTCAAACTTGAGCTATCTACCTGGCAGCTACAGTCATTCCCCCTTACTGTAGCTTGTGTACTGCGTGCGCTAGTGTTTACTTGCCTACTATCCCACATTGTCGCCAATTTCTCTATACGATCAACTAGGGGGGCAAGTCCTTCCCTCACAATAGATCTAAATTGGCTCTGTAAATCCGTCAACAAGTTCAACATCCAAATTGGGTAATCCATGTCTGATCGAGTATTAGAGGTACATCCTGAGTCTGGGTCGGGGTTAGCCAGGTCCTCCACACTTGTTGATAGCCCCCCATTAGTTTTCTTTCTTTTAGCTCCAACCCCACTCGCTTGCTTATGCTTCCCATTCTTTGGTATACTGGTGGCGGTTCTCCCCTTCCGAGTTGCTATTTTAGGTGCAGCTTCTTGGTGTGGTGATGGCAGGGGCACAGTTACCCTAGCTGTGGTAGCAAGGGTGGCAACTTGGGAGGTTGATGGATCAGACACCGAGCAACGAAGATCTGGAGTTAGTGACAAACGCCTCTCAGTGAGCTCTATTTCTGTAGTTACCACACCTACAGCCCTCTGTAACATCCTGTCAATTGAGGTTGGTGGCAGTAAAGAGGAAGGGGTTACTTGGGGCAGGGTTTGTTGTTTGGCAAAGCAAGTGCGCTTCCCCATTATTAGACCTTGGCAGTAATGCAATGAGACCACCCCACTACAGTCAGCCTACTAACACCTCAGATTAATTGGGACGGAATGTTAGTTGTACAAGTAAGATACCCAAATACAAACAAAAAGCACAATATCGAGTGGGAAAGAGAGGGGTATTTGGCCTATAAGCTCGTGTTTCTGGCCAATGATCAGGGACCTCTATTACGATCACCACCAGTCACAGACCCTGATGATACTCTTAATGGAGGCAAGTGAGTGAAAGCTAATTCTCCAGCAATCAAAAGCATTTTCAAAAGATGTCTCAAATGTTCTCCAGTGCCCTAGCAATGGAGAGTAGTAGTCCAGAATGTTCAGTGAGGTCAAAGAAGAAAAGTTCTTCTAGTTCCAAGACAGAGGCTCCTACCTATAAACCACTTTAGTCCCCACTGCAATTGGGCCAGTTAACATCAAGTGGCTACTTATAGTTCAAAAGACTAACTTTAGTAAGGGCCGATTCCAAGGGAAATAACAGGGAGTATCTTAAAAAAATATTTAAGCAACAGGGTCTTGCCCGCAGGCCTGCATAGAGAAGTCGGAGCCAAGGGGGGTGGCCCTGCCCTGCCTCTTCCTGTCGCTGACGGGTGCAGACAGGCCCGCCCTCGGTACGGGCTTTGCTCGGGCACGCTTGTGCGCGTCCCGCGCTGCGGGATACTGTTTCCTTTTTTGTGCGCCTCCAGGAGCGAGCGGGAAGGCAAAGGTCGCAGTGGCTGCTCCGGCCGCAAGGGATGCTGGGGTATGGAGTCCCTGCAGTCGCGTGTAAAGTATTTATGCAGCACCCAATCAGTAATAAAGCGAAAATACAACAAACAAAAAATCCCAAACCAATTAGAAAAATAGAGTACATTTAAAAAAATAAAATGACACAAAAAGCCAAAAATCCAAAAAGTAGAACCAGAGACTGGGTCGCAAGTGATGCTGGGGTATGGAGTCCCCGCCTCTGCAGTCGCGTGTCCCACGCGGCAGGATGCTGCTTCCCCTTTTGTGCACCTGCGGACGCGAGCAGGAAGGCAAAGGTCATGGTGGCGGCTCCGGCCGCAAGGGATGCTGGGGTATGGAGTCCCCGCCTTTGCAGTCGCGTGTAAAGTATTTATGCAGCACCCAATCAGTAATAAATCGAAAATAACAACAAACAAAAAATCCCAAACCAATTAGAAAAATAGAGTACATTTAAAAAAATAAATTGACACAAAAAGCCAAAAATCCAAAAAGTAGAACCAGAGATATGAATGTTGAAATATTTCAGCAGAAATAGCACCAAAAATCATACATTGCCATCATGTTTCTCTGGTCGTGCTGGACTGGGTCAAAGTCAAAAGTCAAAAGTTAAGGTCGATCATAGTGGAGCACATGATGGGTTCAGGGACCAGGGCTGTCACAGTGGAAAATTTGCCTTCTAACTTAGGGCCTGATTTAGATCGTGGCAGATGGGTTACTCCATCACAACGGTGATGGATATCACGTCCACTGAAATCTAAATCCCTTTATATCCTATGGGATTTAAATTTTGGTGGACGGGATATTCGTCACTGTTGTGACAGAGTAACCCATCCGCCAAGATCTAAATCAGACCCTTAAACTTGTTTAACACGAGGTCATTGGCGGGTTATGCTGTGGCTGGATTCAGAGAAGGGGTTTTCGGTAGTGGGTTACAGAAGTCCTAGACCTCGGTCGTAAATTTACATTGGGTGGGACTGAGGGGAGGTTGTTGTCAGCGTGAAGAGTTTATTGAACTTTGTGTTGCCGGGAAACGCTGTGTGATTGTTATTGATATGAAGAGCTTGCACTGGTGAAGTCTTGTCTGCATTTAGATGCAGTTTCCACATTGGCTTTGGTGAAGTTCATTCGCTTTTACAAGAAAACTGGGGATGGTTGTTTTCAACGCGAAGAACTTAGAGCCTCTGGTTCTTCATCTGGAATACAGTTCTTGCTGTTTTAAGGTTGGAGTACAGTCAAGGGTCTATGACCGGGGGGCACAACTGGGAGTTTAGAACTCACTCCAGCAGAAGGCAGCGGCAGGGTCTCGACAGGTCCAGTTGGTACCGGTCAGCTGTGCAGTTGCAAGGAGAGGCCTCTGGATGCTTGTTGTGTCCCTGTATCTCAAACAGAAGGTCAGCCAACTGATCCTTGGAGTCACTTCTGGGGACCTGGACCTCGCGGCTCCGTGGGATTAACTAGGCGAGGAGGTAACCTTGAAGACTGTTTGACTATAGGTGCTCCTTCCTCTCGTTTTTCAGGCTCATGAGGCATAAAATGGGCTAATGAAAAAGCCATATCATCAAAAATACCTATTGGGGTATAGTATACATTGCATGTAGACTGTTATGTACGTCACATAATAATTATCTTATAATATTATTTGTTTCATTTTTGAAGTTTTGAGTGTAGAAGGGATCTCGTTTAGGTCCTGATTAAGGGTGGGCAGAGAATTCCGCTCCGCTCGCAGAATTTGCGAAATTTCGGCAATTCCGTGCGGAACGCGGAATTGGCGAAAATTCCGCGATCCGCGGCGGGGCGGAATTCGTGAGCATGGTGAGTAGAGGTATTGCACAAAACGGTGGCATCTGCTTGGATAAATATGCAGGGCAGGATTCATTCTGGCACGAGGCTCCTGTCACAAAAATTAAACCTCAACAGGAAGCACTTACAGATGTAAATAAAGCAGGTGCCCGAGTCGAAGCTCAAATTCTGTAACGCATTAATCAGCCCAAACATTCGTGAGCGAGGATGTGGCTAAGCAGATGTGCCTTCTCTCCATTTCCACCCTGAAAAGATAGCTGTGATCCTTGATGGAGGTCTCTGCATCCTTGATTTTCTCGAGCGCAATCCTCGTGTAGAATTTGTGAGCGTGGTTAAGCAGACGTGCCTTCTTCCCATTTCCAGCCTGAAAAGTTAGCTGTAATCCTTGATGGAGGTCTTTGCATCCTTGATTTTCTCGAGCGCAATCCTCGTGTAGTTCCTGTGACCAGGAGGTTCCTTCTCCTTGTCTGCCGCTGTGATCCTGCTCTGACCCTTTATAAACAAGAGGCATGTGAACTGGACTAGAAGCCCCCCCGTTTGGCCCCACCCCACATACACTAGCGGTATGCAACGTCTTCCCGCCCTTTCCCCACTATGATGGACAGCTTACTCAAAGGACCCCTGCGCCTTTCCGGCGCGGTGGCAAAGTTACAGCTGTAGTGTAACGGGCGGAACAAGCAATTCCGCAAGCTCGCGAAATTCCGCGTGCTCACGGAGATTTTTTGCCGTTTTGCGGAACTTTGCGTAGCGCGACTACGCAAATTCCGCCCACCCCTAGTCCTGGTCAGAAGCCAGGGGAGGGCTTCAAAACATGTCGACTCAGGAAGTACTGCCCAATAAAGCTTAGTACCTCCGTCTCATTCCCCATTTTAATAATATCAGCTCAAAGGAACATTAAATTCTTGGTTTTCCGCAGAGCCAGATATTTTTTAATCACACACCACTTTCACTCACTTTTGACCCTTCCACTCACACTCCTACACCACACATAGCATTGTCATATAATTAGTGCTCCCACATAGTCGTAGGTCGCAGCACGCCCCAACCCGCAGCGGTACGGGAAGACCCCGATGATGAAGCATGCCACCAAGGGTCCTTTTGGTGGGTGAGGAGTATTTTAACAAAGCTGTGTGCTTTCCATCATTTTTAGGAGACATACTAGATCTGGAGGAACACCACTTTTTCTTTCCTCTTTTTCTACAAGGGTGGATCCCTTTGTTTGATAAACTATTAACTAGAGGAGGACGTGTCCACCTCTTGAGCTCTTTTTGAGTGCTACCTCTTCACTCCCTCTTTGTTTTTTGATTTTTAGTGTGTCTAGTGTAATCTGGAGTCACTGTGGGCAGAGGTAACCTCATGGTTGATTTAGGTGGGTGGTCTTGGTGTCAGAAGGCCAGAAAAAGATATCTGTGATGGCATACAACTGGTGAATGATGTGTCTGGTCAGAACCAATTGCCACTTGGTACTGTTGACTAAGCAAGAGTACACATGAGCAATGGCTAGTTCTTCCTGCAGTGTCAACTGGTAGTGGTGTATGTAACAAAATGGGTTCAGCCCATTTAATCCACCCAGATTTTTCACTTTTTAATCAACCGGTTTTAGCACCTGTATTTGGGATGAGTCTCACTATGTAATTGGACTGAGTGTGTTGACTGTCAGTGCATACCTTTTAGGATAAGGCTGCTGCGCAGCAGCATGGGTCAGTTGCACTGGACTGGTTACACGTGAACATGTGTGCACAAGCATATGCACATGTGCCAGTTGAGAATGTGAGACTCTCATTGTGCGTTGTCCAGTAATTGCACCCAGGTAGCCTGTTGCAAAAAGGATTCTGCCAGGATAAGTGCTAACCTGGGGTGGGCATTCATAGATAGTTCAGTAGGGTTTACGAAAAATCTGTAGTGCTTCAATGTATCATACACCTAGGTAAAATCTGCCTTTAAGTACATTGGTGCTCCACATAGGCCTACAAAGTCCAGAGAGGTGTCAAACTATGGTGAACCATGCACACCAAATTTGAATATGCAAGTCCCAATAACACAGGCTCAGCTTATAATCAGATACCAGGCCTTTTGTCCCCCTGCTGGACCAAGTTAATTATTCTGCTCCCAAGCAGAGGGAACATTCCCCCCACACACAAAAGGAGCAATTTCCAGTGATTGACTCAGTTCTTGAGACAGGAAGGAAAATCTGCATCTGAAAATTGGATGTCACACTGCTCCTGGGTTGTGACAGCCCAAGCCCATTGAACAAAGGAGGCAGCCCAGACATTTGGAGCCAACACAGGCGGGAATACCCTTTGAAGTTTTGGTGAGATGGTAGCTGGCAGTAATGTCAGCTATGGGCTGTGCTGAGGCCCTAAGATGAGCTCTTCACAGAGAAAACTTGACCTTGTAATTTTGGATTTCCCCAGAATGCTGTGCAGGAGGGTTGGGATGGGGTGGAGGGGTGATGCGGCATCCTAGGATTTGCCAAGGATGACTGGCATGCAGAACTTTCCACCCACACTTTTAAACCCCTGAACAAGGAAGAGACAGTGAGCAATACCCTGGACCTAGACAGAGACAACACCATAATCATAGACAGCTCACAGGAGAAGCTACCTGATGTCCATGATGAACAAAGGAATTTGCCTACAGCTGACCCCCAGGAATAGATAGCTCTCTCCAGGGGCAGTGTTGCTGAGTACCTGTGGACCACTTGGGGGAAGATCTGTACTCTGCTGCCACCCCAAGTGGCATTAAAGATAGCCAAGAGGCTCTGGGGCTTGGGAGTGTGAACAGGAGGGTGCTCTGCTGGCTAGTAGCAGAGGGGCTGTGCAATCCCCCACCTGCCCCCTCCGAGAAAGCGGGAACACCAGGATCCAGAGAAGGAGAAGATTGACACAGGAAGCCAGTAAGACAGGTCCCAAAAAAGTGCACCCTTTAGAGGGCAGGAGGCCTGTTGAAAATGTACTTGATGGCTAGAGCTTTCCACAGAAGTAAAATGAGCCGAAGATCTTAAAAATTAGCATAATGAGGCTGATTTATGTGCCTTGGAAGATTTGCCCATTTAATGAGGCCAAAGGTTGAAAACCAGGATGGGGCAGTCCACCGTTTCTTCAGTAGATTCCCCAGAGGTGAGCCAGACTCCAGGGTTGGGATACCTTTATTTTATTTAATCGGAGAGTGGGCATGAGTGGGACCCTCTCTAATGGTAAGCGGAGTCGCAAAAAAACTGCGCCGCTCTACACGGAGTTCTGTAACCGGGCGGAGTTCCTTGTCCCACCCGTTCGTGTGACGTTTCCGCCATACGGCAACTTGGATTGTTTGGGTGGAAGTATCGCGCAAATTGCACCATGCGGTCGCACATGGGCGCGGCCATATTGTTTCTCATTCTGTTTATGGTGCTGGGGCCTACTTTTTGATCCTTCTTCAATCTTTGCAATCCTTGTGTTCTAAAACTTTTTTCCCCATCTTTTTTCTTTATTATATTACCCTTTGTCTTTCTAAGTGTGCATTTTATGTTTTTTTTCTACTTTTTTGTGTGTTTTTGGTGACTTTTGTACTTTATTTTTCTCTTTACTTCCTTCCTAATTCTTTTACTTCCTTCTCTCTTATTTCTGTTCCTATACTTTCTACATTTTCTCTCTTCCACCCTACCTACCCCCAGCATCATGGCAGGTAAGGGTGCCCCAAAAAAAAGGCTGCAACAAGGAGCAGCCTTCCTTGCAGAAGGCGGTGCCAGGAAGGGGTGCAGCCCCGGACCTTGCTTTCTGAGGTGGAGGTGGCAGCACTGGTTTGTTATATCCAGCTCCAACTCGCCTCCTCGCTGGCAGCAGGCGGCAGGCCTGGGTTCGGGTATGGACTCCGGTAGTGCCAGGGTTCGCAGGGCAGTGAATCGCTGCTCTGGGGTCTGGCGCATCCATAATTAGCTGACGCACCATTGGTCTGACATCCTGGACTGAGTGCAGGACCTGCTGGATCTGCTAGGGGATGAGGTCGCAGGGCTTGGTCAGTAGCTGATTATTAATATTAATATTACTTGTGTGTTCTATGTTATTGCTAATATTTTTTTCCCAAATAGCAAACATGCTGCTCACATGCAGGTAAGTTAAGTTTACAAAGAAATATTATATTTATTGATTGTTATTCTAGACAGGTGCTCGGCGCTACCTAATCGTAACTGTTGGCGCTCGCTTAGGCTGATTATGTAAGAGCTTAAGTAATGCAGAGACTCCTTTGTCCTGTCACTAAGATAGTTGTAGTTAGTATTAGTAATTTAGAGGCACATGTCCTCTCACTTCAGTTCTTCGAACCTTTTTTGTAGCTCGTACAGTGAAGCAGTGAACCAAGTTGGTGTATATGCATGCGTCCATCTATACAAAAGAAGAACAAAATGCAGACGTAGTGAATTGGCCCATCAAAGCGAGTTGAGATTGCGAATGAGATGAGAAGAAGCAAACATCATTCGTTGCAATTTATTAGTAATTACACATTTTTTGGATTAGTGCTAGGTAGGTTTAGGAAATTTGAAATATGATAGAACGGTCCGCAATACTAGTCTACTACTAGTCGATCTGATTTAGGAAAGTTCAATGATATGGCGATGGCCTTTTCCAGTCATAAAATCTTTTTGGAGAGATTATTTATTTACCACCAATCTTTTTTCGTCTTTATGTCTTACATCAGCATCCAGGGGCAGAAAGAGGTCTGAGGCAAGTGAGGGAGCTGGAGCCTCCCATTCCCAATATTCTTCCTCGGCCGATGGCTCTGCTGGCCCCTGTAAGTCTTCCTGTTGTTAATATTAATATTTATTTCCCTAACTTTTAACCCTCCTTATTTTGAATTATTTATTTCTACCTGTTTCCTATTTTTTTTAACAATCCTCTTCAATCTATCCTTTCTAAATTCTTTTTATCCATGCATTATCCTATTTACTAATTTTTTATATTCCTAGTATCTGTACTTAATTCAAACTGTCTCTGTACTAGTCTGTCTGTAGCTTCCTTTCTTCTGCTTTGTCAGTCAGCTTTCTCTCTCCTCTTATATATTTTGTGAACTGCCTAGTGGTGGTACTGTAAGACTCAGAGAACCCATTGGTCACGTACTACTACTAGTACTACTACTCTGCCATGCAGATTACATGCCCAAGTAAGGTATTCCATGCATGTTTGTTTAGATGAGAAGGCTTTCTTTTACATTCTCATGCTCAATCAGTAAAATGAGAGAGTGGCCATTGTCACGTTAGACACCCCAAAGTTGTGGCTTCCTAGCTAGGCCCAGTATTATTAGCAGCAGTTGGTGAACTGATGACTGTGCACCATGGCTGGAAGGAAGTATGAGGAGGACAGCCCCATTGCATTTGCCAACCAAGACCATATGTCAAGTTGTCCACTCTTTTATTTCTTTAAAAAAACTCAGATTCATCAAAAGCTCTAGTCACTCCTTTACAGTTTGTCTTGAGGCTTTTCAAAAATTGCCACCAACAAAATGCCCAACCTGATATTTTTGATAGAAGATATTGTCTGTATCTGAATTGTAGTAATGTGTGTGTTGTATTTTGCTATAAAAAAAATCAATAAGGGGAGGTGTATCTGGCATCTAAAAAATGTGTAATGTTTTTTCTAGCCGCACCCACCACCAGTGCTGGGGCCAGCAGTGACGGCAGTGCTAGTCAGTCAGCAGATGCTGCAGAGGTAGGGGGTGAGCCAGCGCAGTGGTTGCCGGTGGTAAGTCATATTGCTTGCTTTTTGACAATTAATTATATACTCACTGCAAGGGTGTACTGTTGAGACTTGTGAACACTTGAACACACCCCTCTTTACTTAGCATATACTGTGGGAGTTGAGTAACTAATGGCCTCTTCTATCTTCAACTCAGCAGAGAAAGTTTCATGAAAAGCTTTAACTATGATGGGTTAATGGAAAAGGGAAATAAGGTGAAATGTAATATGACTTCAAGAGAAGGATGCGTGGGTGAAAGGATGTATATAGTATAGGTGGCTGATAGGATGCACGGGTGGGCGAAGGATGGGTGAAATTTGAAAAGATGCTTGCCTGGGTGGGTGAAAGTGTATGGGTGAAAGCATGCTTGCCTAGCTGGGTGAAAGGAATCCTCCGGTGGGTTTGATGAGTCAAAGGACGCATGGGTAGGTAAATGGCAAATATATGTTGGTGAAAGGTTCGTTGAGACTGAGAGCCATTTTTGGATGGATGGATATATGGATGGATGGATGGTTTTCATTGGTGAAGACTGGACTGAGAGAATGTAAAACTTAAATGGTGAGTAGCAAAGCCAAGGGTGAAGAATAAAAATAGTAGAAGAACAATGCAATGATAAATGGAAAAATTCCTGGGAAGAACAATAAACAAGAGACTAGAGTGCTCCTCTGTAGTGGCATTTGTCTCACCTTTACTTGCTTGGAATGGTTTTCCTCAAGGTTTTTGATTCAAAGGTTTGAGGGGGTATTTTCAGACCAATCCCTTGACTCACAGTAGTTTTCAAGTGCAACATATATTATGTATCCTTCATAGTACCTACTTATCATCATCAATCACCTCCCTCTCTAACCATGGCATTTTGCCAGTGACATCCTTGGGTGACCTATTGGCTGCATGGTTACATCGGCGGCACTGCATTGTTGGCTGTGCAATGTGCATTTGCCTCAGTTAACCCTTTACAAATTTAATGGCCCTGCGAAAAATAAATTGTTGTGTTTTCCTTCACTCCCAGTGCCCACTCAGTCATCTCCTAGTACATAAGTAACTCTTTCCTAAGTTCCTTCTGTCCCAGCCTTCCATAAAATTTAAAACCGTTCCTCCGGCCAAGGGATATATTTTATTATTGCTTCCATAATGGATTACGTCAGTTAAAATGTTTCCCTTTCAACAATTGCCGAACAAAGTGACTCACTCCTAGCAAAAGCTTAGGCACTTGATGATGTTACTGATCTGTGAAACGTCTACCTATCCGGCCTAATCCTTCTAACTTACCTGCAGTAGACTAAGTTAATAATTATTTTCCTTACTGCCAAGCAAATCTATTATTTGGGAAAAAAGTAATGTCAAATGTGGTGACGGAGGGTGAGGCCAGGGAGTAAAGTGGGACTAAGAGTAAGTGCCTTTGCATTTGTAGATGGGATAGTCTGTGATGTACGTGCCAAATACAATATCCTGTTCATTAATCCTTTTGCTGTACTGTAGTGCATTGATTTTCCCATGGGCAGACAGGAAGATGTCTGTCTGCATAATTTTCTTCTGTATATAGTAGTACCTCATGTGACATATATCATTCATAGTAAGTAAATATTCATCTACCTTGTAGTCAGGGTGAAATTGAAGCATTTAACAGAGCATGGCCATGATAAGAATAAGAGATAATTATCTAGTACAGCTGCCCCACCTGCAGACAGTAGCAAAGTAATGCGACATGAGTATGTCTGTCTAGGGAGCCAGCTGAGCAAGCATGGCCTACATTAATTTAGCTCAACAAGAGAGAGAACTCTTGTATACTCCATAGTGCATAATGCCTGAAACTCTAATCCAATCAAAATCGAATGGCCCGAGGATAACAGCAAATGTACTGCTACTGTGCCACTATATAATTTTATGTGTTTTGCTAAGAACATTGCTTACAATTTGTCTTTTTTCTTTCTTGATATAGCTACTTCTGATGATCCGACACCACCTAACAGGCAGGAGAGAGCAGCCCGGACCCAGCAGAGGAAGCTGGAGGCCATCAGGGCTGAGTACCAGCAGCTGGTGGCTGAGAAGGAGGCGGCAGCAGCAGTAGCTGTAAATGCCCCGGGCCCCAACCATGCCCCAGTGCTTTCGGTAGTCCATTGCTGCGGTCCAAAGACAGCCACCCGCCGCCATTTAACCACTGCTGTTCCCTTCTATTTTCGAACATTTCAGCACCGCATTCTGCAGAGGCTGGCGTGCCTGGAAGCCAGGCAGGAGGAGCATCTGGACACATTTGAGAGGCACGTTAGGAAGCTCCTAGCCCACCGTTAGGCTTACTCTTCTGCACCGTGCTCATCTTTCTTTTGGCGGGTGGGACTTGTCGGGGAGAGGATGGGAATGTGGGAATTTGGGCATTTGTTTGGATTATCTTATTTTTTTGTGAACAATTTCGTTTTTATTTGGACATGGACATGGAAACTACTTTTGACATTGGTTGGGGTTAGGGAGAGTGGTGGGCCAGTTGTGGGTTTACTAGTTTATTTATATTTGGTAGGGAAATACATTTTTTATAGTTGTACATTATGGTTTAAATATTTTTTTGGGGGGTTACTGTTACTTCACTCTGCTGCCTTTGCTGCAGCAAGTTTTTTAAATCTTCAAATATATTCAATCAATCAGTGGTTTATAGAGCACGCTACTCACCAGTGAGGGTCTCAAGGCGCTGGGGGGGGAAGGGGTGAGCAGCTCCGGGTCAGCCGAAGAGCCAGGTCTTGAGGTCCTTCCTGAACGTGTGGAGGGTTGTGGAGCGTCTGATGTTGACCAGGAGCTCGTTCCAGGATTTGGCTGCTATGTAGGAGAAGGCTCTCCTGCCGGTTCTGTTTCTGCGGATGCGGGGGACCTCTGCCAGGGTGAGGTCAGCGGAGCGGAGGTTCCTCTTGGGTATGTGGAAACAAACTCGGTCGTTGAGGTATTTGGGTCCGATGTTGTTGAGGGATTTGTAGGCGTGGGTGAGGAGTTTGAAGGTGATTCTCTTCTCGACGGGGAGCCAGTGGAGGCTTTGAAGGTGTTGGGTCATATGTTCGTGGCATGGTGTCCCTAGAATGAGCCTGGCTGCGGCGTTCTGGATGGTTTGGAGTTTGTGTAGAAGAGTTTTGTTGATTCCGGCGTAGAGGGCGTTGCCGTAGTCTAGTCTGCTGGTTATGAGTGCGTGGGTGACTGTCTTTCTGCAGTCGGGTGGGATCCATTTGAAGGTCTTGCGGAGGATGCGGAGGCAGTTGAAGCTGGTGGACGCGACGGCGTTGATCTGGTGGTTCATGGAGAGGGAGGAGTTGAGGATTATGCCGAGGTTCCAAGCGTGGTCTGTTGGGGTGGGTGGGCTCCCGAGGGCGGAGGGCCACCAGGTGTTGTCCCAGGCGGAGGTGCAGGGTCAGAGGATGAGGACCTCGGTCTTCTCGGAGTTGAGCCTTACTCAGCTGTCCTTCATCCAGGTGGCTACATTTCGCATTCCTTCCTGGAAGCTGAGTCTGGTGATTTCTGGGTTCTTGGTGAGGGAGAGGATGAGTTGTGTGTCGTCGGCGTAGGATACGATGCTGAGCCCGTGCTGTCTGACGATGGCGGCGATGGGTGCCATGTAGATGTTGAAGAGCGTCGGGCTTAATGAAGATCCCTGAGGTACTCCGCAGATGATATCAGTGGGGTCGGAGAGGAAGGGGGGAGTATGATCCTCTGGGTTCTGCCGGAGAGGAAGGATTGGATCCAGTCGAGGGCGGATCCCTGTATTCCTGCGTTGTGGAGTCTGGCGGCTAGTGTGCGATGTGAGACAGTGTCGAAGGCTACGGTGAGGTCTAGGAGAATGAGGGCTGCGGTGTGTCCCTGGTCAAGCAGCATGGAAATGTCGTAGGTGGCGGCGAGGAGGGCGGTCTCAGTGCTGTGGTTGCTGCGGAAGCCAGACTGGGATGGGTCTAGGATGGAGTTTTCTTCGATGAAGGCGGTCAGCTAGGTGTTCACGAGTCTTTCAGTTACTTTGGCTGCGAAGGGGAGGAGAGAGATGGACCGGTAGTTCTTCAGGTCAGTTGGGTCGGCCTTTGGTTTCTTGAGGAGGGGTTTCACCTCTGCACGCTTCCAATCGTCTGGGCAGATGCCGGATAAGAGGGAGGAGTTGATTGTTCGTCCTAGTTCGGGTGCGATGACTGCGGCGGCCCTGTGGAAGATGCGAGGGGGGCAAGGGTCCGTTGGGGCTCCTGAGTGCTTCTTCTTCATGGTTGAGGAGATGAGTTCGATGGACGCGGGTGCCCAGGAGGTGAGGATCGGTTTCTCGGCGGTGGTGGGTGGTGTGGTGCTGTTTTCTGCTGGCTTGCTGAAGTTGTCGTAAAGGGCTTTGATCTTCAGGTGGAAGTAGGAGCTGAGTTTGTCGCAGAGTTCCTGGGAGGGTGTGATGTCGATGGCTTCGCAGGTGGGTTTTGCAAACTGCTGAATGACTTTGAACAGTTCCTTGACGTTGGATGAGTTGGTCTTAACTTTGTCTCTGATGAAGGTCCTTTTGGTGTCCCTTATATGCTGGTGGTAGTCCTTCAGGGCGCTCTTGTGGTTGTTCCGTGCTTCCGTGGTCTTCTGGCTCCTCCATGTTTTCTCCAGGCATCTGCAGGCGCGTCTGGCTGCTTGGAGTTCGGTCGTGAACCAAGCGGCCCTCAGAGGGCGCTGTTTGGCAGTGCGGCGGAGAGGTGCCAGCTTGTCGGCGCAGCCGATGATCCAGCGGTGGAATTCCCTGGCTGCGGAGTTGGTGTCGGTCGCGGCCTTGGGGGGTTCTTGGAGGAGGGCGGAGTTCAGGTGCTCCTCGGTGACCTTGCTCCAGTTCCGTCACGGTGGGCGTGGGGGCGGCTTGGGTGAGGTGGTGGTGTTGAAAGTGAAGTGGACGCAGTGGTGGTCCGTCCAGAGGGGCTGGGTAGTGTGGCTGAAGCGGATGTTAGATCCTCCCGCGAAGATGGGGTCGAGGGTGTGGCCTGCTCTGTGGGTGGGAGTACTGACGAGCTGTTTCAGTCCTAGGATGGCGAGGTTCTCGAGGAGTGTGGTGGAGTCGGGGTCCTGGCTGTTTTTGAGGTGGAAGTTCAGGTCCCCGAGCAGGATGTAGTCCATGGAGGTGATGGCGTGGGGTGCGGCGAGCTCGGCGATGGTGGTTGCGTGCTGGGCGCGGGGTGCTGGCGGTCTGTAGATGAGGGTGCCGCATAGCGTGGTGCTGGGGCTGGTCTGGATCTGGAAGTGGAGGTGTTCCATGTTGGAGTGGGGGTCGTTCGTGCTGGATGTGGAGAGACAGAGGGGGGTCTTGTGCTTGATGGCGATTCCTCCTCCCGGGCGGCGTGGGCGGTCCTTTCTCTGGATTTTGTAACCCTCAGGGATTGCTGTGGTGATGTCGGGGCCGGAGGTGGCGTTGGTCCAGGTTTCCGTGAAGAATGCGACGTCGGGCGAGAGGGTGTCGATCAGGTCCCAAATCTCTACGGCGTGTCGGTGTAGGGAGCGACCGTTGAGGAGGATGCAAGTCAGGGTTTCAGTGGGTTGGTCAGTCGGTGGTCCTTCGGTGGCTGTGGGCGTCTTGTCGACGGTGAAAGATCTTCGGCAGTGTCCGTACGAGAACTGTCCATGGGTCGTGTTGGGCGAGGATCTTACGCAGTCGGCGTGGCCTCCGGGGTTGTGAGCGTGGAGGGTTGCTGAGTCGTATCAGTGGGTACAAGGAGGACCAGGGTCCCTGGCGCTGGTTGCGGTCGGGTCGCGGACGGGCGCAGACGGGCTTGCCTTAGGCACGCCAGCGGCGCGCCAGGGGCGCGACCACGCACCGGTCGCCATTATGTAGGCGAGGGGGGCGGGAGTAGAGGTGGAGGCGGGAGTGGGGCTGGGTCAGGGGGTGGGGCATGTGGAAGAGCAGGACCGGCGGAAGCAGGAAGCGCTAAGGCGCTATAAACAGTAATGCAGTAAAACAGTAATGCCCCAGAAAATAGAAAACGCGCAAATACATAATTTTACAAAAGAACACAAGACCTGATGCAGAGTCGGGCGCGAGGCTCGAACTCTGCTCGAGACGGACTGCGGACGTGAAATCAGCTGGCGGAGCTGCCGGGGAGAGTGCTGCCTGGACCGGAGGTCAAGGTTTTACACGCGCTACCCCGCAGCAGTCGCCATTATGTAGGGGAGGGGGGCGGGAGTAGAGGTGGAGGCGGGAGTGGGGCTGGGTCAGGGGGCGGGGCATGTGGAAGAGCAGGACTGGAGGAAGCGGGAAGCGCTAAGGCGCTATAAACAGTAATGCAGTATAACAGTAATGCCCCAGAAAATAGAAAACACGCAAACACACAATTTTACAAAAGAACACAAGACCTGAGGCAGAGTCGGGCGCGAGGCTCGAACTCTGCTCGAGACGGACTGCGGGCAAGAAATCAGCTGGCGGAGCTGCCGGGGAGAGTGCTGCCTGGACCAGAGGTCAAGGCTTTACACGCGCTCCCCCGCAGCGGTCGCCATTATGTAGGGGAGGGGGGCGGGAGTAGAGGTGGAGGCGGGAGTGGGGCTGGGTCAGGGGGCGGGCGTGTGGAAGAGCAGGACCGGAAGAAGCGGGAAGCGCTAAGGCGCTATAAACAGTAATGCAGTAAAACAGTAATGCCACAGAAAATAGAAAACACGCAAATACACAATTTTACAAAAGAACACAAGACCTGAGGCAGAGTCGGGCACGAGGCTCAAACTCTGCTCGAGATGGACTGCGGGCGAGAAATCAGCTGGCGGAGCTGCCGGGGAGAGTGCTGCCTGGACCGGAGGTCAAGGCTTTACACGCGCTCCCCTGCAGCGGTCGCCATTATGTAGGGGAGGGGGGCGGGAGTAGAGGTGGAGGCGGGAGTGGGGCTGGGTCAGGGGGCGGGGCGTGTGGAAGAGCAGGACTGGCAGAAGCGGGAAGCGCTAAGGCGCTATAAACAGTAATGCAGTAAAACAGTAATGCTCCAGAAAATAGAAAACACGCAATTACACAATTTTACAAAAGAACACAAGACGTGAGGCAGAGTCGGGCGCAAGGCTCGAACTCTGCTCGAGACGGACTGCGGGCGAGAAATCAGCTGGCGGAGCTGCCGGGAAGAGTGCTGCCTGGACCGGAGGGGGTGGATGTGTGAATTTTCATTGTATATTAAATTATTGTAGTTCAACAATGAATCACCCACAGTTCTTCTCTTAACTGATTAGATGAAGCGAGGGCTGCATGGTTTCCCAAGGTGCCATGGTGGTGGTAGTAGTAGCAGCATGCTAGTGCACTAGTCTCACAGTGAAGGCATCAGAAGTGAGGTCCCACTCCCTCCTAGCCGAACTCAAACTGTAGGATAAGGACTATTCATCGCAAGGAACTAAACAAATTGAAATAGTAACTGAGTAAAATGCCGTTATTATATGCAAGCTTTAAAAAAAAATGAGACAGTCACCAGAGACTAGACTACTAGTACACAAGAAGAATAGAGACAATAGAGAAAATATGATAAGCAATGCTAAGTTGAATTAATCAGAATGGTGAGCTAGTAAAAGTTACAAAATGAAGTCGGCTCGAGCTACGAAGTGGACAAGCTTAACCTTTGACGCAATACAGTGACTGAAGGATGATGCTGGCAATGATGTTCCTCTGAAAGAAATATTGAATACTGTGCATGGGTGGCTAATATAAATATAATATTGCCAGTGTGGGCTATACTTAGAGCTGAAGATCCTCGCCCGGCACTGAGTTGGTGTTGATTTCACCACATCCCCCAAGTGTGTGATCAATTAATGGTATAAATTTAGTCACATCTCAGTAAATCACACAGCCCGGGGGAAGAGGGTTTGGGGTTCGATGAATAGATGGGAAGGGGTTTTTCAGGGAAAGGTTTGACAAAGACAAACACTACACAAGGACAGCATTCATCTTGACAATGAGCAGCCGACCATCATAAATCTGTTATGGGAGGAAAAGGAAACGGAGGAATGATGAGTAGTATAGTTAAACCAAATCAAATTGTCCGTCTGCCCCCAGAGAGACCCAAGCTACATTAGATATTCAAATGTTCATTGGTACCAAGCTTTGAAAGATAGCAAATATATCAAATTAAAATATCTGTAGGAGTCAAGTAAACATAAACAACACACACAGTTCTAATGATTACTAAAAGAAAAAATCATACTGTATTGCCAAATTGGGAGTTGCATTTGCATTCCTCTTGGACTGTCCGTCAATCTTGGGTGCCTGGCGGATGCGGTTCTGTAAGGTAAGCGTGAGTATGTTAATTATATTGTTTTTCCAGTATATTGCAGGGTAAGGGGGCCTGTAGACTGAAAAACAAAAATGATATTGAAGAATCAAGGAGAAAGAAGTTAAACTGCATAAGGAGTGCATTGAGAAGGCAGCAGAAGACAAGAGAGAAGAGGAGAAGAATAGCCCTTTTTACATTCATTCATGACATTTTATGGCTAGTGTGTGAATAAACAATTAGGTGAGGGCAATTTTACAACAACCAAAAAATCACCCAAAAAGTGGCTGCATGTAACTCTCGGTATCGGGTGATCAAACTTGCAACTGTCATGATCATCAATTCATCAGCATGAATCATAACAATGGCATGTAGCAGCCTAACAGTAACAGCAACATCAGTGTAGGAAGGTGGAATCTGACTATATGGTTGCCCCCACTTTTTTTATGGTGTTTTGCTGGTTTATGACTTAGTTGGACTGGGACCCTGCTATTCAGGGCCCCAGTCTATCTGCTCTCTCTAAACGACATGGAGTGCACCCTAGGTGCACTAGTGATTGGATACTGTGGTGCCTTATGAGTCCCTAGTATATGGTACCTTAGGTGCCAAGGGCATAGGTACTTCACAGGCCTACCAGGGGCTGCAGCATGTGTTATGCCACCCCTGGGAAGCAGTCTAAATCTGACACCACAGGCCTGCTACTGCAGCCTGTGTGAGGTGGTGCTAGCACCCCTCACTGAGATATAGGTTTCCTATATCTCTCCTGCACACACATATAAACCTATCAGTCACCCCTAAGGCAGGCCCTATCAATCCTGAGGGCAGGGTGCTTGGCTTCTATGTGAGGGGGTGCCTCTGCCTGAGCAGGGCCCCTCTGCAGCTCTCAGAGTCTATTCTCTGGTGCTGTTTGTGGATGCGGTTAAACCATATACTCTTAAGTGCATTATATCCTCGCGGTAAATGCTAACTTTGGAATGGCTGCATCAAAACATGTCGTGTTTGGTGTCAAACATCTTGGAATACTACCCCCCGCCAATCTTGGCGGCGGGGGTAGCATTCCACCCTTCTAGAGGGAGAAGACATGTACCTGCTGTGGATACGCGGTAGAATCCTAAAGAGCCCTGGCATCACAAAATGGATGCCACCAGTCACAGACACTGGGCTGCCCTCCTGCTGATGACCGAAACTCGCAGTGGAGGAAGCCCAACAATAGGCATCCTGTCACAGGGAGGTGTAACCACCTCCCAGACAGGGTTTAGTGTATTGGGGCTGGGTGGGTGCACTCTTAGAGTGCTTTGAAGTCCTGCACTGGGGAGCAGAAGGCTCCTCTGTGCATATGCCAGTTCAAACCAGCTCAGGGGCTACCTGCCCCTGCTCTGGCGTGAAACTGGACAAAGGGAAGTGGGTGTAGCCACCCCTCCCTTGACCCTCCCATAGGTGGGGTCATAGAGTTAGTCCATCCCCTCTTTTAGTATAAGTTGGGGAACCTTGCCATTGCAAAGCAGATAACCCCTGGACGACGCTCTACAGAAGAATCCTGGCCCTTCGACGTTCCACTACCTTTGGAAGACAGAAGAATCTCCCTTGGAGTCAAGGAGTGACTCCCCTGCTTGGCAGGCACCAAAAACGACAACGACGGTTGCAAACTACACCGCTCCCGCCGGAGTCCGAAGTCCCTGCAGCCCAGGAAGTAGATTTCCTGACCTCTCCCAGGCCATCGTGAGTCCCCAGCGAAGCTGAGGCAAGTGGACCCCACGAGCAACGAGGAACCGCGACCCCTGGGTACCGTGCACTATTGTCGAGTGCAACCCCTTCACAACGTTCTACGAACTTGTGCTTTGGACCACGTGTGGTCCCGACCTCCAGCAGGAATCCCTCCGAAGATCAGAGGCCTACACCGTCCCAAGTGACCGTGGGCCCCTGTTGAGTGATTCAGCCCGAGGTGTCTTTGCGATCCCTTGCCCGCTGGCTTGTGGGTCCCCAGAAGACTTCTTAATGAAACCAAAGGGCTCCCCTGGTTGCTCCAGGCCTGCCCTGACTTACCCTCGCTGGGTGAGTTCCACAGACCTTGCTGGTCTGCGCCATCGACTTTTCTTCATCTCCCCGAGACTTGCGGCTGCCAAGGCTTGTTGGCTCCGATCGAGTTGCCGACACCGCAGTCAGCTGCAGACGTCGAGGGACACACCGAATCCAGCTTCTGGTTGTCGTCGACGCCTCCTGGACCACGTGGCTGAAGAGTCAAGGCACCCGCAACCGACCTGAAGCGACCGACGACGGTGGGCATCCATCTTCCTTGCCCGGGTCACTGCCAAGTGACTTTGAACACTGTCCCCTCTGCTTTCAGGTCATTCTTCTTCAGAATCCAGGCTTGGATTCCACCGGACACTTCTTCAGCTCCCGCAAGCAGCAAGTCTTCTTTGTTCGCCATTGAAAACGACGCCGCGACCCGACACCAAAGGACACCTGTGCACCCGGCTTCCCTGGGTGAGGTAACTCCAGCACTACGGTGCTCCTGTGGGTGTGGGCCCTAGAACGACTTACCCTGTAAGTGACTTGCTTGTAGGTTCTACAGAAGTATCCTAAAACTCTTTATTTCCAACCGCGACTTGCCCCATTGAAGTTAACGGCGATCCGCGCCTGTGTATCCACACTGCACGCGGCCCCCGTGGGTCCTTTACTTACCTGCCTTGGGTGGTTTCGTGAGGCCCCTGCACTTCTGAAGGCCCTAGGCCTTGTCTCCCTGCAAGTCGTTGTTTCTAAGTCTCTTACTTAGTATATGGTCTGGTACGCCCCTAGGGCCCCAGCCATATTTTGTGCTTAACTTATTGTGAAACGTTGATTTGTGCATATGTTTGTCTTCTAATCTCATAAAGAGATTAGTAGAGAGTTATTTAGAAATAAATACATATATATTTGATATATATACCTGTGTGGTGTCTTTTCATTTGGTGATTCAAGAGATTATATGGTAAAACAAGCTGCTTTACATTCCTCCGAGACTTAGCCTGAAGGCTGCTCTCCACAGCTACCACTAGGATAGCTTTCTTTAAAAGGTTGTCTTAAACCTATCTACCATAAGAGTCGATTTGCCCTGGTGCAAGGTGTCCACTTTAATTAGTGAACAGCATATACCAGGCCAACTTCTCACATTGGTGGGCAGCGTGTGGGATTCCAGCTTGCCATTGTTTTACCAGAAAATCTCTATTTGAATTACTAACTGAAAACCATTATAGGTACTCAAGGTACATATAAAGTCAAGCTTAGTATCAATAAGTTCTACTGAACTTAGAGCTGTGTGCCAAGGGATAGCACACCCTTTCCACAGCTCAAGCTAGGATCAGTAGGCCACAAACTAGTGTAGGTAGTACAACACTGCACAACACTAGAATGTCCTTAAAGGGTGGACCCAGTGGATCCACTCAGCCTCAGTATAAGGACATGGCTTTCTCTGACTTGAGAGCCATGTGTGTTGACAGACACCTGAGACTAGGACAGAGTCCCTCAACACTCCACCTGATAGATCTGCTGACAGCAGATGACCTTAGATTGGCTCTAGGAGCTAAAGGGTTTGAATCAGTGGGTGGGTCAGTCATAGTATCTGGGTCAGATGATGAAAATCAGAATGACCAAGACTCTGTGATTGAAGGGCCAGGCTCCAAGGGGCCTGAAAAGGACAGAGGAATTCTCCCTAAGAGAACTGACAGAGAGGAGGAGAGGCACAGATCCCCTTCCAGGGAACCTGACCACTCTTATCACTCTGGCAGAGAATTTGTCCAGCAGAGGAGCTCATACTTTTCCTTAAGAGAGACCTCCTCTGAGAGAAGGTGCAAACTGCTCCATTATGAGGAAGCCAGAGTGGCCCTCAGAACCAAGCAGTTGGCACTGGATAGGAAGCCCTGGAGATCCAGAGAGCTTCTAGAAAAGAGGGGTTAGAACCCCTGGTGGCAGCAACAGTGTCCCTAGAGGCAGAGAATATATTCCTGACCATAGGAACCTGAGCAAGGTTGTTCCTCCCTACCAGAGTGGGGATGATATCCACAAGTGGATAACTGCTATGGAGAGGGCCTGTAGAGTACAGCAGGTCCCCCAAAAGCAGTGGGCAGCAATCTTGTGGCTCTCCTTTTCAGATAAAGGAAGAGACAAGCTCCTCACTGTTAGAGAAGAGGATGCTGATGATTATGAGGTCCTGAAGAGTGCACTGATAGATGGGTTTGGCTTAACCACTGAGCAGTACAGGTTGAAGTTCAGAGATACCCAGAAGGCACAGACTCAGGACTGGACAGACTTTGTAGATTGTGCATCCAAGGCTCTGGAGGGTTGGCTGGTTGGCAGTAGGGTTACTGATTTCAAAGGATTTTATAATCTAATGATGAGAGAACAGATCCTTAATAATTGTCAAAACCAGCTTTTACACCAGTACCTGGTGGACTCTGATCTGACCTCTCCCCAAGAATTGGGAAAGAAGGCAGACAAATGGGTCAGAACCAGGGTAAGGCCTAAGAATCAGGGTGGTGACCACAAGAAAGATTCTACCAAGTCCCAAGAGAAAGGTGGGGATAAATCCAAGGATAAGTCCACTACAGGGCCCCAAAATTCCTCTTCTGGGGTGGGTCCCAAACTCCTTCCTCTCCTGAAAAGAAACCCTATTGCCATGTCTGTAAAAGCCTGGGCACTGGAAATCTGATCCCAGTTGTCCCAGGAATGGCAATAAAGAAAATGTTCCTCCAACAACTACTACCACCCCTCCTGGTACTACCAGTAGTAATCCTCCAGTTGGGAGTAGTGCACCCAAAAGTTAGGTGCTTTTGCAAGAGGAACAGAGGTGGGCCCTAGTTTAGACAGGACCCCCTCAACAGACTCCTCAGATTCTGATGGTGGTATAGGATTTGCCACCTTTACCGTGGGTCCCACAGCATTGGGCAGGTACAGACTGGAGCCAATAATTAATGGTCAGAAAGCTGTGGCATTTAGGGACACAGGGGCTAGTGTCACCATGGTGGCAGGGAAACTAGTCCCCCTCACCAGCTTTTACCTGAGTTTAAATACCAGGTGACCAACATTGATGGTGTCAGAACAGATCACCCCATGGCCATAGTCAATCTCAGCTGGGAGGGGGTCACAGGCCCAAAAAGAGTGGCAGTGTCCCCAACCTTACCTGTAGATTGCCTGATGGGCAATGATCTGGAAATTTCAGCCTGGGCTGAAATTGAACACCAAACCCATCTAAAGATGTTGGGTGTCCCTGTAAAGGTTAGTGGGGCTGTGATGGCCACAGCCCCAGCCCAAGATTTTGGAGAGATGGAGCCTGGAAGAATGGCCCACTCTCCCCCAGAAGAGAGCACAAGGGTTGAAGAAAAGTCTTCTTCCCTCCAGACAGTAGGTAAGGGTCAGCCTCCTCAGGGAACTGACCCTACCCCTAGTGAAGGAACTGCCACAGAGGTAGTCAGGCCTGGCCTGGCCACCCCCTGATGGCAGAGGACCCTTACAAGGTGGTACCCAGTCTGGAGCAGGTAACCTGCCCTCTCTACCCTGCCTCAGTCAGCCCAGGGCTGCAGAGGTCAGGGAGGTCAGTGGACCCCCAGGGCCCCCTGTCCAGAGGAACCCCCATCAGCAGATTAGGGGCACCCAGGCTAGTAGCCCTAGCCAGGTAGAAATTCCTCAACCCACTGAGGGATCCCCCATACCTTTATGTAGGGACCTCCCCCAGAAGGACTCTGTTAGGCAAGGGCAAACCTGGGACCAAAGGTTCCAAACATGCCATGTCCCTCCAGTGTTCCACCCAAAGGGACCCAACCCCCGGCTGTAGGCAGTCAAAGGTTGACCCTTAGAGCAGAGTACCACTCAGTCATGGAAAGACAGGCATACATGGTGACCAGTGAGCTGAGAAAGCTGAGGCCAACATTCCTAGGGCCACACTTCCCTACTCAGACACCTCACCAGCCTGGTACTTTACCAAAGCACACCACAGGTAGTGATTCCCCATGGTGGAGACCCTCTCATACCCTTAGGGTGAGGGATTGCTTAGTGGACCATAAGACAGGGGGCAACCATGCTAGTGCAGGTGCTTCCTTATATGGCCACTTAGTCAATAAAGGCTCAACTGGCCAAGGTTAGCCTTATCTCCTTTCGTTTGGGGGGTTATGTAGGAAGGTGGAATCTGACTATATGGTTGCCCCCACTTTTTTATGGTGTTTTGCTGGTTTATGACTTAGTTGGACTGGGACCCTGCTATTCAGGGCCCCAGTCTATCTGCTCTCTCTAAGCGACATGGAGTGCACCCTAGGTGCACTAGTGATTGGATACTGTGGTGCCTTATGAGTCCCTAGTATATGGTACCTTAGGTGCCAAGGGCATAGGTACTTCACAGGCCTACCAGGGGCTGCAGCATGTGTTATGCCACCCCTGGGAAGCAGTCTAAATCTGACACCACAGGCCTGCTACTGCAGCCTGTGTGAGGTGGTGCTAGCACCCCTCACTGAGATATAGGTTTCCTATATCTCTCCTGCACACACATATAAACCTATCAGTCACCCCTAAGGCAGGCCCTATCAATCCTGAGGGCAGGGTGCTTGGCTTCTATGTGAGGGGGTGCCTCTGCCTGAGCAGGGCCCCTCTGCAGCTCTCAGAGTCTATTCTCTGGTGCTGTTTGTGGATGCGGTTAAACCATATACTCTTAAGTGCATTATATCCTCGCGGTAAATGCTAACTTTGGAATGGCTGCATCAAAACATGTCGTGTTTGGTGTCAAACATCTTGGAATACTACCCCCCGCCAATCTTGGCGGCGGGGTAGCATTCCACCCTTCTAGAGGAGAAGACATGTACCTGCTGTGGATACGCGGTAGAATCCTAAAGAGCCCTGGCATCACAAAATGGATGCCACCAGTCACAGACACTGGGCTGCCCTCCTGCTGATGACCGAAACTCGCAGTGGAGGAAGCCCAACAATAGGCATCCTGTCACAGGGAGGTGTAACCACCTCCCAGACAGGGTTTAGTGTATTGGGGCTGGGTGGGTGCACTCTTAGAGTGCTTTGAAGTCCTGCACTGGGGGAGCAGAAGGCTCCTCTGTGCATATGCCAGTTCAAACCAGCTCAGGGGCTACCTGCCCATGCTCTGACGCGAAACTGGACAAAGGGAAGTGGGTGTAGCCACCCCCTCCCTTGACCCTCCCATAGGTGGGGTCATAGAGTTAGTCCATCCCCTCTTTTTAGTATAAGTTGGGGAACCTTGCCATTGCAAAGCAGATAACCCCTGGACGACGCTCTACAGAAGAATCCTGGCCCTTCGACGTTCCACTACCTTTGGAAGACAGAAGAATCTCCCTTGGAGTCAAGGAGTGACTCCCCTGCTTGGCAGGCACCAAAAACGACAACGACGGTCGCAAACTACGCCGCTCCCGCCGGAGTCCGAAGTCCCTGCAGCCCAGGAAGTGGATTTCCTGACCTCTCCCAGGCCATCGTGAGTCCCCAGCGAAGCTGAGGCAAGTGGACCCCACGAGCAACGAGGAACCGCGACCCCTGGGTACCGTGCACTATTGTCGAGTGCAACCCCTTCACAACGTTCTACGAACTTGTGCTTTGGACCACGTGTGGTCCCGACCTCCAGCAGGAATCCCTCCGAAGATCAGAGGGCTACACCGTCCCGAGTGACCGTGGGCCCCTGTTGAGTGATTCAGCCCGAGGTGTCTTCGCGATCCCTTGTCTGCTGGCTTGTGGGTCCCCAGAAGACTTCTTAACAAAACCAAAGGGCTCCCCTGGTTGCTCCAGGCCTGCCCTGACTTACCCTCGCTGGGTGAGTTCCACAGACCTTGCTGGTCTGCGCCATCGACTTTTCTTCATCTCCCCGAGACTTGCGGCTGCCAAGGCTTGTTGGCTCCGATCGAGTTGCCGACACCGCAGTCAGCTGCAGACGTCGAGGGACACACCGAATCCAGCTCCTGGTCGTCGTCGACGCCTCCTGGACCACGTGGCTGAAGAGTCAAGGCACCCGCAACCGACCTGAAGCGACCGACGACGGTGGGCATCCATCTTCCTTGCCCCGGGTCACTGCCAAGTGACTTTGAACACTGTCCCCTCTGCTTTCAGGTCATCCTTCTTCAGAATCCAGGCTTGGATTCCACCGGACACTTCTTCAGCTCCCGCAAGCAGCAAGTCTTCTTTGTTCGCCATTGAAAACGACGCCGCGACCCGACACCAAAGGACACCTGTGCACCCGGCTTCCCTGGGTGAGGTAACTCCAGCACTACGGTGCTCCTGTGGGTGTGGGCCCTAGAACGACTTACCCTGTAAGTGACTTGCTTGTAGGTTCTACAGAAGTATCCTAAAACTCTTTATTTCCAACCGCGACTTGCCCCATTGAAGTTAACGGCGATCCGCGCCTGTGTATCCACACTGCACGCGGCCCCCGTGGGTCCTTTACTTACCTGCCTTGGGTGGTTTCGTGAGGCCCCTGCACTTCTGAAGGCCCTAGGCCTTGTCTCCCTGCAAGTCGTTGTTTCTAAGTCTCTTACTTAGTATATGGTCTGGTACGCCCCTAGGGCCCCAGCCATATTTTGTGCTTAACTTATTGTGAAACGTTGATTTGTGCATATGTTTGTCTTCTAATCTCATAAAGAGATTAGTAGAGAGTTATTTAGAAATAAATACATATATATTTGATATATATACCTGTGTGGTGTCTTTTCATTTGGTGATTCAAGAGATTATATGGTAAAACAAGCTGCTTTACATTCCTCCGAGACTTAGCCTGAAGGCTGCTCTCCACAGCTACCACTAGGATAGCTTTCTTTAAAAGGTTGTCTTAAACCTATCTACCATAAGAGTCGATTTGCCCTGGTGCAAGGTGTCCACTTTAATTAGTGAACAGCATATACCAGGCCAACTTCTCACAATCAGCACATGCATAATGTGATTATCATTGTTGACAAAGGGGTCGATTCCGATTCGGGCCGGAAAAAATACCGACCGACTCGGTACCGGATTTTAGTCTGACCGACACGTACCGGCGCCGTCCGACCCGGGTAGTACGATGAAATGCATAGGAATCACGACCGACTCGCACGGAACACAAGGCAAACGACCGACCCGGATGGAAACAAGCTATCCGGCCGGGAAACCATGCGAATCGAACCGACCGACACGCATCAGGAAATAACCCGAACGAAACGTACCCGCGAACTCCGACCCGCGCAGTACGATGCAATGGGTGCAAATTCAGACCGATTCGATACGGAGCCCAAGCCGTACGGACCGACACGCATACAAAACCCAGCCGAACAAACACAATACTCCGCGACCGACGCGTACGCCGCATATGAAACTGAGCTGAAACACAGCGGGAACGACTCGGAGAGCGCGCACGAGACAACTGCAACGTCCTACTCGGTCAGAAGAACGACTCCTACATGCACAATAATCACAAATGAAAAAATACAAAAAAAAGGGCCAAACAAGCAATGACAAAGCCGATAAATACAGGGGTGAAAAAAATGGAACAAGGACACACCCCCAACTCCACCTACATAAAGCCCACAAATCCCTACCATGATCCTTTGCAAATTCCACTGACCTGCCAGCACAGAACACCATCACACAGCAAACACAGACACACACACAGCTCATCCAACACAAAAGCCACACACCATTAGCACCTCAACAAATTGCACCCTCACACACACACAGCAAAACCTACACACACACACCCTCACTTGCACACACACACATCAATCACCACCACCACCACCCATCACCATGCCCCTAAAGAAGAATCCAAAGTTCCTAGATAGTGAATTGGAAGTCATGGTAGACGAGATCCTGAGGGTAGAGCCACAGTTGTTTGGCACATTGGTCCAACAGACTCCCATGTCGCAGAAAACCAAGATGTGGGCGAGGATCGTCGACAGGGTGAATGCACAATCACCATGTTTGCGCACAAAGGAAGACATCCAGAACAGGTGGTGTGATGTGCGCAGGAGGGTCAGAGACCTACTCAAGAAGGATTACCTCCTGAGCCAGCACACCGGCAGAGGCCCTCCTGCAAAACCAGTATACCTCAGGCCCTGGGAGGAGAAGGTGCGGGCCATCCTACCACCAGTGAGCGTATATGGACTAACAGACATCCCAGAGCTGGTGAGTACACAACTAATATACACAATATTGTGTGCCAATACACACACATCACTGTCAAGAGGACAGTCAAACCATCCACCCCTAGCAAATCAACAGCAACCAAAAGATAATCATCCCAAGATGTGTATGTCAGTTAGATAAACACAAGACATGCCATCTCATAGTGATATGTAACTGTGTCATGACATGTACAAACCTAACAACAAATAGAGCAAGGCAGTGGCACAAATATAACCAACAAACACTGCCTGATATTTTGCCACCACTAGAACACCTCCTCACAGGGAAGCTCACTTAAATGAAGGAATTCTGTGTATGCTGGTGAAGTTAGTGTAGCCAATAGCATGATGGGAGTTGTAGTCACAGATACTGCTCACCCTCACAATTGGCCCATCAACACCACTCTGAACCATGCTCACATCACAGGGAGTGAATAAGGACTGACAAGATGGCTGACACTGGCTACTGCTGTGGGGAGCACAAGGCCCTGCTGGGAACTGTGCACCAACAAACAGCACAACACCACTGCCTGACATCCTGAAAGCCAACTTGCACTCTCTGCAATGCAAGCCACGTTGCATGGTGGGATATCTGGCTGGCTGGGAAGGAGGACTCACAGCACTGACCATAGTTACAAGCAGCTCACCTCACACCCCCTCAACATAAACTCCACATAACCCACCTGGGAGAATGCAATGCCTCACATACCAAATGAAGATCCCACAAAGAACCACCACCCTGGGTAATGCTGTGTGAAGCACAGGGACACACCTGGGACTTGTAGCCAAACAAACGCAAGGACAACACTGTCAGCCTTCCTGTCAGCACAGGCACACTACCCCACAGGGAAGCACAGTCCAAAGGAAGGAAGTACGGGCATACTGGGAAGGGGGTGTAGGCAATAGCATGATGGGAGTTGGAGTCACAGATACTGCTCACCCTCACAATTGGCCCATCAACACCACTCTGAACCATGCTCACATCACAGGGAGTGGATAAGGACTGACAAGATGGCTGACACTGGCTACTGCTGTGGGGAGCACAAGGCCCTGCTGGGAACTGTGCACCAACAAACAGCACAACACCACTGCCTGACATCCTGAAAGCCAACTTGCACTCTCTGCAATGCAAGCACGCTGCATGGTGGGATATCTGGCTGGCTGGGAAGGAGGACTCACAGCACTGACCATAGTTACAAGCAACTCACCTCACACACCCCCTCAACACAAACTCCACATAACCCACCTGGGAGAATGCAATGCCTCACATACCAAATGAAGATCCCACAAAGAACCACCACCCTGGGTAATGCTGTGTGAAGCACAGGGACACACCTGGGACTTGTAGCCAAACAAACGCAAGGACAACACTGTCAGCCTTCCTGTCAGCACAGGCACACTACCCCACAGGGAAGCACAGTCCAAAGGAAGGAAGTACGGGCATGCTGGGAAGGGGGTGTAGGCAATAGCATGATGGGAGTTGGAGTCACAGATACTGCTCACCCTCACAATTGGCCCATCAACACCACTCTGAACCATGCTCACATCACAGGGAGTGGATAAGGACTGACAAGATGGCTGATACTGGCTACTGCTGTGGGGAGCACAAGGCCCTGCTGGGAACTGTGCACCAACAGACAGCACAACACCACTGCCTGACATCCTGAAAGCCAACTTGCACTCTCTGCAATGCAAGCACGTTGCATGGTGGGATATCTGGCTGGCTGGGAAGGAGGACTCACAGCACTGGCCATAGTTACAAGCAGCTCACCTCACACACCCCCTCAACACAAACTCCACATAACCCACCCGGGAGAATGCAATGCCTCACATACCAAATGAAGATCCCACAAAGAACCTCCACCCTGGGTAATGCTGTGTGAAGCACAGGGACACACCTTGGACTTGTAGCCAAACAAACGCAAGGACAACACTGTCAGCCTTCCTGTCAGCACAGGCACACTACCCCACAGGGAAGCACAGTCCAAAGGAAGGAAGTACGGGCATGCTGGGAAGGGGGGTGTAGGCAATAGCATGATGGGAGTTGGAGTCACAGATACTGCTCACCCTCACAATTGGCCCATCAACACCACTCTGAACCATGCTCACATCACAGGGAGTGGATAAGGACTGACAAGATGGCTGACACTGGCTACTGCTGTGGGGAGCACAAGGCCCTGCTGGGAACTGTGCACCAACAAACAGCACAAGACCACTGCCTGACATCCTGAGAGTCAACCTGAACCCACTGCAAGGGTGGCATGCTTCATGGTGGGATAACTGGGCCAGGTGGAGAAGGATGGCCGGATGTCCACCAAATACAACCAATGCTGGCCATGCACACACCTCAACATTCATATTGAAATGCCCCAGGTATGCATGACAATGTGCTACACCAATATCAACCTCTTACTGTGACAACTTAGGACAATGCAATGTACATGCCCGCATCCAGAGGTACAGTCACAACTGTCAGGTGTGTGAACCATTGATGTCTGTAGAAACATTACATACAATGTGTGTCTCTTCCAAATACAGGTGACGATGATGGGGACACAGCAGCAGGCGAGGAGGAGTCCCTGTCCCAGGCTCTGGGGGACACAGAGCTCACTGGTGTGGAAAAGCCTCTGCCCTCCTCGGATGGCGAAGACCTACCTGGCCCCTCCGGTGTGAGTCATCATGCAGCACCAGCTGGACCAACATCTGCATCCCCTGCACCCATCCCTCCAACAACTGCCAACATACAGACCACCCCCGCCGACATGGACAGACCAAAGACCACCGCTGACAACAGCACAGGGCCCCAGGCCCACCGTGGAGCAACGGATGACAACACCACTAACAACCCCCAAGTGGGCCTCGGGTCACATGTGCGTGCCACCGCAGGTCCTGCACGTGTCGCCAGGGGTGGTGGGAGGGGTGGTAGACATAGGTTGCTGCTTGCAGAGGGGTCTGGACTGCATGATGACCCACAACTGGCACGCATCGCTGATGCGTACCAGGATAGCACCGGAGAGGTCAGACAGGTAGTGGGGATCCTCAAGGACATACAACAGCAGCAGGCTGCCCATCATGCCCGCTTGGACTCCCACATGGCCCGTGTGGAGACACACATGGCCCGTGTGGAGACACACATGTCGGGCATGGAGTCCAAGTGGGACACATTGCAAGAACTCACAGCGGTGCATAGGGACTTATTGACATGCCTCCGCCAGATTAGCACCAACATGGCCACACCTCCCTGTGTGCCCACAACATCTGGTGCTGCAACAACTGACACTGCCACAGGGAGGGAGGAGGTCTCTGGCGGAGAGTCCCCTGCACCGCCGCAGCCTGCACGTGAGGGTCCCCCCCAAAGAAGAGGGGTCGTCCGAGGAAGGAAAACTGAGAGGTTGATGGCCACGTACATCCCCCAGGAAGCCAACACCTGTTCCGGAAATTCTCCTTTGTGTGCAAACGTTTCACCCTGTCGAATGCAAGACTACTTTCCCACATGACATGGGAGTTCAAGTTGGACTAATGTATCATATGACTGTGGACTTCACTCAGGACATTTCTGCTACCAAGACTTCCAACTCATCTGGGAACTTTGGATCACAATCCCAATGTACAGCACCCACCATCCTGTGCACTATACACACACACATTTCTGTAAATAAAATCACTAGTACACCATACTTGCCACTGTTGTTATTCAAATGTGGATACTGTTATGGTGATGATGTTCTGCTAAATTACACTGTGTATGCTAACTGCTACAGCAAGTACAACACCGTCAGTGTGAGTCATGGTGACGTGACACATATGAGGGAGACACACCACTAGGGCTACACAACACAGACACCAGGGCCATCGGACTCATCGCCTACAGTGATGTTGCCAGGAAATACTGTGGAATGCACAGACACCACACCTATTCAGAGTCTGTGTCAACTAGCCCACAGGTGCAGTAAGCAAATGTCAGTCAGATGTGTGACCACAGACAACGCACATCCCAAGAGTGAAGCACAGGTTTATTACACATTTGCAACATGTTGTTTCCACTACAAATGCAAGGTTTACCCACGTGGCAGTGGCCACACAGTCAACAAGTGCAGAAGATATGAAGTCCAGGGGTGTGTGGCACATCACTTGTAGGCCAACTACTGCTGCCACCCTGAAAGCTGAATCATGGTGTCGGGGGATCCAAGTTGACCAAAGTACTCAGTAAGCACCCTGTGAAGGACAGACATGACACACAGTTAAAATCACTGTAGAACAGGACAGTACTGCAATACTCATGCCCAATACATGTCACAAGACAACTACACAAAACCAAGTTAGCATATCAAAACTGTTGGGAGTTCAGACTACCTGGAAGGACACATTGCTGCACGCATCCAGTCAAGTAGCACTTGGCCACACTCAAACAGCACCAGAGCACCACCCACACATATCATGCAAACTCACGTCATTCACATTACATCTCCCTGGATACTCACATTCAGCTGAAGAAGTTGGTGATGAGCTGTGTGCGGACATCACCATCATCATCACTGGCATGACTGGCATCGTGGTCCATGCCAGGATCCTCCACAGGTGGCGGACGTTGGTCATCGTCATCCAGGATGAGAGGCAACTCCTTCCGCACTGCCAGGTTGTGTAGCATGCAGCAGACGATGACAATCTTGCACACCTTTGCTGGGGCATATGGGAGGGTCCCTCCTGTCTTGTCCAGGCAGCGGAAGCGGCTCTTCAGGAGACCAAAGGTCCACTCTATCACTCTCCTGGTCTGACCATGTGCCTCATTGTAGCGCATCTGGGCTGGTGTCACTGGGTTCCTGAGGGGTGTCAGCAACCACGGCATGTTGGGGTATCCGGAGTCACCTACGGACAGACAAGTGCACATTAGCTGATTTGGAAAAGTGGGTGGAATACTACAGATCAGAACACACACAATGGTACAAAGTCAGTACACACCGACAAGCCAGGCACGCTGGTTCTGCATCTGTGCCATCATCCTCGGGATGCGACTACTCCTCATCACGTAGGCATCGTGTGCTGAACCAGGGAAACGGGCACACACATGTGTGATGCTCATATCTGCTAAACATACCACCCAGAGCATTGATCGAATGGTAATGTTTACGGTTCCGGTATGCCTGCTCATGTGCCTGTGGTGGTATCAAAGCCACATGTGTCCCATCAATGGAGCCAATGACATGTGGCATCCTCCCCAGGGCATATAAGTCACTCTTGACGTCAGTGAGTTGTTGACGTGTTGGGACATAGATGTACTGGTTCAGGCATCTCAACATTGCCTCCAAAACATCGCATTGCACACGGCTGAACATAGTCTGTGACATCCCACCGGCAGTCGCAACAGTGTGTTGAAAGGTACCGGTGGCAAAGAAGTGTAGGGCTGCCATTACCTTCACCTTGGGGGTCAGCGCCGTAGGGTACGTCCGGCCAGGTTGCAAATGTGGTGCCAAGCGCACTGCCAAATCCTCAATCAGCTGCCTGGTGAAGCGGTACTGTCGGATGCTGTCACGTTCCACCATCGTTGCCAGGTCAGGGAATGGTCTATGGACAGCTGGAGCCCTGCAGTGCATAGGTTAAAGGAAGAAAGATTGTCAGTCACCCCACATATGTGCCATTCACCATACTCAATTTCACATGATACATCATTACGTGACACAAGTACTTGATGTGTGTGCCGTTCTGTCGGACATAACTCGCACCTACATGGCCATCATCTAACTTCTCAGTACAACATGTGTGCACAACAGGTACCAGGTTGTGCTATGGGAAACCATTAGGCTGTGTCACAGTACCCATTTACTGCTGTCACGTTCCACGCACACACCACAGTGACATGTCTGGACAGATGCACCACAGGCATCACAGATCATTGACAGGTAGATTCCCAGTGACCCTGTCTTGCCACATGGACACTGGCATGACATGGCGTATCATGTACACGTCAAAAAAACAAACATGACTCCCACAGGTAGTGGCCCCTGTCGCATCCGCAGGACAGACATGGATGCCAGTGACGCACAACATCAAAGTCCATGCACAAACAACGTTGATGTGGAGACTGTCTCCCATCGTGACATGGAATCAGTGACATCGGAAACACAACATGCACACAGACTGTGGAGGGACATCACTATTGTGGCAATGGGTCATCCTGTGACGTACATGCCTTCCCACATGGGACTCTGGGGGTATGTGACATGTCATACACATACACAACCTGGAAATGTGACCATGCCACATGCTCCAAAATGAACTGTTGCACATCACAGTGGTCATGTGCACAATACACCAAGGACCCTGTCCCCATGAACACATGCACAGCCTGGGTGTGGCTGCCCACAAGTGCCACCACAGAGACCACATGTTAACCCCCATACACAGAGAAGGAAATGCAGCCTTACATACCTCAGGAAACAGTGTGGACTGGGTGTGGTGTTTTAGGTGTGCCCCTGGGTCTCTGGCAGGTATATGTGGCTGGCATACGTTCACCAGTGACAAGCATGGTGACATATGCGACTGACCTGTACAGGTACGCGTTGTACAGCAATGGACCGATCGGTGTGCCCGGCCGGCCCATTGCATCTGTTGTGAGCGGGTACGCGTTGTACAGCAATGGACCGATTGGTGTGCCCGGCCGGCCCATTGCATCTGTTGTGAGCGGGTACGCGTTGTACAGCAATGGACTGATCGGTGTGCCCAGCCGGCCCATTGCATATGATGTGTGCGGGTACGCGTTGTATCCCGAAATACGCGTTGTACAGCAATGGACCGATCGGTGTGCCTGGCCGCCCATTGCATCTGTTGTGAGCGGGTACGGGTTGTACAGCAATGGACCGATCGGTGTGCCCGGCCGGCCCATTGCATCTGTTGTGTGCGGGTACGCGTTGTATCCCGAAATACACGTTGTACAGCAATGGACCGAACGGTGCGCACACATTGGCTGGGGCCTGGCATGGCAACGGACGCGTTTTCGAAGCTCCAACGAGTCTGATGCAGTGAATTCATTTGGCCAGCCACAACAATGTTGCAAAATCATGGGTGTCATGAAGTTGAAGATTTGAAGGATGCTGTGGGCGTGTATTAGTGCTGCTATTCCATGGATTGTTCAGATTCAGAAGATGCAAACGACTTGGACCTATCACTTTGGACACATGGGACAGTATCTGCCTCTGCAGCACACATATAATGCTGGCTGTTCCCCTGAGAGCTCACTTGCCTGCACTACATGCTCCAGGACGACATCTGCCACCAACACTGCTGCAGTTTATGCCTCCTCTGGCTCCTGCAATGGCACGTACTGTGGAGAGAGCCCCAGCCTTCAGCCTTGAGGAGAACCAGGCCCTGCTGGACAGCCTCCTTCCACAGTACAGCAAGCTGTATGGGAAACCAGGGGAGCAGGTGAGTGTGCTGTCCACTGCCTTACTAATTGTGCATGTTGTCTGACTAGCAGGACTTTCAGTGTGCACACCACTGGCTAGCATGCTCACTGAGTAGTTGTCACACCCCAAAGTGTGTAGTTACATGCACTGAACTGGTACAGTGCAGTAACAGTGCATTCCAACTAGGTTTACTTCCCATGCAATGATACCATGTAGTGACTGCTGGCAAACTGTTCATAGCCATTGTTGCACTGCCTGTGTACATCATATGCCCCTGTGATTGAGACATGTATATCCAACTGTGTGATGCACGTATATGTTGCATGTGTAGTAATGGCCTTTTCACTTTGTCATCCTCACAGGTTGATGCCCACCAGAAGCAGGAAATCTGGCTGACCATCGCCCGGGAAGTAAGATCCGTGGGGGTCTACAGGCGCAGGATCCGCAACTGCCAGAAGAGGTGGCAGGACCTTCATGGCTGGACCTGGAGGATCGCGAGGGTCCAGCTGAAGCTGTCGCCTCCTCGCAGGAGGGGCGGACACCGGACCCTGACCCCCCACATGCTCCGGATCCTGGCGGTGGTCTTCCCTGAGCTGGATGGGCAGCTGAAGGCCAGACAGCAACAAGGAGGGGGTGAGTCCATGAATGCACTGTGCACTTTGTCTGACATGCTATGTGCCCTCCTCTGGCCTGGTTAAACTTCCACAGTACATCAGTCATGTGGTCCAGGACCCATGTCCCTCATTTGTGACATGCCCACTTCTCCTCTGATACGCATATGTGTGGCACTTATAGTCAGGAAATTGTGTCATTTGGGGACTGTGTCATTGCATTTAGCTTTGCTCAAGGTGGGGGACAGCATTTGTTCCCGTGACTATGTTGTGTGATTCATGGGTGGGTCAATTGCTTACACAATGCCTAAGTTCTGACATGTAATCTGGGTGTAACTTTGATATGTGGTCCGCTTGCTGCTCTGACTCACCACATGTCCCTGGGGAATTTGGCACACACCCATGCTGCTGGTGGGAACAATGTTTGGGCCTCAGGAGTATGTGTATCCAGTGTGTCACACATGCTTAGCCACCTGCCTACTGTCCAGGACTCATCCCTCTTACAGGTGGAGCTGGACAGTCATGCCTACTCCAGGGCATACAATACACTCTGTACTCCCACTCCCGTGTATCATCTGGCAAGTTGTGATCAGTGAAATGTACCCTCAGGTGTCTGCCTCTGTCTCATTGTGCTGTGTCTTCGTTGTCAGGACTACTGGTATGTTTATCGGTTAGGGCTCAGCATGCCATCGGAGATGTGACCATGAGAGACGATACTTCTGTGACTTATAGGTGTCTGATCACTTGACTGTGCACACAGTTGTTTGCGACTGTGACTTTCAGGCAGCTGTATTTTCATTCACAGCACACTGTGAGGTGCTCATGTTCAGAGAGTTGTGTTTCATGTCCCCCATATGTCCAGTTGGTATGACGTGGACAAATAGTAGTACAGATGATGTGGTTTTTGGGGGATGGACATGTGCACTTGTCAGTCACATAACTTGCATTCCCCATGCCCTCGGATTGTGACACAGTGCAGACTGTTGTTGGCTGGCTGCCATGGCCATGTGACTTGAGACAGTAATGTATGACTTTGCACGCATTCCTGTGTCATGGCATTAAACTTTCTGGGACTGATCCTGCAGCGGAGTGACATGTGCAACATGCACCCCATTGTGGCATTGACTATCCGGACATGGGTGCATCATGGTGTCTGGTGCTGGTATGCATCACATGCATTTCTATTTAGACTCTGGCCATCCCTTTATCCGGACACCTGCACTGACTCAGTGGCAAGAGATGTGATGTGTGCATGTTCACATACTTCACCGTGTTCCCTGCAATGTCCAACAACTGTGTAGGTGGTGCATGTGTCCACACTGGGGTCTTACCATCAGACAGGCACCAGACAGATGGGTGCAAGGGCAGGAGGGGTGTGAGTCCCATGGTTGACCATCAGACTGACAATTGGCTTCCCCGAATCTGTGTGAGGACTTTAGGCAATTTTCAACTAAGGATGCCAGGGCTTGCTCTTTAATGTGCTGTACTTACTGTGGTGTGTGCGGTCAGTGCAGGTGACTGATGTTTGTCTGTTTCCCTAATTGTTTGCAGATACATCCACGGCCACAGGAGGGGACAGCTCCACGGACCAGGAGGAGCAGCGGAGCCAGACTGGGTCAGCATCGGACGAGTGGTCAGAGGGACCCAGTGGCACGGAGGGCAAGGGGAGCCACACCGAGGAGTCCTCAGCACCATCCACCTCAGCTGAGGACCACAGCAGCTCGGAGGATGACTCCCTTGTGGAGGCGGGTCTCAGCAGCCACCGAAGGCCAGCTAGTGTGTCTGGCCCCGCCACCACCACCACCACCACCGCCCTCCCATTGGCTCCCATTCCTGAGGTCTGTGGAGGCTCCCGTGCTCGGGAGCATGTCTCCTTCGTGCCAGGCACCGCACCCCCTGCCCCTGTGTCCCCTGCTGACCTGAGTGAGGAGTCTGTGTACCTCCTTCGGCAGCTCCATGTAGGGCAGACAGCAATGCTGAGTGTCCTCCATGCACACACCACTCTGTTGACACAGCTGGTGTCGTTCATGGAGGGCATCTCGACGGGTATGTCTGCCCTACAGAGGAGCAATAAGTCCATGGACTCCTCCCTGACGGCAGCAGTGTCCCTCCTCCAACAGTCCCTCACCCCTCCCACCTCTGCCCCATCCACACTTCCTGCCCCCTACCTGTCCAAAGCACATGCACACCTGCACAGTCACCCAAACACACAGACACGAGCAGCACAGACACACCCAAGAGAAAGGCAAGACGTGCACACAAGCATCCTCAGGGGACTGATACCACAGACACAGGGGATGGGGAACACACACACACACAGACAACCACATTCACTCCGCAGTCCTCCAAATCCTCTCCCTCCAAGACCCCTTCCCTTGCCTCGCCTGCTACCCCACCTACACAGCAGATCTTCCTGTGTGACCTCGGCCTCTTCCCCTCCAATCCTGCTGATCCAGCATACCGGGGGAAGAGGAAGTCCACCCACACAGAGGGAGTGCCCCTCGCCCCCGGACACCCTCCCCCAGGCGCAGGCAGACACAGGACCCCATTAGGAAGTCCCCCCGGACCAGGAAGAGCAAGACCCCACCACCACCACCATGCAGCTCCACCGCCCAGTCTCTCTCCTCCATCCCCCAGGCCACCACTGCACAGGTTCCCCTGCCACACCCTGCCCCAGGTTCCCCCACACACCGATACCGCATCCCCAGACTGCTTAGGCCCTCCCCCCCTGCCACTTGCTCTTCCACCCTCAACCCAGACGCTCTGCCTGTTAGTGGCACTGTTGTGGAGACCGGGGCCCCCCCTCTGTCCTGCCCACCTCATCTGCCCTCCCTTCCACTCCCTTGGAGTCATGCACTGCAGTGGAGTCCACAACCACCACGTCTGACTCGGGCACTGCAGTGGGTACCCAGTCCACTATATCAGTCCAGCCCACTGCAGTGGTTGCAGCACCCACACCAACTGACTTGTGTACCACAGTGGTGCCGGCCCCCCTGAGTCAGACACCTCCACTGCAGTTGCCGGTGACACTCCTGCACCCACCACCCCTTCACTGCCTCACTCTGCCATCCCCTGATCCTGTCCCTGCGGTGCCTGGCCTGCCCCTTGTATGCCCCTCCAAGGGGATGTCCCCTAACCGTACCAGTGCAGGCAAGCAATGTGTGACCAGTTGTCACTTCTCACCCTGTTGGGACTGTGATTTTGGACTGGCCATTGGCCTTAGTTTTTTTTGGACTTCCGTGTTTACCCTGACATTTGCTGAATAAAGCCTCTTTTTGTTTACTTGTGGGTTCTCTTTTGATGTACATGATGTGGATGAGTAGCATCCTGCATTTGCAGTTGTAATAGTGTTCACATCAGGAAAATGAAGTGTTGCAGTGATGGACTCCATGTGGTCCATGGGATATGTGTCCTGTTGTAGTCTGGATCTATGGCATCCTTTGCTACAGTCTGAGGGTGTAATGTTCAGCATTTGACACAGGGATGTCCATTTTGCATTTGTAAATGAACATCTTTGTCTTACACTGATGCACATCTGGTGGGCTTACCACTGTTCAATGTTCCGATTTCCCTGACTGTGTGCCCAGCTCCACTGGACTTGCAGTTTTGCACATCAATGTCGAAGGACTCATCTGTGTATACAGTGCAACTTGCTTGACACGTGTTTTGTGTGTATGCAGATGACTGACGTGACACTCCCGTACCCAGGCTGATGTGAGCAGAGCCTTCTGTGTGTTGTGGTTGTTGACTCACTGACGGAGTGTTCTGCTGACATGTTTGGGTCGTGCACAGACAAGGTTTGGCACAGCGGACCTTCCACAGGAGTGGAGTGCCCTCATGGCAATGTGTAATCCGGTGACATTGCGTGGGCCTGTGTTGTGTGTTGTGTAAGCATGTCTGTGCGTGTTCCCTTCCCTTTTCCTACACAGGCTTTGTCCCTAGGGATGTTCCTGTTTGTGATGCTTGCTGAGTTGTTCTGTGTTCATCCAGCATCTTGGACCTGGTTTCTCCGTGATGTGGGTGCATGGCAAACTAATGTTCATGAGGTTGTCATACCAGGTTGTCTTTGTTGTCAGGGCTGGGGATGTGGGCAAACGCAGATGGGACACATTCAGGATTCCCCTTGGCACTTGTTGTTTACACGAGTCATGTGATTTACAGTTTGTGGTAGCTTTCAGTGATTGTGACACGTTGTGTGTGTGACTGCTGCCACTCCTCAGGGTCAGAGCTGCAATGTTGGAAGTTGTGTACGTGTGTTCTTCGTGTGTCACCTTGGCTTCTTCGTTGGTGTGTGACTATGGCCAGGATCCCATTGATTGTGGTGGATTTCATATCATGCCCATGTACGGCATACTGTGCTGTGTGTCAGACATTGACAAGTCTTGTTGACTGGCCATGTGTGATGGGTTTCTGCACCTTAGTTCCCACCACCACCCCTGGTATTGTCTTGGGTGCATGTCCAATGTCACCAGTCCATGTGAGCTTCACTGCTGCACATTGGTGGAGATCAGGGTGTATGGTGTTGAGTGTGTGCAAAAGTGAGTTGTTGCACGGCTAGACCCCTACCTCCATATTGGCCTTGGCTGGCAGGCCGTGCTGATGGATTGGAGCTTGTGTAGGTGTGGTGGTAGTTAGTTGCTCAGGACACATGGCTGTGGTTCACAGTGTGAACGACATCTAACTTTGTCATCACAGTGGGATTATCACGCAGGCTAGTGTCAGCACAATGTGGGGTCCCTGGGGGTAGTGCTGTGGTGGGTCTGTCTCTTGCTGTGTTAGTTGCTGTTCCTACAAGCTTGTGTGACATGTGTAATTTGTGCTCCCTCTCATCTAACAATGCCTGATTGCCCACATAGGGGTATCCGATCCATGAGTAACTTTTGTATGGCACTGTATACACATCTGTGTGTTTGGAATTCGGGCCTCCTCATGTGTTGTGTGGTTGCCTGGGGACACTGGCACACCCCCCCCCATCACCTGTTGTGTTTGATATGCAGTGTGAGTCTGCCTGTTTGTGTTTGTGCCTTTGCACCACTGCATTGGCATATCTTGAGTGTGCCATTGGCTGTATGTTGTTTGGTGGCTTTCCCCTGCTGTCCCTGGGACTCCTAGGTCATCAGTCAGCACAATAATCATGGTTTGTATGTCCCATTGCTGCCATGGTATGTTATTTGTTCACCTGACATCTACAGTCTCCACAGGATATCTACATTTGTGTGTCCATTGGTGCAGAAATGTGGGTCAGCATTATGATGGTCACTTCTGTCATTGTGTTATTTGTGAATGTTGACAATGTGGGCCCCCATGGGTGATGTTTGTATGCACATGGCCAAAACGATGTTTCAGTGACACTGCACTGTTTCCCTTGACCAATCTATGTTGCTATGGGACACAAGCACTACTATGCCACTGATGTGTTTGTTGTTGTGTGACCAGGATTCATCCATGCAGTTTGGCTTTGGCAGCTTTTACCATGACTACCACTTCCCTTTTGGTCACTGTGGTGATGGGGCTTTAGGCCCCATTGCCACACTGTTCAAAATGTGCATCAGCTATGGACACCACACTTCCCTTTTGGTCACTGTGGTGATGGGGCTTTAGGCCCCATTGCCACACTGTTCAAAATGTGCATCAGCTATGCACTCCACACTTCCCTTTTGGTCACTGTGGTGATGGGGCTTTAGGCCCCATTGCCACACTGTTCAAAATGTGCATCAGCTATGGATAGCACACTTCCCTTTTGGTCACTGTGGTGATGGGGCTTTAGGCCCCATTGCCACACTGTTCAAAATGTGCATCAGCTATGGACACCACACTTACCTTTTGGTCACTGTGGTGGTGGGGTGTTCGAGCCCATTGCCACACTGTTCAAAATGTGCATCATCTATGGATTCCACACTTCCCTTTTGGTCACTGTGGTGATGGGGCTTTAGGCCCCATTGCCACACTGTTCAAAATGTGCATCAGCTATGGACACCACACTTACCTTTTGGTCACTGTGGTGATGGGGTGTTCGAGCCCATTGCCACACTGTTCAAAATGTGCATCAGCTATGGATTCCACACTTCCCTTTTGGTCACTGTGGTGATGGGGCTTTAGGCCCCATTGCCACACTGTTCAAAATGTGCATCAGCTATGGACACCACACTTCCCTTTTGGTCACTGTGGTGATGGGGTGTTCGAGCCCATTGCCACAGTGGCCATGGTCGGCTTGCATTGTGGAGGCCACACACATTTCTGTGTGACACATGTGCTAGGGGGTCACATTGTATGTTCAATGTCATGTTCAGTGTTGTAGGCATTTGACACAGACTACACACACTTGTCATGGTGTTGGGGTGGATGTAATCTTCTGTCATTCCTTATGTGGGAGTATGCTAGTTGTGTCATGCATTACCCGTCCTATGAGTAGGAGTGGTGTTAGTGGTAGGCATCCATCCCCCCATGAGTGGGGATGGTAGTAGTGACAGGCATCCAGGCCCCCTGAGTAGGGGTGGTGGTAGTGGTAGGCATCCAGCCCCCTGAGTAGTGATGGTGGTAGTGGTAGGCATCCATACCCCTAAGGGTGGGGATGGTAGTAGTGGCAGGCATCCAGGCCCCCTGAGTAGGGGTGGTGGTAGTGGTAGGCATCCAGGCCCCCTGAGTAGTGGAGGTGGTAGTGGCAGGCATCCATCCCCCTATGAGTGGGGATGGTAGTAGTGGCAGGCATCCAGGCCCCCTATGAGTGGGGATGGTATAGTGGTAGGCATCCATCCCCCTATGAGTGGGGATGGTAGTAGTGACAGGCATCCAGGCCCCCCTGAGTAGGGGTGGTGGTAGGCATCCATCCCCCCATGAGTGGGGATGGTAGTAGTGGTAGGCATCCAGCCCCCTGAGTAGTGATGGTGGTAGTGGTAGGCATCCATACCCCTAAGGGTGGGGATGGTAGTAGTGGCAGGCATCCAGGCCCCCTGAGTAGGGGTGGTGGTAGTGGTAGGCATCCAGGCCCCCTGAGTAGTGGTGGTGGTAGTGGCAGGCATCTATCCCCCTATGAGTGGGGATGGTAGTAGTGGCAGGCATCCAGGCCCCCTATGAGTGGGGATGGTAGTAGTGGTAGGCATCCATCCCCCTATGAGTGGGGATGGTAGTAGTGACAGGCATCCAGGCCCCCTGAGTAGGGGTGGTGGTAGTGGTAGGCATCCATCCCCCATGAGTGGGGATGGTAGTAGTGGTAGGCATCCAGCCCCCTGAGTAGTGATGGTGGTAGTGGTAGGCATCCATACCCCTAAGGGTGGGGATGGTAGTAGTGGCAGGCATCCAGGCCCCCTGAGTAGGGGTGGTGGTAGTGGTAGGCATCCAGGCCCCCTGAGTAGTGGTGGTGGTAGTGGCAGGCATCCATCCCCCTATGAGTGGGGATGGTAGTAGTGGCAGGCATCCAGGCCCCCTATGAGTGGGGATGGTAGTAGTGGTAGGCATCCATCCCCCTATGAGTGGGGATGGTAGTAGTGACAGGCATCCAGGCCCCCTGAGTAGGGGTGGTGGTAGTGGTAGGCATCCATCCCCCATGAGTGGGGATGGTAGTAGTGGTAGGCATCCAGCCTCCCTGAGTAGTGATGGTGGTAGTGGTAGGCATCCATACCCCTAAGGGTGGGGATGGTAGTAGTGGCAGCCATCCAGGCCCCCTGAGTAGGGGTGGTGGTAGTGGTAGGCATCCAGGCCCCCTGAGTAGTGGTGGTGGTAGTGGCAGGCATCCATCCCCCTATGAGTGGGGATGGTAGTAGTGGCAGGCATCCAGGCCCCCTATGAGTGGGGATGGTAGTAGTGGTAGGCATCCATCCCCCTATGAGTGGGGATGGTAGTAGTGACAGGCATCCAGGCCCCCCTGAGTAGGGGTGGTGGTAGTGGTAGGCATCCATCCCCCCATGAGTGGGGATGGTAGTAGTGGTAGGCATCCAGCCCCCTAAGGGTGGGGTTGGTAGTAGTGACAGGCATCCAGCCCCCCCTGAGTAGGGGTGGTGGTGGTGGCAGGCATCTACCCCCCCTGAGTGGGGGTGGTGGTAGTGGTAGGCATCCATACCCCTAAGGGTGGGGATGGTAGTAGTGGCAGGCATCCAGTCCCCCCTGAGTAGGGGTGGTGGTAGTGGTAGGCATCCATACCCCTAAGGGTGGGGATGGTAGTCGTGGCAGGCATCCAGGCCCCCCTGAGTAGGGGTGGTGGTAGTGGTAGGCATCCATCCCCCCATGAGTGGGGATGGTAGTAGTGACAGGCATCCAGGCCCCCCTGAGTAGGGGTGGTGGTAGTGGTAGGCATCCAGGCCCCCTGAGTATGGGTGGTGGTAGTGGTAGGCATCCATCCCCCATGAGTGGGGATGGTAGTAGTGACAGGCATCCAGGCCCCCTGAGTAGGGGTGGTGGTAGTGCTAGGCATCCAGGCCCCCTGAGTAGTGATGGTGGTAGTGGTAGGCATCCATACCCCTAAGGGTGGGGATGGTAGTAGTGGCAGGCATCCAGGCCCCCCTGAGTAGGGGTGGTGGTAGGGTGGTGTTGGTGGTAGGCATCCATCCCCCTATGGGTGTGTATGGCATTGGTGTTGGCCATCCCACCCCTATGGTTCTGCTGTTGCTAGTGTACATTATTTGTGCATCCCTATGTGTGTGTGACATATTTCGGGTACGTGTCGTTTGTTTGTATTGTTGGTGTTTGACTTACCGTCTGCGCCGGTCCCGGTAATAGATGTAGAGTATAGGTAGGACCTGCGCAATGGGATTCATGCTTGGATCGTCTCGTTCGGGTTTCTCGTGTCTTCGAGTCCTACTCGTAGCAGGCTTGTTCATCTCGTAGCCGTGGATCGTCTTGTGGCGCGAAACGGAGCTTATGTACGGCTCGCCCGGATGCTCAAACGTGCCGGGCGTAGCGACGGGTTCGGCGCGTACGGATTGCGCATCGTACTAGTCCGGCCGGAAGGTGCTGTGTATTTGCTTCCGTGCGGCTCGATTCAGAGTTCACGGATCCGGCTCAGGCGGGGAACAGGAGCTGGATTGGGTGAGTACGGCTCGCTCGGAAACTGGGTTGTTATACGCATCGTACTTGTTCGTCCGGACGAGTGTACGAATCGGTCGGGAAACACGCATTCGGCTTGTATTTTTTCCGGACGAATACTGTTAGGTGCCCTACCGGCCGAGATCGGAATCGACCCCTGAATGTCTGTTTCCCTTACCTTCAACAACAGGTTACCCCACCCAACGGCCACTAAGCTTTGAATTTGAGCTAGACAATAGTGAGCACACACACCCTGCAACATAGCATTTTCCCAATCAAGTAAAATCAATGCACTGCTGTCACCACCACTACAGAGAGGGGCATCTTCACAAGGAGCTATCGCCGAATTAACGGCACTTTATCGCAGCCAAAGTCGTGATAAATTTACCCCCCCATTCACAAGTCGGTGTTAACAGCCCACAGCACCAGTTTACCCGCGATAGCAGCCGCAAAAAACATCGCCACAGAGGACCCTCGCAAATATCGCTAATGAGATGCAGAGTAGGCGTTCCCGTGACAAAGCAGAGACAACAGCACACCTCAACATTCACAACGACCAGCCACATCCGCGATAAAAACACAAAACAGGCGATAAGGCGCGTTAGCACCAGGAAATCTACACCTGCTCTGACCTGGTGTAAAGTCGGACGGCAGCCAGCACCGCAAAAGGGAGCACAGCCCAGGGCCACAACCGAAGGGCAACAGATGCCATGGAGCCACACATCATACAGCCCGGACACCCAAGAGGGCCACAACACCCACCCCCACCACCCCAGGACCCCATCCCACACCTGGAACACCCCCCCCCCGGACCAACACAGACGCAGTGCAGACAAAGACAGCGGAACCCCAGGAAACGTACCAGCCACACAGACCCAGCATCTGACAATGTAACCTTCCACTACAGGCTGAAAGGGACAACCAACCTACGCATCCTGACCATCATCGCCTAACAGGCCTACGGCAACAACACAGCGGACAACCAACATCCCACCCCACACAAAGCTGATGGCGTGGCTGCACCTGTTGGCCCCTGAGACCCCCATCCAACACCCACCAGAGTCGGAGGAGTCCCACAGCCAACCACATCCAAGTCCCCCACACCCGTCCTGGTCATCACCATCACCCTGGTACCCCGGTCCCCATACGTACAACACAATGCGCAGGATCCGCTGGAGACCAAGCAAGGACCAGACACCATAGCAGGATGCACGCACATGTTGGGGGCAACACACAGCACACATGTACTACCTGTGCCCCCTGGTGACACAGCACACAATCACCGCAACAGGAAGCACACATCTCACACCAATGTGCAGGCAACAACAGAACACCGTGGAACACCCAACAATGTTGCCTTCAAATACACAGCCAGTGTGCACGATACCTTCATCCTCCGACAGTCCATCATCACCCAGCGTCCCCAGGATGGCAACAAGGGAAATGTACAGCCCCTTGGCAATATACAAATGAACACCCCACACACCTCAACACCACAACCATGCAACTCACAACTCGGGCAATGCACACGTCACAAAATCACATACAACAGGCACAACAATATGCCCACCCACCAGACACGACAGAACAACTTACAATGTCCACATGGGCAAGCCCTGAAAATGAGCCAGCAATGGCATGGCATCTCAGCCACATACTAGCCGAATGTGGGGAGAGGTGGCAACCAGGCATGTGTGAAGGATGCAGGTGAACCATGATTGGGAAAGTACACCATGCCAAGAGTGCCGGAGATGTGCTGGACACCTCGCAGAATGCAGAACACACCCATATCCATGGCGACATACACCGCTTGCGTATGGAGTGTAGTGGACAGTGGACGCCACCATGTCACCACAGCCAGTGGGGGACCTCGTGGAAATGTTGCCTGTTACGCCCCCCCTAAGCGTCAGCAGAGTGGGATGGCCCGGCGTGCGCCACGCCAGCGTAGGGGTGTGAATAAAAACCACGAAGGCCTGGGCGTGGTCCACTTCCGGAAAGACCCACGTCTCTGCCAGGGTGGCGCCTCCCACCCCGCCACGAGGCCGACGCCATCCCCGTGAGCGGAGTTGCCTGAGATGCCGTGCGCCTACCGGACCCTGGCACGCTGGTCCACGTACCCGTCAGGCCAGCCCCTGCGCAGCCAGACCACACTGATCACCTTCCGACACTGGTGTGTGTCAAGGAGGGCCCACCACGTGCCGGCGCAAGCCACAAGCCTGAGGCCCGAGACCTTGGCAGCCACCTCAGACCATCACGGCTGCCACGACACCGGCCCGCTTTATTCCTTTTTCGTTGACGTACTCTACTGCCGCCCCCGGCCTACTCTTCAGACCAGTAGGTCTCACATGTGGAGCTGTGTCTTGAGTCATGAATGGCAGTGACCCCAAATCTGGGCCAGCGGCCACAGCATCAGACCCCCCCGATCAGTGAGGCATAGTTCCATATGGGCATCTTGCGACACGTAGTGCCACTAACCCTGTTCAACGCCAGCCTGCTACACATGTGCCACTAACCCTGTTCAACGCCAGCCTGCTACACGTGGTGCCACTAACCCTGTTCAACACCAGCCTGCTACACGTGGTGCCACTGAACCTGAACTACGCAGGCCGGTGGGGCCATCCAACCTATGCCGGTGACACTCGGTGAATGGGCCGTGCTGACCTCTGCCTCAGGCCTACACCACGGTCAGGTAGGTCACACATTTGGAACTGAGTCTTGATTACACTATGGCAGTGGACATCATTTAAGACAGAGAACAATACACTATACACCCTCCGATGTGGTGGCAACATGTCTGTGCATGGCATCACAACCACACTTGTCTGTGGGCCTACGCGGACCACTGCCCTCGGCCTACGCTGCGCACGAGTGGGATCACTGATTTGTAACTGAACATCGGTAATTCAGAAGGCAGAATACATTTCCTCGCACGCACGGAGGGGCGTAAGAGGATGACACGTTGCAGTCCGGAGGGAACAGGAACAGCGTCATGGAGGTGATTGAACACTACCGACAACTGACACTGTGTCACCAACTCTGTGCCTCGCGAGCCAAGGACCCGTGGCTGTGGGCCACTGCTGACCGCTGCCTCTGGCCTACACTGTGGTCCAGTAGGTCACAGAGCCTTGATTTGGCATTCTTGGAGTCCACATCTGTGTACGGGCATCATCGCAGACTGCATCCCCTCACAGCACCTGTGCCACTAAGTTTGTCCCCGACATTCATGGGCACTCACTGGTCGGACATTGGTGGCGTTTGAGTCTATGGACTAGGGGCTAGTTTTCATCCTCATGTAGCTGATCCCGAATTATTGGTGAGGACGAGGGTTGCGCTTTCCACTCCTCCATTTGCTGCTTCCAGATAACATCAGACCTTCCGCATCATGCCCTGGAGGACACCTTCCACTTTCCCCCAAAACCCTCCGCAACATACACCTCGGACATTGATGGGGACCCCCTCAGGTCGCATGGCCCATCTGACTGCACCGCAAGTCACCGTCCCGTGGCTGGGTGCCTGTGCCGGCTGCAGTGCATCCGGGGCCACTGACTCTGTACTGTTCAGGCCTGGGACCCCTTCTTCTGAGACATTGAATGGCCTCTGTAGCGATGGTCTTGGGGTGATCAACGCCATGTGTCTGTGGCCCTGCGCTGTCTGCCTCCTCCGGCCCCAACTGCGGGCCACAAGGGCCCACACATGGCATCGAGTATTGACCGGCCCTGACGTCGCATCACCGCAGGAGGCACACGCCACCACCGCAAGGACCACCTTCAACCGCCATCTGCCAGAGTCAAAAGGGGGGTCCTGACAGACCTACGGAGTTGCCCAGACCTGTCGTGGATGCCATCATCAGCCTGTTGCCCTGCTCAGCACTCCAGGTGCCAGTGACTCAGTGCACTGCAAGCCATTGTCCGTTACTGATTGAGTTATGTGCTGTTGTGATGTTGCGCAGCAATGTCACCTCATGCAGTGGGGAAGACCTGGGACCATGAGGAGGAGGCTGTGTCAAGTGTGTGGACGGGAGAAGGCACAGACAATGTGAGGTCAGGTGGCAGCAGCCCCAAGGTAGGAATGCAGACTGGTGGCGGTAGTCAAGCTACACACCCAGATCTGATACTGGGTATTGTGCTGTGGACTGCGGATGCAACTGTCACCTCAGGCAGTGTGGGAGACCTGGGACGTTGATGAGGAAGTTGATGCAAGTGTACCACACCCCACTGCATCTGCATCAGGACTAACCCGAAGGGACACAATCCTAGCAATTCCTTCACATGAGCGCGCTCTTCTCTAGTGCCCCTACCTCAGTGCACTGCAACTCACGGAACGGCCAGACTGAATATTGGGTGACCTCTGTCCTTACTCTGGATCCCTCCATGTTGCTCTGCATTTGACTCTGTTATGCTGGTGTTTTCTGTTTCCATGACACTGGTGTCCACTTTTCAGGTTGTTGCCAGCACCAAGCACTCCGTGCGAGCTGGCTTATACTCACCCCACACACATCCAGCACAGGCGTCACTGTACATATGGCCCTGCAAATAAAGGGGCCGGGCGCACGTGCCCGTAGCCAGTTCAACATTGTATGTGCATGTGTCTCTGTGGAGGTGTGGGTCTCCTTTGTGGGGTGTAGGTGGTCCCTGAAGGGTATTGGACACCCACGTATGTGTTCTACTTCGCATTTCATGGGTTAGGCAACATTCTCACCTGTTGGGCCACCTCCTTTTGGCGTTCGGCCACCTGGCATTGGGGTGCCATGTGTGGGTGGGTGACATGTAGTGAGGCAGCCGTGATTGCGGGTGCTTCATGCTGTGTGGTCTGTTGCAGAGTCTGGGTTCTCCTCTGAGTAGCTTGTCTGCCCTGGTCCTGGTGGTGGGTTGTGTGGGATGTCCATGGGCTGTTGTAGGGCGTCGGGGTCGGGGGTGTGGTGTTTGTCTCGGGCATCACTGATGGGTTATCTGTTCAGACCTGCTGGAGGTGTTGTATGTCCCTCTGCATTGTGAAGGGGAGGTGCATGTTGGCATTGTATTGGCACCTTGTTCTTGTCGACATGCAGAATGTGTGACAATGTACATTGTGTCTTTTTGGGGGGTGGTGGCTATTTGAGTTGGGACAGTGTACATTTGGCCTATATGGCTGATGTGGGGTTGTAGGGGTAGATGTGCATCTCACAGTTCCCTGCTCTGTCCAATGTGATTGTTCTGTTTCTGCGCCTGGGTGGACCCAGTTGTGTCCCCTGTTCTGCAGTGTGGGTGTTGCACTTTGTGCCACATTGTCATGGTATGTGCTGTGATTGCTATGTGTGTGTGCTGCAGTGTGCTTCGGGGATGGGGCACATGTCCCTGGGTAATTGTGGATGTGCAGTGTGCTACACCTCATTGTTCATGTGTGGCATAGTGCCCATCACCCCCCGTCCCCCCAGTCCCTGTTGGATCCTCACCCTGGTGTTGTTGTGTCAGGTCCCGTTGAGCTGTGTCCGTACTCCCTACTCCTTGCACCCTCTCCACACTGATGACTGTGGCCTGGCTTTCCTCCTGCTCCTCCTGTGTCGCTGGACTGCCACCTCCTGTCGCCGTTGCTGCCTTCCTGTTGGCAGCGGGTTTGTGCCTGGTTTAGGATGTCACGTCCTGGCGGAGCCTCTTGGCCTCCTGGATTGGCCTCCTGGGCTCTGCGACTGCATTCCAGGTGGTCTGCTTGTGGGTCATTTGCTGGTAGTGTTCTGTCGCCTCCGTGGCCTTGGTCTTGTTTTTCTGCGGTCTGCACCCCGTTTTCCTCTCCATTTTCTCCTTGGCCTTCCCCGACCCCGTTGTTTCTTGCTGGTGGTCTGTGGGGGTTGTGGGGTTCACGTTGCCCTCTGCGCTGGGTCAGGGTGCATGGATGTTGCTACGTGCTTTGGCTTGTTTCTGGTGTGTTGTGCCTGTGGTTTTTATGGTGCAATTGCCCGCCAGACGCGTGGGAGTTGCAGGCCTGAGGCTGCTTTTCGCAGCTTTTTGTACCGCGATTGGCCTCATCGCATGATTTCTCGCGTTTCACATTTTTTGGGCGTGGTGTTGATTTACACGCTGGCATTTGACGCGTTATCTGGTGACTATCGCATGGTACCGCCTTGTTGTGAATTCCACGTTGACACTGGGTTATTTTCCCGTGATAGGCTGCGTTATTGAAAGTTGCGTTACGCTACTCTTGCGGTAGTTATCACACGTTCTTGTGAATATACCCCAGAGTTGTGTAGGCCTGTTGATTAATTTTAGGCCACTTCAAGTTCATCACCAAATCGGTTGGTTTCAGTGAAGTTGAAAACTTCCTTCTTCTGATGGCAGTTCTCAAAGTAGTCGCACCCACGTCCTGAGTCATCCATTCATCTCTGATCCTCTTGAGGATGACTCCGAGTAAGGTGTCCAACTCCGTACCAACTGTGTCCTGAGTCAAGACTCAAATGCAATAGATCGACCTGTATTACAAGTTTGATGTTGCACAGCAAGCGAAACATTGAGTCATTTTTTGTGTAGACTAGATTTGTGTTTGCGTTAGCTAAGGGAGTGGTCTAGTCTGACTCTTTGAGGAGTATAAATAAAGCAGAAAACAATAAAACCAAGCAGTGTGGAGTGGACCAGGTGAATAAATCTCACTATCTCTCAAAGGTGAAGGAAAAAAAATCACCTTCAGGGGAAAAGTGATCAGCTGCCGGTAGGCCACCAACATTGTATATAATCACGCAAACACATTTTAAGCGTAATAGTTACAGATAAGCAAACACCCAGTGTCACACTGCCTGCCACCACATGAATCATCTCTCAACACACATCACAAGTTCACAAGAAACAACAATCACTCAGCGTGCAAGGCATGCCATTTACTTGTTCTTCCAGCGTGCTCACCGTGATAGATCCGCGGTACATTGCAGAATGCAGGCCATTTGTTCACGAAGCAGAGATTGGCCAGTGTAAATCAAATAATGTCACATGTGGGCAGTCCGGCTAGGGAAATAAACTAGGAAAGGATAGATATAGTCACGGCTCAGAGTTGGAAGCAGGCACACATTTGTTTCTATTCTACCTCCAATGCCCTTGAGGGAAAAGGGAGTGAGGGGGGAGTCGGGACTTCTTCACTGCACACAGTTGCAACTCCAATCCAGCCATAAAATGTGTCTAAAAATAAGACGGTGGGGATGAATTAGTCAACCAGACACAAACTAATAAAAGTAAATTATAATGTTCCCCTAGCTATATCTTTTTTTTTTGCATCAAAGAAAGAAAGCAGATCAGTGATAGACTAGAGACTGAGAGAGAAAGCTCTATGGCTGTTGACCCAAACCTGGTAGTCAGGGAAGTAGAGCTCATCCTCAAACTCAGGTGGTTCACCCAGAAGCAGGTCAGCTAACATACTACTTCCATGAGCTGAGTCTCCCTCATCTTCCTCCTGTCGTACTTCAGGTATGGAGTAATCCAGTGGTATAAAGTGCTGAATCATTTTGATCAACGTTAACCTCTCCACGTTTTGGGGCATGAGACTGGTCCTTCTCACTGTGACAACGGCACCAGCAGCCCTGAAAACAGGCTCAGCGGAGACACTGGCTAAAGGGCAAGCCAGATAGTTTATTATCAGCCTGCTGAGCACTGGCCATTGGCACCTTTTCCCATACCAATACACCAATGGGTTTCTTCTGATGAAGGTAGACCTCTGTTGCATCATCCAGATAGGCCTGGACCATCCGCTCAATGGTCATTGCTGGTGCTCCACCTTGCTCCACCTCTTTTGCCTTCGTCTTTGCACTGGACTTAAGCCCTGCCAGTAGAAACCACTCAGTTGCAGATTTTGCGGCTGATGCTCCTGTTCTTGTTGTTGACGGTGTTCTTGTTGTTGGTTTTTGCTGCTGTGAGCTAACAGCACTGCCCTCAGGCTCTGAACTTTAAGGCTGCCCTGCCGGACTTGTCCCCGATTGGAGTGGGCCTCTAATTCCCTGCTGTTCTTTTTCTAGCTCACTGCCTTGCTCAGCTATCCATGTTTTGTATCTTACAACATCCCCGTCTGAAAAAGGAATTAAAGTGGACAGTAATGGTTTGTACCGTGAATCAAGAACTGTGGCACAGATATAATGTTTGGATGACACAATGGATGACACAATGGATGACACAATGTCTCTTTGCACCCTTGTATTAGCAGACAAGCGAAGGATTAAGCTCTCCACCAAGTCTCCACCAAGTCATACGCATCTTTTTTTCCCTCCACACCTGTGTACATTGCAGACATCTCCTTTAGCTGTTCCTGTAGCATGTGCAAGAACCGGATAGCTTGGCCCGTGGTACTGTCCTCCTTGCTGACTTCCCGTGTGAACACCTCAAAAGGAAGCATCATCTCTGTCAGGCATTTTAACTAGGCCCCATTGGTCCATCTCAATGATCATGCATTTTACAGTTGCATCCCCTCCTTGCATGACATATTCATTGATAGGTCTGTACTGCTCAAACAGGCATTCATGCATGTAATAAGTCGAGTTCCAATGTGTTGGCACCTCCTGCATGAGTGCTTTAACTGGCATTATTTTATCACACTGAATGACCCTCAGCTGTTTCCGGGCTTAAAGCTGAAATGAGAGCAGATTCTTCTGCAGGTGGACAGTAAGTTGCTTACTTTGTCTTCTTTTTTGAGAAAGTCCTTGTACAATGATGTTGATCAGTGCACCAAACACAGGACCCTGAAATAGCCACCATTGGCCATGGCCTTAACTGCCATTGTCCATAGCAACAAATCTAATATTAAGCCCTCTTGGTTGCAGCCATTCAAAGACCTTGTTGTTAAAGTCTTCCAAAATGTTTGCAGCTGTATGAGATTTCTCCATGGCGAACATGGCTACTGTTGCATGCTTCCGAGCAGCATTAAAAATTTCAGCAGTGTCAATACCTGCAGATATCTTTTCTCTAGCCCCCACAAAAGAGATGCAGTGTGCAGTGATGCACATGTAATCAGTTGCTCAGCAACTAGCCCACATGTCTGTTGTCAGGTGGATACTGTGAACAGCACTCTATTGCAAAGCTTGTCCAAGCAATTCCAGCACACCGTGATGTAGTGCTGGAACAGGAACTCTGGCGAAATAGGACCGGCTGGGAACCTGTTTATTTCGGTCAGATGGCTGCCATAAATTCAAGAAACCCCCCCCTTCCACAAAAGAAAAAGGAAGGAGATCCAGCACTAACATTTTAGTCAGTTTTGCATTGTACAAACATGCCTTTGGGTGGTTGCATTCATACTGACCCTCCGGCCTAAACGTGGAAGGATTAGTAGCCTGGATTTTTTCTTTCCTGATGTAACTGATGCAGGTGACTTCTTGAGAGCAGGCGGTGGTAGGCTGACTGTGCTTTTCAGCGGGACAGTCACTGTCCTCTCTTGCCTTGGTGTCTCGACCTGAGTCTTGTGCCATTGCGATGTCGCTGATGTGGGCGATACTATTGCACTGCTGGGGAGAGGGCTGCTTTGCGTAACAAAAATGTCTTCCTCTTCTTCACTTTCCACCGTGATCGGATCGGATTCGGATTCCCTGCTCAGCCAGCTTTCATCCCCTTCACCAACAACACTTGCATTTTTTTTACCGCTAAGGTGCGCCTCCAAACGGATTGTATGGTGCTTTCTCAAAGGGAGCATATAGCAATGTTCACCTCCTTCTTGCTAATCGAAAAGAAGTCCCAAACTGGGGAGCTCAACTTTCTGATGCTGCTGCCATGGTCAATGTCGGATGAACTGGCGGTAGATGGGCGTTTTGACGTTTGACTCTCTGCAGTACCTACTTCTGCTGAGGTGGTTTTGGATGTTGGTCTCTGCCGGGACTTTGCAAGTATGACAGCTGGCGGTGGTTGTATCTGTGGTGCCACTGCCACCCCTCCCCCTGGGAAGTTGGGATGTGGGTAACGTCGGTCTCCACTGGGCCTGGGCTAACATCCATGATGACTGGCTTGTCATCATCCTCCTCTTCTACATCTGCCTCTGTAACTCTAAGGCTTTCTGGAACCTTCCATTTCCCTAGTCTTGTCTCGTGGCGCATCTTAATCTCAGACTGAGACGGGATCCAAGTGGTGTCTAGATCATCAGAAGGGGGACTTGAAGAAGAAGATGATGCACCACTAACCTTCCTTTTTCAAGCTGGAGATCTGGAAGACAATGGATCTTCTGAAAGAGCAGATTCCTCTGCTTCCCCAGCATGAAGCTCAATCTCTTGAACTGCTTCTACATCAGAAGGAACTATGGTTGCAGCTGTTTTTGTTGTTCACTTCTCTGAGTTTCATTCAACAAGTGGGTACTACTTTGCGATAGAGATAAGTTAATTTCAACATCACTGCATGTTGGCGTTGCCGTGATTAGACTGGCTGCCTATGTGACAGACATGGGCTTGGGTCTAGATTCGGGTGGGTCCACTGATGTGGGGGTGCTGCTCCCAGCTTGCTCCCCAGAAGCCGGTGCGACAGGCACAGTTTTTTTCTCAAAAAAGATCTGGGTTGACATACCAGTGGTGAACAAACTGTAAGCAGAGAAAGACAGCTATGTCAGCTTTGTAATGGAAGTCGTGCAGTCAGGAATTACTATGTCTGATAATTCACTAAAGGAGATACGTTTTGCGCAATCAAAATATACTTCATAGACCCAAATTATTCCTGCTATTTCGCAGCCACACTGGATATATAATATTCGAATTTCTTTGCAACATATCTCCATACTCCTTATTGGCCACATTGATGGTACAAACTAGTCTAATACGCTGCAAACAACAAACTATATGACACGATCCGAGCCATAAGAAATACAATCTTCTATTCAAAGTCTTTGGACAGTGGCTCCTAATACAATCTCCAGAGAAAGTTGTGACGGCCTACCTGAAGAAGACATACAAGTCGAAACGCGCGTAGTGTTTTCATCTACCGCCAGCTCTTAAATTAATTGAGAATCTAATTATTGTTTGTCTCTTTATTTAAATGTCTATGTTTCGTGATGGTAATTTTGTTTGTCATATTAATGTAACTTTATAGGTTCTCTAGACAGGTGTTTTTGTTTATTCATATGTTTTTTCATAGACCAATGAATGTATATTGATATACTGTTCATATGAATTAATAAGCATTGAGAAATGTTGATTCCTTTTTATATATAGATACTTATAATAGAGAAAAAAAATATATTGCCTTTAAGCAATTGAAATAAAAAAGTTACTTGTGGAAACAACACAGATTTATGGTCATGTGTATATATGATGTTCAGTGCACTTGAAATTATGTTTTCCATGTAAAAAGTAACCTGAAATGTTGACTCTAACTGAATCCTAAACCTTTAAACTAGCCCTAGTCTTTACCCCTTGTGTAATTTTCCCTACTAGCTAGCAGGTCCATTGCGCTTTGTAGGGGTCCCCTTCTTCTCAATCTATACCAGTGGTGATGGTAAGCTGTCAATTAGCAGTGACAGTTAGCTTCACAAGTTGAAGAGATGTCTGTGATGTGTGGGTCACGTGTCACATTGTGCACAGGCCTTCTTTCTGGCAGTACTGTGGCTGATGTTGTCTCTTGTGCACCTAAAAGAAAAGAAGCAAGAAGGACATCAGTAAAACGTGGCAATGTTGCAGTTCAATTAGTAGTACAAACAAAAACATTATCATTTAGTGTGGTCACTGGTTACTCTTATTATAAATAATTAACAATACAAACAGTGTAACTATTCTTAAAACGGAAAATCACACCAACATAAACTTTCATGGTGACTGACTGTACACTCAGGAACAATAAGAGAGAGTAAAAACAACAACAACATACAGATGTAACTGTTTGCTTTATGTGCGTCACGTGACGTCACTCAAATGGGATGTGGCACTCAGGGCGGTGCAACGGACAAATGACAATGGAAGGAATAATCCTTAGACAATGAATGCTGTTGTGCACCTATAGCAGATATGGGGTTGATTGATGCCAGATGTAGTGAAAATGTAATGAACAAAAAAACGAAAAAATAAAACAAAAAATAAAAAATTGAAACAAATATATATAAATTACCAATACATTTGAAAAATACAATTATAAAAATTATAAATAAGTGAAGTTATCCTCAAAGATGTAATAAGTTATTAATTAAACTGCTATTTCATTGCTCAACCATCCATGCAAGCATATGGCAAAGGGCCACACTGGCTGGACGCACAAAATGGCTGCCAGCCAGTGCCACATGGTCATCAACAACAACAACAACACACTGAGCAGGAAGGCATTGGGAACAAAGAGAAGACATGCAGGCCAATGGGGAAAGCACACTGGCTGCCTACTCAAAATTGCCACTGACCACATGATCACAAGAGAACACAAGCAGGCCTTTGGGAAAAGCACACTGGCTGGCTAGTGGTAACCCAAAATGGCCGCCAGCCACATGGTCACAACAACAAGAGACAGGAGGGCGAGGCCTGGAAAACAAAGAACACATGCAGGCCCATAGACACTGACTGTATACAAAATGGCCCCTGGCCACATTGCAAGTGGAACAAAGGCAAATGGTAGCCTATGGCAAACACAAACACACTGGCCAGTGGCTAGGCAAAGGAGGCTTGGTAAAACAGAGAACACAGCATTAATTCAGCAATGCCAAAATAGAAAATTAACAGGGCAGAAATGTTTACAACAGCACACATCCTCCAAAAAGGCATTACCCCACCTATATACTGTTTGCAGGAGAAAAAAAAAACTTGAAATACCCTAAAAAAAGCACATTTTGTTTTTGAATCCAATACCATCCATGCCCTAAAAAAGCTGTTTCATCCAGCAGACAACACAGAAACAGTTGTTTCATGCACCAATGACTAGTACTGGGCCTACTGGCTGGAAGGCCCATTGGCAGACTAGGCTGCATAGTGAATTAAACTAAAAGAATATTGCACAAGTATTAGAAAAGAAAACATGGAGAAAATGTACTAAACTGTGCAACATTCTTCCTGTACAAAAGAGGAAAAATGACATGCATAACAACAACCAGCAAAGAGGCATGGCCATAAACAAAGAACAAATGCAAGGCTATGGCAAATGCACACTTACTGCCTACGCAAAATGGCCACCAGCCACGGTCACAGACACAACAAGAAGCAGCAGGCCTAGAAAACAAACAACACATGCAGACTTATGGCAAAAGCAAACTGGCTGGCTACATAAATTGTCCGCCAGCCACATGGTCACACAACAAGCAAGAAGGCATGGGGAACAAACTAAGAAGAACACATGCATGCCTATTGGGAAAGCACACTGGCTGTCTCCACAAAATGGCCTCCAGCCCCATGGTCACAACAACCAGCATGAAGGCATAGGCACAACAAAGAAGACATGCAGGCCTATGGCAAAAGCACACTGGCTAAATACACAAAATGGCAGCCAGCCACATGTTCACAACAAGAGCCAGGAGGCCTGGAAAACAAAGAACACATGCAAGCCTATGGGCACTGACTATACAAAATGGCCCCTGGACACATGGCATGTGGAACAAAGGCAAATGGTGGCCTGTGGCAAACACACACACACAAAGTCTAGTGGCCAGACAAAGGAGGCATGTTAAAACAGAAAACACAGCATTAATTCAGCAATGCCAAAAACAGAAATTAACAGGGTTAAAAAAATGTTTACAACAAAACACACCCTAAAAGGCATTTCCCCACCTATACACTGTTTATAGGGGAAAAAACATGAAATACCACAAAAAAAACACATTTTGCATTTCAATCCAAATCCATCCATGACCTAAATTATGTTTCAAATTCAACAGACACCACAGAAGCTGTTGTTTCATGACCCATCACTAGCACTGGACCTACTGGCTGGAAGGCCAATTGGCAGACTAGGCCACATAGTGAATTTAATCAATATTGCAAATGTATTATAAAAACATGGAGAAAATGTAGCTGTCGTGTAGTTCCTAGGAATCCCCAGGACCTACGCATTTTGGATGACCTAAACTGAGAGCTTGGTGTTCAAACCGCTTCCGTACACCCACACAGGATATGTCAGCCGTTAGACCAGCTATCTCTACAGTGCCACTACCACCCCCTACATCTTACAGTGGTGTAGGTAGCTTCTGGCAACCACTGAACATGACAACCCTGATTCCTCAGGGATCATGGAAAACAGTACAGTACTTTTGCTCAGTCACTCGTGCTCACTTATTCTCAGAAAATACACAGGATGTCGATTAGGACGTATCAATAAGTATTTATTGGTCCGGAGTCAGTCTTGTGTAAAACATATTTGCTGCAACAATCAGGAGACAGAAGCATACGAAAGAGATTGCAAGTACCAATATAGTAAATAGTAGATACATTTCTACCATAGTGCTAATAAGATGAACATAAGCAGTTCAGATAAAAACAGTAGCACTTGCATATTCCTAAAATGCGTGCCCCAAGTATTTTGCCAAAATGTACCTAGCCTAGATCTGTATGCGTAGCATGTATATGTGTATATGTAGCCAAGAATCCCCTAGGGAAGAACCAACCTGATGGTTGAGAAGGAAGGAGCCCGTCTCTGCTTTGAGGATGACACCCCGCAAGGGATGTCAGACCACTGCGTGTCGAAGATTCAGCATGCAGGACCCCGTGTCAGCTTGGAAGGAATTCTCCTCTGATTTGTAGGGGGGAATAAGGGTCTTATAAACTAGAGTGATCACTCCAGGGTTTCTTCTAGAATCAATATGTCTTGAAAACAATCATAAATGTTTTGAAAACATTCATAAATGTTTTTCCAAACAAATGCGATCATGCACAGCGGGCTGTTGGCCAAGGATGAAAAAAGTGGTGACCCCTATACAGAATAATTATGCCGTGCCTGAGGACATGTTTATGTACGTCAGGTACAGGGATTATGATAGAATACTAAGAGCCTGGTGTCAAAGAGACAGGAGCAAACTACTAGGTAAAAAGTCACCTGTTTGGAATCATTATTGTCGTGTGGATGGGACAATGTATGCAAATAGGGGTATACATGACAGGACTAGCCTAAAGGACATGACATAGCAAATTGTGTACCATTTTTCCTTTACAAAAGAAGAAAAATGAAATGCAAAGAAATCACTAGGCCCCTACTGAAACAACAGGCCAACCACTACAATAAATTTTACAAATCGATTGAATGTACAAATAAATACAGGTGCATGGCCCCAATCAAACAAACAACACCAGTTTATCAACTTACTTGTTAAATAAATCTCAAATACAAAGTTCTTAAATCCAATGGGATATGCATCAGACACAAAGAGTGATCCTTCCAGCTCCAAATCCAAATGAAAAGTGACTTGGGGATGGACAAAGCACTGGGAGGAGCCTTCTGGACAGGAGCAGGAAGTTAGAGACTCTGGGGCACTTCCTTCCAGTTGGAAAATAAATAAAAGGACTCCTCGCACAAAAAGACCAACGCCATATGACCATTCAAGGAGGTTTTTAACTCCAAATCGTCATTTCAGGAAGATTTTGATGCTTCTCAAGGAGAGAATCTTCCCCAGATTGCAGCCCCGGTAGATCATGCGCATTTGGGATCGCGTATGGTGGAAAACATCCCCCGGAAGTCGCTGGTGTGGCTGGATGATGTGTTGGCGACCGCAAAATCTCGCAGGAGCAAGCGGCCGGCTCGCAAACCTCGTGGCACCCGCGACCGGCCCTGAAAATCTTGGCAACTCGCTCCTGCATGAGTGAAAGGACATTTCGAGCATGCTAACAAAAATAACCCTCCGCTCCGTTTTTGAGTGCGGAGTTTATTAGTAAATCTGTGTTCTCCGTGGAACAAGGATTTGCCGAATTCCGCAAACTCCATGAGTATAGCGGAGTTTAACGCCCAGGCTTAGCCCTCAACCCTGAATGCTCATTGCCCCAGAAGGCCCAATCTTCCAGGCGGCTGGCCCATCCTTCGGACCTTGAAGACTAAGGAGGGGCTGCAGCCTGCATCAACCTTCTCACCGGTATAGACTGTGGGGGGGATAGAGAGAGAGAATGCCAGCTCCCATGCCAACACAGCACAGTGTTGGCCAGGCCATGGAGCCGGGAGGGCAACACGGAAGTGAGCTCCCTGTGCTGCCCCAATGTTACAAGAGGCTGTGGATACCCTGGGCAAGACCTGGGTACCCAAAATAGAAAATTTAACAGGCAAAAGGGAACATGCAGCGTGAAGCCGCACAGAACAAGAGCCCACTGACTAAATATTTATTACTCCGACTGGATTACCCCATAATGACATGCACAGGGCATTTCATTTGCAAATGTTGCTCTCTTATGGTGCCCAAGGAGGGGCAGGGGCACTCCCAATGTTGGTAAGGTAATACGTTAATGTTTGGGGGGCTGCAGGAGTGCAGCAGCCACCCTGGTTAACTTTAAAACAAAATTAACACTTTGTCCCCCAGGTCATAGGCTGCATTGCCGGAGCTGTGGCTTGGTGTTCTTCAGCTCAGGAGTGAAGGGACTCCTTGCGGTTGGTTCTTTGGCTGCATTATATATCCTAAAGTGGTAAACCAAAGACTCAAACACATGTTTAATGTTGGTTTGCGTGTAAAAGCTTTATTGACAATCAATATTGATGAACAATGTAATGCTTATTGATATTGAATGCGTTCAAATGTCTATTTTAGGATGGTCTCTGCTGACAAAGTGTCTTTGCTGGCCTGATACGCTACTTTTTGCCTATCTCCCTACTGCCATGATACAGATGATTATGTCAGTTGGCTCAAAGGTTCTGTTAGTGATTTCATTCTTTGAATATCATGGCTACAATAATTATTCATACCAAGGAAGTGTAATACTTCTGACTCTGATGCTTGTGAGGAGCTTCCTTTATGTCCACTACTTTAAAAGAACCGGGTTCCGTGCCTTTTTGCTGAGAAGTCATAGCCAAAAACATTTATGTCTGATTATAGGAATTCACACTTCTTCCTATTCAGTCTATGGCCACACTGACTCAGTCTCTGAAGAAGGGTGTGGTTTTCTTAGAAGGAGACTACATGCACCAGTATATCATCATTCACGTTCATTATTCCTACCAGGTCAGAAACACCTCTCTAAAGGTATTTTGGATTACCTCGGCAGCACTTGAAATTTCAAAGTTCAACTTCTTGTAGCAGTACAATCCTCGTTGTGTTGAGAAGGTAGTTATGTGCCTTGATGTTCCATAGAGGAGTAGTTGGTGATATCCCTATTTTTGTCAGCTTAGGAGAACCAAGATGAACTATTTACTTCAGCCACAACGTTATCTTCCTTGGGTGACAGATGGCACTCTGAATGAATTACTTTGGGGGTTATTAGGATGGCGGGCGGACTTTAGTCCGCCCGCCACCCTATCGGTGCTGGGACCGGCCGCCAGACGTGCGGCGGTCGCGCACCGCTGATTAGGATGCGACTGCCACCCTGGCGGTCGCATTCCGCATACTTGACATTTAGGGGTCGATTCCGATTCGGGCCGGAAAAAGCACCGACCGAGTCGGAGCCGGAATTTATTCCGACCGACACGTACCTGTGGCGCCCGACACGCCAAGAACGATGCAAAGCGTGCAAAATCCGACCGACATGTACCGAACCTAAGCCGAACGACCGAGCCGCACGGAAAACAGCAATACGGCCGGAAAACACGCGAATCGAACCGACCGACACGCACCCGGAACAAACCGACCGAAACGTACACGCGAACTCCAAACCGCAAAGTACGATGCAAGGCGCGAAAACCACGACCGAGTCGGACGGAGGACAAGCCGCACGACCGACACGCATACAAAACCGAGCCGAAGTAACACAAAACACCGCGACCGACGCTTACGCAGCATAGAAAACTGCACAAACACAGCGTGAACGAAACGGAGAACACCGTACGAGACAAATGCAGGGTCCGACTCGGTCACAAGAACGTTTCCAACATGCACAGACAGTACAAAGGAAAAATGACACAAAAAAAGGCCAAACAAGCAATTACAAAGCCAATAAATACTGTGGGTGGTGGGGACAGAGAACAAAGACACACCCACAACTCCACCCATATAAAGGACACAAATCCCAACCATGATCCTTTGGAAATGCCATTCCACTGCCAGCACCCAACAGACAGCAACCACACACCCACAGCTCATCCCTCACACAAGCCACACACCATCAGCACACCAACAAATACCTACCTCACATACACCCAGCAAAACACACACTCACACACCCTCACCTGCACACCAACACACACATCACTCACCATGCCCCCCAAGAAGAATCACAAGTTCCTAGATTGTGAATTGGAAGTCATGGTAGACGAGATCCTCAGAATAGAGCCACAGCTGTTTGGCACACTGGTCCAACAGACCCCCATCTCCCAGAAAACCAAGATGTGGGAGAGGATCATCAACAGGGTGAACGCACAATCACCATGTCTGCGCACAAAGACCGACATCCAGAACAGGTGGTATGACGTGCGCAGGAGGGTACGGGACCTGCTCAAGAAAGACTACCTCCTGAGCCAATACACCGGCAGTGGCCCTCCTGCCAAGCCAGTATACCTCAGGCCCTGGGAGGAGAAGGTGCGGGCCATCCTTCTGCCAGTGAGCGTCTATGGACTAGAGAACATCCCAGAGCCTGGTGAGTACACAACAAATGTACACAATATTCTGCCACAATACACACACACATCACTGTCAAGGGGAGAGTCAAACCATGCACTCATAGCAATTACACAGCAACCAGAACAGAATCATCCCAAAATGTGTATGTCAGTCAGAGAAACACAACACATGCCATCTCAAAGTTACACTCAACCGTGCCATCACATGTACAAACACAACTACAACTACAGCTAGGCAGTGGCACAAATAGAACTAACAAACACATCCAGACATGTAGCCACCACAACAACACCAACACACAGTGAAGACCACTGAAAGGAAGGAATTCTGTGTATGCTGGCCAAGTCAGTGTAGCCAATAGCATCATGGGAGTCGTAGTCACACATATTGCCCCCCACAACTGTCCCATCAACACCACCATGAACCATGCGCACATCACAGGGAGTGGAGAAGGACTCACAAGATGGCTGACACTGGCAACTGCTGTGGGGAGCACAAGGCCCTGCTGGCAACTGTGCACCAACAAACAACAGGACACCACTGACTGACATCCTGAGAGACAACTTCCACTCCCTGCAATGGAAGCACGTTCCATGGTGGGATATCTGGCTGGCTGGGTGGGAAGGAGGACTCGCACCACTGACCATAGTCACAAGCACCTCCCCTCACACACACCCTCAACACATACTCCACATAACCCACCTGGGAGAATGCAATGCCACACATCCTAACTCAAGGTCCCACAAAGAACCTCCACCCTGGGTTATGTCGTGTGAAGCACAGGGACACTCATAGGACTTTCAGCCAAACAACTGCCAGGACATCCTGTCAGCACAGGCAGCCCACCCCACAGGGAAGCAGAGTCAAAAGGAAGGAAGCATGGGCATGCTGGGAAGGGGGGTGGAGGCAATAGCATGATGGGAGTCGTAGGCACAGCTCTACATCCCCCACCACATGGCCCAGCAAGCTCACACTCACGCATGCACATCCCACAGAGAGTGGAAAGGCCCATCAAAGATGTCTGACACTGTTGCTGTGTCGTGGGGAGCACAAGGGCATGCTGGGAACTGCACACCAACCAACAGCAGGACACCACTGTCAGCCATCTTGCCATTGCTCTCACACCCACACACACTGAACTCCCCACAAAACCAAGTAAGTATGGGAATGCTGGGAAGTGGGGTGGAGGCAATAGCATGATGGGAGTGGTAGTCACAGATATTGGTCACCCCCACAACTGTCCCATCAACACCACCCTGAACCATGCGCACATCACAGGGAGTGGAAAACAACTGACAAGATGGCTGACACTGGCAACTGCTGTGGGGAGCACAAGGCCCTGCTGGCAACTGTGCACCAGCAAACAGCAGGACACCACTGACTGACATCCTGAGAGACAACTTCCACTCCCTGCAATGCAAGCACGTTCCATGGTGGGACATCTGGCTGGCTGGGTGGGAAGGAGGACTTGCAGCACTGACCATAGTCACAAGCACCTCCCCTCACACCCCCTCAACACAAACTCCACAGAACCCACCTGGTAGAATGCAATGCCTCCCATCCTAACTCAAGATCCCACAAAGAACCACCACCCTGGGTTATGTTGTGTGAAGCACAGGGACACTCTTGGGACTTTTAGCCAAACAACTGCCAGGACAACACTCCCAGCCATCCTGTCAGCACAGCCAGCCCACCCCACAGGGAAGCAGAGTCAAAAGGAAGGAAGCATGGGCATGCTGGGAAGGGGGGTGGAGGCAATAGCATGATGGGAGTGGTAGTCACAGATATTGGTCACCCCCACAACTGTCCCATCAACACCACCCTGAACCATACGCACATCACAGGGAGTGGAAAACAACTGACAAGATGGCTGACACTGGCAATTGCTGTGGGGAGCACAAGGCCCTGCTGGCAACTGTGCACCAACAAACAGCAGGACACCACTGACTGACATCCTGAGAGACAACTTCCACTCCCTGCAATGCAAGCACGTTCCATGGTGGGACATCTGGCTGGCTGGGTGGGAAGGAGGACTTGCAGCACTGACCATAGTCACAAGCACCTCCCCTCACACCCCCTCAACACAAACTCCACAGAACCCACCTGGTAGAATGCAATGCCTCCCATCCTAACTCAAGATCCCACAAAGAACCACCACCCTGGGTTATGTTGTGTGAAGCACAGGGACACTCTTGGGACTTTTAGCCAAACAACTGCCAGGACAACACTCCCAGCCATCCTGTCAGCACAGCCAGCCCACCCCACAGGGAAGCAGAGTCAAAAGGAAGGAAGCATGGGCATGCTGGGAAGGGGGTGGAGGCAATAGCATGATGGGAGTGGTAGTCACAGATATTGCTCAGCCTCACAACTGGCCCATCAACACCACCCTGAACCATGCTCACATCACAGGGAGTGGATAAGGACACACAAGATGGCTGACACTGGCTACTGCTGTGGGGAGCACAAGGGCATGCTGGGAACTGCACACCAACCAACAGCAGGACACCACTGTCAGCCATCTTGCCATTGCCCTCACACCCACACACACTGAACTCCCCACAAAAGCAAGTAAGTATGGGAATGCTGGGAAGTGGGGTGGAGGCAATAGCATGATGGGAGTCACAGTCACAGACATAGCTCACCCCCACAACTGTCCCATCAACACCACCCTGAACCATGCTCACATCACAGGGAGTGGAGAAGGACTCACAAGATGGCTGACACTGGCTACTGCTGTGGGGAGCACAAGGCCCTGCTGGCAACTGTGCACCAACAAACAGCAGGACACCACTGACTGACATCCTGAGAGACAACTTCCACTCCCTGCAATGCAAGCACAGTCCATGGTGGGATAACTGACTGGCTGGGTGGGAAGGAGGGCCGGCTGTCAACCAAATACAACCAATGCAGACCATGTTCACACCCCAACAAATACATAGAAATGCCCAAATAATGCAGGACAATGTGCCACACCAATATCAACCCCTGACTGTGACGACTTAGGACAATGCAATGTACAGGCCCGCACCCAGAGGCACAGTCACAACTGTCAGGTGTGTCAACCATTGATGCCTGCAGAAACATAACATACATTGTGTGTGTCTCCCAAAAACAGGTGATGATGGGGACACAGCAGCAGACGCTGAGGAGTCCCAGTCCCAGGCTCAAGAGGATGCGGAGCTCACTGGTGTCGTACAGCCTCTGCCCTCCTCGGACGAAGAAGACCAACCTGGCACATCCGGTGCAAGTCTACATGCAGCACCAGCAGGACCACCAGCTGCAGCACCAGCAGGACCACCAGCTGCACCCCTGCACCCACCCCTCCAACGACTGTCACCACAAATACCATCCCTGCCGACATGGACAGAACAAGGAGCAACACCAGCACAGGGACCCTGGACCAACCTGGGGCCATGGACACCACCACCACCACCAACCCCCAAGGTGGACCAGGGTCATCTGTGCGTGCCACTGTACGCACTGCACATGTCAGCAGGGGTGGTGGGAGGGGTGGGAGACAGAGGTCGCTGCTTGCAGAGGTTGCTGGTGTGCATGATGACCCACAACTGGTACGCATAGCTGATGCGTACCAGTCCAGCACCGGAGATCTCAGCCAGGTAGTGGGGCTCCTCAGAGACATGAAACAGCAGCAGGCTGCCCATCATGCCCGCTTGGACTCTCACATGTCCCACGTGGAGTCACACATGTCCCGCGTGGACTCACACATGTCCGCGTGGAGTCCAAGTGGGATGCACTGCATGAGATGACGGCGGTGCACAGGGACATTTTACAATGCCTCCGCCAGATGAACAGCAACCAGTCCACACCTCCCTGTGTGCCAACAGCATCTGCTGCTGAACAAACTGCAACTGCCACAGGGAGGGAGGATGACTCTGGCGGAGAGTCCCCTGCACCGCAGCAGCCTGTACTTGAGGGGCCCCCCAAAGAAGAGGGGTCGTCCGAGGAGGGGCAAGTGAGAGGCCGATGGCCAAGCGCAACTCCCAGGAAGCCTGAACCTGTTCTGGATGTTCACCTTTGTGCACAGACTGTTCACCCTGTTGACGGCAACACTACTCCCACACATTGCATGGGGAGTACAAGTTGGACCAATGTCTCAGACAACTGTGGCCCCGATACTGGGGATTTTGTCTACCAGGACTTTCAATTCACCTAGGAACTTCTGATTGCAAGATTTATGTACAGCACTACCCATCCTATGCACTATTCACACAAATGTATCACAATAAACACACTAATACACCATACTTGCCTCTGTTGTGATTCCAACGTGGGTGCTGTTATGGGGATGATGAACTGCAAAATTACACTGTGTATGCGAACTGCAACAGCAAGTACAACACAGGCATGTGAGTAAAGGCAACGTGACACATATGAGGGAGACACACCACCAGGGCTACAGAACACATACACACCTAGGCCATCTGACTCATTGCCTACACTGATGTTGCCAGGGAAGACGGTGCAATGCACAGACACCACACCCATTCCCAGTTGTAGTCAAGTAGCCCACAGGTGCAGTAAGCAAATGGCAGTCAAATGTGTGACCACAGACAACGCACATCACAAAGTGAAGCACAGGTTTATTACACAGTTGCAACATGTCGTAACCACTACAGATGCAAGGTAATCCCACCTGGCAGCGGGCACACAGTCAACAACTGTAGACGGAAGGAAGTCCATGGGTGTGGCGCACATCACCTGTAGGGACACAACAGCTACCACCCTGGAAGTGCAATCACATCGTCGGTGGACACAGTTGACCAAACGAATCTGAAAGTACCCTGTGAAGGACAGAAATGACACACAGTCAAAAGCAATGGAGAACAGGACAGAACAGCAAAACTCATGCACAATACATGTTACAAGATACCCACCCAGAACCAAGTTAGCATGTCAACACTGTTGGGGAGTACAGACCACCTGTAAGCACACATCGCAACACACATCCAGTCAAGTAGCCCATGGACACACTCCAACAGCACCAGAGCACCACCTACACATATCATGCCAACTCACATCATTGACATGACACCTCAGGATACTCACATTCAGCTAAAGAAGTTGGTGATGAGCTGTGTGCGGACATCACCCTCATCATCATCATCATCATCACTGGCATCGTGGTCCAGGCCAGGATCCTCCACAGGTGGCGGATGTTGGTCATTGTCATCCTGGATGAGAGGCAACTCCTTCCGCATTGCCAGGTTGTGGAGCATGCAGCAGACGATGATAATCTTGCAAACTTTCGCAGGGGCATATGGGAGGGACCCTCCGGTCTTGTCCAGGCAGCGGAAGCGGCTCTTCAGGAGACCAAATGTCTGCTCAATCACTCTCCTGGTCCGACCATGTGCCTCATTGTAGCGCATCTGGGCTGGTGTCACAGGGTTCCTGAGGGGTGTCAGCAACCACGGCATGTTGGGGTATCCCGAGTCACCTACGGACAGACAAGTGCACATTAGCTGACTTGGAAAAGTGGGCGGAATACTACAGATCAGATCACACACAATGGCACAAAGTCAGTACACACCGACAAGCCAGGCACGCTGGTTCTGCATCTGTGCCATCATCCTGGGGATGCGACTACTCCTCATCACAAAGGCATCGTGTGCTGAACCAGGGAAACGGGCACACACGTGTGTGATGGTCATATCTGCAAGACACACCACCAGTGCATTGACCGAGTGGTAGTGCTTGCGGTTCCTGTAGGCCTGCTCCTGGGCCTATGGTGGTACCAAGGCCACATGTGTCCCATCAATGGAGCCAATGACATGCGGCATCCTCCCCAGGGCATAGAAGTCACTCTTCACGTCAGTGAGTCGTCGCAGTCTAGGGAAATAGATGTACCGGTTAGGAATAGCAACATTGCCGCCAAAACATCGCGGAGCACACGGCTCAACATGGTCTGTGACATCCCACCAGCAGTCGCCACAGTATGTTGGAAGGTACCGGTGGCAAAGAAGTGTAGGGCTGCCATCACCTTCACCTTGGGGGTCAGCGCTGTAGGATACGGCCGGCCTCGCTGCAAATGTGGGGCCAACTGCACTGCCAAATCCTCAATCAGCTGCCTGGTGAAGCGGTACCGTCGGATGCTGTCCCGTTCCACCATCGTTGCCAGGTCTGGGAATGGTCGATGGACAGCAGGAGCCCTGCAGTGCAGAGGAGAAGTAAGCAAGATTGTCAGTCAGCCCACATATGCGGCATTGAACACACTCAATATCCCAACATACATCATTATGAGGCACAACTACATGAAGTGTGCAGTTCCGTAAGGACATGTATGGTACATACATGGCCAACATCTGTCATCACGGTCCAACAAGTGGCTTCAGTAAGTCCCAGGTTGGCCCATTGGATATCATGAGGCCGTGTCACAGTTCCCATCTCCTGCTGCCGTGTCACAATCACCCCCCACAGTGACATGTGAGGACAGATGTGCCCCAGGCATCACAGCTCAATGACAGGTACATTCCCAGGGACCCTGTATTGCCACATGGACACTGGCATTACATGGAGTATCATGTATACACCACAGCAAAACAACTATGACCCCCACAGGTAGTGGTCCCACTTGCCACTGCAGGACAGACATGGACGTCTGTGACACACACACGCACAACATCAAAGTCCATGCACACACAACGTGGATGTGGAGACTGCTCCCATTGTGCACATGAAATCAGAGACATTGTAAACACTACATGCACACAGACTGTGGAGGACCATCACTATTGTGCCACTGGGACACCCTGGCTCAAACATACCGTCCCACATGGGACTCACGGGGTATGTGACATGACATACACATACACCACCGTGAAATGTGACCATGGCACATGCACAGATATGAACAGTTGCACATCACAGTGGTCATGTACACGTAACACCCAGGATCCTGTCCCCATGAACACGTGCACAACCTGGGGGTGGCTTCCCCAGGTGACACCCACAGGACAACATGTACACCAACATACACACAATAGGAAATGCAGCCTTACATGCCTTATCATACAGTTTGGACAGGCTGTCGTGTTGTAGGTGTGCCCCTCACTCCCTGGGAGCTATCTGTGGCTGGCATATGTCCATCTGAGACAGGCATGGTGACATATGCCAGTCACTTGTACAGGGATGCGTTGAACAGCAATGGACAGATCGGTGCACCCGGCCGGCCCATTGCATTCAATGTGTGCAGGTACGCGTTGTACCCCTGTACGCGTTGATCAGCAATGGACCGATCGGTGCCCCGGCCGGCCCATTGCATTGAATGTGTGCGGGTACGCGTTGTACCCCTGTACGCGTTGATCAGCAATGGACCGATCGGTGCTCCCGGCCAGCCCATTGCATTCAATGTGTGCAGGTACGCGTTGTACCCCTGTACGCGTTGATCAGCAATGGACCGATCGGTGCCCCCGGCCGGCCCATTGCATTCAATGTGTGCGGGTACGCGTTGTACCCCTGTACGCGTTGATCAGCAATGGACCGATCGGTGCTCCCGGCCGGCCCATTGCATTCAATGTGTGCGGGTACGCGTTGTACCCCTGTACGCGTTGGATCAGCAATGGACCGATCGGTGCCCCCGGCCGCCCATTGCATTCAATGTGTGCGGGTACGCGTTGTGCCCTGTATGCGTTGTACCGCAATGGACCGATCGGTGCGCACCCATTGACAATGGCCTTGCCGGACAACGGACGCGTTTTCGAAATTCGAACGAGTCGGTTGCTGGAAATTCAGTTGGTCACCCACAACAATGTTGCAAAATCATGTATGTCATGAAGTTGAAGATTTGAAGGATGCCGTGGGCGTGTATTGGTGCTGCTATTCCATGGATTGGCCAGATTCAGAAGATGCAAACGACTTGGACCTATCACTTTGGACACAAGGGACAGTATCTGCCTCTCCAGCACATATATATTGCTGGCTGTTCCCCTGAGAGCTCACTTGCCTGCACTACATGCTCCAGGACGACATCTGCCACTGCACTGCTGCTGTCTCTGCCCCTCTGGACCCTGCAATGGCACGTACTGTGGAGAGAGCCCCAGCCTTCAGCCTTGAGGAGAACCAGGCCCTGCTGGACAGCCTACTTCCACAGTACAGCAAGCTGTATGGGACACCAGGGGAGCAGGTGAGTGTTCTGTGCACTGCCTTTCTGAATGTGCATTTTGTCTGACTAGCAAGGCTGAAAGTCTGCACGCCACTGGCTAGCAGGCTCACTGAGTAGTTGTCACCCCCATAGTGTGTAGTGACATGCACTGGACAGGTATGGTGCAGTGACAGTGCATTTGAACAAGGTTTTACTTCCCATGCAATGATACCATGTAGTGACGTCTGGCAAACTGTCCATGGGCAGCGTTGCACTGCCTGTGTACATCATGTGCCCCTGTGAATGAGACATGTATATACAACTGTGTCATGCACGGATATGTTGCATGTGTAGTAATGGCCTTTTCACTTTGTCATCCTCACAGGTTAATGCCCATCGGAAGCAGGAGATCTGGAAGGACATCGTCCGGGCTGTCCGGTCCGTGGGGGTCTACAAGCGCCGGATCCGCAACTGCCAGAAGAGGTGGCAGGACCTTCGGGGCTGGACCCGGAGGATTGCACGGGTCCAGCTGAAGCTGTCGCCTCCTCGCAGGAGGAGCGGAACACGGACCCTGACCCCCCACATGCTCCAGATCCTGGCAGTGGTGTTTCCAGACCTGGATGGGCAGCTGAAGGCCAGACAGCAGCAAGGAGGGGGTGAGTCAAAGACTGCACTGTGAACTCTGTATTACATGCTTTGTGCCCTCCTCTGGCCTGGTTCAACTGCCACAGTACAGCAGTCATGTTGTCCAGGAGCCATGTCCCGCTATTGTGCACTGCCCACTCCTCATCTGATACCCAGGTGTGGCCTTTACATTCAGGGAATTGTGTCACTTGGGACTGTGTCCTTGCAGTTTGCTTCACTAAAGGTGGGGGACAGCATCTGTTTCCCTAACTCTGTTGTGGGCATCATGGGTGGGTCCATTGTTCACACGACGCCTGTGTTCAGACATGTAATCTGCGTGTTGCTTTGATATGCGGTCCACTTGCTGAGCTGAGCCACCACATGTGCCTGGGGTATGTGGCACATGCCCATGCAGCGGGTGGGAACAATGTTTGGGCCCCAGGAGTGTGCAGATTACGTGTGTCACACATACATAGCCAGCTATCCACTGTCCAGGGCTCATCCCTCATTCATGTGGGGCAGGACAGTCATGCCTACTCCAGGCCATTTAATGCACTCTGTACTCCCACTCCCGTGTATCAGCTGACACATTGTGCGCAGTGATTTGACCCCTCAGGTGTCTGCCTCTGTGTCAGTGTGCTGTGGATTAGTTGCCAGGACTGCTGGGGTGTTTCTCAGTAGGGGCTCAGCATGCCACTGGAGATGTGACCATAGGAGACGATACTTGTGTGTCACATAGGTGTTTGATCAGCTGCCCGTGCAGACTGGGGTATGCGAATGTGAAGTTCAGGCAGCTGTTCCCCATTCACAGCAGATTGTGAGGGGCTCAGGTTCAGAGGGTAGTGTCACAGGTCTCCCATATGTCCAATCGGTATGACCTGGACAGATGAGGGTTAAGATGATGTGTTGTGTGGGGGATGTACATGTGCACTTGTGCAGCTCCAGGACTTGCATTCCCCATGACCTACTATTGTGACACAGTGCAGAGTGTTGTTGTCTGGCTGCCAAGTCATACATCACTGAGACAGTGATGTATGACTTAGCAGTCGTGCCTCCGCCATGGCATGTGTCTACTTATTGGTGATCCTGCAGGGGAGTGACATGTGCTACATGCACACCATTGTGGTGATGGCTATCAGGACATGGGTGCATCATGGTGTCTGTCGATGGTATGCATCACATGCATATCCTATTTGACTCTGGGCGTCCCTTTCATCCGGAAACCTGTACTGACTCAGTGGCAAGAGTTGTGATGTGTGCATGTCCACATGCTACACCGTGTTCTCTGCACTGTCCAACTACTGTGTAGTTGGTGCATGTGTCCACACTGGGGTGTTGCTATCCAACAGACACCAGACAGATGGGTGCAAGGCCATGTGGGATGTGAGTGCCATGGTTGGCATCAGACTGACAATTGGCTTCTCCTGTTCAGTTAGGGCACTTTTAGCAATGTACAACTAATGATGCCAGGGCTTGCTCTGTAATGTGCTGTGCTCACAGTGGTGTGTGCGTTTGGTGCAGGTGACTGATGTCTGTCTGTTTCCCCATTGTTTGCAGATACATCCACGGCCACGGAAGGGGACAGCTCCACGGACCAGGAGGAGCCGGAGAGCCAGACTGGGTCAGCAGCCGAGGAGTGGTCGGAGGGACCCAGTGGCACGGAGGGCGAGGGGAGCCACACCGAGGAGTCCTCAGCACCATCCACCTCAGTTGAGGACCAGAGCAACTCGGAGGATGACTCCCTTATGGAGGCGGGTGTCAGCAGCCACCACACCCCAGCTAGTGTTGCTGTCCCCGCCACCACCAGCACCACCACCGCCCTCCCATCGGCTCCCATTCCCCAGGTCCGTGGAGGCTCCCATGTTCGGGAGCGTGTCTCCTTTGGGCCAGGCACCGCACCCCCTGCCCCTGTGTCCCCTGCTGCCCTGAGTGAGGAGTCTGTGTACCTCCTTCGCCAGCTCCATGTAGGGCAGACAGCCATGCTGAGTGTCCTCCATGCGCACACCGCTCTGTTGACTCAGCTGGTGTCGTTCATGGAGGGCATCTCATCGGGCATGTCTGACCTACAGAGGGGCAATAGGTCCATGGACTCCTCCCTGACGGCAGCAGTGTCCCTCCTCAGACAGTCCCTCACCCCTCCTGCCTCTGCTCCATCCACACTCCCCAGCACCTTACCCGTCCCAAGCACACACACACCGGCACAGGCACACACCAGCACACACACATCCAGCACACAGACACACACGCCACAAACAAAACGCACATGCACGCACAGTCAGGGGACTGAAACCAGACTCACAGGGGATGGGGCCCTGGAACACACACACGCATCCACGAGCACTGCGCAGTCCTCAGTTGCCTCTCCCTCCAAAACACCCTCCCTTGCCTCACCTGCAACCCCAAAGACCCAGCGGCTCTTCCTCAGTGACCTCGGCCTCTTCCCCTCCGATCCAGCTGATACAGCATTCAGGGGGAAGAGGAAGCCCACCCACACGGAGCAGAGTGCCCCTCGCCCCCGGACACCCTCCCCCAGGTGCAGACAGACTGAGGCCCCCACCCGCAAGTCCCCCGGAGTCGTAAGAGCAAGACCCCGCCGCCGCCCTGCAGCTCAGGCACCAGGTCTCCTTCCTCCATCCCTCAGGCCCCCACTCCACAGGTGCCCCCACCACACCCTGCCCCAGGTTCCCCCACCCACAGATATACCATCCCCAAGAGGATCCGGCCTTCTCCCCTGCCACTTGCTCTCCCGGCACCACACCCCCTGCTGCGCTTGTCTGTGCCACTGATGTGGTGAGGGTGTCCTCCCCCTCTGTCCAGCCCACCTTGCCTGTTCCCCATTCTCCTCCCCTGGTGGTAGGCACTGCAGTGGAGTCCACTACCACCCTGTCTGACTTGGGCACTGCAGTGGCGGACCTGTCCACTACATCTGCAGGGTCCACTGCAGTCGTGCCGGCACCCACTACATCTGAGTCATGCCCCCCAGTTGTGCCGGCACCCACCATGTCAGACACCTCCACTGCAGTTGTCAGTGGCTCTCCAGCACCCACCACCCCTTCCCTGCTTCCTCCTGGTGAGCCCTGATCCTGTCCCTGCGGTGCCTGGCCTGCCCCCGGTTGCCCCTCCTAGTGGATTGTCCCTGGTTTTGTGCAGGCATGCGTAGGGTGACATCTGCCACTGTCACCCAGTTTGGACTTTGACAATGGACTGGCCATTGGCCTTTGTGTTTTTCTGGACTTTGTTTTCATCACACACATATGCTGAATAAAGCAACTTTCTGTTCTCTAGTGCTTATGCTTCTGATGTACATGTTGTTGATGATGCTAACCATGCCCTTGCTGCAGTGATGGTGATATTTGGTCTCATGATAATGAAGTGTTACTGTGCAGGAACCCATGTGGTCCAGGGGGAATGTGTCCTATTCTGTGGTGTATCCATGTCATCCATAGCAGCATCTGAGGGTGTCATGTGTTCAGTATTTGGCAACGGGATTTCCTACTTAGATTAGCTATTTCACATCTGTGGCTTCCACCCCTGCACATCTGTTGTGCCTGCCATTGTTCAATTCGTCTACTTCTCTGACCGTGTGGCCATCTCCACTGGACATGCAGGTTTGGGCATCAATGGGGAAGGACTCATCTGTGTTGTCAGTGCAACATTGCTATACAAGTGTGTTGGATCTGTGCTGATGATTACGTTGGCACTTCCATGACCAGGCTGATGTGACGGGAGCCCTCATTTGGTGCTAATTGTTGATTGTGTGACCAAGTGCTCAGCTGACATGATGGGGCCCTACTGAGGCAACATATGGCACAGCTTTCCTCACACAGGAGTGGAGTCCCCTCATGGCAGTGTGTACTCCTGTGACATTGCCTGCGCCCAAGGTGTGTGTTGTATGTGCATGTCTGTGTGTTCACTTCCGTTTAGCTGTGCATGCTGTGATCCCTAGTATTGTACCTGTTTGTGATGCTTGCTGAGTTGACCTATGTTCCCCAAAGTCTTCTCCCTGGGTTCTCTGTGATGTGGGTGCATGGCACATTACTGGTCATCAGGGTTTCACCCATAGGTGTGTTTGCTGTCAGGGCTGAGTTTGTGTGCAGACGCAGATGGGTCACAGTCAGGTTTCCCCTTGGCACTTGTTGTTTGCCCCTGTCATGTGATTTCCAGTTTGTGTTATCTTTCAGTGATTGTGACACGTTGTGTGTGTGACTGCTGGCACTCCTCAGGGTCCGGGCTGCAATGTTGGTTGTTGTCTATGTGTGTTCTTTGTGGGTGACCTTGGCTTCTTCATTGGTGTGTGACTGTGGCTGGGATCCCATTGGTTGGTGTGGTATTGCCGTCATGTCCATGTACAGCGTAGTGTGCAGTGTGTCAGACATTCAGGAGTCTTGTTGAGTGGCCATGTGTGATGTGTTTCTGCACCTTGGTTCCCACCTACCACCCTGGAATAGTCATGGGTGCATGTGCAATGTCACCAGTGCATGTGTGCTTCACTGCTGCACATTGTTGGAGGTCGAGGGGTGTGGTGTTGAGTGTGTGCAGATGAGAGTTGTTGCCCGGCTAGGCCCCTGCCTCCATGTTGGCCTTGGCTTACTGGCCATGCTGATTGATTTGTGCTTGTGTAGGTGTGATGGTAGTTTGTTGCTCAGGACACATGACTGTGGTTCACAGTGTGAACGACATTTAGCTTTGTCACCACAGTGGGATTGTAATGCAGCCCAGGGTCACCACATTGTGGGGGCCCTGGGGGTAGTGCTGTGGTGTGTCTGTGTCTTGCTGTGTCAGTTGCTGTTCCTACGTGCCTGTGTGACATGTGTGATTTGTGCTCCCTCTCATCTGACAATGCCTGCTTGCCCACATAGGGGATTTGGATCCATGAGTTACCTTTGTGTGGCACTGTATGCACATCTGTATGATTGGTATTCAGGTCTCCTCATGTGTTGTGTGGTTGCCTGGGGACACTGGCACCCCCCTCACCTGTTGTGTATGATGTGCAGTGTGGGTCTGCCTGTTTGTGTTTGTGCATCTGCACCACTGCATTGGCATATCTTGGGTGTGCCATTGGCTGTATGTAGTTTGGTGGGTTTCCCCTGCTGTCCCTGGGACTCCTAGGTCATCGGTCAGCACAATGATCATGGTTAGTGTGTCCCATTGCTGCCATGGTATGGTATCTGTTCACCTCACATCTACAGTCTCCACAGGGTATCTGCATTTGTGTGCCCATTGGTGCAAATATGTGGGTCTGCATTCTGATGGTCACTTCTGTCATTGTGTCATTGATGAATGTTGACAGTGTCAGCCCCCATGGGTGTTGTTTGTCTGCACATGGCCAAAGGTATGTCTTATTTGCACTGCAGTATTTGGCTCCCCCAATTTATGTTGCAATGGGACACATGCACTACTTTGCCACTGATGTGTTTTTTGTTCTGTGACCAGGAATCATCCATGCAGTTTGGCAGTTGCAGCTCTTTCTTTGTCAACACTTACCTTTTGGTCACTGTGATGATGGGAGTTTGGACCCCATTGCCACAATGTTCAAAATGTGCTTCAGCTATGGACCCCACACTTACCTTTTGGTCACTGTGGTGATGGGGCGTTAGACCCCATTGCCACAATGTTCAATATGTGCTTCAGCTATGGACCCCACACTTACATTTTGGTCACTGTGGTGATGGGGCGTTAGACCCCATTGCCACAATGTTCAATATGTGCTTCAGCTATGGACCCCACACTTACATTTTGGTCACTGTGGTGATGGGGCGTTAGACCCCATTGCCACAATGTTCAGAATGTGCTTCAGCTATAGACCCCACACTTACCTTTTGGTCACTGTGGTGATGGGGCGTTAGACCCCATTGCCACAATGTTCAATATGTGCTTCAGCTATGGACCCCACACTTACATTTTGGTCACTGTGGTGATGGGGCGTTAGACCCCATTGCCACAATGTTCAGAATGTGCTTCAGCTATGGACCCCACACTTACCTTTTGGTCACTGTGATGATGGGGGTTTGGACCCCATTGCCACAATGGTCATGGCCTGCTTGCATTGTGGGGGCCACACACATATATGTGTGGCACATGTGCTAGGGGGTCACATTGTATGTTCAAAGTCATGTTCAGTGTTGTAGGCATTTGACACAGTCTACACACACTTGTCATGGTGTTGGGGGGATGTCTTTTTCTTGCATTCCCTAGGTTGTGGTGTGCTGGTTGTGTCATGCATTGTCCATCCTATTAGTGGGGGTGGTAGTGGTGGTAGGCATCCAGCCCCCCCTGGGTGTGGGTGGTAGTAGTGGTAGGCATCCAGCCCCCCCTGGGTGAGGGTGGTAGTAGTGGTAGGAATTTGGCACCCCCATGGCTAAGGGTGGTAGTGGTGGTGGGCATCTGGCACCACCCTGGCTAAGGGTGGTAGTAGTGGTAGGCATCCAGCCCCCTGGGTGAGGGTGGTAGTAGTGGTAGGCATCCAGCCCCCTGGGTAAGGGTGGTAGTAGTGGTAGGCATCTGGCACCCCCTGGCTAAGGGTGGTAGTAGTGGTAGGCATCCAGCCCCCCTGGGTGAGGGTGGTAGTGGTGGTGGGCATCTGGCACCCCCTGGCTAAGGGTGGTTGTGGTGTTTGGCATCCGGCCCCCCCTGGGTAGGGGTGGTGGTGCGCATTCAGGCCCCTGTGTGCATATGTGGCATTGGTGATGGGCATCCCGCCCCTATGGTGCTGCTGTTGCTGGTGTAAGTATATTCTGCATCCCTCTGTGTGTGTGTGATGTGTCATGTACGTGTTGTATGTGTTTTGTGGTTGGTGTCTGACTTACCTTCTGTGCCGTACGCGTCCGTGCCTGTTCCGGTAGTAAATGTAGAATATTGGTTAAGCCTGGGCGTAGTTCGCGAAGTAGCGCTACGCAAAGCTACGCAAAGTGCAGTTCGCACTACGCGAGCTACGCGTAGCACTACGCGAACTGCGTAGTGCACTGTTCGCAATGATTGCACAGTGCCGGATGCTTGTCCGCACTGTGCATTCATTGAAAACGGCATCTTGCACAGTGCGAGCTGTCTTTTACTGCTGCTCGAGTAGATTTTTACTCGAGCGGCAGCTTTCTCAACGCGGACTGGTAGTTTCTCATCGCGAGCGGTCGCGAGCATACGCGACCACTCGCAATGAGAAACCTGACCTCCCCGCATTGAGAATCTCGCCGGGATGTCATTTTGCTTGCTCGCGGTCGCCAACTTGACGTTGAGGACCGCGAGCAAGCAAAAAATGACCGCTGCACTACGCTACGCTACGCATGTTTGCACTGTGCTACGTGCAATTCGCGTTGTGCGAAGTAGCGCAAACTTCGCAAACTACGCGAGCGTAGCGTAGTGCTTTGCCCAGGGTTAATATTGGTATGATCGGGACGAAGGGATTCATGGTTGGTTCGTGTCGTTCGTCCTTCTCGTTGCTTCGCGTCGTCCTCGTCGCTTCGCGTCGTCCTCGTCGCTGGCGTGTTCGTCTCGTAGCCGTGGATTGTGTTGTGGCGCGAATCGGAGCTTATGTGCGCCTCTCCCGGATGCTTTGACGTGCCGTGCGTAGCGACGGGTTCGGCGCGTACGGGAAGCGCATCGTACTTGTTCGGCCGGACGGAGCTGCATTTTCCCTTCCGTGCGACTCGATTCTGCGTTTCCGGATTCGCCTCGGTCGGAGCACAGGACCTGGATTGGGTGAGTACCGCTCGGCCGGATTCTGTGCTGTTGTGCGCATCGTACTTACTCGTTCGGTGTGCTGTACGGATCGGTCGGGAAACAGGCATTTGCATGGCTTTTTTCCCGACCGAATGGTATTGGGTGCGCCTCCGACCGAGATCGGAATCGGCCCCTAAGGCGGGTGCTGCTGTAAGCAGCACCCGCCGCAATGCCAAAGTGCCATGTTGTGCATTGCCATGCACAACGTGGCAGGCACCGCGCAGTGCCTGCCACCTTGTGCATGGCAATAGGTACACCCCAAGTGCAGACCCATACCCCCCCATGCCCCCCGGGAGCCCGCAACGGGCCCCCGAAACACTTCCCCGCCAGCCTTTCCATGGCGGCATTGCCGCCATGGAAAGGCCTTTAGTAACACACATACTAATATGGATGGCGGTGCCTGCTAGGTACCGCCACCATATTAAGGCCCAAGTCTGCCCAGCCGGCAATCGGAACGATTGCTGACCGGCGTAAAAGTGGCAGACGCACTTTGCGTCCGCCGCGATACCCCCCGCCATCATGATATGGCGGGGGTAAATCGGGTTGGGATGGCGGGCGGATCGCCACTGCCTGGCCGGTGATGGTGATCCGCCCACCATCCTAATCACCCCCTTTGTTTGGTAGTCTTATATCATTGAATATTTGCATCTTTTTAGGTTGTTGGGGTTTTCAAGTCAACCCGATAGGTGATATCCAATGAATGCATGCTTCCACACTTTGGGTTGTGACTGGCCGGCCTACCAGGTTTATAGTGTGCTTCAAGTGTGGTCTCCTATTCCCCCGTTTGCATTCCATGGTGTACTACCCCTTCAGTTGTTTTTGTCGTCATCGTCCATAACTTCTTGATGAATTTTGCTTTGAGTTGAGCTAACCGTGTTAATTGTTTTATTCTGCATGACTGTGTTCCCTTTGGTGAGTGACATACTTGGACAAAATAGTTCAGTTTAACTCAGGCATCACATCTTTTGTTCTTGTCTGTGTATCATGAAAACATATATAAAGAGGGAGTCAGAGGATAAGAGCTGGGGCCGCCCTCCAAACACGATTCATAACACAGAAAAAGGCACCCAACAAATTATTAGGAAAGTCTAGTTTGTGCCCAGGCGAAAGCACAAAGTTTTCTGTGAAACCCTCACCCACCAGGGTTACCCCTTGGTGGCATGCTTCATCATAGGGTCCTTCCCTTTCCGCTGCGGAACGGGGCATGCTGCGACCTACGATTTATATGTGAAAACAAGGGACCCCCTCTATCAAGCAATAAAGTTTGGGAGTAAGAGGGGAAAAGTAACCATATATTTTTACTAGGAAATACTCCCCTTTGACCTGTATTTCTTCTAAAATGATTTAATCCACTCTGGGTAAAAAACCAAACAGGATATATCAAAAATGCATGTAATTATTGAAATAGATTTATTGTTCTTAATACCATCTTATTTCTTTATAAAGAAAAATTCTTTCTGAACATGATATTTTGCATTTATTAACAAAACCTACATCAATATTTTTAATTTCTTTTTTCTTTTTGTTAAAAATAAAACATGAAATGCAAAAATAAATACATTTAGTAACCCCTGCACAACACACCTAAACTTATACCCCAAACATTCACTCTACACAATCGTTCACAATCATACAAGACACATGTACTCATCCGGATAAATGGGAAAACAAACAGATATAACTAGTTTTCACAGCTGAACAATTTAGAGGTCTGGACACACGAGATCGACGCGCGTTTCGGTGGGCTAACACAATTTGTGAACCACCTTCATCAGGACCTTGTCCAAATGGGGTACAGAGTCACACAGTCAACTGAGCCAAGGGGACCTAAAGAACAAAGCAAATAAACTGTTTTTACCCCTTTATTTTTTAAAAACAATATTCTTTCCATTTTTACTTTTTTTCCCCAGAGAAAACTTTTTTTATAGCACCTAATGTTTATACCTGAACAAACCAAATCAGCCCACACCGAAGGGTTTGTGAAACACATACCAAAAGGAAACCAAGATAGACCAAAGAAGACCCACCACCGTACGCACGAATTTATAGTTCAAAACCTCTTTCACTACCATCGTGCCAATAGTTTGGGTCATCCCACACTTACTTAGGGAGGGTCCAAATGGTAAGGTAGAAAGAGTTCAATGCATTTGTGCAAATTTATATAGTGCAGTATGTTAATATCTAAAGAGGTGGCTCTAAAAGATGGTATTCAGTAACTTTAAGCCTGCCCACGGTGGGGTCAGTGTTTCAAAAAGTTGTTCTTAAGTCAAGTGCCTCAACCATTATTAGAGATGAACCATAAAAGAACTCACGTATATTCTAGTAATGGTGTCCCAATTAGATGGACATCACATGAATTAGAAGAAGACTTAAAACTGCATCGTTTTCTTGCTGATACCTATCAGTGCTTGTAGTTATCTGTGCATAGAGAAGGTACAGCAGTGGTATTGTAATTGCCTCATACCATATATAGGTTACACTGTATTCTACCATATTGCTAGGGCCTTACCCGATATTTGCTTAATTGCATGAAAGCTTCACATTCTCTGTTCGATGTCGGAGCGCCACCACTCCACAAAGTTGAGTCAGACAAAATTCTAGGAAAGGAACAACACATGCTGTTTTTTAGAGCTCAGTCTGACACAACCACCTACTGGGTTCATGGATATTCTACGGAAATACTTACACGGTTCGATGTTATGTGTGGTATATGTTGGTTCTCCTACGATTTATGCAGGAGCACTTTTGTTGACTATGAGAGACAAGATGGTCTGTGAGGGAGGAGTAGGGGCAAGGGGGAAAGTGAGAAACTTTAAAAATACCTGGCTAGTGGGTTATGAATATTTTATTCTGACCCCTAGTCGGTATGGTTAAAAATCCAGGGGAAATATTAGGAGAAAAAGGGGGTAATTTTCCTATCTCCTAAGGGTCGACATGTTTCTAGCCTAACCCTATTGGCTATTCTTCAGGACCTAGCGTATGTTATTGTTTTCTTCACTCTTTACAATGCCTGGTTCCATTCCTGCTGTTGTACACTAAACACAACATTCAACTTGCATGCTAATAGGAAGGTGCATATACTTATACCACCTGTATCCTGTTCATACTATTGATTCTGTAAAGATAAAATTGGGAGAAAATTAAACTTTCCTAGTTCCGGGGTTACAGTTGCAAATAAAATCACCCGGTATCATCACACCCCGGTACCTTCAGTGAGCACCTTCAGGGTGAAAAACAGAACATTTTGTGACTCCTTTCTCAACAGGCTAGTGGCTATCAGTGGCACATCTAGTGAGGAACCCAATTGAAAAGATAAATGAGTAATCGAAACGTTGTGAGCATTTTAACACACATACACTTATGTACACCGACAGAGACAAAAAAACACCAAGTACATATATAATATTCAGCCAATGCTTCATGGTTCATCCTGCGGAGAGTGAAGTCTGTAGTCACACTCGTTTGGAGAACACATATTAAAGTTTGTCAGGAAGTTATCCTGGAATATGCCATAATGTAGGATCAGATGAGCGCAAAGTTTGTATGTTGCCTCAGTACCCTTCGTTATCATTTGCCGGTTATGTGGACAGTCAAATAGCGAGCGCTTACCTCGTCAAGACTTCACTCTGCTTCTCCCACCTACTTGGGAGCCGCTCGGGAACCGCATCTTGCCGGTATCCCGGGCTCCTGCGGTTTAAAGCAGAGCAAGGACGTACATACGTAGCGTACTCACGTCATAGCAACTAGACCGCTAAAAAACAAGATGGCGGTCGCGTAGTGGAGCGAGTCAATGTCCATCCGAGTATTCTATGTTTCCTATCGTCAGCGTTTGTTTCAGAAGACCCTATATGTTTCAAATGATCCAGTTGGGGTTATTTATAACATAATTACAGAATGTTTAAAAAAAAAGTCTTGCAATCATTTAATATAGGATCTGTACCAGTGACGTATAGACATATCATTGGTGTGTATTCTATATGCACCATTATGGGGTTCCCCAAAGGCAGAATTCGTCACTGATATTTCATATGTGTGGGCAGATGATACCATCATGGGGTGTAAAAATATATTGTGCTCTAGAGATGTCCCTCTATATAGTCCATAAATACCATTATGGGGCATAATACAGATGGAAAAGGACTGGTGTAGGTATATTATTACCGGATATAGGGTCCAGATGTTCCTAGTCAGATCAGTGTTTACCCCTAGTGCGATTCCTCTAAAAAAACATCTTTTACAATGGTATACCCTGTGTGTACCTGTCTTTATGGGGTTTATGTGAAAGGACCGTTCTCATGTTTATGTCCTGTGGGATAAGTTGGTGGGCTGCACAGAGGTTTATTTCTGTTGTTCATCTTACAAAACTGCCCTATGGGATATTATTGTTCAATCCCTCAGTATGTGTCTTAAGTTTAAAAACCCATCGTTGTTCTTTCTCAAACAGTTTGGTCTCAACAGCACCCTGACCCTCAATGGATTCTAAAATGACCCGCTTAAAATCCTGTACTGTGTGCTTCTTCTCAAAATAGTGTGCTGACATTTTTGTTGTCGTACGTTCACAGCGTAAATTGCTGCAATGCTTGCAGATTCTGGTCTTTATTTTTCTTGTTGTCATCCCAATGTAGTTGAGACCACATGGACACGTAATCATATACACTACTCTCTCAGTGTTGCAATTTGTAAATTTCCTAAGTTCCCAGGACATCCTGTTGCCTAATGACAGTGTCTTGGTTGGTTTTGCCAAATACTGCAATTCCCACAGGGATAATGACCCATGATTGGTGCCAAAGTTCCTTGGATGGTCAAACGAGTGTTCATGTTCTTGTGAGGGCGTGTGTGTACTAGCACGTCTTTAAGGCTCTTGCCTCTCCTGTGAGAGAACATAGGGCGCGGTATTGACAGTGAGCCACTGTTGAGAATGCGCCAATGTTTATTGATGATTTTGGATACTGCATTGGCTGCCATGTTGTAGGTTGTTATGCAGATTGGTCTGTCTTCTTTTTCTTTAGCAAAAGGTGGTTCCAGAAGGGCCTCCCTGTTATTGTTGTGAGCCCTCTTCTTTGCTTGCAATACAATTTTTCTCTGGTATTTTCTTGCCATCAGTTTGTCTGCCAAACGGTCTGCTTGAGTCTTGTAATCTCTTAGTTCCGAACAATTCCTCCTAAGCCTTTAGAACTATCCAAATGGCAGGTTTTCTTTCATGTGTCATGGGTGGAAACTGTCGTAGAGCAGGAGGCAGTTCTTTGCCGTGGCTTTCTCATGCGTGGTAGTTCTCAGGCCACCGTGGTGATCCACTATTATATTGAGGTCCAAGAATACCAATTTTTCTTTACTCATGGTGCTGGTAAATTTTAGGAACTCATTCTGCATGTTGAGCCAGAACAAGAAGTTTGTTGCTGTGTCTTCGTTTCCCTCCCAAATCACTAATGCATCATCAATATGGTTTAATATGGTTCACAAATGGGTTGTGAGGTCCAAGTATCTTGTGTGTTTCCAGGTGGTAAACATAGAGGCCCGCCATACTTGGAGCAAAAATGCTGCCCATACTGGTCCCATGTTGTTGGAGGTATAGAGAGTCCTCAAATTGAATAAAGTTCTGTGTGAGTGCCCACTTGCAGCATTCCATAACCAGGTTCCTTGGTGCCTGGTAGATCCAATCCTCCTCAAAGAGTAATTCCTCTATTATGTTGAGTGTTTCAGTATGCGGGAGACTGGTGTAAAGGCTCTCGATGTCCAAACCCATCAAGAGGTGTATTTCTGGGTCATACTGTACATCCTTTATTAGGTTCAGCACTGCCTTGGTATCCTTCAACTACGTCCCGGTTTTCTTTACAATCGGTCTTAGGAACGCGTCTGCAAATCTTGATAGTGGTTCCAAAATAAAGCCAATCCCTGACACAATAGGGCTTCCTGGGGGATTTTCCAGGGTTTTATGGATCTTTGGGATAGTGTAGAAGTAGGGAGTAACAGAGTTCTTGTTGTTCAGAAACTCCCCTTCCTTTCCTGAAATCCAGTCATGTGCCAAAGCTTCCCCTATCATGCTGGTGATTCTTCTTATCCTGAGGAATTCAGTTGGGTCGATGGCGAGGGGTGTGTAATTCCTCCTGTCCCCAAGTAATCTTAGACATTCTTTCCGGTATGCTTCCGTTGTTTGTATGACTGTTGCACCCCTTTATCCGCTGGCTTTATGACTATGCTGTCATCTCTGGACAAATCCTGTATAGCCATCTCCTCTTCTCTCGTGGTGTTATGGAAAATTCTTATTTTTCTAGGGTCAATATCCCCAATGTCTTTCAAAACCACCTTTTCAAAGGCTAGGATTTTCACTGGAATGGTAGTTGGAGGTGGAGTGAAAGATTATTTGACTCGAAGTCCTGTGTCACCCTTATGCTTTTCTTGTGTTGGTTTCCCTTCAAAGAACGCCCTTAGTTTTGATTTTCCTATTGAATTTGTTGATTTCACTGCAAAGTTGAAACTTATCCAGGCTAGCCGTGGGGACAAAACCCAGTCCTTTTTCTAGTACTCCCTTTTGGATGTTTGTTAGATCTTTTCCTGTGAGGTTCACAACTAGACTGGGCCGGTGGCTTGTTCCTGCTTGGTTCTTCCCCTCGCCACTTATGCTCCATGCAGTCATCCTCACTTGTTCCGCTGCTGATGTCCAATGGGCGTGGGTGCCTCTCTTCATTCTTCCTCTTGGGCGTCCCTGGCCTTGTCCTAAAAAAGGTTTTTGTTGGTTTTGTGGGTAATTATGATATTGGCATTGGGGGGACCCCAAAACTCGGGTGGTTGCTGATGCATTTGTGGGGGAGGTGAGCCGTAATAATAAGGCATGGGGTATGTAGGTGGTCCATTGTATAACTTCTTGATAAATCTTGCTTTGAGTTGAGCTAACTGTGTTAATTGTTTTATTCTGCACGACTGTGTTCCCTTTGGTGAGTGACATACTTGGGCAAAATAGTTCAGTTTAACTCAGGCATCACATCTTTTGTTCTTGTCTGTGCATCACCACACTGTCCACCTGTTCTAGATTTGGCTGCTTTTGATGTGCCTTTAAGACTCAGGGGCCTATTCCGATCTCGGCCGGTAGGGCACCGAATCGGATTCGGCTTAACCGGATCCGATTCGGAGCCCTCTTTCCCGACCGATTCGAACGTGCGTCCGGGCGAGCGAGTACGATGCGAGCGCATGCAAAATCGCCGACTGACTCGTTCGCGGGTCCAAACCGCTCCGACCAACTCGCACGGACACGACTCGCACTGCGCAATGGAGACGTTCCCCGGCCGGGCAAGTACGATGCGCGCCTCGAGCAGTCCGACCGACTCGCGCCGTCCGGCTCCAAAGGGCAGTCGGTGCCGGACTTTGGGGGTCCGTGTCTGACCCCCCTGTACGCGTAGCCGCACGAGTCGCACACAGGGGGGACCCATGGGTCCCCCCTACCTGTGCATGTACGGCGCAAGTCGCATCGATGCATACCCGCTGTAGGGGGCTCCCTTGTTTGCCTCGCACCCATTGAGTCAATGGGAGCCCGCGTACGCGTTGTACGACCGGCTCCCATTGACTTCAATGGGAGTCCGACCGAATCGAGTCCGATTGCATGCGTACGCATCGTACTCGTTCGGTCGGGCTGCTAGAGTCCGATTCGGTCGGAAATCTCTCCGGATCCGGCTCGGTCGGAGAGATTTCCGGCCCGAATCGGAATCGGCCCCTCAGTGTTCTTGTGGATTCTGCGTTCATCACTTCTCCTTTGATAGTTCTTGTAAGCACTGCTTCCATCTGCAAAGCACTTGAGCCTGAGAGTTACAGTGATCGACCCATCATCAGGATGTCAGGGAGCGGACTTGAAGAGTACATATGCTGGCATGAATGGAATCAGCTGACAGACTCATTAGGCACCCGTTTCACCTGTCTTCGAAAGAAACTTTCATAGTCAATGTTAGAAATGGGGTTTCTGGTTGGCTAGGGTATGCACCTAAGCCTGGCAGACCCCACCACTCTAGTCAGGGCAAGGGAGTTACACACTGAAGATAACCCCGCTCACCCCTTTGGTAGCTTGGCAGAGCAGTCAGGCTTATCCCAGAGGCAATGTGTAAAGCGTTTGCGCAACACACTTACACATCAGTGACACACTAGGCACACCACAAAAGAAACTCCACACAAGGTTATATAAAAATAGCCTTTGTATTATCCATAAAAACACATTAGATCACAATCACATACATTACACTGTGCCACCAGGCACTTGTCATGACTTCACAGGGATTACATAAATCACAGTAAACAGTCAGAATATCGAGTAAGAAATATCGATTTGCACTAATATCGAGTGCAAAATATCGTGATACAGAAATATCGACTGCCAGAATATCGTGGTCAAGAATATCGAGTTTAAGGTAAGAAATATCATTTTCCAAAATATCGAAGTCATGAATATCGTTTGCATGAATATAGTTGTTAAAAATATCGTTTTTTTAGTTACTGTTATGTTATTTTAGTATGTATTTTAAATGTATGTGCTATATTTTTTTCCTAAGTATTGCATTTTTTTCAATGTATGTGTTAAATTTTTAGAAGTTATTAATTTTATTTTAATAAAATTTTGCGTTTTAGTTCCGTAGCGGGTTATGGGTTTATAGGGGAATAGGGTGGGAAGTAATTTAATTATAATAAATTGAATATTCATTTTTATTTATTAGTATTTATAAAATTTAGATTTTATAGTGTTAATTATGGTAATTAATTTGTTATTAATTAATTAATAATTGGCTGTTAATTTTTATTGATTAATTAATTGGTAAATATGTTAATTGTGTCATTTTTTTAGGAGCGGGATGTGGGTTTATAGGGGAATAGGGTGGGAAGTAATTTAATTATAATTAAATAATTAAGATTTTTTCATAATTAATATTTATTTATTTAATATTTTATATTGTTAATTGTGGGAAATAATTTATTATAAATTATTTCTTAATTTGTTATTAATTATTATTAATTAATTGGCAATTATGTTAATTGTGTGATTTTTTTAGGAGTGGGTTGTGGGTTGATAGGGGAGTAGGGTGGGAAGTAATTTAATTTTAATAAATGTAATAATATTTTTATATAATTTTCATTAATTATTATTTTATAGTGTTAATTGTGTGAATTATTTTATTAATACTTATTTATATTGTTATTGTTAATTGTTATTAATTAATTAATTAATTGTTTGTTAATTGTATAATTTTTACGAAATTGTTGGTGGCATTTATAGGGTAATATGGTGGGAGGTAATTTATTTTTAATTAATTAATTCTTTGTTAATTGATGCTAATTAATTAATTACATTTTAATTTTGTCATTTGTGTAATAATTTTGATGTGTGAGTTGTGGTGTTTATAGTGGTAAATGGTGGGAAGTACATTTTTTAAATTAATTAATTATTTGTTGTTCATTGCTATGAATTTATTAATGTAAAATTAGTTATAGAAATTGTGTAAATATTTTTAGGTCTGTGTTATGGTGTTTATTGGAGTAGATGGTGAAAAGTAATTTAGGGGCCCATTACGATGGCGGGCGGAAGCACAACCGCCGTGCTGGCGGATGCAAAAAGCACCAGTTACCGCCGGCACGCAGCAGTCCACACGCCCGCCCAATTACGATGCGAAAAGCAGGCCAAACACCGCCGGCAAGCCAGCAACACCGTCCGCCATCAAAGTGCGCCCGTTCACGTAGCGGCGCAGCACAACTGACACACACCGTCCGACGAAACACGTCCCGCCCGGCGCATAAATTACGATGCCGCAAACAAACGGCTCCCACGGCTAAGAGACACCGCACGTGAAAGAGAGGCGGTAACACGGACGCAGAGCACGGACAACGAAGAAGCGGCACCCCGAGCATGAATCCAGCACTGCAGGCCCTTCCCATGCTTCTGCTGATGCACCACCAAGGACGCAACGTACCGCGGAGACGCAGGTAGGCACACACACAACAAGTGCACGCAAACAGCGCACACAGTGCAAGGGCGGAAAAAGCGGACAACCCCCACCAGCGCGTGTACACTACACATCCACCATTGCATCCACATATGACACACAGGCCAAATCCTAACATCGCGGAACACATGTGTACACACCACCTGGGACCAGGAACCAACCACCCCGTCACGGCCCCAAAGCGGCGATGACGCCGCCACACATGCGCACAACGCAGAGGCCAACCGCAGCGCCATGCATGCGTCGCACACAGACACAGGGACACAACCAAGCAGCACACACATCAGCCCCACCCCGAACGCACATGACACGTGACAGGCCTGCCACAGACATGTCCCCAACGCCCAATTCACGGACAACACCCAACGCCACACAACCGACGCACACATGTCAGTGAAGTCACGCAACAGCAGGACACACCCCAGTGTAACAAACATGGCGTAGCACACAGCGGCGGCAACACCAACTAGGAGAAGCAGGGCCCCTTCGGGAAGAGGAACGCCAGTACCACACTGAAAAACCCATACCACCCTGCACATATGTACAAGACATATAAAACGGAACACCAAAGAGCACGGGGACCGACAACAGGTGGCCCAAGAATAACATTCACACACAAGGCCCAACGCAGAGCGGAAAGGCAGCCTGCCGCCCACACAAGGGAGAGCAGACAGCACTGAATGACCTTCCATTCCAACACCGAAACCACAGCCCTACGACAGAAGCCGGTGAATACAGCCATTGTCCAAGAATAGACCAACACAGGCATGCCGAGGAGACCGACCACAGGGCAGATAGCGCATATCACAGAAGCACACAACGGACGGGGAAGAAAGAAGAAAACACTCCCCCATGTCGGCCACATGCAAGTTAATTGGAAGGAGTCACACAGCACTGACCTTGAACTGTCTGAGAAGCATGTGGGAAGAGGGCCCGTGTCCTCCAAACAAGCCAACAGAACACAAGTCCTGTCTCCCTACGACTACACAGAGCTCACAGCAACCCCGGAGCGTGCACATTGCAGACTGCACACACAGCCGGAGCACGCCACCTCAACGAACCGCTGCGAAATGGCAACCGCAACACACCTACCCAACTACGCCGAACAGCTCAAGCTGTACAAAACCAACCTGTGCCATACATTGGGATGCGATCTCCTGTCCCTGCTGAACGTAAGTTACCGACTGACTTACCGCATCACATTGTTCAGCTGCGTCATGCCCGTCTTCTACTGTCGGAGGTGTCCCTACCAGCATCCCGTCGAGATATGCCTCTCCAACCCGGCATGTCTGAAGGCGGACCTGCTACCACTACTCCTCCCTCTGGACGCACACGACAGGGCCTGCTCTGCCTATGGGGGCATGGCGTATGTGGCCAACATCGCACCCGCACTGAAATGGGACCACTGTGCCTCCACACGACGGATCATCGATAACAGCTACATCGAATGTCACCCAGCATGCCCCATCATGGTCCTCCAAGGGACAACTTACGAACAACACCTTGACAGCCACCATCCGCTACATTGGCTGGCAAACATGTACACCACCAATGACATGGAAGCCCTGCTGGACGGCATCGCATACCTGACAACCTGTAAATACGTCGGACCACAACGCAGGTTCCCCGAGTGACCTATGATGTCCAACCCCGCACCCATGCTTAGCTTCAGCACGGACTGGCCAGTCACCACCACAACAGCCATACCAAACGACCGGCAACTGTAACCACACCATCAACGACATCGCCATGACATCGGATATGACCGGGACATGCACACTGTTCCCCATCACATCCAGGAACACCGCATGCATCGTGGGAGGCAGTGGCATGGGCTCTGTGTATCGCACCCACATGGACGGAACTGCACGAACAACCAGGACACGACATGGATCCAGCGCACATGGACACACACACCGCTCAGTGGACATGAATAGGTCGCCTGGAGTCTGTGGGTGCTGCACCCCTCCCACCCCCGCCCCGGGAATCCCATACCAGGACCTTTGCATGGACGACAAGTGCATACAACAACAACACGACCCCAGTGACTGTGACATGTCCAGTAACCACCACAGTGCAACAACAAGTGGCACGCCGCTGCATGCACGCAAGCACATGCCCTGATGTCATCTCACATGCACGCGTGCATGAGGAACAACCGCAGCAAACCTGTCACATGGAACTGAGATGGACTGTGCCCATGATGCCAAGCGGTCTGGTAGGCTACATGTATACCGTCTGTGTCAAAGTCCGCAGCTCCGCAGCTATACGTAAATGTACATTAGCACAGCCTTGGCCAAGCAGATGTCACTCTGAAGCCCACATCCCACATGCAACAGCCAATCACATGTAACCCCACTCCCTATCCCATTTGCAATCATGCTCAGTATATCCTCAACATGTATTCCGCTGCCAGTAGTGTCCACTATACTGCATCACAGAGGACAGAAGACTCAATATAATGTTTGAAACCAAAACTGTCTCCGCTGACTCATTTCACAAGTACGAATGAGAGAGGATGAGAGTATGTGAAGTACACGGCAGTCGTGACATGACCATGTAGTCCACTGGTATTGGATGTCAACGCAAATGAGTAGCACAACTGTGGAAGACACACATGTGTCGTGTGAAGTCGTATGGACGCAGTGCTCAGGTGGGTGGGTGTGACGGGTAGATGCGCACATGCCAAGTTGGAGCACGACGTGTTGGGAGGGGTCATGAACAGTACACCACCGCTTCCCTGGGCATTGTGAGAGGACACCTGTCGGGGGGAGTGAACACGTGTGTGCACAGCAGCCGGGCACACGTACAAAGCGGTACCAGGCGCACCTCAGCCCACCCTCTGTGGACAAGCTGGATCCTGTTGTGCGCCCGCCATGCCCCTTGACAAGGCACACACAGCCCCAGTCGACCAGGTGTAACCCCAACATAGTCAATCCGCACAGGCGATACAGGGCACGGGATGGCAGTGGAGCATGGTGTGTGAGAGGTCTCCTCGCGCTCCTCCTGGTCATATCACGCAGGCAATAGAACCTCAACGTCTAGCATGGCACAAGTCAAATGGAAGTGTAGGGGGACGCACCACAGCACGAGCAGCACTGACGTCACGGGAGGTGGCTCGCACCATCCCATCCATTGCCCATTATACCAACCACGCCACATGCCATTGCGACTAAGTGCAAGCGCGTGCGCCACCACCCCGAGCCCTCCCCAGAGAGGCCAAAGAGTGAATGTGTGGGCCATCAGTCACAGACGGACGCGGCATGGCCGCAAGGGCAGCCACAGCCACTGGGTGTCGCAGGTGGCGGATCCGGAAGGCGAAGACTGTGATGCATAGTCCATGCAGGCCGGGTCTCCATTTGGGGCACCACGCAGGTGGACGGCGTCCCGCCACACATCATACCCTGAGACAGCCCACTCGTGCAACTGGACCCACACATACACTCCTTGCCCTCTCTGGTGCGAGCTTGGGGCTGCCTGTGCAAGCGCTAGCCTCGCAGGTGAGCATGCATATTGGGGGGCGAGGGGTGGACATGAGGGCTGGGGCGAAGATGACTGTATCACTGTCAGTTAGTACAAGGGATGACCCAGATGTGGAAAGGAAGAGACGTGTCCCGTGTGTACTGCAACTAGTCGCCAATCCAACTACCCCCCATGTCCGGAATGTAAGCCCGCACCTAGGCCCGCCCATCCGCCACATCGAACATACCACCAGCACGACAACCTTCCCATTCGAAACACTGACTGGGGGTGGCGACCAGTGAACAATCATGTGTAGCCTACCCACGCGTACATGTGGGCCCTCCATGATCCATGTCACCTGCGGCAAAGACATGACATGCGCAATGAGGGAAGTGAGGAGAGCTGTCCGCCCCACGCACAGAAGGTGCATCAGCTCCACAGACCCAGCAGCGAGTCCAGCAGGGGTCACATGTGCAGGGGCAGCTGTGCCTGGTGTGAAGGCACATGCATATAGACAGCACATCGACCAATGTGTAGTCTGCCCACATCCACAGTCCATCATCATGCGGACATAGGAATTGAACACAGGGCAACACATCTTAGTTGGTGCACCCACCGTGACCAACAATGCGCAATCATCGACGTACCCGCCCTGTGCATGGCCCCCCACCCAACGGAGGCACATCCAGTGCCACCATCCCACACACACAAGCCTTCCACGGAACATGCTGTGTCCAATGGTCAGTACAGAGTCAGCGCCCATCTGGTGGATCCTGAACAGGAGACACATGCACACACATGCCAGCTCCCACTATGTACGTCTGCCACCTGGCACGTGCAATGTAACCTCTCACCTGTGACGTGTGACTGCAAGCACACAGCCGTCTTGGCATGGGGCTGTCAATGTGGACACCTGTCAATGTTTCGGGAGGTGTGATCCGTACAGTGCTGTACATAGGGTGCAGTGCTGACACCTACTACTGTCTCATATCCCCTCGTGCCACAGGTCCCACTTGTTTTGGCCGCTCAGCCTGTGCCCACATCGTCGTCGTCGTCGTGTGCCATACTCATCCAGCCTCGGAAGCAGTTCCATGCTCAGCAGACACTCATGTTGCCGTGGCGTTGCCGCTTGACGAATATGCAGTCAGTCCCCATCAGCACGCCCCGCAAGTCATTGGGGCCTAGATCCCCATGTGCATGCACATGGCAGTGGTATGTGTCACTAGCCATTGCCATTGTTGGGAGACCTGTGTAAGTGTATTGTGGCCGTGCCGTCCCAGCTTGACAGCTGGGCTGTGGCTCATGTGCTTGCTCAGTCATGTCAGTGATGTGTATGCGAAATTGCTATGTGTCGTGTTGCTTTGACATGTGTCCTCTGCAATTTCCCTAGGCGGAGACCGAACATTGACCGCCCATACCAATTGCTGGTGGACATGGACGATACAGAGGTTATTAGGAAGTTTCGGCTGGACAGGCCAACCCTGCATCGACTGTGTGCCATGTTAGAACCCCATCTCCGTCCCCGCAGGGTGTATCCGACTGCTGTCACCCCCACGGCTAAGGTGATGGCCGCCATGCATTTCTTCGCCACTGGGTCATTCCAGCACACAGTGGGCAGTGGAGGAGGGATGTCCCAGCCCATGTTCAGCAAGGTGCTGAGGGATGTACTGGCAGCCATGATGCTGTACCGAAACAGGTACATCCGCTTCCCCAGGGCTCGTGAATTGGCGGCAGTGAAGGGTGCATTCTATGCCCTTGGCAGAATCCCACACGTCGTTGGAGCCATTGACTGCACACATGTTGGCCTTGTTCCACCACAGGCCACTGAGCACCTGTACCGCAACAGGAAGCACACGCACTCCCTGAATGTGCAAGTGGTGTGCCTTGCGGACATGGTGATCACCCACGTGTGTGCAAAGTTCCCAGGCTCGGCCCATGACGCACACATAATGCGCAACAGCATCTTGCCACGACTGATGGCCAATCTGCAACAGGATCGTGGCTGTATTGTCGGTGAGTATGTGGAGTGGTGTAGCGTGCTGGTTGTGCGATGCTGTCCCCTGTCCAGTTGGAATAGCAACGGTTCTCTGTGTCCCTCACACCCAGGTGACTCTGCGTATCCGAATGGGGCATGGCTGCTCAGTCCATTGAGGAATCCTCGCACCCCAGCAGACGATCGATACAATGAGGCACATGGGAGGACCAGACGTGTGGTCGAGCGTACCTTTGGCCTCCTCAAGTCCAGGTTCAGGTGCCTGGACCGCACCAGGGGTGCACTGGCGTACTCCCCACAGAAGGTGTGCCAGATAGTGGTGGCGTGCTGCATGCTGCACAATCTGGCCATTCGGAAGCAGATCCCCCTCATTGTGGATGACGGAGATCAACCAGGGCCCCAGCCCGCAGACCAGGACAGCTCGAGTGAGGAGGACAGCGGAGAGGAGGAAGCTGGGAATGTGCGGCAGCAGCTCATCGCCCGCTACTTCACTTGACGGTGAGTGTCCATGTACGACGGCTGATGTGGCTGTATCTGTGCAGGTGTGTGTGTGCTGTGTCAGGGTGGCCGTTTGTTCACTACGTGCTGTGTGTCAACGCTCCATGGCCAGGGTAGTATGCCACTGTTGGTGACTGTGGCATTGTGCCCTATTGCTCTGTGCGATGTGTGTACATTGCTTGTAGTTGTTGACATGTACTGTGTGATGGGTGTGTGACACACTCATTGAATGTGCTCCTGTTCTGTCTCCCACCCCTAGGTCCCTACAGGCCCTCCGGATTCCATTGCCATGCCACGCATCAGGTGCCTTTCCGCCCAAGGTGGCCGTTGTATTCCGTACAAATAAAACACAGGGCACAAACAGCAGTTAGTGAAAAAGGTGCATTTATTACAAACTGTGACATGTGATTGTGTGTAAGGTGATGACAAAAGTGGTGCGTGCAGTGACAATGAGCTGTCGGTCATGGCTGCGTGATGCTCAGGGTGTACCCACTGGTTCTATGTCCATAGTCCAACACACACATGCCATCCAGATGGCTGTGTGGAGTGGGATCGTAGTCCAAGTCAATGCAGTGGCTGGTCAAGGAAGGCTGGCGGACGGCTGGCTGGCTGCCTCACTTGCGACTGGAGCGTGCGAAGTCCTCCCGGGAGATCTGTTTCCTCTTCGGACGGCCCCTTCCACGTTTGCGAGGGGGTGCCTGCTTGCGACATGCTGGTGGTTGAGGTGTGCTCACTGGCTGTGGACGCAGGGGAACTGGACACTGCTGCTCGACCCTGCGCCCCGGCAGGTGGTGGCGGAGGGGGAGCTGCTATCCCTGGCCGTGTCCTCACCGCCACCACCAGCTGGCCCATGAGGTCCACGAGTTGACCTATACGGGCGTCCATGGACCTCAGCACCCCCAGCACCTCCCGCGTGTCTGAAGCAGACCTGACCCATTGTTCTTGGGCCTCCTCATAGGCCCCAAGGACTCTGGCCATTTGAGGCAGGGCATGGCTCCCAGGGGAGGCTGGCGTTTCCCTGACCCTGCTCCTCCTACCAGTCCTGCTGCCACCGGCCTGCCCACTAGCCACATTGCTCACCACGGTCCTCGCTGTGGCTCCCAGGGTGGATCCAGTCGGCCGGGCCACCACCTGCGCTGGGGCTGGTGCCAGCGAAGACGTGGTGGTGGTGGCGGCGGTGGTGGTCGGTGCGGCGATGGTGGCGGTTGCGGCAGTGGTAGTGGCCGCAATGACCGTGGGTGTGGCCGCAATGACCGTGGGTGTGGCCGCAACGACAGTGGCAGCAGGGGGCTGGGACTGTTCAGCAGCCCTGGATGATGGGTTGGTGGGTAGGAGGGGTCCTGGGGAGCGGCTGGGCCCTGCCACACCAGATGGGCCTGCTTGGTGGTCCGTGTCCGAAGAGGAGGTGAGATCCTCCACATCCGTGTGTCCTCGTTGGGGGCTTGTGGGCTGGCTGTGCTGGCTGCTGTCTCCATCCCCAGCATCCGGCAGTTCGTCACCTGTGGAGAGAATGAGATTTGTTATTGTGTTGCACCTGGCGAAGTATGTATTTGTCGTCTGACATTGGCAGTTCGTGCAATCTCGTACATGGGTTTCCCGGAGGCGTGTGTGTGGCTGTGGCATTTGTAGTTGTGTGTGCTTGGCAATGGGACTGTGTGCTGTGCACATGTGGCATGGGACGGATTGGCCATGCCGATGGGTGTGTTGCTGTGCCCCTACTCATTGTGACTCTGGTGTATGCGGGCTCCTGGCCCATCCTGGGTCTGGTTTGTACTTTGCTTTTGGGGTACAAATGGAACGCTTAGGAACGCATATGGCAACATGGGGGCCATGCCCCAGATTCGCATTTGGGAGGGAATATGCTTTTGGGGTTCAAATGGAACGCTTAGGAACGCATATGGCAACATGGGGGCCATGCCCCAGATTCGCATTTGGGAGGGAATATGCTTTTGGGGTTCAAATGGAACGCTTAGGAACGCATATGGCAACATGGGGGCCATGCCCCAGATTCGCATTTGGGAGGGAATATGCTTTTGGGGTTCAAATGGAACGCTTAGGAACGCATATGGCAACATGGGGGCCATGCCCCAGATTCGCATTTGGGAGGGAATATGCTTTTGGGGTTCAAATGGAACGCTTAGGAACGCATATGGCAACATGGGGGCCATGCCCCAGATTCGCATTTGGGAGGGAATATGCTTTTGGGGTACATGCTGTGAGCCATGGGTGCTGAACGTGACATGTGTTGTGGCAGCATGACAGTGCATGGTTTGAGGTGTGTGCATGCTTGACATGGCCTGCATATTTGCTGTCTGTTGTGATTACTGGACATGGCATTGGACGCATCGTTATGAGTGAGTGATGGTTGTGTGTGAAAGCCAACGTATTGCAGTTGTCCCATCTCCTTGGTGTGCGTGCTGCCCTGTGCCATGTGCATCACTGCAGTGCTCGTGGGGGGTGTGGCCCATGTTGTGTGTTGTTGCTCACAGTGTGACGTGCGCTTCATTGACTTCTGGCACATGGTTGGTCATGGGCATGTATCTTAGCGTGACTGCTGTATGTGTGGCAGCTGTGCGGATGACATGCCTTTCATGAGACTGGGGCTGACGGATGGGATGGATGGTATGTTGTATGTGCATGGTGTGTCTGTGTGTTTGATGGGTTCAGTGGTGTTCGTGTGCATTTCTGTTGTTCCGCTCTGTTGCGTCTTGTGTTGTTTGTCTTACATAGGCGTAGTTGTGGGGTGTGTGGTTGACAGGCAGTAGGGGCTACATGGACAGGACTTCAATGGTGTTTCGGTTGTGTGTGATGAGTTGCACAGTGGCTGCCGTGTGGTACTATTTTCAGTGTGGCTTGTGTATGCAGACGTGGCTCCTTGGGTGTTGCTATGTCTGTGATGGGTCATGTGGGGTGTGAGTCTGTTGTTCATGTCCGTGTGCACATTGTTCACTTGTTCGTGACGGTGGGCGGTGCTGCGTTTTCGTCTGCTACGTGACATGTCCCATGTGTTGGTCGTGTGCCGGTCCTCATGCCTCCAGTAATCCAGCCCTGTCCAGTTTCCCACCTGCAGGTTGTTCGTGCGTGCACTGTACTGGATGCCACATGGCTCTAAGCGGGGGTGCTCCATGTTGCAGGTCTGTGGGGGTGGGGGGTGTTGTGGGTCGTGGGGGTGGCTGGACACCCACTGACGCCGATTGCTGTGGACCGTGATGTCTGCCTTTCGGCTGTCGTTGTGCACTGCGGTGGCTGACACGTGGCTGTGGGGTGTGGGGGATGCTCCTCCTTGCTGTGCTGTGGGACTAGGGGCCTGGTGTGTGTTGTACTTGTGCTGTCCACCGTCCCACCCACTGCACTTTGTGTTCCTGCCACTTACCTGTTACTTGTCGGTTTGTGCAGCTGTGGCGGACACATGGGTGTGGTGGGTGCTCGTTGTGGCGCTTCTGGCATATTTGGGGACCTGTTGGTGGTTACGTGGCTAGCTGAATGTACACATGTCCCCACGCATCTTACAGTTGTTCTGTTTGGGCTGTGTGTGGTGGTGTCTGTTGCATGTGTGTGTCGTGTATTGTGTGCTGGACATGGGGGTGTTTGTCCCTGGGAGCTGTGGCATGGTGGTAGTGCATGTGAGTACATAGCGGTGTGCTGGTATACATTAGTTTGTACTTACCAGCCTCCACTCCCCCTGCTAATCCGGCGAGGATCTCGGGATGTATGATGACTCGCACCTTCTCCTCCCACGCTTTGAAGGTCTTGAAGAGCGCGGGATTCCCTCCGCCAGTGACGGCAGCCAGCTCTCTGTTTTTGCCCTCCTTCTTCTTGACCAGGCTCTTGACGTCATTCCACCGTTTGTTAATTTCGACTCTGTTCCTGGGCAGGGTCCCGACTGCATTGACCTGGTCTACGATCCGGTTCCACATTCTGTTTCTGGTGGCTAGTGGTGTGTGTTGGACCATGTTCCCATAGATTTGTGGGTGCACCTTGATGATCTCGTCGACCATGACCGTCAGCTCAATGGGCGTGAACTTGGGCATTCTTTGTGGTGCCATGGTGTTTGTGGTGCTGGTGCGGTGTGTGTTGTGTAATGTGCAGGGGGTTTGTGGTGCCGGTGTTTGGTGGTGGTGGTGGTGGTGGTGGTGGTGGTGGTGATGTGTGCGTTTCTGTGGTGTGCTGCTGTCCTTGCTGTGTCACTGTGTCCTCTCCTCTCCTCTCTGGTTTGCAATGTAGCAAGGGGTTGTGGTCTGTGGGAGTGCTGCTTTTGTACTCACCTATGTGGGTGTGTCCTCATGGTCTGTTGTTTTCAGGTGTGTTGTGTCTGGGGTTCTGGCCTTTGTATTTTTTGTTTGTCCGGGGGGTGTTTTCGGGATATGTACTGTGCTTGTGTATTTGTGCGTGCCTTGCTGTGTGGACTTGTTGGCCATGTTGTGTGCTATTGCTTTTGTGTGCGGATGGTTTCTGTGCAGGTACGTGGGCGCCATGGCTTCTGCCGTGTCGATTCTCATCGGCGTTGTTTGCGCTGGCGGGCGGTATATTTGTTGTTTTTCCGCGCTCATGTCGGTGCGATCGTAATTTCACGTGCGGTGTGTCGGCCGTGAGGGCGGGCGGTTTTGTGTTGTCGTGCGTGTTTCCGTCCGTGGCGGGCGGTTTGTCTCCGACTCGGACGTTGGCGGGCGGTATTTTGTGTGCTTTTTCCGCCGATGGCGGTATTCGGTTTGTGTAATCGTAATGGCGTGGTCGGTGTTCAGGCGGTGTGTGCGGGCGGATTTTTGCCGCTTCCATGCCTGGCGGAATTATTTGCGCCGGGTATCGTAATGGGCCCCTAAGTTTACATTAATTAATTATTACTTGATCATTAATATTTATTTATTAATTGTTAAATATTTTTGGTAATTGTTATTTTTTTTGGGGGGATTTATGTTGTATAGCTGTAATGTTTGGTTACTACAATAATTTTGACCTCTTTAAATATGTTTTTTAATTATTAATAATTTTTAAATTGATAATTAATTGTGTTAATTATGGAGGTACACTTTTTTATTTAATTTAGATGTGTATTGTAAATTGTGTGGTGTTATAGGGTAGGAAAAAAAATGTTACATTTATGTAATAATTATTTTTTTAGATTACAATTAATTTCTATTATAAAATATTTATTTGTTTGATCATTTCTTGTTAAAATTAAAAAAATAATCTTTTTTTGTATATTTTATATATTTTTTACATTACTATGGGGGCCGATTCCGATTCGGGCCGGAAATCTCTCCTACCGAGCCGGACCCGGAGAGAATTCCGACCGAATCGGACTCTGGCAGTCCGACCGAACGAGTACGATGCGCACGCATGCTATCGGACTCGATTCGGTCGGACTCCCATTGAAGTCAATGGGAGCCGGTCGTACAACGCGTACGCGGGCTCCCATTGACCCAATGGGTGCGAGGCAAACAAGGGCGCCCCTTACAGCGGGTACGCGTCGAAGCGCATCGTGCCGTACATGCACAGGTAGGGGGGACCCATGGGTCCCCCCTGTGTGCGACTCGCGCGGCCACGCGTACAGGGGGGTCCGACGCGGACCCCCAAAGTCCGGCTCCGACAGCTCTTTTGAGCCGGGCGGCGCGAGTCGGTCGGACTGCTCGCGGTGCGCATTGTACTTACCCGGCCGGGGAACGTCTCCATTGCGCGGTGCGAGTTGTGTCCGTGTGAGTCGGTCGGAGCGTGTTGAAGCCGCGTACGAGTCGGTCGGCGATTTCGCGGGCGCTTGCATCGTACTCGCTCGGCCGGACCCGCGTACGATTCGGTCGGGAAACAGGGCTCCGAATCGGATCCGGTAAAGCCGAATCCGATTCGGAGCCCTACCGGCCGAGATCGGAATCGGCCCCTATATGTTTCTATGTTTTTTAAAATTTTACAATAGATATGTTTTGTTTTTGGGTGTATTATTATATGTTGTATAGTAGTTGATATTTTGTTTGTTTTTAAATTTGAATTTTCTTAAGTGTGAATAGTAATTTTTACCCCTTTGCTATCCAACACTTTCCCTATTGCTGCATTTGCAGGAGTGGGAATAGTAATTTATACCCCTACAATATCCAACACTTTCCCTACTGTTGTACTCGCTGGAGTGGGAATAGTAATTTTTACCCCTGCGCTATCCAACACTTTCCCTACTGTTGCACTTGCTGGAGTGGGAATAGTAATATTTACCCCTACGCTATCCAACACTTTCCCTACTGTCGCATTCTTTGGAGTGGGAATAGTAATTTTATCCCCTCCGCTATCCAACACTTTCCCTACTGTTGCACTCATTGGAGTGGGAATAGTAAATTATTCCCCTCCCCTAACCAACACTTTCACTACTGTTGCACTTGCTGGAGTGGGAATAGTAAATTATTCCCCTCCGCTATCCAACACTTTCCCTACTGTTGCACTCGCTGGAGTGGGAATAGTAATTTTTACCCCTACGCTATCCAACACTTTCCCTACTGTTGCACTCGCTGGAGTGGGAATAGTAAATTATTCCCCTCCGCTATCCGACACTTTCCCTACTGTTGCACTTGCTGGAGTGGGAATAGTAATTTTTATCCCTACGCTATCCAACACTTTCCCTACTGTTGCACTCGCTGGAGTGGGAATAGTAATTTTATCCCCTCCGCTATCCAACACTTTCCCTACTGTTGCAGTTATTGGAGTGGGAATAGTAAATTATTCCCCTCCGCTATCCAACACTTTCCCTACTGTTGCACTTGCTGGAGTGGGAATAGTAATTTTTCTCCTCCGCTATCCAACACTTTCCCTACTGTTGCAGTCAATGTAGTGTAAAGTGTAGGTTTAAAATATTACATATTTTAATATTATAATTTATAATATAATTTTTTATTTTTTATTTTTATGTTACAGGTGTATGCATATATATATATTTATTTATAAATTTTATTATATTTCTAACATTTTATAATTAATTAAAATTATTATTTATTAATTATTTGTAAGTAAATATATATATATTACATTTTAAATATGTATGTTTAATTTATTTTTACATTACATTTATTACTTATAATTGTTAAAATATCCAACACTTTCCCTACTGTTGCACTTGCTGGAGTGGGAATAGTAATATTTACCCCTACGCTATCCAACACTTTCCCTACTGTCGCATTCTTTGGAGTGGGAATAGTAATTTTATCCCCTCCGCTATCCAACACTTTCCCTACTGTTGCACTCATTGGAGTGGGAATAGTAAATTATTCCCCTCCCCTAACCAACACTTTCACTACTGTTGCACTTGCTGGAGTGGGAATAGTAAATTATTCCCCTCCGCTATCCAACACTTTCCCTACTGTTGCACTCGCTGGAGTGGGAATAGTAATTTTTACCCCTACGCTATCCAACACTTTCCCTACTGTTGCACTCGCTGGAGTGGGAATAGTAAATTATTCCCCTCCGCTATCCGACACTTTCCCTACTGTTGCACTTGCTGGAGTGGGAATAGTAATTTTTATCCCTACGCTATCCAACACTTTCCCTACTGTTGCACTCGCTGGAGTGGGAATAGTAATTTTATCCCCTCCGCTATCCAACACTTTCCCTACTGTTGCAGTTATTGGAGTGGGAATAGTAAATTATTCCCCTCCGCTATCCAACACTTTCCCTACTGTTGCACTTGCTGGAGTGGGAATAGTAATTTTTTCTCCTCCGCTATCCAACACTTTCCCTACTGTTGCAGTCAATGTAGTGTAAAGTGTAGGTTTAAAAAATATTACATATTTTAATATTATAATTTATAATATAATTTTTTATTTTTTTATTTTTATGTTACAGGTGTATGCATATATATATATTTATTTATAAATTTTATTATATTTCTAACATTTTATAATTAATTAAAATTATTATTTATTAATTATTTGTAAGTAAATATATATATATTACATTTTAAATATGTATGTTTAATTTATTTTTACATTACATTTATTACTTATAATTGTTAAAATATACAAATAAATCCAAATTTTTTTTTAAGTTAAATGTATTATTTAATTTATTTTACATTATTTTTTATACATATAAAAAAACGATATTTTCTACTTTGATATTTTTAACGATATTTTTTTTCTCTATATTTTTATACTTACCATTATGAAGATAGGAGGTCGATATTTTTGACAACGATATTTTTGTCACGATATTTCTGTAGGTCGATATTTCTGTTGTCGATATTCTGTCAGTGATCTATAAATCACTTGGCCAATCGGGCCACCATCATAAACATTACAGTTAGGGCAACCAGTAACTACTGGTAGAGACTGTACTTAGCACAAATCATTAGGCATAGCCAACATCAGCAGTGCACCGTAACAATAACTCATAGCGTGCAGATCTCTGTACCCCTCACTGGTAATGTAATCCACAGCCTAATTACATCAGGGCATAACACATTATGCATAAATAGAAGCCATGGTGCACCAGAGTAGAGACTGGCCAGTTGCACACATTAGGGACCTTATGCCCACCGTAACTGATTTCCCCTCGCCCCACACTGCCCTTTCCAAGAGTGAGGGCTCAGGCCAATTGGGCCGGCCGTGCCCCTAACAAGAGCTACGCCGTACTTTCCTCCAGAAATATCCCCGTCGGCGGGGAGATCTCACTCGGCCTCCCGCAAAGATAACACAACACTGACAGCATCCCCCGATTGCAGGGAGGGGCAGCTGCGGCCGGAAATCAGGCACTGCCTTGGCCAATGAGGAGACCTCACTGGGTCCCTTCCTTGTAGCGGCCGGCGGTGAGCAGAAACCCGCCCACCTACCTGCTCTCTCTGCTGCCCTGGTCCTCAGCCAAAGAGGGACACGCGTCAGCCGGTATCGAGGTAGTCCGATGCTTCCTCGGTTCTCCTTCGTCCCTGGGAACTCTGTTCACTGCCAACACTCTGGCGCTGGGCGGGGCCGTGGGACAGCTGTTTTGTGAAACAGTTTCTGATCTGGCTGCCTCTCGGTCCTCGGCGACTTCCAGGCCAGTTGCCTGGCAATGTCCAATGCTCCTGCGAGCCGCCGCTCTCTGAATCAGTGCAGCCCTCGGGCTCAGGAACACACAGTGCTCACACCGTGCCAATGAACATCAGTCATGGGGGGAGCACTTGTCAGGGAGTCTTCCCTAAAGTGAAACAAAAGCACCAGGTCCCCTTTCCATGCGGAGACAACGACTGGAGCTCCAAGTGCTCACCACGTGCTTGGTGCAATAAGATAAAGCACTGGCCCGGCGCTAAGTCCAAAAGTCACACAGGGCAGAGCTGAGCACAGGCAGGCCAGCACACAGGGTCATTCAGCAGAGTGGAAGTCCTTTCAGCCACCCAGCAGGCAGCAGGTCAGTCCCCAGTGGTGGTCCTTCTGGCACACTGCAGTCCATGCAGTGTGTTCTCCTCAGTCCAGTTCCAGTACAACAGACATGGGGTCACAGCCCTGATACTTATAGTCCATATGTCTTTGTTCTTCCCCCTGGCACAGGGCTCTGAGCCCAGTCCAAACCAGTTCTGGGGGCACTTAGATGCTTATGGTGCACTTATAAAGATAAAAGCATATCTTTACAAGTGCACCACCACCTCCATTGGTAGTTTAAGCCTTGGCTCCAGATACACCACAGGGGGGCGGAGCCATCATTGTGGAAGGCAGTCATAGCCCTATTCAGGTGCAGGTGCTACTCCTCCCACCACTCCAAATGCAGACCAGGCCTATTCAACCTAGCGCTGAGTCACCCAGGCAGGGCAGGGCACACCTCAACCCCCCCGGGACTGGCTGGAGTGAATGCACATCCCCTCTCCCCTGTCAGTCAGAACCAGACGGTCAATACACATCAGGCAGGGACAAAGACACATATCACACAGAAATGCTCACTTCTAAAGTGGCATTTCTAAAATAGTAATAATAAATCTGCTTCCACCAATAAGCAGGATCTATCACTACTATTCCAAACATACCAAACTTGATCACGCTTCCCCTTTCATGTCAGAAATTACCACTGAAGCACATATCAGGGAATCCCCAATGCATCCCTAGGAGAGGGCAGCCTCACAGCAGTGAGAAACCAAATAGGCTGTTTGTCACTACCAGGACATGCCACACAGTTAAGGCACATGTCCTACCTTTTACCTACACCGCACCCTGCCCATAGGGCCGGCTAGGGCCTACCTTAGGGGTGACTTATATGTAGTAAAAGGGGAGTTGCAGATGTGGCAACCACTTTATGTGCCATGTCACAGCAGAAGTAAACTTCCGCGCAGGCCCTGCAGTGGCAGAGGCCTGAGACAGGTTTGAAAGGCTACTTTGGTGGGTGGTGCAAGCAGCGCTGCAAGCCCACCAGTAGCATTTAATTTACTGGCCCTATGTATATGGGATACCACTGTACAAGGGATTGATAGGTAAATTAAATATGCCAAACAGGTGGGGCGTGGCCTAGCCGAGCAGCAAGATGGCCGCTCTCTGAGTGCGCTCTGCCGGCTGAGGCCAAAATCCGTATATAATCCGCCCTTAAGCAGGACCATCGGCGACAACTGACAGCAGAACTGCGTGCTGGGAGGCGCGAGGCACACACTGATATCAATTTAAAGAAGGTGGAGGGTCGCAGCGCTCCCCGCGGCAGCCGCACGCCTAAACTGCTGGAGTGCGTGGCCTGGGAGTGCTGGGCTGACGCTGGGAGTTAGGAGATCGGGGGCCAGAGTCCGACCCAAGACGCTGGCGGCTGGCGAGTAAAGAACGTGCGGCCCGGACGACCCCCCTTGTAAGCAAACGCCGAAGCGCCCGTATATCCCCTGGCCGTGGGCCCGGACGGGTCTGCCATTTTGAAGTGAGAGGGGGAGTCTGCAGACACCCGCTGCAGCTGCGGCGAGAGCTCCGGTGCGGAGGGACAACGCCAGACCTCGCTCAGAGGACGCGACAGAGTGAGCGCCCAGCGGCTGTGCTGAGTCGGAGCTGATGGACGGTGGAGGAGAGGAGTGAGGCGGGGGCGGCGGGGGGCGGGCGGCCCGTGCTCACACCGCGGATGGGTCGCTGATCGCCCCTGAGACCGCTCTTAGCATCGGCTGATGCGCGGGGTCGCTGGCCTGCCGCTGGTTGCGTCCACTCCCCCGGACTGAGGCCGAAGAGACTTCAACGGGTACAGCGTGAGCGCGTGGCTCGTAATCTGCCCTGTTGTGCTGGGGACACCAACGGGGACGGCGTGGTAGTCCTGCCTTGATCGGAGAACGTTGGCCCCACTACGCAAGCCCGTACGATCTTTACACCCCCTGCGGACCTGGGGGAGAGGTCACAGCTGACATCCGACAGGGAAGCAAGACGTGCAGAGATCGCGGTCTTACCTGCTGGCATTGGCTTGTCGTCAGAGGCTTACCGGGTGAGGACTGCGAGAAGGGTGCGGCGGCTGGCCACACCCGGCTTCCGGTAGATATAGTTGGGAGCCTCAGGCCTGGGGGCTCTTGACAAAACTGACCTGGCGGATGTTGGGACACGAGTAATCCACAACCTGACGCAGCCAGAGGGGGTGTAAAACATTGCCGGACTGACGCTGCATACCTACTTGGAATCTGTGTGGCAGCCGTTGCCCCTGCTTAGGTTGTTGACATCTCCCAATACGGACAGCTGGATCTACCTGGACGTCTAGCCTTGGTCGGTGCAGACGCAGGAACAACCTAGCTCCTAAACTGCGCAGCTATGGGCAAGCACGCGGCCCGGCAGTCTAAATTTCCCTTTGAGAGCATGCGTACGACGCGTCAGATGGACTCTGGCACAGAGGGTGAGGGAGACAACCCCGTAGCGCCAAATTCGGACGACCGGGAGGAAGACATGCAAGCGCCACTGCTCAAAATAAGGTCCAGCCTAAAAACCATAGACACTAAACTTGACGTCCTTACTTCTCAGTTAGACCAGGTCAGAAAACGAGTGGACACCCACGAGAACAGACTGGATCAGCTTGAAAACCACTCCTCTGATGCCCATGATTTCCAGGTGGAGGCCAAGGAGCAGCTATTACAAATGGACAAAGTACTGACATTGATTAGGGCTAAGAACGATGACCTGGAAGCTCGATCGAGACGCAACAAAGTCCGCATTACGGGCGTACCTGAAACGACAGCCATCTCAAAGATGGAAACATTTGTGGAGGAAATGCTGCGTGAGTTGTTTGGCTCAGCTCTCTTGTTGGTCTTCATTGTGGAGGAGGTGCACCATATGCTGGGGCCGCGGCCTCCTCTGGGGCCCACTCCCCGCCCGATCCTGGCCCGGCTGTTAAATTACCGAGATCGAGATGTGGTGCTGCGTCAAGAGCGGCACAATTCAGTATAAGGGGAATAACGCCTCTTTTTTCCCGGACTTTACCCCCACGGTGCAGGCAGCGCGCAGGCGGAGGTACCCTAAGCGCTGCTGTATCCTGCTAAACTAAAGGTCTCTCACGAAGGCACTACTCATTTTTTCACGGACGCAAAGTCAGTCACGAAGTTCGCTAAGCATGTGGGTGGACTGAAGCGCGCCTCCAGACATGCCAAAACGCCTACTCCTGAGGAACACTTAAGCGACAATGATTGATCGTTTTGCATGACCCCTTGGGAAGATAACTGTTTTGCACTAAATAGTCTTGCAATTTGTTCATGCTTTCGAATATTTGCGCAATGATATTAATACTGGGTTGGTCTCCCGCTGGAAATGTCCGACCAATTTCTACACAATGTTTGTACCTATGCCGATGGTTTCCTTCATGTTCCTCAGCCACCCCGCCTTTTGGAAGGGCTGTTTGCCGGTTAGCCCATGCCTCTGGGGTGTGCTCCCGAGTTTCGTTCACAGGCTCCGTCCTGGAACGCATTGTTCTGGTGTTTTTTACAGGGGGTATGTCATACACAACCTGATTGGGGAGTTGGTGTGGGAGGGGAGAGGGTTGGGACTGTTTTGTTGGGGATGTTTGTCAGGGAAGCAAGTGGGAATGACTTGAAAGAGGTGACATATTGCAACCTTGAACACAGCACAACTTGGTACACGCGAGACTTAGGGACATTCACTACACCAGTGCGGGAAGTGCGCGGGGTTCCTCATACACTGATGAACTTGCCATCGGAAATAACTGCTCAACGCATCAACTAGTCTGGCAGACTATAGATTTCTAACATGGAACATCCGGGGACTGAATGATAGCAGGAAAGCTAGACTAGTTCACTCTTACTTAAGCAGGCATCGCATTGACATCTGTCTGCTACAAGAGACCCATCTGAACAGTACATCCCCCCATAGGCTGCAAACCAAATATTGGGGCCATGCGTACTCCTCTATTTATTCTAATTATGCACGGGGAGTAGCAATATTGATTCGACAGGGGATAGATTGAAAGACTGAGGAGGCACAGACAGACCCTGAGGGTCATTTTGTTATTCTCAGTGGGTCACTGGGAGGGATGAAACTAACAATTGTAGCAGTGTACGGGCCGAACGTGGATTGTCCCGAATTTTTCCGGGATGTGTGGGCCGAAGTACTACTTGTTGGGTGTGACACTATAATCTGGAGTGGAGATTTTAACGTTGTGCTCAATGATTCCTTGGATAGAAAGGGCAGTCAGTCAGTCAAAAATCTTTATTCGGCTGAATACCAGCCATAAAAGAATACATCTTAAAAACGACATTTAAAAAGAATTAACACATTAAAATTTGACCAACATAATCAATGCACAAGGAATCATTTTCCAACAATATTCCGGAGCCGTACAGCTGTAGAAATGTACTTATAAATCATCAGACAGGTAAATTCATTGTTTAAAAGGAGTAAATAATGTAATGCAGGCCGACACTTTCTTATATTTAAAGTTCTTATCAGTGGTATTAATAAAGCACGTCTTGGATTGGTATAAAGTTTTCAAAAAAACATAAAATGCAGTGTTCTGTGTGGACTCTGAATCGCATGGACACAATTCTAGTTTAGCATCACAATGTGCATCTCGTGGGTATGAGACCAAAAGATGAGAGATACCCATCCTAAACCTGATCAAATAAAACATTTTGGCATGATTAAAGTAAAAGGAAAGGTAACGCTCGGTACCTAGGGAGCTGACTATGGGGCTCATTATGATGGCGGGCGGACAAAGTCCGCCTGCCACCGCAACGGAATGCGGGACCGTCCGCAAGGGGTGCGGTGGTCCCGCCATGGGTATTAGGATGCCACCGCCACGGTGGCGGTGGCATCCCGTATTGTTCGCATTGCGTGGTCGGTGCTGTCAGCAGCACCCGCCGCAATGCGACACGCATGTTGTGTATTTGAATGCACAACGTGACAGGCACCGCGCGGTGCCTGCCACCTTGTGCATTCAAATGTAGGGGGGTACCAAAGGTACCTCCCATGTGCACCCCCACCCCCCCAAAATCCTGGGGGCACGCAACGGGCCCCCAGAAGCAAAGACCACATGCCTTTCCATGGCTGCAACACCGCCATGGAAAGGCTGCTTTCCGCCAACATCCTAATATGGATGGCGGTGTCTTGCAGACACCGCCACCATATTAGGGTCCTTTACCGCCCGGTCCCCTGTCGGACCGGCAGAAAACCGGCGGATGGTCTTTCCGTCCGCCGGGGTCCCCCCGCCATCCTAATATGGCGGGGGGAAATGGCATGCGGGCGGTGGGAAATGGCGGGCGGATCGCCACCGCCATACGGGCGGTGGCTATCCGCCCGTCATTGTAATGACCCCTAAGAGCGAGTGCTCGACAACCCTTTTTCTTACCAGCTCTTTACTATCTCTAACTTGATACAAATAGGAGAGAAAGTCTCTTTTGAGCTTGGCTCTTGGGATTTTAGCTATGTTTCCAGGGGTATCAAAACAGTCGAACAGTCCCAGCTTCCCCAATTGATCTTGTATGTGGGTAATCCAAGGGATTTTTTCCCATGCGATCCAACTTCAGACAATCCGAGATTATAGCACGGTTCAGAACTGTTTCCTCTTTTACCCAAGTATTGTGCCATAGCATCAAGGGTGCTAGTTGTATACGAAAAGACAATGGGATTACAACAAATTCATTATGACAAATAGTAGCAGCGGTACTTTTAGGGGCTGTCAGCACTCGTTTCAAAAACATGTTCTCAGCTCTCTGTAAACCCAAGGTATTTGAACAACCCCAAACTCCGGCACCATACAAAGTAACAGTGTATGTGCGTGCTTTATAGATGTCTATAATAGCTTTTATGGGCCGGGAGCCTAGTTTTTTGGTAAATCTAAAAATGGCCTTTGATTAAAAAGGATACCTAAATAAGAAAAAGTTGGCACATGAAGCAATTTTTCATTATTTATATAAAAAGGTTTTGTTTTCGGGGAAGATTTGCCTACGACCATTACATGTGATTTTAAAAATTTGTTTTTAGTCCAAGGTCACTCATAAAATTGTTAAAACTAGTTAAAAGCCTTTGCAACCCCACCCCGGTTCTGGACATTAAAACATAATCATTTGCATATAATAACGCGGGGAGGGACCTGCGGCCTATCAGGGGAGCGTCTACATTTCCGATTCTGATATGACTTTTTAAGTCATTTATATATAAGCAAAATAAAAAAGGGGCAAGAACACAATCCTGACGGACCCCACGGTCCATCTTTATCGGAGAGGTGAGTTCACCGCCTACTCCATAACGCACTCTCCCCGTTACTCCCTGATGCATTGCTGCTAAAAAATGAACAGTAGGTGGATCGATGCCCATGGACAGCATAATCTCCCAGAGCCTCCCCCTCTGCACCCAGCCAAAGGCAGAGGTCAGGTCCATGAACCCCAGGTATAAAGATCCGGACTTGGCCAAAGTGTATTTGCCAATGACCAGGTGCAGGTTAAGGCACTGGTCTACGTGCCCAGGCCTTTCCTGAAGCCGTATTGAACATCAGAAAACTTCCCATTTTCTGTTATCCAGGTCTCCAATCTCTCTAATATCACTCGACCCATGATCTTACAGGAGAAATCAATTAGAGATATTGGACGGTAACATTTCGGATCCGACCTGTTTCCTTTTTTAAATATGAGAACTATTATGACCGATCTCCAGGAATCCGGAGGGCCCTGGGCCACATAACACCTCAATATATTAGTTAACAGTGGGAGCCAAAAGGGGAGATTAGCTAAAAACAAATCCGCGGGCATACAATCTGGCCCGGAAGCCTTATTCGTCACGGTCTGAGATACGGCCCTATTCACCTCATCTAAGCACGGGGGTTCCAGAGTATGTGCCCCATATTGATAGTTGGTACAAGAGTGGGGATCATCACCAACTCTATAAAGATCAGTGAAATGGTCTACCCAGGTCTCGGGCATGATTGACACATCAATGTTACCGTTTTTAGTGTCACTAAAATACTCTTGATTTACAGTTCGCCAGAAGAGTCTAGAGTCTTTACTCAAGCATGCCACATGATGTTGACCCCAAGCTTCTTGCCTAATTTCCAACTTACGTTTCTCCAGGGCGTGCTTATAATCCAGACGTGTCTGTCTCACCTTCATTCTATTACGGGGTTTAGATTTTAAGGTCTTAATTAATTTATTATGGAGCTGTGAACATTCACTATTAAACCACCTTATGTTACTCTGTGGTCTGTCATTGTGTTTCTTGGTTAAAAGCACCTTTGTTGTCTCTGTTATCGCCCTGAAAGATTTAATCATAACTTGTGAATTTATGTTCTCTTCCAAGCAATCCAGAATTTGCCTTAAATTATTTTTTATAATCTGCTCCAGAACAGAGTCAGGGTTAACAGTAGCCCACTTCCGTAGTAACCCCTTGTTTTTAACATAAGTCAAGGGGGATATTCTAGCAGACACAGTGGTATCATCAGAAGGGACCGCCAATTCTAGAGACAATGGGTAATGATCGCTAAAATAAATTTTAGGTATCTTAAAAATCATAGAGTATGAATTAAAATATTCAGATAAGACAATAAAATCGATCAAAGTGCCTTGGCCTCTCCCAACATATGTTACTAGGTCAGAACTTGACAATTCAATAAGATCCACAGTTAAAAAGAGAAAAAACTTCAATAACAAAGAATTAAAAATGTTCCCACAGGGATTATAATCAAAATGGCAACCTCCCTCAATATCCCCCGCCAAACAATGACATGCAGAGTGTTTGGAGAGGGGACACAATTTGCAATTAAAATCCCCTCCCCAAAGCACTACGAAGTCCATTTTTATCTCCTCTATGTGCAATTTCTAATTCTTGAGCAATGGTGATATTTATGTTATTAAAATTGTTATGATAAAAGTTAACAACCACCAAAATCACACTTTTCCTAAATACAATATTAATGATCTGAAAATGTGGAGATTCCAGCTGCATCTTCCCCACTCTACCATTTAGTGTTGTCGAAACCAGAGTTAATAATCCTCCTTTATCGTGACCACCTAGAGAGGCTCGAGCTGGTGTGTGAATAGAATAAAAACCATTTATATAAACTGTATCTCGCATCCACGTTTCCTGTAAGCATACTATGCTATATTTTCCAACAAAAGCTGCCCATTCTTTCATTTCTAATTTATTCTGCAATCCAGCAATATTCCAGAAGAGATTGCCATGTAGGCTTACTTTAATCTTGCTAATGGGTTCGCTCTCTAAACAAGTGGCAGCAGCACAGCCCTCTTCTATCACTGTTTCAATTAATACCTGGGACTACAACTCACCAGAAGGTGGTACATCAGGCAGTTCTGGAGGGAGCTCTGATATAGCAGAGGAAATGGGACTGACTATATCAGACATTTTAGAGTGAGTTAGATTTAGCGAGCCGCCCAAATCGGCCAGGAAAACTACTCTTGGGGATTTAATGTTAAAAGTTAATGAAGAGATCGCCATTGGATCGTAATAAATGGTGCTATCTGACTCAAGGGGAGTGTGTGTAGGGATTAGATTTTCAACACCAAACACACACAAAGACTGATAATTCAGTCAGTCCACATGCTCTAAAGGGGAAAATGATTAAAAGTTGGAATGATGAACGGGGGAGGCTTTTTAGTATGTGCGAAGGCAAATCCCGGCCCTTTATGTGACAGCGGCTTGTAAAAGTAACCTAATGGTACAGCTTCGATAGGGCCCCCCGCGAAAGGGCAGCGCTCGCACACTACATCCACACTCTAGAGACACCCTCAATGCTATAATAGGAGAAGGTAGTCTGGTTGATATCTGGAGGCAGAGAAACCCGGGGGTAACGGAAGGTACCTGCATTACTGCTCATCATAGGGCTTGGTCCAGATTAGATTATTGGATAGTCTCACAGGACATTGCAGCATGGACCATAGACACCGCTCATTTCCCCAGAACACTGTCTGACCACGCCCCTTGTCTGCTACAACTAAAAATCCCACATGCGACACAAAAGATGTTTAGCTGGAGGCTTCCTCCCAACGCCCTGCTGGACTCTGCCTTTAAGGAGGAGATACACAGGGATATTGAGGAGTATTTTGCTTCAAACACTGGGTCAGTCTCCACGCAAGCTACTCTTTGGGAGACATTTAAAGTAGTTATACGGGGGAAGTGTATCTCTTGCCAGGCTGGGGTTCTTAAGTCCATTAGAGGCGCGTTAGCCACCCTGGAGGCCCACATTAGAGAACTGGAAACCACATACTACACCACCGAAGACCCTGCACTATTAGTGTCCATTAAGGAACTGCTCCTGGAATTCGAAGAGGAGGCCCGTAGGGAGGTACAGTTTCTGGGCAAATACTCCCAAGCCAGGAGATACGGGGAGGGAGACAGGCCCGGCAAGACGTTAGCAAACATGCTAAAGAAGTCGCATACAGTCACTTATATCTCTGAGATAGCGGGGGAAGATTCAACAGAAGTCAGAGGACATCAAGCGGTCATGAGCAGATTCACCGACTTCTATACTAAATTATACACTGCCCAGCATCAGACAGCACCGGAAGAAATCTTGCCTTACTTTGAATCTATTGAGCTACTTTGGCTTGGGAGGGAGCATAAAGAATACCTAGATGCACCCTTCACTTCCCATGATATACAGCAGGTTATTAACAGTCTGCCGGCGGACAAGGCACCTGGGTCCGATGGCTTGACGACCGCCTTCTATAAGGCGTACGCCGATATATTAGCGCCCCAGCTTGTCGTGGTCTTCGAGGAGGCTCAGGAGTCAGGGATACTCCCGCCGTCCATGTGAGAGGTGATAATCCAAACTATACCGAAGCCTGGTAAACCCAGTCACGAGTTAGATTCCTACTGGCCGCTATCCTTGCTTAACATAGATGCTAAGATATACGCTAAACTATTGGCCAACCGGTTACAACCCCTGCTCCCTCTAATAGCTATACCCGATCAGTCTGGCTTCATTCCGGGTCGCTCCACCTCCCATAACTTGCGCACATTTTTCACAGTCTTGCATTACCTAAACCCCAATTTTAAGGCACTTGTGGCGTTTCTGGACGCGACTAAAGCGTTCAATGCACTGGAGTGTTCCTATCTTTTTGCTGTACTGGGACGGATAGATCTTAGTCCGACCTTTATAGCCCTAATAAAATTGCTTTACACGCCTCCCATGGCCGGGTTGCGCCTGAACGGGCTTCTATTGGACCCTTTTTGTGTATCTCGTGGTACTCGTCAGGGGTGCCCCCTTTCCCTCCTCCTCTTTGCCATCGCAATGGAGCCGATAGCGGCTCGGCTACGCCAACACCACGGGAACAGAGGATTGGGTTTTAGCACACGGGGGCTGCTCATCTCTCTCTACGCGGATGACATGACATTGTACATAGCAGATCCGGAGGTCAACCTGAATCCGTTGCTCAGGGAACTCAGTAAATTTGGCGGGCTCTCCGGTATATTCATCAACTGGACCAAGTCCACTTTATTCCCGCTTACAGAGGCTACCAAACCTTTTGATTTAGACCACCCGTTGACATGGGCGGAGGGCCCGATAAGGTACTTGGGCATCTGGCTGAGCCGGGACGAACAAGAAATTTGGAATTTAAACTATGGGCGAGCAGTATCTTGGCTGGAGGAGAAGATAAAGGTGTGGTCCCGGCTGCCGTTGTCGCTCGCTGGCAGAATTGCCATAGCTAAAATGGTTGTCCTGCCAAAATTTTTATATCTATTTATAAACATTCCACTTCTGTTAACTAGGGCCTTCTTTCTCACTCTTCGCTCACGGCTAATCTCGATGGTCTGGGCTGGGAAGCAGGCGCATGTCTCTTGGGAGCTGCTTACACTCCCTCTTACACAGGGAGGACTGGGAGCCCCGGATATTCCACTTTATGCGCACAAGCACAATTTCTATATCACTGGCTGCACCCCACCCCATTTCAGCCTCATGTTGCGGTTGAGACGGATGTTGCGGCGCCAGTCCCCCTTCAAGTAGCAGTATATCAACCATGCTGCAGGTCACGAGATGGGATAGACACCGTCGAGACCCTTCGCTGGGCCTGGGATAAATTGCGCGCCAGGGCCAACTTGAAGGTTCTCTATGCTCCTTCTATTCCGCTGGCTCGGAATCCTATGATTCCGGCGTTGGCAGACGGCGGGAGTGTTCAATTAGCGAAATCCATGGGATTTGAAACTTTCGCTGACCTCTACCCTGGTGATGTTTTTTGCGACCAACCGTAGCGCACAGCTGATGACACGATGAGCTTTTCTGAACTGTTCCTATATTACAAACTGAGAGCGACGTGCAGGCGACTACACGATACCTTTCCAACTCCCCCCACTCCTTTGCCTGCCCTTGAGCAGATGATCACTAATACATCGCCCCGCCGATTGATTATACGACTATATACTTCAATGCAAAACACTGCGCCGGTGATTGTGCATAAGGCACAACATGATTGGAACGTAGAACTAGACAATCAGATAACAGATGAAGTCTGGGCTTTCTGCTGCGGCCAACTTTCAATGCTATCGCCAAATTACAGGCTGAGGCTAATTAATTTCAAATACTTGCATAGGTTTTATAGATCCCCTTCCCAACTGCATCGCATGGGGATTAGACCTGATGGAAATTGTTGGAGGTGTGGGTTTGCCCCTGCTACCTTTCTCCACATGTCCTGGCTTTGCACACCAGTAGCAGCCTTCTGGGTAGACATATTTCATAAAATGCAGGAGATTCTAAGGATCCACAATGAACCTATACCGCTCATTGGTTTACTAGGATATGTCAAGGATACCAAGCCAGAGCATCGTAAATTACACGCCATGCTACTTCTGCTTGCTAAGCGACGGGTAGCGATTTACTGGGGGGATAGACCGGCTCCTACGAGCAAGGCATGGATACAAGATGTTGTTTTTAGTCACATTCAACTGTCCACCTTCTGGGAACTGATGCCGGCGGCCTCTAGACCCAAGAACATATGGGACCCGTTTTTGGATTGGTTGAAGGCCCAACACAGTAGCAACAGCCCCTCCCCGATCCCAGCTAACGGTTAGGGCTCACTCCAGCAAACACTGCGCAGATATGGAGGGAATGTCAGGCTAACTCATTGTATATTTCTGCTGTTTTGATGTTTATGGATAACCTGCGAGTGGGACCCTGCACGGCAATTGCTCTTATACCACATTCGCGGTACTAAAGGTGTAATCCTACTAGCTCAGATGGTTGCAATGTGAACTTGCACAAGAATGTACTATTCCCTGACTGTTTGTTAAGGTTTATGTTTACGCATCTCGAATTGTATATCCATCTGAGTTTGGCAACTGCAATATAATCTGAAATGAGAGATGTTGATTTTCTTGTTTGACCCCTCCGTCATCCGCTCCTTTATCCGCCACCATCGACGAGTGTCCACCTCGGAATCCTGCTGCCTAGCTGTCCTGGGCCCCGGATCCATTCCTGGAGGCGGTGTGGGTGGGGTCTGGACGCCGCAGGCAGCCCTTGAGTAGTAGTCCCGGCTCGCAGCGACTCCAAGATGGCAGCCCCGCCGGAGCGGTCTCCCGTCTCCTCCTGACGCCCCCGTGCTCTGTGGCTGCTTGCTGTGCCATGTGTGGAGGGGAGACCCCGGGGGCTGCTGGAGCCGACCCGGCTGGGGACTGGAGAGCTGAACATCGATCCGCTGAGGATCACGCCCGGAAGAGGTGAGGGGTGCTGGGAGCGGCCTGGGATGGCCCCGCCTGCCGCACGCTCAGTGGTGGATCCTGAGGTGCCGGAGGGCTGGAGTGGAAGATCGGCCGTCGATCGGGCGGTGAGAGGGTTGGCGTTCTGCCCCACGCCCTTCTGGTGATCCAGGCCGTCGGAGCCCGGAGTTGCCCCTCGTTTGCTGGCCAGGCGCGGGGCCCCGGAGTATGGGCCTGCTGCCGGCGGCTGGAGCGCCTGGACCCGCGCGCTTTTCCTGGTGCCGCAACAAGTGATGGGAGCCCTCGGCTGTCATACGGACAGCTGTGGGGGAGGTGGCGAACTCTTCACCCCGTGACATCGCACAGAGGCTTGGCTGCGTGCAGCAGAGGCCCCGAGGTGGGTGGTGGCCCCCCCTAAGAGGGATCCGAGCACCTGAGTTGGGGATGAGACCCTGAGGAGCCAGCTGCCCCGAGCTGACAGTGAGCCAGAGGGCCATCCATCTATCGCGGAGCCTGATGTTAGGAGGTGAGGAGCTGGGGTGCAGCCTGGGCCCAGCCCGCCTGCCGTGCTTAGCCATGGACCCTGGGGTGGGCGGAGGACAGGAGGGAGAGTTCGTCCGTCGGCTCGGGCGGCAGAGGAATCGGAGTCCTGTCCCTCTCCACCCCCATCGTGTCTAGGGGCTCATGGTGCACGGGACTCCCCTGCGCCCTGCCTGAGTGGGGGGTCCCTGGATCCGGGCCGACCGCTGCCACGTGGAGCATCTCTTGCAATGCACGCTCTCTTCCCCGATGCGGCGGCGGTGTGAAGAGGACGCCTCGGCTGTTAATCCGGACAGTGGCGATGGGCTGGTGGGTCTCCCCCTCTCCTGCAGAATCATTGTGGAGCCTGCGACGGTCGGCTGCGGCCCCGGGGTAGACGGGTGCCTCCCGGAGGGGTTCGCCTGCCGCATTGGGCGGCGGGGTGTGCGGGGCCTTCCTTCCTCCCCCCCCGGTTGGCCTGCCCCCTGCATCTCCTCTGAACACTACCCCTGCACTTTATCCTGGGCCAGTCCCTGCACCCCGGGCCCGGCACTGATCCCGGCCTACTGTGGGACCCGCACGCCTGAATCCTCGTCTGGGGGCGCGGAGGGGGACTGCTGGGAATGAGCATCGGCCATCGGTCGGGCGGCGGGGAGCTGTGTGGACTGCGCCCCCCCTCCTCTTCTTCCTCCTCTTTCCCTTCCCCCCACCTGAACGCCGTACAACTACATTGACCTCCAGCCTTGCTGGGCGGCAACCATGGGAAGAGACCGGGCACCGAAACCCCCACAACACAGACTAAAATGGACCAGTTTATGACCACGGACTCTGGGGCAACGGGAGGGACCGCTGACAAAGACGCCCCCTCCGCTACAGACCTGTCCACAATCCTCCAAGCCATCCATACCTCATAATCCTCGGTGGAAGGCAAGATCTCAGAAGTCCGGGTTGACATGACTCTTATCCGGCAAGACCTCCGCAACGCTGCGGCCCGGATCAAGGAAACGGAATCCTGTATATCCACGGTAGAGGATGACGTCCAACAACTTAAAGACCAGGTCGCTCGCCTCCAGACTCATACCCAAGAGCTGCACAGACGGGCTGAGGATGCTGAAAACAGGTCAAGGCGAAACAACCTCCGCCTGGTGGGGTTCCCAGAGGGTGCGGAACAGGGCCGGACAGCTGACTTCACTGAGCGCTGGCTGCGCTCGTGGATGCCCAAGGGCTCCCTCTCCCCATGGTTCGCAATTGAGCGGGCGCACAGATCTTTTGCACCCAAACCACCGCCGGTTGCGCCCCATTGACCGATAATCATGCGGATCCTTAACTTTAGAGATCGGGACTCCATCTTGGCCGAAGCCCGTAAGCAGCAACACCTCAAGTATCAAGGCCAGACAATCATGATCTTCCTCGACAATACCCGCGAGGTCCAGGGCCAGCGTCGCTCGTTTGGAGAAGTTAAACAAAAGCTGCGTGTCCTCAACATCCAATACAGGCTCCTCTTCCCGGCCCGCCTCTGGGTAGTGTTCCAGAACAGAACCCTTTTCTTCGACTCCCCTGAGGAGGCCTGGACATGGGTGACGGAGGAGCGCCCCTTAAGGCTCAACACCCGGAGCCCATCTCCCAAAGACAGTACTGGAGGTACCCGCCGGGGCCCGCCTGGCCCACGGCCGCAGCGCACCCGCTCACGCAGGAGGCGGGGCCCGAGATGGGCCCGCTCGGACTCACCATTGGGTCCCTCTCGTCATCTAGCATCCAGAGCGCCCCCGCGTGATCTCCTCGCGGTGCGGCGAACTGGCTCCTCAAACCGTTCGGACCCGGGGGGCGCCTCACCCCACCCATCGCTGCCGGATCTGGCGGACACAGACCTCTCTCGAAGCCCGACCCTTCCCACGGGGCCCTCTTGAGCCTACCATAATCTACCGGCCGTAACCGGTTCCACGGTCCTGGTGCTGCACTTTAGCTTATCATCACTTCTATCTCTTCCTGGCGCGATACGGCTACGATAGGGTTTGGCATTCTGGCTTTACTAGGGGATCGAGAGTGTAGCCATTCTTGTGCGCTGCGTCCTCCCATTCGCTCTCCGTAAGGTCACGGTGGATCCTCAGGGTACCTACGTCGCCCTGGAGGGAACCGTGGGGGACCGAGTTCTAAACCTGCTGTCCATATACTCTCCACCATCGCTGATGGCTCCCACACTCAAGCGACTTGCGGGGTTGATAGCCGCCCTGCCTCCAGGTATGACCATTATAGGGGGAGACTTCAATGCAGTCATGGACCCTGCCTCGATGCGGCTGGAGACCCCTCGACCTCTAGAATTTCCCAGGCCAAGCTTTTATCGAATTGGGCGACCGCCCTAGGGGTCTGCGACGCCTGGAGATTGTGGCACCCCATGGCCCGACACTACACCCACACCTCGGCAGCTCACCATACTCCTGCACGACTCGACTACATTTTCATGCCGGCCCTAGATTGTCGGATAATCAAAGAGATGACCATACTCCCCAGAGGTATATCCGACCACTCTCCAGTGACGATGCGGGTGGGTGATCTCCCGGAGTCTTTGCGCCCGATTTGGAGGCTGAACACCTGGTTTCTCCAGGACCAAGAATTTCGTGACTCGGTGGGCAGCGAGCTCCGTCACTACTTCACTGCCAACCGAGGCTCCGTTCCCTCCCCTGGTACTCTATGGGAGGCCGGTAAGGCCACCATTCGCGGTTTCGCCAAGGGCCAGCTCAAATTTAAATGAGCTGCGCAGGACTCCCGGCTTACCCTCCTAGAAGCTCATGCCACCCTAATTGAAGGTCAGCCGCCCAAAGAGAGGACCGAGGCCCTGGACAGGAGACTGGCATTCCTGCGTGATGAGATCAGGCAGACCTCCCTGGAGGCTGCCAGACTGCTATGGAGGTCCTAGGTGGCGCGAGTTTACGGGTGGGGAGATAAGAATGGGAAGCTCCTCCATAGGCTGGCCACATACCCGATGGCCAACCGCATCATTCCTGAAGTGATAGCCCCAGATGGCGAGGTCCAGCGGTCCCCGGTGGCAGTGGCCCAGTGCTTCGCTGCATACTATACCGCCCTTTATGCTGCGCAACCCCCCACCCTCTTACTTTTGGACCTGCTCCGTCGAGAACGGATCCCTCTCCCGCAACTTAGTGAACCTGAGGCAGAGGCGTTGGACCTCCCGATTACTCCGGAGGAGGTCAACAAGGCAATTTCTCGCATGGCTTCCGGTAAGACCCCGGGGCCAGATGGACTCCCACAGGAGTTTTACGCAACCTATCGGGACACGCTGGTCCCCCACCTCCTTGAGTTGTACGCAGAGGCGACTGATAAAGGCTCGTTTCGCACCTAAACCAACATGGCCACCATCGTGGTGATTCCCAAGTCTCAACCCCCCTTGAAGCACTGCTCCGACTACCGTCCTATTTCGCTCATCTTAAGGTGTTTGCCTCCATCTTGGCCAATCGTGTACGACCGTACCTGGCCAAATTAGTTCATCCTGACCAACACTGCCTCAGGCGTCTCCACCTCGCCCTTGCGAACCACCAGCGCTTGACTCCATATTTGTCCCTTCTTCTCGTTGACTTCAAGAAGGCTTTTGATTCAGTGGACTGGCGGTATCTGGATGCAGTGTTGACGGAAATGGGGTTTGGGGCAAACTTTTGCAAACTAGTGAAGACGCTGTATTGCCGGCCGAGGGCCCGAGTACTGGTCAATGGAGCACTGTCGCAGTCCTTTCCCATCAGAAGGGGTACGAGGCAGGGATGCCCCCTCTCGCCCCTCCTCTTTGCTTTGGCAATGGAGCCCTTGGCGTGTTTCATACGCTCAGACGAGCGGATTATGGGGTGGAAATGGCCTGGACTAGAGGAGGACAAAATCGCTCTCTACACGGATGACGTCCTCCTTTACCTGGCTGAGCCAGCGCAGTCGAGACCCCGGTGCCTCCGGGTGCTGAGCCTCTTTGAACAGACCACTGGTCTTCGCTTGAACTCCACTAAGTCCGTCCTGGTCCCACTTCATCTCTTGAGAGAGTGCTTTCAATGGCAGTCCACGATACCCCTTCGACGACAGTCCTTCAAGTATCTTGGGATCTGGGTAGCCCTCCTCCCAGACCTCGCCTGGGCGCTCAACGTCACTCCCCTAGTAAAGAAAGCTCAGGCTGACCTCCTCCGATGGCAAACACTGCCACTGAACTCAATGGGCAGAATAGCCCTCTTCAAAATGATGATTTTACCTAGGTTCCTCTACATGCTTCAGAACACACCCCTTCCCTTCTCACGTGTGTGGTTCCGGGAAATGGATAGCCTGGCCATCAAGTTCCTATGGGGGGGGGGGGGGTCGGAGACCACGTCTGGCCCTCACTCAGTGCCGGATCCCGCCCTTTGACGGCGGTCTGGGGATGACGAACCTACACCTCTATTATTTAGCCACTCGGCTCCTTACTTTGCATGACTGGTTCAACGATGGCTGGTTGGACCCGGCATATAGACTGGAACTGCACACCCTAGGTCTGCCCAACATTCAGGGGATGCTATATGGGAACACTGTCCCCAGAATCCTACCCGAGGTCACGCGCGGGGTACTCCTGGCCTGGCGGGCCTCTCTGTGCCACACCCAGAGGTCGGGTAAATTGACTCAATACACCCCACTTTGGCAGGGCGCCCAGCTCCGAGAGGTCGCCGGCTTATCTGGCTTTCGAGCGTGGGACCTAATTGGGATCTCGCAGCTAGGGAACGTCTGGAAAAGGGACAATATGCGTACCTTTCAGGACCTTCAACGCCTGTACTCCCTGCATATCTCACAGTTGTATCGCTACCTGCAGCTGTGCCACACTCTTCACTCGCACGTCCCAGTGGGTACGTCTATACCCGAATACAGCCCGCCTGAAGCCCAGGTTATGACTGGGGGGATTTCTCGTATCTACCGCTCCCTCATGAATAATACCCCCAATACGCTATCACGGCTCAGAGACAGATGGGAGGGATGGCTTGGGTCCTTAGATGATGATGATTGGAGGGATGCGCTAATGGCCCCCAGAACAATCACAGCCTCAGGGTGGCTTTGCCTGGTCCAAATATACTACCTACACGCCGCTTATCTCACACCGCTGCACCTCCACCACGCCGGGCTCCGCCCGGAGGCATCCTGTCCACGCTGCAACCACCCACAGGCCGATTTCTTCCATATGGTATGGCTTTGCTCTGTAATCATCACACGCTTCTGGGAATCGGTGATAGGGGAACTTACTGAGGTCCTAGGCTGGGAAGTACCTCTTAACCCAACGAATGTACTCCTGGGAATCACTGAAGGGCTGGACGGCTCTAGAGCCGACAAACTTTTTCTGAATTCAGCCATGATGGTGGCCAAGAGAGACATTGCGGCGAACTGGCTGAACTTGACTGCCCCCGCCATGTCACGATGGCGCAGGGGGGTGGACTGGTGTGCGGCACAGGAGCGGCCCCTGTACGAGGCCAGGGGATGCCCAAAGAAATATCGCAAGGTGTGGGGTAAATGGGTGGGGGTGATAGAAGACTAACGCTCTCTTTGGATACTTGCGAGATGTGGTGGGTGTCATTCTGCTCCTTATTGTTCATCAAGGTCATGTATAACGCCGTAAGGTCAATATGTTTCTCATGTGCACTGAGATCTGCACTTGCTGTTGGTCTTTTGTCTTTTTACGAATGTCTCTTACAAAAATCAATAAAGTAGGTTATAAAAAAAAAAAAAATATGTCAAACAGGTGTAGACCAATCTTACCAAGTTTACAATAGAGAGCACATGCCTTTAGCACTGATTAGCAGTGATAAAGTGCCCAGAGTCATGAAACCACCAACACCAGGTCAGAAAAAATACAGTGGGAAGGCAAAAAGTTCTGGGATGATCCTGCAAAAAGGGCCAACAGTCAAGATTAGCCAGCAGTGAACGGGGCCTAACTTCCACCATGGAGCATGACAGTTTAGATATGATCTCACTAGCCTAATGTAGTACTGTCCCTTTGGAAATCTGCAGGAACCGCAGTTGCTGCGACATAGGTTATCAAACTTTCAATCCATAATGTCCACTTTGTTATGTTTCATATAGAGGCCCTCATATAGACATGTTCATATATGCCCTAATATAGACATAATCATATATGCCCTATTATGGTCATAATCATATATGCCCTATTGTAGTCATGATCTCCTATGTCCTTATATAGGCATGATCTTTCACCTACATTAGTTCCCTACAGTACACAACGAACACTGAGGGTTGAACGTTATCTAGTCTGTGGTTTGAACACTGAAGGGTTTTTCCTGAACACAGGACTACAATGTACTCATAAATTATGCATGAGCATTCACCAGCTACATCTCCTGCATAATGTGTATGTACAAAGTTCACCCCTGACGTCTTCCTCATGTCTAACAAAGACCAATACACACCATACTGAGGGATGAGACACTTTAGGGTATAAATACACCACATCTTGCCATGGTAAGATAGAGGAAACCGAGACTTCCATGCCGACACACTGATCAGAGACGCTGAGGCTCCTGCATGCAGTCGCTCCAGCTGACAGCGGTCTAACACAGCCCTTGCAGGGTGTCCAACTCGAGACCAGGACGGGGTCCCACACTCTCTCTATTCAGGTAATGGGGTTCGACTAAATCCTAGAGGGATTCTTGGCTCTTAGGCTTTTAGACCTACACACATGCTAGGTACACTTAGGTGCATCTAGTTAGGCATCGTAGGAGTATGCGCACTTTTATAATGCATTTTATATATTCATATATGTAACCATTATTATTGCAATATGGTAGAACTGTACTATCCTTTCACTTTTATTGTACTGCTGATAATATATCTCTGCTACTGTTTGCTGGTTGTTGCAGCACATATATTATACACTAGAATAACAACTGTTCAATAAATACTTATTGAAACGCCCAGACTGTTTATTCTGTGTAACTCTCTGAGACAAACCGAACAAGTAAGCACGAGTGACTGAGCAAAAAGTAGTACATTGTTTCCACGATTCTGAGGGATCAGGGTTGTCATGATCTAAGGTTGCCAGAAACTAATCTCTCCACGATAAGAGGAGATTCTAGTGGCACTGTGAGCTAGCTAATGCAAAACAGGCTAACATACGTGGTGGGGGTGCACAGAGCCAGTCTGCCACCAAGCCCACAGTTTATGCTATACAAACGTGCAGGTCCTGCAGGGGTACTATAGGAACTACACAACAACTTAGCTGCCTTAGAGGACAGGGGTTCTGTTATGATATGTTATCAGTATTTTATAGCACACTTATCACCCGAGAGGATATCCAGGCGCTACAGGCCGGAGTGTGAGGTCAACCCCGGAGGGCTTACTTGAAGAGCTACGTCTTTAGCTTATTGTAAAAATAAAGAAGAGAAGAGGAGGCTTTGATGTGTTGTGGGAGGTCATTCCAGGCTTTAGAAGCCAGGTATGAGAAAGTGCGACCCTCTATTCTGTTTTTGTGTATGCGTGGGGTGTGTGCTACTGAGAGACCAGCAGAGCGGATGTGTCTGGAAGGTTGGTGGAAATGAGTGCGGCTGTTCAGGTAGGCTGGGCCTGTGTTGTGGAGTAATTTGTAGGTGTGGGTGACGAGTTTGAAGTGTGCACGCTTGTGTACTGGAGTCAGTAGAGTTCACTAAGTTGTGGTTTGATTTGGGCTTGGTGTGAGAGATGGAGGACTAGTCTAGCTGCTGCATTCTGGACAGTCTGAAGTCTTGTGAGCTGGTTAGTCATTCCTGTGTAAATGGTGTTGCCATAGTTCATTCTGCTAGTGATGAAGGCTTGGGTGATCATTTTCCTGGTGTTGTCCGGAAGCCACTTGAAGGCACTTGAAGATTTTCTTCAGCATTCTTAAGGAGCTGAAGCAGGATGAGGCAATTGCGTTGACTTGGGCAGCCATATTTTTTTTATGTATAATAATTCAGAGGTTTCTTGCCTGTGAGCTGGAGGTGGAGTGGGTCTGAGGTCTGTAGGCCTCCAAGTGGAGTACCATGGTGAGGCATATTTCCCGAAGACCACCATTTCGGTCCTGTCCAAGTTCAGCCTGAGGCAGTTAGACTTCATCCAGGTGGCCATTTCGGTCATGCATGCATGCAGTGAACCTAGTCCTGGTTTAGTGGCTATTCTCTGAGAGTGACAGTAAGTATCAGTTGTGTCACTGACATATGTCAGGATGTCTATGTGGTGCCCCTAAAATCAGTTGGGGGCACTGCTGGGAAGGTGGGCACGATGTCTCTGATGCTTCTGCAGGGGTGTCTAATGCTGAATGAATCTCAATGAAGGTTTTTTATTAATAAAATGTTCACAGTGTTGCCCTGGTAGTTCTTTGACAGATGGCAAAAGTCCATTGGATATACATGCCTTTCCAAGGGTTGTAATTGCAGTATTCACTGTTGATTATACAGATAGTGTGCACCCTGATGGCAGATTGCATTCACCACACCATGTGCAGAGTTTTCTTTAGGCCGTCATGTTACATGCTGCTTTGTAGAGACAAAGATGGGCTTTCACATTTGACTGATGTCTCCTGACTGGAATCTGAGGTTCATAGGCATCACAAGAGGGCATTATGCCTTGCACCTCTGCAGACCGGTATGTGCACTATGGACTGTCTGCTGCTTTTTAGTGAACCAATTTTATCAAATAGGTGGATGCGCTCTGGCAAGTAAAGAGCCACCTCTTGTCACCAGTGTGAGTGGGTGGTAACAGCCTTGACCACAGCTTACAGGCATGCATTGTTTAGGAAGAAGAACAAGGCACAAAGGCACACCCTGCTTTTCTGCTTGCAGGCAAAGGCCGTCTCAAGCAGCGCCCAAGCCCTTTTATTGCTGCTCATGACATCACAGGCAAAATCAGAAGTGAGAGGAGAAACAAAGGGAGGGGGTTAACAAATGCAAGTAATTATATATTAAGTTGAAAGGCTGACCTATGGCACTAGTAGGGTGGTACAGAATGAAAGGTTTAAAAATTGTGCTGGAGCTGACCCATGAATGGCTTTATGGACAGGGCAAATGATTTTATATTCAATCCTTTCTTTCACAGACAGCCAATGAAGTGCGTTTAGAGCTGAGGTGATGTCATCATAGCCATTCACATTAAAGATGAAATGAGTAGTGTAGTTTTTTTTAGCTATTTTTAGTTTCATTAAGACTTTGGATCAGAGGCCAACATAGACTCCATTATAATAGTCGATAAAAGAAATCCTTTGTTTCTCCTGCAAATCCTAGGTGTCTAGAGAACTGAACTTGAGAGAAATGCCTTCAAAGCCTCAAGAATATTTTGCTTTATCAAATTTCAAATTTCTAATTTATTTTCAAGTGCATAGTTACTAAACACCATTGCAATACAAACTTTAAAAATAAGATCGTAAGAGCACGTTAAAAAGATAGAGTTGAACATTTTGCTTTAGATTATGAAACACCACAGTGTCGTCTTCAAACAAGATGGATCTAATGCTACTATTTCCGATGCAATATCATGCATCCATATCATCTGATATAATGTACGTGTGTACAATATATATGAAAATTATAAGTAGAAAGTGCCTTTTCATACATGTAAACTTGTACAGCAGGAAACAACACATAGGGGCATATTTCTGAAATCTGTGGTGCAGGGCAACACAGCAAGTTGCCTCGCTGTGCTGCCCTGCGCCAAAGGGAAAGGGCAGGAATGCGCCATATTTATCCAATAAGGCGCATTCCTGTCCTTTCCCCTTGCGCTGATGCCGTTTGGCAACCTAGTGCCAAGGCAGGCACCCTTGCACCGTGGTCTAAGGGTGCCTGTTTTGTAGGCAGGATTGTTTTTCTGCAGGAAGGGGCACCTTCCCGCACAGAAAAAAATTCTGAGAGGCTTTTTCCTCTTTCTACGTGTGATGCAGCACACATAGAAAGAGGAAAAATGAGGAGAAATAAACATATTTCTCCTCGTTACGCCTCTCCTGGGGGGCGTATCTTTTTGGCACATTCCCAGGTTTACCAGGTTTGGTAAATCTGGGAATGCATCAAAAACCATGAGAGTTGCGTGGGAACGCCCACACAAAGCCATGGAACGCCTTCCTGGCACAGAGTAATGCAGCACAGCGGTTTGCGCTGCGTTTCTTTACTCCGGATTTATGAAGCCATTTAGAGCCATGCAAAGTGGCTTGGCGTGACATCCTAAATCTGACTTAGAGGTTTGCGTCACGCATGTACCACGTTGCGTGGTGTAAGCATGATGCAAATCTCTCTTTAATATGGCCCAAAGTGCTATTTTTAAATGCACAAGATTGAAAAATATCAATTACTTCACCGCCTGAGTCCTCACAATGTACACAGAGGGGTCGATTCCGATCTCGGCTGGTAGGGCACCGAATCGGATTCGGCTGAACCGGATCCGATTCGGAGCCCTTTTTCCCGACCGATTCGTACGTGCGTCCGGGCGAACGAGTACGATGCGAGCGCGTGCGAATTCGCCGACCGACTCGTATGCCCGTCCCAACCGCACCGACCGACTTGCACGGATGCGCTTCGCACCGCGCAATGGAGACGTTCCCCGGCCGGGCAAGTACGATGCGCGCCGCGAGCAGTCCGACCGACTCGCGCCGTCCGGCTCGAAGAAGCAGTCGGAGCCGCACTTTGGGGGTCCGTGTCGGACCCCTCTGTACGCGTAGCCGAGCGAGTCGCACACAGGGGGGACCCATGGGTCCCCCCTACCTGTGCATGTACGGCGCGAGTCGCTTCACCGCGTACCCGCTGTGGGGGGCGCCCTTGTTCGCCTCGCACCCATTGAGTCAATGGGAGCCCGCGTACGAGTTGTACGACAGGCTCCCATTGACTTCGATGGGAGTCCGACCGACTCGAGTCCGATAGCATACGTGCACATCGTACTCGTTCCGTCGGGCTGCTAAGGTCCGATTCGGTCGGAAATCTCTCCGGGTCCGGCTCGGTCGGAGAGATTTCCGGCCCGAATCGGAATCGGCCCCAGAGTGTTCCGGCATATAAAAATGGAATTTGTGTTCGGAATGCATAGGGTTTTCAGTAGTGGAAATGATTGCCCTAACATACAGTTTATTTTGAGACGTTCAAATTAGCCTATGTTAATGAAAACACATATTCCAATAGAAAGTACGCTGTTGATTTCTATTGTTCGATAGTGGTAGATTTACTTACGATTGCACACGTTAAATGTCACATTTTAATGCTGCAAGTACATATTTTAAAGTACATTATGCATATGTTTTTCTGCACATAGGTTTTATACAGTGTACCGCATAATATTAATAAATGCACATCTTTTTTTGGACAATCCTAATACCATCCTTTCTTGCACACGCAATGGTGCTTGATCTATTCAACATCTTCCTAAAAGTCGCAAAGACCGTGCTAATGACTTGCAAACGCAAAGTCAGAAATTGCAATGAACACTAGTCCTTTGCATTTTGTAATGACAGTTTTTTTGTATTTTTATTATGTTTTAATGGCAAACAAAAGTACGGCACAGTACATCAATTTCAACAAGGTGCGGTAGCTCCTGGGGAGCCAGACAAAAATCACATTGGTTATTACTCAGCATTACAATAATGTCATCCCTCCACAAGCCATAATTCTCCGACAGCTGTTCCCACATCAGAAGGAGACAATTTCGTAACAATCATCGCTGAACCACACTGGGGTTAATCTCAGTGGCGGCTCCTCCGCTATGGCGGAGGAGCATCGCCCCACTGCTTCAGCTGCAAACTGAATACAAAAAATAAAATGAAAAAAACACTAGTTATTTTCATTTTGGTTTTTTTATTCAGCTTGCAGCTGAAGCCAGGTGGGCGGGCTGGGCTCCCAGCATCACAGAGGGAGGAGTGGTGGCAGCACCTAAAGTGTGCATGAAGCTTTGGCCGGCCAACTCGAGCCAGCCAAAGCATCATGCACACTCTGCATTCTCTCCACGTAGGCTGTATTACAGCCTGGGTGAAGAACATGCACAGTCTGCCAGTCCCTGTCTGAGCGCCGAACCACCAATGCAGCATTGTGATTGGCCAGGGGATTCTGGGAGGCTGTGTGCTTCCTGCCGAGAGGAGGACGGTGAAAGAAGAGGCGGCAGCCGGCGGTAAAGAGGTAAGTGTAATTTTCTAAAATTATTCCCCCTTCCTTGTTCCCTCTCCCCCCTGCCCCACTCCCCCTGGTCGGTAGCAGCCGCTACTGGTTAATCTGACTGTGCGACACATGATGTAAGCATAAAGTTCCGAATGGAGTCCTGATTTCCCTTTGTTGTGAGGTTGCAGGCAATAAGTCACTGTACAATTCAGTTTGTTCGCAGCAGTACGTGAGTTCCTGTAACCGCTGAGCTTTCGTCGGTGCCCTACCACGACCCTAGTACCGCACCACCAACCTCTTAGCTAATAGCAGCGCCAGAGCAACAAATTTGCAATCACCAATGGGAATCTTTTGGACCCATCCCAGCAGCGCAACTAGTGGGGTAATTGGCGCCTGTAGAGCAAGTATTTCCTGCTTAGTGTGCGTAACCTGTGTCCAGAAGCTCTGAATCGGTTCACAATACCATGCCAGGTGAATAAAGTCAGCCTTACTCCAATCGCAGTGTGCACAATTGTAACTGTCTCTCAATCCCCCTTTGAACAACTTCCATGGAGTGTAATAAAGACAGTGTAAAGCAAAAGTCTATGAGTCGTAATCTACTACTTGGGAGCAGGGTCATCTTAACAGCATTATAGGGCCCCAGGCAAAGCAGTGCACTGGGCCCTGCCTACACGACCACTCACATGAATAAAAGTGCTTAACGGAAAATTAGTGTTAAATTCTGGTCTGCATGGGCCTCTATGCTCGTGGGGCCCCTGGGCAACTACCCAGCATATCCATGCGTTAAGACAGCACTGCTTGGGAGCAATTCTCCTGTTTGTGCACAGCAGTAAAACCACATCTCTTCTGTGACGGGTTGCTTAAGATTCACTTCCCATGCCAATCCTGCCGAAGGAATACCCCCAGTAATCGATTTCTGCACAGCACCATATCTAAGGGACATCAGCTACTGAGAACTTCTAGCAGTCATCACAATTTCAAGAGGACCGGATCTATCAAGTTCCTGAGGAAACGTCGGAGTGAGCTGCTTACTTATCATTTTAAGCTTATGCAGCAAGTAATAGTTCAATGGTATAGGCGTGTGATTGAGTGCGATTGCATCCTGGTCAATAAATGTCTTGCTGTCATACCGGTCACCCCATTTTACTAACTGCAATTTATGAAGTTGAGCGCATGCCTTGGGCTCAGTCTCGGCACCAAACAGCGGATGCCCTGTAGTGAGGCTGCAGGGGTATAACAAGTGGCAGAGATAATCTATGACATAGCATATCCCAAGCATGCACTGTACTCTGCACAGTGTTACTCTTGTTTACCCTATGAACCACACTGGCCCAAAGTGCTACATTGAGTGGATGTGGATGTGCAACATCAGCTTCAATCACCAGTTGAGGTAAACAGGAGGATGAAACCAATAGTAAGCAATATGCGGCTGAGCGCGCATGCAATATAGTTCCATATCTGGAATGGAAAACCCTCCTAGTTTATACGGCAGTGTTAATGTAGTCCAGGCTTTACGCTGGTGCTTTCCGGCCCATACCAATTCTGCTAACAAGGTGATAAGGGTACGATTTTTTTTTTCGTCAAGGCAATAGGTATATTCACAAAATAGTAAAGAAACCCTGGCAGTACCACCATATTAACCAAGTCGATATGCCCTGCCATAGACAGAGGTATTTTAAGCCCACCAGCAATTTTGGGGCATATTTACTAGAAATTGTCTGAGAGTGGAGCTGCGCCAAATTTGGTAGCGCCGTGCTCCAACATTTTCAAAACGCAGGGATGCGCCGTATTCACAAGAATATGGTGCCCCCCTGTGTTTTCCCAAGTGCTGGTGCTACATTTAGCTAGCACCAACGCAGGCGCCCTTGCACCATGGTGCAAGGGTGCATGAGTAGCAGGGAATGATTGTTTATGTGCAGGAAGGTATCCCTTCCTGCACATAAACAATCACTAATGGCGATTTGTTACTTCTATGTATGCTGCACAATGCAACACATATAAAAGTAGCAAATCGTCATTATTTAATGATTGTTTATGTGCAGGAAGGGACATCTTTTTGCACATAAACAATCATTAATGGCATTTTGCTCTGTTTGTGAGTGCCGCAGAATGCAGCACACATAGAAAAAGAAAAAACGAGGAGAAATAAAAGTATTTCTCCTTGTTTCGCCATTCTAACACCTGCTCTTGCATGGCATGAGTTTTTGACACTGTCTCAGACTTACACCTATTGCACGCGCCTTTCACGCTAAGTGATGCATGTAAAGAGGCCTTATTTACAAAGCGGCATTAAGCCACAAAAAGTTGCTTAATGTCGCTTTGTAAATATGGAGAAGGACATATCGCCACCAGAACGTCGCTAAAAGTGACGCTCTGGTAGTGATAACCCCTTGTAAATATGCCTCTTTGCCCTCTAGCTTAGAAATAGCTCTGCCATAGTTTAAAGACAGAACTTCCTCCTTATCTAAACTGATCCAAATCCCCAAGTACTTTATGGGAGAGTCTAGCCACATTAATGGGTAGTCCATTTCAAATGGTCGAGTGCAAGATGTAAGGGGAAATATATGTGATTTGGCCTAGTTTATAGAGAGCCCTGATCACGCCCTAAATTGTATGAAGGCCCGAGGTGTGAAGCCCACTTTGTGGGTTATGGACATACAGAGTAATGTCATCCACATAAAGGGAAATGAAGGAGGTCTACCCCCAAATCGCAGAGAATAGTCACTGTACTTTTGCCGTAATGTAGCCACCAGGGTTCCAGTGCGATCAGAAAAAGAATAGGAGACAGGGGTCACCATTGCGTGGTTCCCCTTTGCACCGCATTGGGTGCTGATACTTGCCCATTCAAATACAGTTTGGCTATTGACTTAGTGTATAGTAGTTGTACTAAGTTAACCACACAAATTAAGAAGGGATACCCATACAAGTTTGTGTAGCAAATAAAAGATCCTACTCAAGGGAATCAAATGCCTTTGTGGCATCAAGGAAGATCACAGCAGTCTCTGTATCTGAGTTTACCTTATTCAATAGAGCAAAAAGCGTACAAAGATTATGGGCCATTGACCATCCTGTTACAAACCCTGCCTGGTCGGACAATGCCAAATTTGGCATGCAAAAGTGCAAGCCGGTTGGCCAATATTATTGCTAGTATTTTATTATTGCAGTTCATTAACGAAAGTAGCCTGTAGGAGTCACAGTCTCTGCTAGTCTTGTTGGGCTTAAGAAGCGTAATTATTATGGCTTCCTTCAAAGAATCTGACCACTCCCCCCGTCTCCAGCACCTCCATACACATTGCATGGAGATGAGGCACGAGCAGATCAATATAACATTTTATAAAGCTCAGCTGAAAGCCCATCTAAGCCCAGTGCCCTTCCACTGGGCTGTTATTTAATAGCATCAGTGTTTTCCTTCATTCTAATGGGACGCACTGAAAATTATTTCAGCCACGCTGATGCTACTCTATCAAGATACCTGGAGATGCTGTTAGCATCAAGATTCAAATGAGAGGCATACAATGACATAAAGTAATCTACAAATACCCTTCCAATGCCATCCAAGTCGTGCAGCATCTCCCCATCGGAGTTGCAAATTTGTGTCACTGCCGTTGCCACGCAAGGTCTCCTAATTGCTTGGGCTAAGTCCTTACCCGGTTTCCCACCCTCACAATAAGTGCAAGCTCAGGTGCATTTTCCTAACTATCGAGCCTCCCTTTCTGCCGTGTCATTATACTCTGATATCTTGTCCCGCAAGGCTGCTCGAAGGACAGAAGAGGAGTCACCACTGAGCCTGCTTTCCAGTTGTTTGATGTCAGCCTCCAACTCAGTGAGGTGAGATCGCAACATCTTCAGCACCCCATATTGCTTTGAGATACATTCCCCTGTGAGCACCACCTTGAAGGGCTGCCACAGGGAAGAATACGTGGCTACAGATCCCTCATTGTCATTAAAATAGTGATCTATCACTGTCTGAATCTCCTGGTGGAAAACTGCATCTAGTAAAGCATTTGGTGGGAGTCTCCACAGGCGGGCAGCGTGAGGATACCTGAGAGGTCAAATACACTGCACAACCGGCGAATGATTGGATACTATTCGAGCGAGGTGCATCACATCTACCATACAAATGCTGACATCATTAGTCACTAACTAGAAGTCTAAGTTCGACCACATGTCATGGACCCCACAGTAGAATGTGCCCTGTTGAAGGTCAGGATGTCTAAGCCTGCAGACATCTTTGAAACATCCATCTTCCAGGATGTGGCGGAGTGCCAAGGCAGAATGTACGTTGGCTCTCACTAAGAATTGTGATCTATCTAAACTCGGATCAATAGTCGCATTAAAGTCACCCCCCCCTCAGATTATAGACCCAACATGCTCCATTTGCACTAGGGCCCACAATTGTTAATACATTTCTGGATTATCGGCATTGGGACCATAAGTTTGCCCGAGGAACCGAGGCTGAGCCGCCAGCACCCCAATCAAAATTATACATCTCCCCTCAGGATCTGATACTGTGTGAATTGGCTGGACCGTTATGCCCCGCTTAGTAAGAATAGCAACCCCTCTAGCATAGGAGGAATAGGATGCTGCAAAGCTCAGTGCAGCCTATTTAGTAAACAAGTCAGGGACCTAGTCAGACAACAGATGTGTCTCCTGTAAGAAAGCTATATCTATCATGTCTCTGCCTCAAGGACCACATTAATTAAGAAGAAGGAGAGAGAGGTACGTAGTGGACCTTGCCTCCTGTATCAAATAGATAATCAAAAGAAATCCACTTGAAAGCCTATACTGATATCCTTCCAGATATAGTAGTATTCCTTAAGGGAAAAGATTTACTTTTCTTAAAATAACCCTCACCCACCAAAAGGTCCCTTGGTGGCATGCTTCATCATCGGGTTCTTCCCGCCTCACTGTGGGACGGGGCGTGCTGCAACCGACGGAGATGTGGGAGCACTTTCTGGAAGGTGTGGGCTATATTACTAAAAGATAGGAGTGCAAGGGTCAGTAAGATAGTGAACAAAAATTCTAAAAAATACCTGGCCACTAGGGACCTAAACTTTATTGAATCCTGTGACTGGTATTGTTAAAAACGGGGGTGTTTGAGGTGCACAATATAATGTATGTGTTACTCCTGGTCTACATGTTTCAAGCCTTCCCCTTCTGCTTTTCTTCAGGACCAAGTACGATTGATCCCTAATACCACTCCTGAATATTGGCTATTGTATTCTTTAGTGCCTATTCATGGTATATCATTGTGCGTTATACGATACCCAATCGGTATGATGCTTCAATACTACCTATTTGGTAAGATGTCTCAATTTTTTCTGGAAAGATAAAAGTATGCATAACATGGGTTAAATTACCAGCACGTTAAGTGTTGTAAACCACATCACCATCCAGTGGAAAAATGTGTGATATATTTTTCTATCACGGTGACATTGTCAAGGTGCCTTTCACTCTGTGTAAAAAAATGTATACGGACAAGACAGTACAAAACAAATAACAGAAAACACACACTTTATAATATCGTCATGTCCAGGCGCTCTTTTCCAAAAAACAATGCCAACCAAAGGCCCAGCAAAGCAGCATGGGGCGAGATTCTAAAGTGCAGTGAATATTATAGTATTAGCTCTCAGCTGAGCCGGGAGAGCCCTGCCCCTTGAGGAATGTTTTGATATTGGTTACTATAATATTCACTGCACTCTAGAATCTCGTCCCATAATGCTTTGCAGGGCCTTTGGTTGGGATTGTATTTTTGCCCATAACTGTGCTTGGGGTGGTCTTAGGAGGATGGGACCACCACCGAATTGTTCAGCATGATGTGCTCTTTGTGTTCAAGGCATCTGCTTGGTTCTCTCCCTAGGTTAGGGAGGACCCCAAAATCATCACCTCTCTCACTACTTGCTATATTTTTATTTTCACTTTTATGAGCTGACTATATGCATGTTAGCATGTAAAGATAGAGTTACTTGTTTTACCAAAGGTATGTGAGATTTCTGTTTTATTAATTGAGATGAGATGGAACAGAGCGGAGTTTTACAGAGTTTTTGTTCAATTCCGCAGAATTCTACGTAGTGGTACTCCGCCAACTTCGCCCACCCATATTTTTCTGAGGGAAAAACAAATCAGGTTATGCAAATTGGCTCCACTGGATTCCATTGTTTAAACCGTTTGTGTGGGTTTTCAAACGAAAAACCCATCGCTGTTCCTTTTCAAAATGTTGTGACTCCCCTCAGGATCTGATACTGTGTGAATTGGCTGGAACGTTATGCCCAGCTTAATAAGACTAGCAACCCCTCTAGCATAGGAGGAATAGGATGCTGCATAGCTCAGTGCAGCCTATTTAGGAAACAAGTCAGGGGCCTAGTCAGACAACAGATGGGTCTCCTGTAAGAAAGCTATATCTATATCATGTCTCTGCCTAAAGGATCCCACACATTCCAGCTGAGGAAGGAGAAAGATCACTCCCGCTGCCTTGGAATGGCTAAGTGGGCCATAAAGCAAGGAGCAATTACATCTCTTTATCACACATAGTGCAGCTTACTGAGAGCTAGCCCCCCAGTCGATTGAGCCAATTTACAAGAGCAAACACAAACATTGCTGTGCTGTTTTCCCACATCCCCGCTCCCGACCCACATCAGTCCCCAGACATCGCTGACGACATGCACCCCCAAACAAAATGATCAACAAAAAAATCAACAAATCAACACAATAACGTTTCCCACACTGCAATTTACCAACGGAGGGTGGCCAAAACCTGGGTCCTCAACCATGGGGGCCTCCGCATTATAATTGATAGGTTCATTGGGTCAGCACATTGCAAACAGTGACTGATTAGAGTACATCTGTGATGTCCCCCTATCAATCTGGGGAGCCAGCTATATACCTTGCAATGTTCAATAGCAATTTATGGTATGTGAGTCATTGGGGCCCCCAAACCCTCACGAGGTCTAAGTCCCTGCTTTGATATCAGATGTGACAAGAGAATGATCAGACTCCCCACCTCACAATCTAGAGTTGGAATACCAGAGTTTCTTGACATATGCACATGTTGTATATGGAGCTCCCGGAGTTTCTTTTTAACTGGCAAAAAAGTACAATGTGCTTCCTGAACTGCCAGTGTTAAATCAGGATAGAGGGAAATACGGTTACCCTGAAACCGCAGCTCTCTATGCTCTCTTGCAAGCCGAAATGCATTGTCCCTATCCAGATAATTTAGCAGGTTGGCGATAATGAGCCTAGCAGATGCTTCAGGAGGAGTTTGAGCAGCCAAGGATCTATGTGTGCATTCGACAAGGAACATCTTGGAGAAAGAGTCCATTCCAAATAGAGTGGTAAGCAGGGTTTTCATGAATGTCTCCATTTACCCTTTGTTGGTTCCCCAGTATGCACAGGTTATTACGCCTTGATCTGGCCTCTAGGTCCTCATTTTTGCCTTGACCACTTTCAAAGTCTGATCCATTTGGTGGAGCTTCTACTGCGGAGATACGATGCCCCGCTTCCTTAAGGCACCCTTCATTTTTGTCTAGATTGGCAGCAATGGTGTCCATCCAAAAATTCAACTTATCAAATTTGTAGTTTATGTAAGTGAAACTTGACTGAAGATTATGGAGCAGTTGCTTGCTCTCCAAGGAGTCCAAGTCATTGGATTCCGTCTCCGTGTGCGCCTTATGCCCCTCAAACTGCAGCTTAGACTGCCTGGAGTCTGTGGTTTTCCCCATGGTTTGTAAAGCTGAGTATCTACACGGGGAGTGCCTTAGAGTACAAGCACAGCAGCCTTTGCGTCTTCCTGGTACCACAGCAAACAGAGGCCAATGATGACTGTTTCACTTCCAGGCCCGATGAAACCAGGTCCGCCACGCACCTCAGACCCTCCAAGTCCCATGCACTGCAGCCACACCACTCAATAGGAGTTCTGAACAAGCACAAGAGAACAGAAGCGAAGGCTTCAGCTTTGGCAGCACTGGATCACAGGTAAGGTGCACCAAATACCTCCAGAACAGATCAAGCACAATCAGTCACAACTCAATACATCAAGTTGCAGCCATCTTCAGTGACCCATCAGTCATCCGCAGATCCAGGCAGCCGGTATGCACTCCTATGTCAAATGAGATCCGTAGCCAGGATCAGTGCCGCTGCCGGATGGTCCGATTCACAAGCAGAGCCCGCCCAGCCTGTATGTCGCATCTTCCATGTTATAGGGCCAGCCACTGAGCAAGGGCCCAGGCCTCACTGCTGCACATACAGACCCCTCTGTAGCTTCACCCTACCACCAAAGGGGACTCAAATCATCATAGGAGCTCATTTACACCAACAACTATGACAGAGATGTCCAGAAGGCAGCATGACCCTGTGCCAGGAATAACCAATAGGCGAAGGTCCTGCTCACCGAAGATATCAACTTATGTGGCCATCTTGACTTCAGGCAGGCAACCCCGCCTCCCTTGCAATTACAATTTTGAATCGCAAACCACTCATTGTACGAAATTGGGATGTTGGTTGACTGGGGTGTGAACCCTGGTCAAGCAGCAATCACAATATTTGTCAGGGTGACGCATAAGCCAACCCTAAATTGACCTGTGCTCAACCCTCCGGTAGCTTGGCACAGAGCAGTCAGGCTTAATTTAGAGGCAATATGTGAAGTATTTGTGCAACACTTCAAACAGCAAAACAGTGAAAACATTACACAAAAAAGGATCCCACACCAAATAAGAAAAATGTGTTTATTAAATAAAACCAATTAGTAGAGCTAGAGATATTCAATTTTAAACGTTTTAGTGACAATATTGCCAAAAACCACAAGGCACCAACTGTGGATATCTGGTCCCGCCGGACCCGGACAAAGTAATAAGTTCAGGCTGACCAAATAGAGCTTGGGCTGGCTATAGGAACCCAGTTAGGCCCACTGAACACAGTATCTTAAATCCTGGTTTGTGGAGCGTTGCAAGGATCTGTGTCAAAGATACGTTGCGCAGCTGAAGTGATGCATTGGTTCTGAGATGTGGTGAGGCTGCGATGCGAGGGCCTGCATCTTTGTCGAGGATCCTGTCGACAGGGCTTGTGTTGTAAAGTCTAGCATCAAGGATGCGGAGCACAGTCTGGGTGATGCATCCGTTCCGAGGAGCAGCAAGGCTGCAATGTGGAGTTCAGCATCATCACCGAGGATGTAGACGACGACGGATGCAAAGGCCTGCACTGAGGGTATGTCATGCAGTAGCGGCTCTGATAAAGGCTGCAAAGGTAATGTGGGTCTTTGCGAGGGGTCCAACCCATTCAGCAGTGGAGATGCATTCTTTCTGCTTGGGTGTGTGCCATGCAGCAGAGAAGATGTATTGGTCAGGCTGGCATATCACCTTAAGCCCACTTCCATGGGCCCAGGACTGGGGTGGCACCACTTGGAAATGCAGACTCACAAATGGAAGAGTCCAGGTGCAGGTCCAAGGTTGTTGGAAGCCTGTTATGTCCCTGAGGCGTCAGATCAGGAGACCAGGCAACTAGCCCTTGGAGTCACTTTGGGTTCTGGGTTCAAGAGATGCAGGTCCAGTCCTTTTGACCCAGGCAGGAGGGCAGCAGGTCAGCACAGTAGGGTAGCAGTCCTTCAGAGCCGCAGTCCAGCAGAGTGGCACTCCTTGTAACAGTACAGCAGTCCTTCTTCCTGGCAGAGTATCCACAGGTCCATAAATGAACTGAAGACTTGGTGTCCAAGGGCCAGTACTTATACCAAGTTGTGCCTTTGAAGTGGGGAGGAGCTTCTAGAGGCATTCCTTTGAAGTGCACAGGTGTCCTGTTTTCCTTCCTCCAGACTAACTACAGGGGTTAAGCAGCCCTTTGTGTGGAGACAGGACCCAACCTATTAAAGTGTAAGTGGGGCTGGGCCCAGCTCCTCCCTCCCATCCTGCCAGTGATGGCTCCCCATTTTGTGTGGCTGTCTAGAAGTAATACACAAATCCCAACTGTTACTCACACTCAGTCATGTGATCCCAGAGATAGGTCGAAGGCACCAAATGGCTAAGGCAAGAAAATGCGAACTTTCTAAAAGTGACATTTTCAAAATTGTGATTTAAATTCCGACTTCACCATAAGCTAGGATTTTAAATTCCAGAGACATCAAACAGGGTACCTTTTCCCATTTGGAAATTATACTTAGAAACTGTAATAAGGTAACTCCAATATTATCCTATGGGAGAGGCAGGCCTTGCAGTAGTGAAGAATGAATCAATTTCGTCAGTTTCATACCCTTATTTCACCACTCGGTAGGGAACTGATCAATCTATCCTTGTCCTCAGCATCCTTACCATCTGCCTGGAAGCATGCGAAAGTGACACCTCTTCTAAAGAAGCCGTCCCTGGAGCCATCCGAGCCAGGCAACTAAAGCCCTATCTCACAGCTGCCTTTTCTAGCTAAAGCAGTGGAATCTCACGTAAACTCTATCTTTACAGAATTCATAGAGCGAAACAAAACTCTGGATCCCTCACAAAATGGCTTCAGAGCCCGCCACAGCACCGAGTCGGCCTTGTTGGCAGTGACAGAGGAAATGCGTAGTATTCTTGATGATGGAAACTCTGTGGCCTTAATTCTTCTTGACCTAAGTGCCGCTTTTGACACTGTTTCCCACGAGATACTACTGAGCTGCTTGCAGGAGATAGGGATTAGGGGTTCGGCCTTGGAATGGTTTAGAGCCTTCTTGGCAGACAGAACCTTCCAGGTCATCGTGCCACCCTACAATTCCAGAGAGTATGCTCTGCAACATGGGGTGCCACAGGGTTCTATACTGAGCCCAATGCTCTTTAACGTTTACGTACAACCCTTAGCTACTGTAGCTAAAAGAGGGCTGTCGTTGGTGTCTTACGCTGACGACACCCAATTAGTGATCGCTTTCTCCAAGAATTGTAAAAACAACCTCATTAAATTCAAGGAGGACTTGGTGGCGATAGCGGATTGGATGGCCCTGAACTGCCTGCAGTTGAACGCTAGCAAGTCAGAGATTCTACTGCTTGGGAGGGATAGTGATCTGTGGTCGGAGCAGTGGTGGCCAGATAAGCTAAAACCGGCTCCCGCACCCAAGGAGGCAGTTAAGAACCTGGGAGTCTGGATTGACAGTCAACTGTCTTTTGACGCTCAATCTAAATCAGTCGCAGGGACCTGTTTTGGACTCCTGCGAGGATTAAAACCTCTATTGGGCTTCTTCGACCCCAAAATCCGCCAGACCATTAACCAGGCCACAATTTTGTCCAGGCTGGACTATGGAAATATTTTATTCCTGGGAGCCAACAAATCTAGTGTTCAAAGGCTCCAAAGAATACAAAATGCGGCAGCCCGTACTCTTCTGGCGCTGCCAAAATCCTGCTCAGTGTCCAAGTTTCTACCTAAGCTACACTGGCTGCCAGTAGAAAAAAGAATCCAGTTTAAAAAACTGTGTGTTGCCCACAAAATCATCACCCAGCAAGCACCCCCGGTTTTGGCAGGGCTGCTAACGCTCTATACCCCATGGCGCCTCCTGCGCTCAGCGGATCAAATGCTGGCTTGCACCCCCCGTTTCGTAAGAGTTAGAGCGGGAGGGCGTTCGTTCAAAGTTTTAGCAGCCAGACTGTGGAATTCGCTCCCGGTCTCCATCAGAGGGATTCAGAACCATTTGACGTTCCGTAAAGCCATAAAAACCTGGCTTTTCCCTGTATAATGTCTCCCCTTTAAACGCTCTCTAGTCATTCGGTACTTGATTGCGCTGGGACGCCCCGTCGCTGGGGCAGCCACGCGCGGTATAAATTCTTTTCAATTTCAATTTCAATTTCAATTTAAGTTTTTTTCGCTACAATGATATGTAAAAGTTGGAAGTACATGTCCCACTGTTTAACTACTTGCACCCTGCCGACGGGGCTGTCCAGGCCTACCCTAGAGGTCACTTATATTTATTAGAAAGGAAGGTTTGGGCCTGACAAAGGTTTACTTTTCCAGCTCTAAATGGCAGTTTAGACTGCACACACAAACAGGCTGCAATGACAGCTCTGAGACATGTATAAAGTGCCACCTAAGTGGGTGGCACAATCATACTGCAGGCCCACTACTAGCATTTACTTTACAGGCACTGGCTACATGTAGTGCAAATTTACCAGGGAGATACAAGTAAATAACTAACTATGCCAGTTGGGTATAAGCCAATCTAACATGCTTTATGGAGAGATCACAAGCACTTGAGCACTGGTTAGCAGTGGTAAAGTGTACAGAGTTCTAAAACAAAACCAGCAAAAATGAAGTCAGTAAAAACAGGAGTTCTGGAGGAAAAATATTAAGGGGAAAACCACACCAAGGATGCGAGGTCTAACACACCCATAACAAATTACAAGGGAAAAGAGGAGGCAAAGGAAAGCACCGCTCTCTTGCAATCTGCAGAGGTATGCACAAATGGTTTGTTACCATTTTTGTGATTGCAAAGCATGGTCTGACAAGGTCCTGCAGAAGAATCAGGTGTTAAGTATCCATAAAGGATGCATGGGTCACACTGTTGATAAAAATATCCCAACATGGATTCTTCTGCTTCTTCAGACTATAGATCAATATCAAATGTAATTTTCCTGTTAAAACTTCTAAAAAAAAGCTACGACCATTCGGTTTAAATCCACAATGATTTCCTACAGAGATACAGCTTCCAGCCCAGTAGAGGCACAGAAACAGTTCTGCTTGAAGTCATATTGGCTCTGTTCAATATGATGGACAAAGGAGGCCAAGCCCTTTTGATGCTGATGGGTTTGTCTGTGGCTTACAGCACTCTTGTAATCATAATTTTACTGACTAGTGAGAGTAAGGGTGGGGCTGTATGAAAGAGTTAGCAGCTGGTTTAGCAGGGCTATTAAAAAAAGGCCTGATAAAATCTGAATAACTGTAGCTTAGCCAGTGGTTGAGTCTTTCCATTCAAAGCCTATGACATTTAGAATATGCTCCCAGACCATCTCAGAAACATAAGACTGAATATGTTGTTCCAAAAGGCCTTAAAAGTTGCCTTTACTTGATCAGCTTCTGGCTGTTCTGTTCTCCACCACTGACAGCGCAAGGCTGGGTAGCGCATTGTAACTTATGTTGATGATTGTCTAAACTTGGCATAGGAACTGCACACCTAAGAGGAAGCTAACGTTCTGAAATTTGAACAGGGCGTTAGAAGTCGCAACAGAAATATAAACATTAACCCTTTGTGCCCCTTTGATGATCTGAAATAAAAGAAGAAAATTGAATTTATAGTATGAGTTGATCCTCTGTTGTTCCTGTACCACTCTTGGGTAGATTTAATAAAAATACTCACTTATGGTTTAACAATCCCAGCAATGGGACCCTCCTCTGTTTCTCTTCTGCAGCTCCAGGGAAGTCTCCATTTAGTCCCCTCTGAAATTTCACAGTGCTTTAAGGGGGTTTCTCCCCTCTTGCTCCTCTATCACTCTCAGGTAGACCCCATCAAATAATGCCTGGTTGTTTAATAATGCCTCTAATGGCTTGCTTCTCAGTTGTTCCTTGGTACATTCTATGTAATACTCCTTGGTGGTTTAATAGTGCCTAAAGTGGATTGTTCCTCTGTTGCTCCTGTGTAGACTCCATATAATGCTCCCTTGTGGTTTGCTCTCATATTGACTTAATGTAATGCTTAATAGTTGTTTAACCGTGCCTACAACAGTGCCCCTCTGTTGCTCCTGGGTAGACTACCTATAATCCATCTTGGTATTTTAACAGTGCTTCCAATGCATTGTTCCTGGGTCGCTCCTAGTGAGACTCCATACAATAGTTCTTGATGATTTAACAGTGCTGCCACTGATTTGGTGCCTCTGATGCTATTAGGTGAGCTCCATATACCATGAAGGACAATACTGATGCAAATCAATGGTGTTTTCTACATATATTACCCACTCAAAAAGATGCTATCTCCTGCATCTATTCTCACACTTTCTGCAGCACAGTGAGCAATCAACGTCATCAAACCTTATTGCACCTCACCAGAATATCCCAAATGGCCAAACTAAACACAACATCCTTTCAACCATGCATTCTGAAGGGTGTCCATGAATCCAAAGTAAATTGTAGTGCTTCATGACTTCACTAGGGGTATGTCTCACAATATAAATGATGCAACCGGACTACCCAATAAAGCGCTTTAGGCCTTGCAAGGGATTTGTAAGCACTATAAAAAAACAATACAATACAATACAATACTTGTGAGTACCTATATTAACATATTGAGATAAGACTAAATTGAGTTAGAAAGTAATTAAGATTATTAAATATTAAAGATAAATACTCCCAGGTAGCAAGATGTACGGTGTTTATTGACCTAAATTCATCATTTGGATAGATAAATCTATGTAAAAGGCAATATGTTTTACATGGCCATACCTCATGAGCAGATCTGTCAGAGGGCTATGCTTGTCCAGACAAAATTTTCGATGGTAGAATAGCAAATATGTTATTATACAGAAATATTTTGTCCATTCCACAGTAAATTGCCAGGCTAAGTGTATTTATAATTTCAACTACATAAGGCTACTGCAGAAGACAGAAAGTGAACCACCTAGCTGGGGTTGATGATTGCTTATGTTTGGGTTCTGACTTCAGGGACCCACTCTAAATCTATATAGCGAGTAAGGGGTAGTGTCAGCAGTTTTCCAAGGATGCTCTCTGGAAATTCTTTTGTTTTTGGCCATTTGGCAGATTGGTTCCCTTAGTATGTGCAAGCTGCCTCAATGCATTCTTATTTATATCCTTCACTGAGCCAATTGCATCTTCTAGGCAAACTCCCCCAACAAACCTGGGCATTTATGCCCTGTGCCATAGGACTATCTTATATTTAATTAGTTTAATAATAATTGTTTTATTTTTTATAGGGTTTCAAGGAGAATTTCCAAGAAACGCTTTAGCTCCTTATAAGAAATTGGGGGATTAATTGAATGGGGTGATACCTCAACTCAAGTAATAATCACAATCCTTGTCAGGGTGATCCCCGAAAGTTACTAATTAAACTGAGCTCGACCCCCTTGCAGCTATGGCACAGAGCAGACAGGCTTAACTTAGAGGAAATGTGTAAAGCATTTATGTAGTATTCAAACAGTAATAAAGTGAAACCACAACATAAGAAGAATCCCAAACCAATTAACGAAAACAAGTTACATTTTAATAAATAAAATTACCCTAAAATGACAAAATCACAATCAGTGGCACCAGCAACGAAAAGCATTAAGCGCCAACTGTGGCCATCTGGGTGCACGAGACAAGGACAAAGGCAAATTTTAAGACTGAATTGCAATAGAGCGCAGCTCAGATACAGGGACCCAGTTAGTTCTGGTCAATGAGTTACCTTTGAACTTAGAAACTTTATGGACATTGAAAGCCTTCAGTGGAACCATGCAGTAGGTTGGAATCAAGAGAAAGGGTTTGACATCGACTGGGATGGCGTCATGGTGAAGCTGTTTGGTTTAGGCGGCAAAAACTCAGAGCAGGAAAAGTTCAAGCTTCTCGTCCTGAAGGTTTTCGGCATTGACCAGATCCCCTTCTAGAGCAGCGCCCATTAAGCTATCTAAGTGAAACTTAAAAACTGTTCCAGAGCTCAGATTTCCTTACCTGGGTAAGGCTGCTGGTTGGAGCCAAAGAGGGCTGGGCATATTCTGGAGTCCAGAGAGGAACATAGTGGGAGCACACTTTGAGCACAGCCAAGGGTTCAGGATATTGGGGTCAGAACTTGGGGGGTCAAGACTCACCCTAGAAATAGCAGTATCCTATTGAATTCACCCCTGGGCTGGGTGTTTTTGATGCCTTTTGTGTGACAATACATGAGCGTGACTGGGTGAGCAGGCAATGGACAAACACTTTTATTGTATCTAGTATGTGGCCAATGGTAGTGAGACCTGAGGACAGGCTTTTGCCCATTGAATAGCAGAGCTATAGCTTTCTGGAAGTATCCAAGTTCAACAGACAGTAGTTCCAGATTGAAAGTGGGATTGGCTTCCAAGAAGGATGGGGATCCACAGGTTCTAGATGGCGTGGGTGATGCAAGACTTTCTCCGTGGATTTTGGGGAAATTGAGTTTAAAGGCTCTCTAGGAGTTATGACATGTTCAGACAGCTTTGTGAAATATTTTCACTCACCATCATTCCTATTTGATAAGCAGACTCGGTGGGCTATATTAAAGGTGTAAAGCCAGGAAAGGCAGAGCAAGTGTCAGTTCAATACACTATGTAATTAGCTCGTCTAAACATGCGATGAATCCTTCAGAATCTCGGACATCTCTTAATCAATCCCATTATGTAACTCACTCATAGTTAGATTAGAGACTCAAAGAAGGATCTTAGCTTATACTTGACAGAAGGCATAAAAACATAGGACCTGTGCTTTCTTTGCCTACAAGTAGCCTCTACCATATTGCAAGCTTTGAAAACTAAAAAAGTGTTGGAAATGACCATCTTTTCTGTGGTACCACACCAGATTGTTATCTTGATTGTTTTTGCTGGGTGTAGAACTCTGTACACTTTACCCTTGCTAACAGGTAGTAAAGTGCCTGTCCTCCCCCTTTTATCATGATGAAATTGACATACCCCTAATTGGCATATTTAACATTGCTATAAGTCTCTAGTATATGGCACCATAAGTGTGCCCATGGGCTGTATGTTAAATGTCACCTGTGGGCTGCTGCACTCATTGTGCCACCCACCACAGTGACAATACAACCATGACTGCAGGCCTGGCACCAGTAGCCTGGCGGTGCAGGTTTAAACTGCAAATTCGACCTGCCACAATAACTCTTTTTGGCAGGTCTAAAACACTCCTTTTAAATATTTATAGGTCGCCCCTGAGTAACCCTTATAGCCATTAAGCCGGGGTTCATGGTATTTAAAAATTAGACAAGTAAAGCTTTGATGTTAAACATGTCCATGCAGTGAAAAGTCCCTAAAAAGCTATTTTCACTGTAGCAGCGTTATTTGTTCCATTGAAAAGCATATGGATACATTATTAAATTTAATATTGCAATCTTCGCTCTGATGGCTTGATGGAGTAGGGGCTGATGGTGGTTTGAATACCTGCCCGATTTAGATTGGGCGGTCAAATGGACAGCTTTTACTCTCCTAACCAACATGAAAAAAGTGGCGGTAAGGCACAGTAAAAAAATTTAAATGACCTCCACACCATGGAAGATTGCTCCCATGATGTGGGGGTCATTAGTTTTTGTTGTTTCAAAAACAAAATCCTGTTGTGGGATTTTATTTTTGAAAAACAAAAAAAATTCAAATTTGGACAAATGGTACTGTCATTTTGACAGAACCATCTATCAAACTTTTAATACATTGACAGGAACCGCCTTGACAGCGTCTTACTCTGCCCTGGGAAGGTGTTCCATGGGCTTTCCATGGGTGTTCTCACGCAACTCCCATGGATTTTGATGCATTCCCATATTTACCAGAATTGGTAAACCTGGGAGTGCCCCAAAAAATACGCTTTCCCAGGAGAGGTGTACGAGGAGAAATATCTTTATTTCTCCTAGCTACTTCCTCTTTCTATGTGTGCTGAATTCTGCAGCACACATAGAAAGAGGAATTTGCCTCTCAGGATTATTTTTGTGCAGGAAGGTGTCCCTTCCTACTCAAAAACAATCTTACATGCAACAGAGGTAAACTTGCACCATGGTGCAAGGGTGTCTGTGTTGGTGCTAGGCTGCCAAAAAGGCGTCAGCGCAGGGGAAAAGGCAGGAATGTGCCATTTTGACTTAAATGCGCTGCATTCCTGCCCTTACTCTGTCAGGCAGGCAGCGCTGCAAGGTTGCTTGCTGCGCTGCATCAACATTTCGTAAATCTACCCCCAGGGCACCAAGTTCATGGAGAATGCCATGACTGAGACCAGCATAGCTTTGTGGGCCCTGAAATGCAACAAACAGGCAAGGCATATTTAAACCATTATGCTTTAAACGAATTTCAGGTGATGCATATTTGACAAAAAAGTGCTTGAAGAAGACAGGAGGAGTGAAGAAGGCTTGCATTATAATGTTAGAAAGATGGGTCTTGACTTGAGAGTTCATTGAATCGCATCAGATTTGCCTACGCTCATGATCCAGCGCTAACAATAAAAATAATTTCTCCTATTATGCTTTGGTCATCCAGGTGCAATTATTTCTCTAACACACACACTATATCCATATGACGGTGGGGCCCATAACACCGCATATACATTCACTTACTCATTTGTTCCCTGGATTTCCTCCGTCATGAAACCTAGGAGAAAAACGATTCGCTGGAAGGAGACGGGATACCTCTTTTATAATGACATAATAATTCTCATTTGCTTTTAAGGTATTCCGCTCATCGGTCGATGGACCAACTAGTAGGAATCAGTTGATGGTGATTAAGACCAGCTCAATCACAATGAACTCTTTTACCATTTCATTATTAATCATTGAGCTAAAGAAAATCACTGAGGCATTTGTTTAAAGAATAATAAAGTTTATATAAAGTTTTTGAATGCAGGAAATTGAGATTAATCTTATTATTCAGATCATTGCATTTATCATCAATATAAGAATAGTTTGAAATTGCATGGCACTTTTATTAGACGGAAAAATGAAGTTATCATACTAAGAACTCTATAGATCAACCTATCTATCTCTCTGGGAAATCCTAATAATTCTAATAAAAATCTATCAAATAAAAGTTCTCCTAAAGCAGCATTTTTATACTCAACTGGAAAAGGAAAATAACAGCAGCAGCATCAACTCGTCAGCATCAGCAACCGCAAACTCTCCCATCTACAGCATCTAACTTCTTCAGCATCTCCCGCAGCATCCCGCAGCATTCTCTAACAGCATTCTACCCCTCCCACCAAGAGTCGGTCTTCTTATACCCTAATTCTAGCTTACAGCATAAAATGTTTCTTCTTACATGGCGTGATTCATTCTCATTGGTCAAAAACTCAGGTCCATATACATTTTAATCAAACTTCCTGGTCTTAACCAGTTCCGTGTGGAATGTCCATGCAAGCATCGTTTCCCACAGTTCATGCACTTGCTCATCCGTTTCGATCAGTCCAAATTGTATCTTTTTCTGCTACATTTTGTGTAATACAGTTCCGTCTATTGATTCAACCAGGCTTCTCACGCTTCTTGCTGATCATCTTGGCACACATCTGCTCAGAAGGGTCACAGCAGCCTTGACCATACTTTCATCTTACCCTCTCGGCATCAGCACGTGATCATCCCTTTTCCACAGCCTCTCTCCTCTATCACATGGTCTCATCCACTCATGCGCACTCTAGTAACTCGCGGCCATTTTATATTGCTGCTCGGCAGGCCTAAGCGCACTATTTTCAAAGATAAACAAAATATTATTAAAACAAAGAAATATAAACCCTTTCGTTTCCCTCCCGTGTTTCTACGTACCCCAATTAGGTATTACCTAGCAGAAGCAACATATAAAGCTGTCCCTTACTTACCATCGCTTTATTTTGCAACCACACGTTTTATTTAAAAGCACAAATCATGCATTTATTATTAAATTAGTACGCAAATATTATGCTATGTTAGAAACGTAAACAATTATAAGTCAATTAATTTGCACACTGAATTGCGTGTTACCATTAACCCTTAACATACATTGTTGGTTAATTACTTAAACGAACATGTTTATTAATATTGTACGAAAATATTAGGAGGTTAAAATTTTTATATTTACCCTGCTCCATCAACTCCCCCCTTTGATGATTTTTAATATCACCACAAAAACCCAAGTTATACAATTTTCTCAGACAGCATATATCTTTTATCCATTTGCTTTTGTTAGTTTATACTTCTGTATCCCTTTCAACTTGTTTCTTCGTTTTCTTGTACATGTTCTCTTTTATTTTTTCTAACTCTATTTCACCTATTTCTCTCTCTCTTTCCTTGTTTATCATGTTTTCTTTTTCTATCTTATTCTGCCTTCTTCTTCTCTTTATACATGTTAATGCAAGCTTCAGTACTAATATTATTATTATTATCATCGTTGCTATTATTATAACTTTCCCTATTATTAATCCACTCATTCTTGTTAACCAATTTGTTACAGAAGAAAACCCTTTACCAAGTTTTCCCCAAACACTTTCAACCTCCAGTGGAACAAGTTCTTTGTGCAAATTTGTAATATTTGTTATATACTTCTGTATATTTTTGCTTTTATCTGGAATGTAAGTGCAACAATGTTGGACTTTCAGCATTCCACAGACTCCGACCTCTTTTGCCAAAAGAATGTCAAGGGCAAGACGATTTTGCATCACCATAGCTCTCATGGCAACCATCTCGGTATTTACCATCAAGAACCCTCCAGCAGTATCTGTAGATAAACGATCTACCACTGTGGATAATTTCCGAATTCTAAATGCATTCAAAGATATTCCCACTGCTGGTATCAATGCACCAAAAATATCACCTACTATTTCTGAAAAACGTTCCCTTTTTCTACGTGTAAAGGTATTTATCATTTTGTGTGTTCCTCTTTCTTTTCTATCCACATGGAAAATATTTGGAAAGACCAGGCCTAAGTAACATGACCCATACCAATGGTCCGGCAACCTATAATAAGCCCTATTCCCGCAAACATAATAAATCCCTGGAAATATTGGGTCTTTTCCCCCTTTGAATCCCCATCCACCTAGAATTTGGTAATTGTCATGGCAATTGCTGGGACCCACAAAATAATTGTCATATCTTGTCTTATTTCTTCTAATGCACAACCTTCCCTGTTGGGGCCAATCCAGAGTCATAGCTGCATTTGTCTTTTTCTTGTCATGATGGTCTTCCTCAAACGCCCAAAGAGGTGTTTTTGTCTCTTCTATTACTTTTCTTTGAAATTTCACTCTTCTCTCTTCAACCATTTCTAAAAATACCTTTTCTTCCTTCTTTAACTCACAGGTAAGGTTGTACCTAATTATACTATCTGATGTTAAAATCTTATCTTCTAAAAAATATTCACCAAACGTCTTTCCCTCTTTTATTTTGTTAAGCTCGGGAACTACAGAAACCTTTGCAAAAATCTTATTTATATCAGTGTAATAATATTCTAATCTACCTGTTTTATAAAATAAACTTGCTAAAACACTACATGTTATTCCATACGTCAAAGGGAGGTGATGATAAGTCACACCCTCTGCTACAGATGCAGGCAACTGCATACAAACATAGCAATCTCTTACATCCATTGTTTCTACATACTCATACAGTAATTTTGTAAAAACATTCTTTGAAAAATCTGTTATTGATTTGTCCTTATGTAATTCTGCACTACTCTTTAAAATAACTGGCTCTTGAGTGTTAGCTCCCTTTTCTTTCTCAGTGTTATTAGACTTTTCTACTACAGCTAAACTAATTGGAATAGTTATTGCTAATACCACCCATACTGTTATTAATAAACCTGTACAAAAACAGCACATCTTGCACCATCTACTTAAAAACTCACATCTACACTTTCTATCTCTAGTATTCTCCATTTTTTTCTTCTAACCTTATTTACTTGTTTTCTAGAAAATTGTGTCACTACACCTCAGAAATGACTTGCTTGCCACTCTGTACTTTCAATATTTTGTCTTTGCTTGGTACTTTCTTTTAATTCTTTCTCAGAATTCTTTCTCTGTCACATCCGGTAAATTCGTCAGTTCAGTGTTTTGTCAAATCCGGTAAACTATCTAAACTTCTTCAGGTTTGTTGCTTCAGGTTTGTTGCACTTCACTTTCTCCCATCAAGTTTCTTTGTTCTGGGTTTTCGTGAGTGTTCAATTCTTCTTTGTGACTAGTCAAAGCACGATACAACCATTCAGGCGATCTATACTTTTGATTTACTTTCTTTATTCTTTTCGTTTTCTGCAAGTGTTTTCCACCTTGTTTTTCTTGCTCTTTCTGACTTGTTATTTCATTCACTTGTTCAGCACTTTTCCCATCCAACCTTATGATTCTGTATCTTAATTTTCTTACTTCGTTGGGCCAATTGTCTCCTTTTCTTGGCCTTTTTGCTTCACTTCCTTTTTCCTCTCTTTCTGTTTTCCAATTTCTTTTTCTTGTCTCTAGTTTTTCATTTCTTTCTTCTCCACTTTCTTCTGATTCTGTTTCAATCCTTTCGTTATTTCCTCTTATTTTAAAGCTTATAATTTCGCTTTCATCTACTTGTGGTTCTTTTCTTAGCTTCCTTCGTTCACCTATTTCTGTCCCTCCTCGAGGTTCTTCCGATTTTGTATCAGTTTCTCTATCTGCTTCTAATTTTTCCTGTTCTTGTGTTTGACTATCTGTCCCTACTGCTCCTCTGGGTTTTTCCGATTTTTCTAATTCTTGGTTTGAAACTCTCCCTTCTTCATCTATTAATATTATTTTCGAAGGAATTTTACCACAACTTGTACTTGGTTGTTCACTGTCACTATCTTCTGGCTCAGTTTCTTCTCTTATGCTTTCAAAATTCCACTTTCTTTTTAGAATTTCTTCACCTTCCGAATGTTCTGGATCAGATTTTGAACTGGTGTCAGATATTTCCAGATGTCGACTTACAGGTCGATCTTCAAATTCTGGAACTTCAGCTATTTCTTCTATTTCCTCTTCTTCTATCGTTGCACTTGTAGTTGGGTCTTCCAGATGTCGACTTACAGGTCGATCTTCAGGTTCTGGCACCCTGTTTGTTTCTTCTTCTCTTTCTGATGCTGAACTGTTATCTGATATTTCCAGATGCCGACTCACATGTCGATCTTTAGGTTCTGGAACTCTGATGGTGTGGCTGGCATGTACCCAGTGTTTCACTCCTGCACACTTGACTGCGGTGGTTGTCACTAGGATCACTTGTCGTGGTTCGTCCCAGCGAGGAACCAAACAGTTTCTTCTCCGGTGGACTTTTATTCGAACCCAATCTCCTGGATTCAAGTCGTGAGCTGGTTTTCTTTCAAGAGTGGTCGCATCCGGTCCAACCTGATGAAACACAGAACGCACCACATCAGCCAATCCTTTGCAATAATCCAGCACTAGATCATCAGTTATAGTCAGTAGCTTGTTGACAGGTACTTGTGCTTGTCTCATTGCTCGTCCCATGATTATTTCATGTGGACTGAGTCCAGTCTTCCTTTCCGGAATACTTCTGATTGTCATCAGAACTAATGGCAGAGCATCTGGCCATTTCAGTCCTGTAGCTTGACACATTTTTCCTAACCTGTTCTTGATCGTTCCATTCACTTGCTCTACTATTCCAGAAGCCTCTGGTCTGTATGCACAATGCAGTTTCTGTTTAATACTAAGTGCTTCACAAATCAGTTTAACTAATTCATTTTGGAAATGTGTTCCTCTATCTGTTTCAATCGTGACTGGAAAACCATACCTTGGAATGAATTCTCGCAGCAAAAGTTTTGCTACTGTGATACTGTCATTCCTTCTTGTTGGATATGCCTCCACCCAACGGGAAAACAAACATATGACCACTAGAACATACCTCAATCTGCTGCAAGGTGGCATTTCAACAAAATCCATTTGCATTCTGGTGAAAGGATCCCCTTCTCGTCCTATTCTTCCTAGACTCACTACAGTCTTCCTTCCTGGATTTAACTGTTGACAAATAAGACATCTCTGACAAAGACTCTCAGCTATGGCTCTGAATTTTGGATTGTACCATGTTTGTCTAAAAAGTCTGATCATTGAATCTCTCCCAATATGGGCTTGCCCATGGTACATCCGTGCCATGTCAGAAATCATTCTATCAGGCATATCTGGTCTCTCATTCCTGTAAACCCATACATCAGTTTCCTCATGTTTTCTACATCCTGCTTTTAGCCAAGTATCTTTTTCTTCGTCTTCTGCAGCTTCTTGCAACTGTCTCACCTCATCCCATGTTTCAATAGAGTTAGTAAAAAGCAAAGGACAAGAAATATGCTCTCTTTCACGACATTTATTCAAAGATACCACATTCTTTGCACAGTACTGTGCCATCTCGTCAGCATATTTGTTGCCAACAGTAATGTAGTCTTCCCCATTTTTATGTGCATTGCACTTCACGACAGCGATCTGTTTAGGCAGCTGTATCGCCTCAAGCAACTTTTTCACAAAATCTCCTTTTCTGATGGGCGTCCCTGCAGACGTCAAGAAACCCCTTCGTGACCAAATCTGACCAAAATCATGCACGACCCCAAAGCCGTACTGGCTGTCAGTCATAATCGTAACCCGTACATTTCTTCCCAACTTACATGCTTGAATCAGAGCTACTAATTCTGCAACTTGGGCAGACCGTACACCTTTCAGACAAGATGCTTCCAATACAGTTGCTACTGTGCAAACTGCATATGCTGCACTTAGAACTCCATCACTCGTTCTCAAACATGAGCCATCCACAAACAGAATATAATCTGATTCTTTCAAAGGCTCATCTCGTATATCAGCTCTTGGTTTTGTACAGTATTCGAGCACATTCAGACAATCGTGATCTACTTCATCCATTTCAATCACATTCTCTTCATCTGGCAATGACGTTGAAGTATTCACATTCATACATCTATCAATGGTCACATTATCTGCACTCAAAATTACCTTTTCATACCTAGTCAGCCGACTATGTGTCATGTATTGTGTTTTCCTTCTTGTCAAAAGAATTTCCACAGAATGGGGAACATACACTCTCAATGGATACCCCATCACTATGCCTTCACTCTGTTCCAGACTCACACAAGTAGCAGCAACCGCTTTCAAACATCCAGGCAACGCTTTCGCTACGGGGTCTAAAACAGCTGAAAAATACGCAATTGGTCTTTTCATAGTTCCATGTCTCTGCACCAAAACCGAAAATGCACATCCATCTCTTTCACTGCAATAGAGCTCAAAATCTTTCTCATAGTTAGGCATTCCCAATGCTGGAGCCTCACACAATTTCTTTTTCAGCTCCCTGAATGCTTTCATTTCTTCATCATTCATTTCAAAAGGATCTTTAACATCCTTTTTTGTCAGTTTCTGCAATGGTTTAGCAATTAGTGAAAAACCGCTTATCCATTGTCGACAATATCCAACCATTCCCAAAAACATTCTTACCTCTCTTTGTGTCATTGGAGCTCTCATTCCTTGAATCATTTTTATTCTTTCTGTAGTTACCTTTCGCACTCCTTTCTCAATTTTATGCCCTAAATACTGGACTTCTTGTTGACAAAACTGCAATTTTGAAGGGGACACTTTATGTCCTCTTTTTGCTAAATGATTCAGCAAAGCAATTGTATCATTGACACATGCTTCTTTCGTTTTTGATGCCACCAGTAGGTCATCAATATACTGAACCATTACTGACTTTTCTGGCATTCTTAAATCTTCCAATGATTTCTTTAGGATCTGATTAAAGATTGAGGGACTTTCTGAGTACCCTTGAGGAATTCGGCACCATGCCAAAATACGCTCTCCAAACCTAAACGCAAATATTGGCTGGCTATCTGGATGCAATGGAATAGAGAAAATGCATGACATAAATCAATTACTGTGTACCATTCTGCCTCGCGTGGAATCTGGTATAGAATCACAGCAGGGTTCGGTACTATTGGGCAACAAGGCACAACGATTTTGTTTACCTTTCTTAAATCCTGTACGATTCTATATGTTCCGTTTGGCTTTTTCAGTCCCATTATTGGCGAATTACATGGACTGCTCATGATTTCTTTTAGAATCCCTTGTTCAATCATTTTATTTATTACTGGCGTTATTCCTTCAATTATTTCTGGAGTCAATTTATACTGGGGCGTATTTGGGTAACTCGTTCCTTCTTTTACTGTTATTTTAACGGGACCTACTCCTTTCATTAATCCTACATCTTCTCCTGTCAAGTCCCACACTTCTTCTTTCACTGTCTTTTTCAACTCATTTGGGATTTTCTCTGCATCAAATACAGGAAACAAACCATTTACTTCTGGTTCTAAATTCACCATTGTCATTTTATACAGCACATCCTCATCTGGAGTCTGAAATGCAATTCCGTCTGGAGTACAATAAATTGTGCAGTTCATTTTGCACAATAAATCGCGTCCTAAAAGGTTCACGGGACTACAATCACACACCACAAATCGGTGCATTTCACTAAATGGACCAATTCTTACCTTTACTAATCTAGTAAGAGGCGTTTCAATTTGCTGATTGGAAACTCCAACCACTTGGATATGTTCACCTGAGAGAGGAAGATTTGGAATTTCCACTGACCTAACAGTAGAACGGGTAGCTCCAGTGTCAACAAGGAATGTTACATTTGCACCATTCACTTCTCCATCCACAAATGGACCTGACTGATCTACCTCTAGAGTTGTGCCAAGCACACACTCTTCCCTCTCTCTTAGACACCGTCATGAACTTTCATCCGACTCATCCTCATTCTGTCGTAACCAATATTGTGAAATTTCAGCTGCACGTGACAACTGTTTTACCTGTTCTCCTCCGTAGAATCCTGTTTCTGCACTGTATTTCTGTTGGTTAACACTCTTGGGAAGTGGTGGTTGTGGCACCTGACCTTGTTGAGTAACTACCTCACTCTGCACCTGTGAATTTAATGATTGATTTTCCACATTAGGTTTTGGAGGAAATTTACACTCGTTTCTCCAATGTCCTAGCTTTCCGCAGTTGTGGCATGGCCACTTTTTCTTTGCCTCATCTATGCTCATTTGTCCTTTTCCTTTACCTATATTAGGTCGGGATTTAAACTGTCCTGTTTCACTGCTAGTATTATTCAATTGAGCTTCTTGCTTCTCTGCAACTTTTACCTGTGCCCACATTGCTTTTTCTTTTAATTTACGCTGTTTACTCTCAATTTCATCACTGCAATACTTAGCATATCTCAAAACTTCATCCACTGTGCTATTCTGCCATCCTATCAAGTGCTGCTTAATCCTTTCACTTATCTCTGGTGTTAATCCATACACAAACCTATATACAAAATGACTCATGTCCTTCTCACTTAGTGTCTCATAACCACTATACTGTTTGAAAACCAACAACAATCTCTCATAGTACGCGTGCACTGATTCTTTGCTTTCCTGTGTTGTTCTGTCTATTTTTACCCAATCCGTTTCCTTTGGTGGAATTTTATTCTTCAAAAAGGTAACTACTTGATCATACTTCCTCATCACTTCTGGACCTGGCGCTCCTGTTTTGGCATCCCTTGGATATTCTACAGTTGGCCAATCGATGGTAATCTTATATTCTGTCCATAAATCAGCAGGCACTACTATATCAAACAATCCATCCAAATCTATCCACAGCACTTTTGATACCTTAACAAATCTCTCCACTTGTCTGTACCATTCTACTGGTTTCTCTCTCAATTTTGGGAAGTCATTTGTAAATGACAGTATATCCTGTCTGGTCCACGGAACATGCACATAACTACCACCTGGTGTTTCTCTCATCGGGTATTCCCTAGCAACTGGTTCCCTATCTGTCACTGCAAAAGCCAAAGATGCTTTATCTGTTGTTTTCTCATTCCTCTTAGTCTATCTATTTCTCCATCTATCCACATCACCCCATTTTCTCAATAAAACAATCAGCTCTTTTATTTGGGTCAGTCTTCCTGATGTGTTCAAATTCTCTATGTCTTTCTCACAAAAATCTACTCTGTACGGTTTCTGCAACGTCCTCATTTTCACAAATTCTACTCCTAGTTCACCTGCAATCTCTTCCAATTTGTCATGTAAATTTCTAGCTCTCCAAGTAAGACTCTTGCACAAAAACATAATCTCGTCATCCTGATAATTTTTTTGTTTTTCTGTAACAATTGTTCCCAAAATCAACTCTTCCATGTCTATTTTTAACCTAATTACATCTAATGGTTTTTCTTCTGGTTCTTTTGCTTTTAGCGCTTTCATCCATTCGTTTAACTCTTCTGCAGTCGGACCTACAGGCGTACTATTTAACTCTATCCAATCACTGCTTCTTTCTGGTGTGTCTGATGCGGACTCTGTCACCATAGGCATTCTCCTAATCTCATTCTCATTTATCGTCAAATTTGTAGGTGGACTTGATCTACACGTACTAGCCAAATTGTGTGCACCTTCATTATTCGGTTCCATCCCTTGTCTTTTTCTTTGCAAATGTGAATTCATGGGAATCACCAAAGACTGTTCATTTATTTTCTGATTCTCAAAAATTGGCATTACTGGACCTATCGTTACTGGTACAGTTACAGCTTCCATATTCTTTGTCAATTCTCTTATTTTCTCAGTCAATTCTTTTGTCGTTTTTGCTAATTCAATTGCATTGTCACTTTCTGTCTCTTCATTTTGTGAAATTTTAAATGTTTCTTGTGACCTATTTATTTCATTTCTTCGTTCGGGTTTTTATTCCTCCCAGTTTCCATTGGGGGTGCATTAGGTGTCACCACCACAGAAGTCTGTTGGTATGGAGGTGGGTTTCTGTTTAAAATATCTTCCAGCAATTCGTCATCTGTTTCACTACCACCATACACATACTTTTCTACCACTACATGCTTCTTTTTCTCAGTACACTTTCTCTTTGCTTCTTCCTCAACCGCAAAAGCTGGAAACAAACCTCCTGCCATGTTAGCGTACCTCCAACGCTTTACTCTGTCCTCATGATTTATTCCCCACAATCTTCCAGGCATAAACTCATGATTCTTTAATCCTCTGGATCTCTCTCGCTCATACATCTCATCTTCCCATTCCGTTAAAGCTTCAAACTGTGTCGGTCTAGGTCTAGGTTCTAACATTACCATCTTTTCTCTCAAATTCCGTAATACAGCCACATTAAATGAACCATTCTCAGGAAAAGCCAATGCTCCATCGTTCTTGGTGTATTTTGTCCAATTTTCTAACCATATGCATGTATGATATCCATATTTCAGCATCATATGTGAAGCTGGTGATTTCGGCGGAGGAATTATTTGTCCCTCTCTAGTCACTACCTTTTTGTCCTTCTTAAAGAAGTTCTTAACTTTCGACATCCAAGACGTTTTCTCTTTTCCATACTCATAGTACGACATGATTCACAACCTTTTTTCTCCTTAAACAATCCGCAATTCAATACTGTTCCCTATGCGTTATTTCAACCAATATTAGCGCAACTCACACCAACACTCCAATCACAGCGATTTCTGTCTACGGCGCACTGTCCAATCCCAGCGCGGCTTTTGTCTACGTCAGTCCTGCTCCTGTTCTCATGTGACTAGCGCACTGACCAATCCCAGCGCGGCTTTTGTCTACGTCACTTTGCTCTTGACCCCTCCTTTACAAAATTTATCGGCAATTTCTTTTTCAACAATCCTTGTTAGTTACAACATTTTATCCACATTTCCATTGTCTGATTCGCTAAACCGAAAAGATAGCTTTGACCATTCACACAAGAATTCTGTATTTTCCAGTAGGCAGCGCTTACCTCTACCCTACCACAGAACTTTCAGTTTCGTCGATAAAGTAGCACTTCCCTCTACCTTACCCTTCTTTCAAGCAATCAGTAAACCTGTTTCTCTGGGGATAAAACACATGTGGAGACTATACTGCTCCTGAGAATTAAGGCCAGAGTTTCACAAGAAAACCGATCACTATTTCACTTACACACTTTTATACGCAAAATGTCCCTAATATAACACAACCTGTGTTATTACCAAAAATGAACTCAGACAGTGTAAAATTCCATGCGACTTCTCTTGCCACACGTGTTCCACTTCCTACTTCCCGGAAGCGTGAAAACTTACATATAACATAACGCGACTCAACAAAAAGTGTTAGACATTAGCTTATCAATAATCTATAATCATAAATCAATAATCACCAAACTAATCTATAGAAACCATAACTCTGCTACCAAGAAATCTGATCCAGCGCTAACAATAAAAATAATTTCTCCTATTATGCTTTGGTCATCCAGGTGCAATTATTTCTCTAACACACACACTATATCCATATGACGGTGGGGCCCATAACACCGCATATACATTCACTTACTCATTTGTTCCCTGGATTTCCTCCGTCATGAAACCTAGGAGAAAAACGATTCGCTGGAAGGAGACGGGATGCCTCTTTTATAATGACATAATAATTCTCATTTGCTTTTAAGGTATTCCGCTCATTGGTCGATGGACCAACTAGTAGGAATCAGTTGATGGTGATTAAGACCAGCTCAATCACAATGAACTCTTTTACCATTTCATTATTAATCATTGAGCTAAAGAAAATCACTGAGGCATTTGTTTAAAGAATAATAAAGTTTATATAAAGTTTTTGAATGCAGGAAATTGAGATTAATCTTATTATTCAGATCATTGCATTTATCATCAATATAAGAATAGTTTGAAATTGCATGGCACTTTTATTAGACGGAAAAATGAAGTTATCATACTAAGAACTCTATAGATCAACCTATCTATCTCTCTGGGAAATCCTAATAATTCTAATAAAAATCTATCAAATAAAAGTTCTCCTAAAGCAGCATCTTTATACTCAACTGGAAAAGGAAAATAACAGCAGCAGCATCAACTCGTCAGCATCAGCAACCGCAAACTCTCCCATCTACAGCATCTAACTTCTTCAGCATCTCCCGCAGCATCCCGCAGCATTCTCTAACAGCATTCTACCCCTCCCACCAAGAGTCGGTCTTCTTATACCCTAATTCTAGCTTACAGCATAAAATGTTTCTTCTTACATGGCGCGATTCATTCTCATTGGTCAAAAACTCAGGTCCATATACATTTTAATCAAACTTCCTGGTCTTAACCAGTTCCGTGTGGAATGTCCATGCAAGCATCGTTTCCCACAGTTCATGCACTTGCTCATCCGTTTCGATCAGTCCAAATTGTATCTTTTTCTGCTACATTTTGTGTAATACAGTTCCGTCTATTGATTCAACCAGGCTTCTCACGCTTCTTGCTGATCATCTTGGCACACATCTGCTCAGAAGGGTCACAGCAGCCTTGACCATACTTTCATCTTAGCCTCTCGGCATCAGCACGTGATCATCCCTTTTCCACAGCCTCTCTCCTCTATCACATGATCTCATCCACTCATGCGCACTCTAGTAACTCGCGGCCATTTTATATTGCTGCTCGGCAGGCCTAAGCGCACTATTTTCAAAGATAAACAAAATATTATTAAAACAAAGAAATATAAACCCTTTCGTTTCCCTCCCCTTTCTACGTACCCCAATTAGGTATTACCTAGCAGAAGCAACATATAAAGCTGTCCCTTACTTACCATCGCTTTATTTTGCAACCACACGTTTTATTTAAAAGCACAAATCATGCATTTATTATTAAATTAGTACGCAAATATTATGCTATGTTAGAAACGTAAACAATTATAAGTCAATTAATTTGCACACTGAATTGCGTGTTACCATTAACCCTTAACATACATTGTTGGTTATTTACTTAAACGAACATGTTTATTAATATTGTACGAAAATATTAGGAGGTTAAAATTTTTATATTTACCCTGCTCCATCACTCACGATGACTGTTCGCCCTGAGAACGGTGCAGGATGTTTTAAATCCACCAGGCCGCTGACATTTGTCACTTCCTCTAACCAGTCATGTTCCAAAGAGAGTTATGTAGCAAGGTCAGGTCAAGGACAAGGACCTTCATCCCACTCATTGAAGTGGGACTGAGTTCCGCATGAAAAGGCACAGTGAGTGATAGCACCCCCGAGCATTGGTACCCTCAAATCTTCCCCTCGAAGCCACTGCCAAACCTCCAAGTCAGACAGATGCAAGGCCCTGGGATGTGCAGGCAGGGACATTCCCTGAGCCCATTGAACTCATAACCAAACCCAGTTACTGCAGGGGTGGACCGGGACCTTCCAAAGACAAACGCCATTTTTAAATTCTGTATCTCTCGTGTAAATGGATCTCTACCATGAGTGCTCGACAGGCTGCTGGCCACTTGCAGGATCAATTGAAAAAGTGCATTTGAGAGATATAGGAGGGAAATAATTTGAATTCCAGCTGTTTGGTTTTGGACAAAGAGGAGTGGCTTTTTGGAAATGCATAGCAAATAGGAGCATTGATGAATTTTAATCACTTGACACCCCCACATTCACTTCTTCTTATTATTTTTTTTTCGTATTCACGATTTCATGGAGTAAAAAGACTTAAGCCTCCTTCTCATCATGGAAAGTAGGAATGCTCTGTAAAATCCAGTGTATGCCGACAAACAAGGTTAATACTATCCGCAGAACTGAGTCGAGGCCTTTGATGAAACCTGTAACATTTGGATCAATTTGGCAACAGCTAAAATGAACAAACAACAGAAGGCCCGTCCGTCTGCCTCAGCCAGCAGCCAGCCATCTGAACAGAAGTCTATCAGTCTGAGGTGCCAAGTACGGGAAGAGCTGAGGCGCTTCGCTAGGCACTAGGATTGGGGAACTGTCATCGGTGTGCAGCTGCAGAACAAAACCTGGCACCACCCTGCCAAAGACATGGAGAACAGATGACTCCACAGCAACATTAAAGAACAAACCTGGTCTTGTTGAGTAAGGAGAGAAGTGCAGCCGAGGAGAATAATAGTGCACACACTTATGATATGATCTGCAAAGAAGAAATAGAAACCATCCTACTGGGCTAACAAGTCATGTTTTGCCAGCAAGTTTCGCTGGCTCACTGCACCGATCCATCCAATTCAGGGATCTGTGTTTCACGCTATGCAAACAGATTTGCCCCACAAGAGCTGCTCTCAGCGTGTCATCCTTCCGAGGTCAACAAAATGAGTACCACTGCGTTGGTAATAATAAACCTCTGTTATCTGTCACTAGTGACAAGAGGCCTCATTGGAAGTGAATATGCTGTGCAAATATGCCTCTGTTGATATGTTATCTGTACTTAAATAGTGAGCACGTGACAGTCAAAGAGTGGTCACTTATTTCCACCTTCAATTATAATTAGTTAATAACCTGTACCATTGAATTAGCTCGTCGAAACCCAAACCAGAGTTCGTACATGTATACAGGCGATGTGAGACAGCCTGCTTAGAGCTCACCCGCCAGGAGCATTCAGGAGTACCACATTACAGCTGAGATGTGTTCTTTTTTTAGGAGGAAGGCACGAAATATACATAATTTCATTTTACATGCGGTTCTGAGAATTCTGGTACCGCCCGTGTATTTATCGCTTGAAATTCATGACAGTGCGAAATTATGAAGTTTGTGAATTTGAAATAGCTCATGAAACTGTTATGGTAGACCAAAAATGGCAGGCAAATGCATGGGAAAGATCACAGAGGTGGGACATAGTGTGACATTAAGATTTTTGTTTTTAAACGGGTAAATAAGTAACAGCTGGCATGTAGAGGAGTTGCAATTTGCATAGTCAAAATAACAGTTATTACCTGTCTCCGAATGCATACCATTTGCAAGGGTCTTCTGTGGACAGTCACATACAGTATTTTGCTTTTGTCGCTCTTGCCACATGTCAGTTTCTGACCCTGTGGGTTGTCACATTGTGACAGGTGTTAGAAATGGGGGTCTCTAGTTGGCAGAGGTATGCACCTTTGTCCAAGTAGGGACCCTTCCTTCTAGTCAGGATAAGGGACTTACACACTTTAGATAACCCCTCCTCTCCCCCTTGGTAGCTTGGCACGAGCAGACAGGCTTATTCCAATAGCAATGTGTAAAGTATTTGATCCAGACACACTGTAACACAGTGAAAACACTACAAATGGACACCACACCAGTTTAGAAAAATAAAGTATTTTGTCTAAACCAAACAAGACCAAAATGACAAAAATCCTACATACACAATTCAAAATATGACTTTTAAAAGGTTTCAAGCAATTCTGTCCATAGAAAACTATGGATGCATGACTTTTACACAAAGTACCTCAATTGTGTCAAAATCAGCAAGTCAAAACAGCTGCAGAGAAGGGAAGTGTCGGAAAACACAGCGATATGTCAGTTCCTGAGTCCTTGGGGAGGCGATGCGACAGTTCTGCTGCACGCAGGAGAAGTGATGCGTCGAACCCGGACTGTAGGGGGAAATGATGCGTCGATTCAAAGATGGTTCTGGTCTACGAGTGATGCTTAGGAAAACTTGCCGCACAGGTGCGACGCGTGGAAATCTGGACCTGCTGGAGGTCGATTCGGCAGCGGCAAACGGGGCTCTGCGTCGATTTCTTCAGCTGCGGTCCCACGATGCGTTGATTCTTTTATTCACACAGCAGGGCCTGCGTCAGAGCCGGAGCGGGGATCTCGGACTTCGGAGATCGGTGCACAGGACTCGGAATGCGGCAGTTCTTCAGGCCACTGGCAGGCACTGCGTTGAATTTTTGGGCCCGCACGGCAGAGGTGATTGGAAATCCCTCCTCCCCGCTCGGCGGTGCAACGTCGCAAAAAATAGGTGCTAGAAGGGCGATGTGTCGATTTTCTTGGTTTCTACAAGGTTTTTCAGCTCCCAGCTACAAGAACAACCTCCAGAGGCCCGGAACTGAAACAGTCACCTCCTGGCAGGTCAGAACTCCCAGCAGTGGAGTTTAAGGAAGCTGGTGGTGCAGTCTTTGTGTCCCTGAGACTTCAGAACAGGAGGCAAGCACACACAAGCCCTTGGAGATTCTTCACAAGCAGCTTCACAGCAAAGTTCCATCTTTGTCCTCTCCTTGGCAAAACCAGCAATTGCAGGCCAACCCAGCAAAGCAACACACAGCAAAGGGGCAGTCTCCTCCTCACAGCTCTTCAGCTCTTCTTTCTTGGCAGAGGTTCCTCTTGATTCCAGAAGTAATCTAAACTTCTGTGGTTTTAGGTCTAATATTTATACCCCATTTTCTCTTTGTAGTCTTTGTTGTAAGGGTCTCTGAGCTCAGTAAAAACCAGTTCTGTCCTCCCTGATCCAGCTTCACCACAGGAGGTGGAGACAGCATTGTGCAGAGCAGACACAGCCTATTCAGGTGCTAGTGAAAACTCCTCCCACCACTCTAAATGCAGAAAGGTCTATTCAGCCTGGCTATGAATCACCCAGGAAAGGCAGGACACACCTCAACCCACCTTGTGACTGTCTAGAGCTGTGGTACTCATAGTACGGCTTGCAGGCCGCCAGCAGCCCGGCAGGCCTTCGTTGGCGGCCCGCGGACCTTGCCTTGCCGTGTCTACGTTTCTAGTGAGTCCAGCAGTAAACACAGAAGATGACCGCAGGAGCATACGTAGTGATTACGTATTAAATAGGTATTCACTACGTATGCTCCTGCAGCCATCTTCTGTGTTTGCTGCCGGCCTCTGTGACCTCACGGCACAGTCGGAAAGCTTCCCAAAAGGCCCTTTAAAAGTCAGCTGTAAGCGCTTTCAATGCTGACTTATAAAGGGCTTTTTGGGAAGCTTCCTGTTGGGACAGAGACATATAGAGGTAGAGGCAGAGACAGATAGAGGCAGGGACAGATAGAGGCAGAGACAGATGCAGATAGAGACAGAGACAGATAGAGACAGAAACAGATAGAGACATACAGAGATAGAGACAAATAGAGATAGAGACAGGCAGAGTGTCGGATAGAGATAGAGACAGACAGAGAGAGACAGAAAGAGACAGACAGAGACAGAGACAGAGACAGACAGAGACATACAGACAGAGACAGATAGAGACTGAGACAGATAGAGACAGTGACAGATAGAGATAGATAGAGACAGATAGTGATAGAGACAGATAGAGACAGAGACAGATAGAGACAGAGACAGATAGAGACAGAGACAGATAGAGATAGAGACAGAGACAGACAGAGACGGATAGAGACAGAGACAGATAGAGACAAATACAGATAGAGACAGAGACAGAGACAGATAGAGACAGAGATAGAGACAGATAGAGACAGAGACAGATAGAGACAGACAGAGACAGAAAGAGACAGATAGAGATAGACAGAGACAGAGAGAGACAGAGACAGACAGAGAGAGAGAGAGAGAGACAGAAACAGACAGAGAGAGATAGAGACAGATAGAGACAGAGAGAGACAGACAGATAGAGACAGATAGAGATAGAGGCAGAGAGACAGATAGAGATAGAGAGAGACAGAGAGAGATAGACAGAGAGACAGAGACAGATGGAGACAGAGACAGATGGAGACAGAGATAGATAGAGACAGATAGAGACAGACAGAGACAGACAGAGACAGACAGACAGAGAGAGAGAGACAGAGAGAGAGAGAGATAGAGAGAGAGAGAGAGAGAGAGAGAGAGAAAGAGAGAGAGAGAGAGAGATAGAGAGATAGAGAGAGAGAGATAGATAGAGAGATAGATAGATAGATAGATAGAGAGAGAGAGAGATAGCAAGAGAGAGAGAGAGAGAGAGAGATAGCGAGAGAGAGATAGAGAGAGATAGAGCGAGAGATAGAGAGAGAGATAGAGAGAGAAGGAGATAGAGAGAGCGATAGAGAGAGAGAGAGAGAGAGAGAGAGAGAGAGAGCGAGAGACATAGAGAGAGAGATAGATAGAGATAGATAGAGATAGCAAGAGAGAGAGAGAGAGCGAGAGAGAGAGATAGATAGATAGATAGAGATAGAGAGAGATAGAGAGATAGATAGATGTGTGTATGCCGGGTCTGGTGGCTCAGTGGACAAATGTGTCTGCTGCAGGGGCCTGTGTTCAACCTCATGGTGACAGTTTTTTTTTTTGCTCTAGCCCCGCCCCCCCCACTGACCCCGCCCCCACCGGTGCTGCCCTCGGCCACAAACCACACTGTAAATTTGGCCCCGAGAGAAAGTTTGTGAGTACCCATGGTCTAGAGGGAATGCGCATCCCCAGCTCCTGTCACTCCAAAACCAGACAGTGAATACACAAACAGGCAGAGGCACACAGGATGGTTAAACAAGAACATGTCCACTTTCTAAAAGTGGCATTTTCAAACACACAATTTAAAAACCACCTTTACTAAAAGGTGTTTTATTAAATTCTGAATTTAGAGAGCCTGAACTCCAAATCTCTATCTTGTCCCAATGGTAAGTTACACTTGTAAGATATTACAAGGCAGCTCCCAAGTTAACATATGGGACAGAGCCTTGTAATAGTGAAAAACAAAATGCACAGTATTTCACTATCAGGACATGCCAAACACACCAGCACATGTCCTACCTTTCACATACACTGCACCCTGCCCGTGGGGTACCTTGGGCCTTCCTGAGGGGTGCCTTACATGTAAGAAAAGGGAAGGTTAGGGCCTGGCAAGTGGGTGCACTTGCCAGGTTGACAAAGCAGTCAAGAAATGTGCATGCAGACACTGCAGTGGCAGGTCTGAGACACATTTGAAAGGCTACTGGTGTGGGTGGCACAATCAGTGCTGCAGGAACCACTAGTACCATTTGATTTATAGGCCCTGTGCACACACAGTGCACTTTACTAGGGGCTTACCAGTAAATCAAATATGCAAATCATGGATAACCAATCAAAATCACAAGTTACCGAGGGAGCACTTACACTTTGGCACTGATCAGCAGTGGCAAAGTGCCCAGGGTACCTAAACCGGCAAAAACAAAATCCAGCACACAGTTAAAAAATACAGGAGGTAGAGGCAAAAAAAGACAGGGAAAATCATGCCAAGGATGCCAGGTCTAACAACAGGGACTCCATCTCACATGGTTAACATCATTCTTCTGTCTTTCCGATGCCTTGTCTTGGAAACGCTCCTTAAAGTCAAATTATGGAAATTAAAAATCATCCTCATTAATTTAACATCTGGCTCACACAGTCTTTAGAACAGCCTCCTGTTATCTCCAGTGGCTGCGTGCCCCTTAGCTTCTTACTCTCAAAGAACCTTTCAGCTTATAGGCATCTTTATAAGGAGTCTTTAAAATACCTGATAATTATCATTGTTTGACTGCTGTTAGCACAGGGAATGTGAGTGAATGCTACAAATGTCTCCAGCTTGAAGCTGGGAGCACTGAAGTAATTTACTTTGGGGTCAAACGTAGAAATTCCCATCAAAATCCACACTTCCACACTCAATTTAGGGGAACATTTGAATTATTGTCATAAAGTAAAGGTTGTTGATCCCAGTATGAATTCAAACATGACTGTTAACTGTTAAATATCAGTTCACATAACCAAAACGCTTACGCAGGAGAATTGTGCCATTACTCCCTCAAAATATTAGGGGTGTAATTGTGAGATCAGCAGTCAACTTGGAGATTCCCTTCTGAAATATTCTCTTCACTGTAACTCTAAATTCTCTCTTTTATTGGATACAAACAACTCATAATGTAGTGACTAAAATTATTTCTATTACTTTGTTTCAGAGAAAAGCATGTGGGATATTCTATGAGACCAACCAAACAAAAAATCAAAAATAAAGTTGTGTCAATTCTTACGGGCCTGATTACCCAGATTCCCCTGCAAATGTGAAAGCATAGGTAAAGAAACCACAATTTCTTCACTCTTCTGGCAAACGGCAAATGTTCATCCATCCAACTTCTCTCGATAAAAACTACCTTACATGTGTGGTGGACTTATTACGAGCTAGAAATAGATGACCAAAACAATCACTATTCGAAAACCACATTGGCACTATATTTTTTCTACACACATTTACAGTTTGGCATGTTCTTGTCTATTATGACAGGCTCAACCAGACATGGGATGGCAGTCGGTTACTCCCTAATATCTTCACTGGCTACCAAGCCTGGGTCATTAGCACCAGGGAGAACATAGTCAGTTTTGAGATACTTTCTTTAAACCATAGTCCTGTAAGCACCTGAGTCTCTTAGGGCAGGAACTGTCCTCCAATTAAGTCTAGCTTCCTGCACAAACCCCTTGGTATTTGGATTAATTTTCTCCTTTCCTAAAGGTCCATACTTTGAGTGCAAAAGGACTCTCTCAAGTCCCTTCACCCATGTAAAACACTCTTACAATGAGGGCTTTTCACCTGACAGTCTCTTTTGTAAGTCTTCTCTTTGTGATACCTACAGCAAGTAATCACTTTGAGCTTTGAAGAACCTTGATGTCCTCTCTTTTCCTTATATTCCTGGCTTTGCACCCAATTCCTTGTTTGCTTGTGTCCCTTCGGTATTGCCCTTGCTCTTACCCTACTGTTTGTAACCAAGCTGTGAAGAAGTACAAAGAGGCAGGATAACAGCAAAGCAGATCTTCTTTATTTTAGGTTCAAGATACAGCAACGTCCTAGCCACAGGGCAGCCAGCAGCAACTGGCTCACAGCACTTGGCAACGAGACCAAGCACTCTTTACATTCTAGAGTCCTAAAGACAGTGTGTTCCATGTGAGAGCAGCTGGCTAACACAGAGTAGTGCAAAGGTAATTACCACACACCTTCCCCCAATACAAAATACAACATTGAGAGAATAAAAAGTGCATTCAGTTCAAAACATAGTTAAGTAGTTTCTGTGGAGTTTTACGAGTGCGAGTGCTCCTACGCAGAGGAGAAACAACCCTAGAAGAAACAAGTTTATCATCTCTGCCATCAAGAGCACAGGAACGTACAGCCCTCCAGTCACTGATTTATTCTTTGGCCAGTTGAATTGATTCTTTCAGAACACGTTGAATCTCTCTACCATTCCGTTACTTTCTGGATGATAGAGAGAACAACGCTTGTGTTCAATTCTTTTCTTGGCCAAGAACTCCTCCATCTCTCTTGATACAAGCTGTACACCATTGTCAGTCAAGAGAGATTCAGGAAGACCTTCCCTCCAGACAAGACGCGTACCCCTCCAAAGTAAATCATCACTCAACGAAAGTTCATTCCGTACATTCCAGAATTTCCGGACACCTTCAGTCAATCTCTTGATCCCCCGTCCACCCTCCTGACACCAATCTGCACACATCAAGCAAGTCAAGGTCACTTTTCATAGAGTCTCTCCACTCTGACTCAGAGACAACTCCTTCGACCACCTCACATACTTTGAAGTCATCAATTTCCCAGGAATCTTCAGGGTCAAGAGAGATTTCGTCAGCTTGTTTGGGAACCAAGCGAGAAAGACAGTCTGCCACTTTGTTATCCACCCCGGGGATGTATTTTACAATGAAATCAAAGTCCTGAAGTGCCATGACCCACTTACATATCCGGGAGGGGACAGCGTCTAATGACTTTTTACAGACTAGATCCTTTAGAGGCTTATGATCTGAATGAACAACAAAAGAAGTACCCCAGAGAAATTTCTTGAGCTTCTTGATTGCCCAGAAAATGCACAACGCCTCCTTTTCAATTACCGAATATTGAAGTTCTGGACCAACGAGAGCTCTTGAGAGAAACAGGATGGTTTCTTCCCTGCCATCCCTAGTCTGTTTAAGAACGGCACCTAAGCCTCTTGAACTGGCATCAGTGACAAGAATGGAGCTGGAAGAAGTGTCAAAGCTCTGCAGAGAGGGAGCGGAACAAAGAGCTTTCTTGACTCCCTCGAATTCCAACTGGCACTGAGTAGACCAGGAGAATTTCACACCTTTCTTTAAAAGGGACCTGAGAACAAGGGTACGGGAGGCAAACCGCGGAACAAATTTATTGTAGTACTGAGCCATTCCCAGGAAGGTTACTAGTTCATCTCTGGACTGCGGGACGGGAAGTTCCTCAATGGTCTTCACCAGACGATCTCTGGGCCTAACTCCATCACTGGTCAAGTGATGACCCAAGTAATCAATTTCAGAATGATTAAACTTGCATTTATTTTCACACAGAGTTAGACCTCTCGCACTGAATCGTTCAAGCACACTCCTCAGTCTAGCATCATGTTCACTCTGAGACGAGCCATGGATCAAAACATCATCCTGGTATATCTTGACTCCCTCCACACCACTCAACACGTCTTCCATGACTCTCTGAAAAACAGAGGCAGCAGAGATCAAGCCAAAAGGAAGACGCGTGAACTTGTATGTTCCAAAAGGGGTTATGAAGGCAGTCAAGTCCATGGACTTATCATCAATTTTGACCTGATGATATGCAGCACGGAGATCTAAAGTGGAGAAGATGCGTGCATCCCTCAACTGGGCTAACATTTCAGTGACACTAGAAATAACACTTGCATTGCTCTCACTCGGGACAAGTTTTGAAGGAACAGATTGTGAGGAGATGTCTCTGAGGATAATGCAGGGATCACCACCAGGAACTAAAGACACACCTAGGTCAGCCTGGTGAAACCAGCTGATTATGCTGTCACCTCTGCATGAAACATATATCTTACCTGCAGTTAGCCTACCTTTGTATTCAATATTGCCCATGAACTAGCCAAATAATTTTATGGGTTGACCACCATTGGCTAACGGTTTTATATCCGTGTAGGAGAGTAGGATCTGCCTCTTATGTTGCCCCCACTTTTTTTCTGATGTTTACACTGGTTTCTGGCTATAGTCTGGCTGGGCCCCTGCTAATCAGGGCCCCAGCCTCTCTGTTCTCTCTAAACGATTTGGAGTGCACTCTAGGTGCACTAGTGATTGGATACTGTGGTACCTTATGAGTCCCTAGTATATGGTACCTTAGGTACCAAGGGCATAGGTACTTCACAGGCCTCCCAGGGGCTGCAGCATGTATTATGCCACCCCTGGGAAGCAGACTAAATCTGACACCACAGGCCTGCTACTGCAGCCTGAGTGAGGAAGTGCTAGCACCCCTCACTGAGATATAGGTTCCCTATATCTCTCCTGCACACACATATAACCCTATCAGTCACCTCTAAGGCAGGCCCTATCAATCCTGAGGGCAGGGTGCTTGGCTTCTATGTGAGGGGGTGCCTCTGCCTGAGCAGGGCCCCTCTGCAGCTCTCAGAGTCCATTTTCTGGTGCTGTTTGTGGAAGCGGTTAAACCATATACTTTTAGGTGCATTATATCCTCGCGGTAAAATGCTAACTTTGGAATGGCTGCATCGAAACATGTCGTGTTTGGTGTCAAACACCTTGGAATACTACCCCCCCGCCAGTCCTGGCGGCGGGGGTAGCATTCCACCCTTCTAGAGGGATAGACATGTACCTACTGTGGAAACGTGGTAGAATCCGACAGAGCCCTGGCATCACAAAATGGATGCCACCAGTCACAGACACTGGGCTGCCCTCCTGCTGATGACCAACACTCGCAGTGGAGGGAGCCCAACAATAGATATCCTGTCCCAAGGGGGTGTGACCACCTCCCAGACAGGGTTTAGTGTATTGGGGCTGGGTGGGTGCACTCTTAGAGTGCTTTGAAGTCCTGCACTGGGGGAGCAGAAGGCTCCTCTGTGCATATGCCAGTTCAAACCGGCTCAGGGGCTACCTGTCCCTGCTCTGGTGCGAAACTGGACAAAGGAAAGTGGGTGTAGCCACCCCCTCCCCTGACCCTCCCATAGGTAGGGTCATAGAGCTAGTCCCTCCCCTCCTTTTAGTATAAGAGGGGGAACCTGTGCATTGCACCCTAGATTTCCCTGGACGACGCTCTACAAGAAGAATCCCGGACCTTCGACGTTCCACTACCTTTGGAAGACTGAAGAATCTCCCTTGGAGTCAAGGAGTGACTCCCCTGCTTGGCAAGCACCAAAAACTACAAACGACAGTCGCAAACTACGCCACTCCCGCCGGAGTCCGAAGTCCCTGCAGCCCAAGAAGTAGATTTCCTGACTTTTCAAAGGCCATTGTGAGTCCCCAGCGAAGCTGAGGCCAGTGGACCCCAAGAGTAATGAGAAACCGCGACCCCTGGGTATCGTGCACTATTGTCAAGTGCAACCCCTCACAACATTCCACGAACTTGTGCTTTAGACCACATGTGATCCCAGTCTCCAGCAGGAATCCCTCTTAAGATCTGAGGTCTACCACGTCCTGAGTGACCGTGGGCCCCTGTGAGAGAATCCTCCCAAGGCGTCTTTGCGACCCCTTGCCAGCCAGCTTGTGGGTCCCCAGAAGACTTTCCAAAGAAACCAAAGGGCTCCCCTGGTTGCTCCAGGCCTGCCCTGACTTACCTTTGCTGGGTGAGTTCCACAGACCTTGCTGGTCTGCGCCATCGCCTCTTCATACTTTCCCCAAGACTTGCTGTTACCAAGGCTTGTTGGCTCCGATTGAGTCGCCGACACCGCAGTAAGCCGCAGACATTGTGGGACATGCCGAATCCAGCTCCTGGTCATCGTCGACACCTCCTGGACCTCGTGGCTGAAGAGTCAAGGCAACTGTGAACGACCTGAACCCTGCGACGACGGTGGGCGTTCATCTTCCTTGCCCCGAGTCACTGCCAAGTGACTTTGAACACTGTCCCCTCTGCTTTCAGGTCATCCTTCCACCGAATCCAGGCTTGGATTCCACCGGACACTTCTTCACACCATCACAAGCAGCAAGTCTTCTTTGTTCGCCATTGAAAACGACGCCGTGACCCGACACCAAAGGACACCTGTGCACCCGGCTTCCCTGGGTGAGGTAACTCCAGCACTCCGGTGCTCCTGTGGGTGTGGGCCCTCGAACTACTTACCCTGTAAGTGACTTGCTTGTAGGTCCACCAGAAGTATCCTAAAATTCTTACTTTCCCCGTGCGATTCTCGCACTGACTCGTACCTGGTTCGCGTCTGTGTTAGACACACCGCGTCCGACTCCCTTGCAAATCCTATCTGTAGACCGAATCCTTCGACTCGTACTGAGTCCGATCGGTGTGTTCGCCTCGAACACGCAAGGGACCTTGAACATTGATATCTCAATCGCGTCTGAGTGCATAGACTCGTACAGGATTCGCATCGGTGCCAGGTCACCGCGTCCGTCCCCTGTGGGTCTCCTACAACTACCTGGGGTGGTTCTTGGGGGTCCCTCGATTCTAGATGCCCTAGACCTAGGTCTAGCAAACTAAGATTGTAATATTCAATGGTGCTAAACTTATCCTGATAATATTTGACTTGTACATATGTTCCTATCCTCTAATCTCATAAAGAGATTAGTAGAGAGTGTTTATTAATAAATACATATATATTTGATATATATACCTGTGTGGTGTCTTTTCATTTGGTGATTCAAGAGATTGTGTGGTAAAACAAGCTGCTTTACATTCCTTCAAGACTTAGCCTGAAGGCTGCTCTCCACAGCTACCACTAGGATAGCTTTCTATAAAGGTTGTCTTAAACCTATCTACCATAAGAGTCGAATTGTTCTGGTGCAAGGTGTCCACTTTAATTAGTGAACAGCATATACCAGGCCAACTTCTCACATTGGTGGGCAGCGTGTGGGATTACAGCTTGCTATTGTTTTACCAGAAAATCTCTATTTGAATTACTAACTGAAAACCACTATAGGTACTTAAGGTACATATAAAGTCAAGCTTAGTATCGATAAGTTCTACTGAACTTAGAGCTGTGTGCCAAAGGGATAGCACACCCTTTCTACAGCTCAAGCTAGGATCAGTAGGCCACAAACTAGTGTAGGTAGTACAACACTGCACAACACTAGAATGTCCTTAAAGGGTGGAACCAGTGGATCCACTCAGCCTCAGTACAAGGACATGGCTTTCTCTGACTTGAGAGCCATGTGTGTTGAAAGACACCTGAGACTAGGACAGAGTCCCTCAACCCTGCACCTGATAGATCTGCTGACAGCAGATGATCTTAGATTGGCTCTAGGAGCCAATGGGTCTGAATCAGTGGGTGGTCAATTACAGTATCTGGGTCAGACGATGAAAATCCGAATGACCAGGACTCTGTGATTGAAGGGCCAGGCCTCAAGGGGCCTGAAAAGGACAGAGGAATTCTCCCTAAGAGAACTGACAGAGTGGATGAGAGGCATAGGTCCCCTTCCAGGGAATCTGAGCACTCTTATCACTCTGGCAGAGAATTTGTCCACCAGAGGAACTCATACTTTCCCATAAGAGAGACCTCCTCTGAAAGAATGTGCAAACTGCTGCAGTATGAGGAAGCAAGAGTTGCCCTCAGAACCAAGCAGTTGGCACTGGATAGAGAAGCCCTGGAGATCCAGAGAACTTCTCGACGAGAGGGGTTAGAACCCCTTGGTGGCAGCAACAGTGTCCCTAGAGGCAGAGAATCTATTCCAGACCATAGGAACCTGAGCAAGGTTGTTCCTCCCTACCAGAGTGGGGATGATATCCACAAGTGGATAACTGCTATGGAGAGGGCCTGTAGAGTACAGCAGGTCCCCCAGAAACAGTGGGCAGCAATCTTGTGGCTCTCCTTTTCAGATAAAGGTAGAGACAAGCTCCTCACTGTTAGAGAAGAGGATGCTGATGATTATGAAGTCCTGAAGAGTGCACTGATAGATGGGTTTGGCTTAACCACTGAACAGTACAGGTTAAAGTTCAGAGACACCCAGAAGGCACAGACTCAGGACTGGACTGACTTTGTTGATTGTGCAACCAAGGCTCTGGAGGGTTGGCTGGTTGGCAGTAGGGTTACTGATTTTAAGGGATTGTATAATCTGATGATGAGAGAACAAATCCTTAATAATTGCCAGAACCAGTTGTTGCATCAGTACCTGGTGGACTCGGATCTGACCTCTCCCCAAGAATTGGGAAAGAAGGCAGACAAGTGGGTCAGAACCAGGGTGAGGCAGAAACACCAGAACCAAGGGGGTGACACCAAGAAGCAAGATCCTAAGGGCTCTGAGAAAGGTGGGGATAAGTCAAAAGACCAGAAGTCTTCACAAGGGCCCCACAAATCTGCATCTGGTGGGGAGTCACAGTCCAACAAGGGAAAAGGCCAAAAGAAGCCCTGGTGCAAATTCTGTAAACAGAAAGGGCACTGGACTTCTGACTGTAACAAGTCCAAAGACCAAACCACCACCACTCCGGCCCCTAAGGCAACTGTTCCCCCTAGTTCAGCTACTGGTGGAGGTGGTACACAGACTAAGGGTTTAGTAGGGTTGACCCTGGGTTCTGAAGTGGACTCTGACCTAGTCAGAGTGCCCACTCAGGCAATGCTGATTTATGAGGGAGACCTTAATATGTCCTTCCTAGTGAGTCCCAGTAATCTGGGCAAATACAAACAGCAGCCTGTAATAAATGGCAAACAGGCTTTGGCATTTAGGGACACAGGTGCTAGTGTCACCATGGTGGCAGAGGATCTTGTGGACCCTGGACAGATCATCCTGGGCGAAATGTACCAGGTGACCAATGCAAGCAACTCCAAGACCAACCATAGTCTGGCAGTTGTGAATTTCTCCTGGGGAGGGGTAACTGGCCTCAAGAAGGTTGTAGTCAGTGCAGACCTCCCTGTCGAATGTCTATTGGGCAATGATCTAGAGACTTCAGCCTGGTCTGAAGTAGAGTTATGGACTCATGCGTAGATGTTGGGCATCCCTGCAGAGGTATTTGCTGTGACCAGGTCACAAGCAAGAATGCATGACACTGAACCAGCTCTGGATCCTGGAACAATGGACCAGATGCTTCCCAAGAGGAGGAGCAGTAGGGTAAAGGCAGTGCCTTCCCCTCTGTCTCAGATCACAGATTCACCCCCAGAGGGAGGTGAAGCATATCCTGAAGAAGGAACTGCCCCAGAGGGACTTGAGCCTGATCAGGTTGAGTTCTTGGGGGCAGGGGGCCCTTCTAGGGAAGATCTGAGGAAGGAGCAACAGTGCTGCCCCTCTCTTGAACCCCTCAGACAGCAGGCTGCTGCTGAGGCTGCTGGGAGTGCTAGTGGGTCCCATAAAGTTTATTGGGATGAGGGACTCCTATATTCTGAAGGTAGAGACCCAGCCCCTGGAGCCACCAGGAGGTTGGTAATACCTCAGAAGTTTAGGGGGTTCCTCTTGACCTTAGCACATGATATCCCTTTAGCAGGACACTTGGGCCAAAACAAGACCTGGGACAGGCTTGTTCCACATTTTCATTGGCCACATATGTCAGAGGACACTAAGGAGTTTTGTCGCTCCTGTGTCACATGCCAAGCCAGTGGTAAGGCAGGTGGCACAACAAAGGCCCCCTGATACCACTACCGGTGGTGGGGGTACCCTTTGAAAGGGTAGGGATTGACATTGTTGGTCCCCTTGACCCTCAAACTGCATCTGGGCACAGGTTTATCCTGGTGGTAGTGGATCATGCCACCAGGTACCCAGAAGCAATTCCTCTGAGGACCACCACAGCCCTTGTGGTGGCAAGAGCCCTCATTGGAGTCTTCTCCAGAGTGGGTTTTCCAAAGGAGGTCATTTCTGACAGAGGTACCAACTTCATGTCAGGGTATCTAAAAGCAATGTGGAAGGAGTGTGGTGTAACTTACAAGTTCACCACCCCCTATCACCCACAATGCAATGGTTTAGTTGAACGCTTCAACAAAACCTTGAAAGGAATGATTAAAGGACTCCCAGAGAAGCTTAGGCGGAAATGGGACCTTCTTCTTCCTTGCCTGTTGTTTGCCTACAGAGAGGTTCCACAGAAGGGGGTTGGCTACAGCCCATTTGAGCTTCTGTTTGGGCATCCTGTGAGAGGTCCACTGTGTTTGGTAAAAGAGGGCTGGGAGTTACCTCTCAAGCCCCCAAACAAGATGTGATGGACTATGTACTTGGTCTCCGCTCCTGGATGGCAGAGTACATGAAAAAGGTAACCAAAAACCTAGAGGCCAGCCAAGAATTACAAAAAGCTTGGCATGACCAAAAGGCTGTACTGACTGTATACCAGCCAGGACAGAAAGTGTGGGTGTTGGAGCCTGTGGCCCCAGCAGCCCTCCAGGACAAGTGGAGTGGCCCCCATACAATAGTTGAACAGAAGGGAGAAGTCACCTACCTGGTGAATCTTGGAACTCCCAGGAGCCCCCTGAGGGTGCTCCATGTCAACAGATTAAAACCATATGTTGACAGGGCTGACATGGGCTTGCTCATGGCAACTGATGAGGACCAGGAGGAGGAGAGTGACCCTCTCCCCGACCTGCTCTCTCAGAACCCTGATGATGGGTCAGTAGATGGTGTTGCTTTGGCAAGCAGCCTCACTGACCATCAGCAAACTGAGTGCAGACAAGTTCTGCAACAGTTTAGACATATGTTTAGCCTGACCCCTAGTCAGACTTCCTGGTGCACCCACGAGGTGGACACTGGAGACAGTCTGCCTGTCAAGAATAAAATCTACAGGCAACCTGACCATGTCAGGGACTGTATCAGGACTGAAGTCCAGAAAATGTTGGAGCTAGGTGTAATTGAGCCTTCAGATAGCCCTTGGGCTAGTCCAGTAGTCCTGGTACCCAAGCCTCATACCCAGGGTGGTAAGAAAGAAATGAGGTTTTGTGTAGACTACAGAGGCCTCAATGCAGTCACTAGGACTGATGCCTATCCCATACCGAGGGCAGATGAGCTGATTGATACTTTGGCCTCAGCCAAGTATCTAAGCACGTTTGACCTAACAGCTGGCTACTGGCAGATCAGATTAGCTGATGATGCAAAAGCCAAGACAGCATTTTCGACCCCTGGTGGGCACTACCACTTTGTGGTGATGCCCTTTGGATTGAAAAATGCACCGGCCACTTTTCAGAGGTTGTTGAATTAAGTTCTGACAGGGATGGAAACTTATTGCTCAGCTTATCTAGATGATATTGCTGTCTTTAGTTCCTCCTGGCAGGATCACCTGGTCCACCTCAGGAATGTTTTGGAGGCCCTGCAAAAGGCAGGCCTCACTATCAAGGCCACTAAGTGCCAGATAGGGCAGAGTCAGGTTGTGTACCTGGGCCACCTTGTAGGTGGAGGCCAGGTTCAGCCCTTACAGAGCAAGATCCAGACCATAATGGAATGGGTTGCTCCAACCACCCAGACACAGGTGAGAGCCTTCTTAGGCCTATCTGGGTACTATAGGAGGTTTGTCAAGGGATATGGATCTATAGTGACCCCCTTGAATGATCTGACCTCAAAGAAAATGCCAAAAAAGGTTCAGTGGACAGCTAGCTGTCAAAAGGCATTTGAAGACCTAAAGCAGGCCATGTGCACTGCCCCCATCTTACAGAGTCCAAACTACACCAAAACGTTCATTATCCAAACAGATGCTTCTGAGCTGGGTGTGGGAGCTGTACTGTCTCAACTGAATGATGAAGGTCAAGACCAGCCAGTAGCTTTTATTAGCAGAAGGCTGACCCCTAGAGAGAAACGTTGGTCAGCTATAGAGAGGGAGGCCTTTGCTGTGGTATGGGCCCTGAAGAAGCTGAGGCCATACTTGTTTGGTACTCACTTCATAGTTCAGACCGACCACAAGCCCCTCCTATGGCTTAAACAAATGAAAGGAGAAAACCCAAAACTTTTGAGGTGGTCCATTTCCCTACAGAGGATGGACTATACAGTGGAACATAGACCTGGGACCCAACATGCCAATGCAGATGGACTCTCAAGGTATTTCCACTTTGAACACGAAGACTCAACTGGTCAAGGTTAGTTTAGTGTCCCTGCGTTTGGGGGGGGTTGTGTAGGAGAGTAGGATCTGCCTCTTATGTTGCCCCCACTTTTTTTCTGATGTTTACTGATCATAGTCTGATGTAGGCTATAGTCTGGCTGTGCCCCTGCTAATCAGGGCCCCAGCCTCTCTGTTCTCTCTAAACGATTTGGAGTGCACTCTAGGTGCACTAGTGATTGGATACTGTGGTACCTTATGAGTCCCTAGTATATGGTACCTTAGGTACCAAGGGCATAGGTACTTCACAGGCCTCCCAGGGGCTGCAGCATGTATTATGCCACCCCTGGTAAGCAGACTAAATCTGACACCACAGGCCTGCTACTGCAGCCTGAGTGAGGAAGTGCTAGCACCCCTCACTGAGATATAGGTTCCCTATATCTCTCCTGCACACACATATAACCCTATCAGTCACCCCTAAGGCAGGCCCTATCAATCCTGAGGGTAGGGTGCTTGGCTTCTATGTGAGGGGGTGCCTCTGCCTGAGCAGGGCCCCTCTGCAGCTCTCAGAGTCCATTCTCTGGTGCTGTTTGTGGATGCGGTTAAACCATATACTTTTAAGTGCATTATATCCTCGCGGTAAAATGCTAACTTTGGAATGCCTGCATCGAAACATGTCGTGTTTGGTGTCAAACACCTTGGAATACTACCCCCCGCCAGTCCTGGCGGCGGGGGTAGCATTCCACCCTTCTAGAGGGATAGACATGTACCTACTGTGGAAACGCGGTAGAATCCGACAGAGCCCTGGCATCACAAAATGGATGCCACCAGTCACAGACACTGGGCTGCCCTCCTGCTGATGACCAACACTCGCAGTGGAGGGAGCCCAACAATAGATATCCTGTCCCAAGGGGGTGTGACCACCTCCCAGACAGGGTTTAGTGTATTGGGGCTGGGTGGGTGCACTCTTAGAGTGCTTTGAAGTCCTGCACTGGGGGAGCAGAAGGCTCCTCTGTGCATATGCCAGTTCAAACCGGCTCAGGGGCTACCTGTCCCTGCTCTGGCACGAAACTGGACAAAGGGAAGTGGGTGTAGCCACCCCCTCCCCTGACCCTCCCATAGGTAGTGGTCATAGAGCTAGTCCCTCCACTCCTTTTAGTATAAGAGGGGGAACCTGTGCATTGCACCCTAGATTTCCCTGGACGACGCTCTACAAGAAGAATCCCGGACCTTTGACGTTCCACTACCTTTGGAAGACTGAAGAATCTCCCTTGGAGTCAAGGAGTGACTCCCCTGCTTGGCAGGCACCAAAAACTACAAACGATGGTCGCAAACTATGCCGCTCCCGCCGGAGTCCGAAGTCCCTGCAGCCCAAGAAGTAGATTACCTGACTTTTCAAAGGCCATCGTGAGTCCCCAGCAAAGCTGAGGCCAGTGGACCCCAAGAGTAATGAGGAACCGTGACCCCTGGGTACCGTGCACTATTGTCGAGTGCAACCCCTCACAACGTTCCACGAATTTGTGCTTTGGACCACGTGTGTTCCCAGCCTCCAGCAGGAATCCCTCCTAAGATCAGAGGCCTACCACGTCCTGAGTGACCGTGGGCCCCTGTGAGAGAATCCTCCCGAGGCGTCTTTGCGACCCCTTGCCAGCCGGCTTGTGGGTCCCCAGAAGACTTTCCAAAGAAACCAAAGGACTCCTCTGGTTGCTCCAGGCCTGCCCTGACTTACCCTCGCTGGGTGAGTTCCACAGACCTTGCTGGTCTGCGCCATCGCCTCTTCATACTTTCCCCAAGATTTGCTGTTACCAAGGCTTGTTGGCTCCGATCGAGTCGCTGACACCGCAGTAAGCCGCAGACATTGTGGGACACGCCGAATCCAGCTCCTGGTCATCGTCGACGCCTCCTGGACCTCGTGGCTGAAGAGTCAAGGCAACCGTGAACGACCTGAACCCTGCGACAACGGTGGGCATTCATCTTCCTTGCCCCGAGTCACTGCCAAGTGACTTTGAACACTGTCCCCTCTGCTTTCAGATCATCCTTCCACCGAATCCAGGCTTTGATTCCACCGGCCACTTCTTCACACCATCACAAGCAGCAAGTCTTCTTTGTTCGCCATTGAAAACGACGCCGCGACCCGACACCTAAGGACACCTGTGCACCCGGCTTCCCTGGGTGAGGTAACTCCAGCACTCTAGTGCTCCTGTGGGTGTGGGCCCTCGAACTACTTACCCTGTAAGTGACTTGCTTGTAGGTCCACCAGAAGTATCCTAAAACTCTTACTTTCCCCGTGCGATTCTCGCACTGACTCGTACCTGGTTCGCGTCTGTGTTAGACACACCGCGTCCGACTCCCTTGCAAATCCTATCTGTAGACCGAATCCTTCGACTCGTACTGAGTCCGATCGGTGTGTTCGCCTCGAACACGCAAGGGACCTTGAACATTGATATCTCAATCCCGTCTGGGTGCATAGACTCGTACAGGATTCGCATCGGTGCCAGGTCACCGCGTCCGTCCCCTGTGGGTCTCCTACAACTACCTGGGGTGGTTCTTGGGGGTCCCTCGATTCTAGATGCCCTAGACCTAGGTCTAGCAAACTAAGATTGTAATATTCAATGGTGCTAAACTTATCCTGATAATATTTGACTTGTACATATGTTCCTATCCTCTAATCTCATAAAGAGATTAGTAGAGAGTGTTTATTAATAAATACATATATATTTGATATATATACCTGTGTGGTGTCTTTTCATTTGGTGATTCAAGAGATTGTGTGGTAAAACAAGCTGCTTTACATTCCTTCAAGACTTAGCCTGAAGGCTGCTCTCCACAGCTACCACTAGGATAGCTTTCTATAAAGGTTGTCTTAAACCTATCTACCATAAGAGTCGAATTGTTCTGGTGCAAGGTGTCCACTTTAATTAGTGAACAGCATATACCAGGCCAACTTCTCACAATCCGGCTTGTAAATTTTCACTTTCCCATGCAGTTTCAAGTCAAAGCACTCCTTAGGAATGAGAGAGATCTTTGCCCCAGAGTCAAAGAGCATCTTAATGTTGCAATCATTCACTAGGACCACATCAACAGGGCCCTTACTCTTATTTTTACCAATTGGTGTGATAACCTCCCCACAGTGTAGTTCATTGTCATCAGAGTCACTTCCACTCTCAACCAAAACCTCCTCGACACGCCTGCTTGACTTAATCTTTTTAGCTCTACAAACTTTGGATAAATGCCCAACGTTTCCACAGTTAAGACACTTAGAAGTGAGAGCAGGACATGACTTGTCGTTGGCAAGATGACCTAACATGTCACAACGATAGCATTTTATTCTTGTGTTACCTTTAAATTGGGAGTTAGAAGAGTGGGTAGGTTCACGTTGTTTCCAAACTGGCTTTGAGGGTTTTTTTGTAACAGTGTGAACCTTTTCTTCCAAAACGCCATTATCTTTTTTAATAACCTCTACGCAAGCAAGGGAGTGTTCTATTCTCTTTGCTATTACAACAACCTCATCAAGTTTTGGGTCATCCTTTTGCCAAAGCTCGTCTTTAATTTTCTCAACAGTGCAACCCAGCATAAACTGGTCACGTATGTATTCTTCAAGAGAACTATCGAATTTACAGGTGGCACCCAATTTACGCAGAGCGGTAATGTATGCTTCAACAGACTCATCAGATTTTTGTACTCGCTTTCCAAAATGGTAGCGTTCGAGGATGGTGCTAACCTTTGGGAGATAGTGCTTATCGAGTTTATTAAGACAGATTTCAAACTCATTGAGACTATCTGACTCATCATCAGTCAGGTTAAGAAGATGTTCAAACACCTCTTGTCCTTCAGAACCTAGACAGTGTAATAATAATGCTGATTTTCTTTCAGCACTCAGAGATACTCCGCAAACCCTTGCATAATTTAGGAAAACCTTTTTAAATTTTGACCAACGTATAATTGGATCTCCAGGGTTAGATGGGAAGAACGGAGGAGGAGTTGCATTTTGCATATTGTATCAAAAATAATTGCAAAATATGTAAAATTGTAATTATGGAGCAAAGTGTTTACACAAGTATAGCAAAGGTAAAGTATACAAGCAAGTAAGTACCCAAGGTGTTTTGCCTTTTTTTTTAGCAATGCATAAAATTCAAGTTCAATGAAAACAAAGCTTGAATGTTCAGTAAGTAACTAATTGGCTTGTGTTTACCAGCGTAATAAAGAAGTAGTGAATTTTCCAAGAAATGAAAGGTAGGCTGTGTGTATCAGCGCAGAGGGACACAAATCAGAAGTATTATATTCCACACCTGACACACGAATTCCACTTTCTAATGCTGTGTGTGTCAGCGTGAAGTTGTAGTTGCTGGTAAGTGGTTGCAGAAAGTACAAGATAAGCTGTGCGCATCAGCGCCACATTTAACCAGTAGAACTTCGAAGCGTAGACAGCGCGTTGCAAGAAACACCACAAAACTCAGTGAAATAAGCTCGGGATTGCTGTGCGCGTCAGTGCAAAGAAGTGCTGGGAAAGGCTGCGTAGGAAATAGCTGTGCGCGTCAGTGCGTTGTCAGGGAGACGAGAGGCTCCGTGAGTAAAAGTGGTTGTCAGGCAACAATGAAACAGTAGAGCGTAGGAAGACGTGAAACGTCACACTAAGGCAAGTTGGTTGCTGGGCAACGATGACGCTGAGGAGCGTAGAGGAGCGTGATGCGTCACGCTGATTAAGACGTCACCGTCAGTCTTCGTGGAGGAAAGAAAGGATTCCAGGAATGCCGCGAGGCGTTTGGCGCGAGCAGGTATTCAAATAATGCTCGTGAAATACTTGCCGTTCATGCTCTAGAAATGTCTCCTTTGCGAAGAACAATATCCAATTGTAAAATATTAAATGCGCTGCAAAGAGGGTGCGTGATGCGCAGAGAGGGGGGGGGCGACTTAACGCAGCAAATAAGTCAAAGGGAAATTCGAGAAAGATGAGAAGGGTGATGTCCAGGAATACAGCTTTTAATTGAGAAAAAAGCAGCGCGCACAGTACCTTATGATTTCTGAAGATGTCTCAGTTGTGTTAGGATGTATGCTGAAGAAAGACAGGCCTTACAGGAGCTCCTTTTGGTCATCTGAAGAGATGAACTTGCTGGATTCAATCCTCTTGTTTCATGTCTTTAGATTAATGATGATCTTGCTGGGTCTAATCTTCTTCGCTCGTCGCCAGTGTGAAGAAGTACAAAGAGGCAGGATAACAGCAAAGCAGATCTTCTTTATTTTAGGTTCAAGATACAGCAACGTCCTAGCCACAGGGCAGCCAGCAGCAACTGGCTCACAGCACTTGGCAACCAGACCAAGCACTCTTTACATTCTAGAGTCCTAAAGACAGTGTGTTCCATGTGAGAGCAGCTGGCTAACACAGAGTAGTGCAAAGGTAATTACCACACAAGCTATTGAGAATTCCTCTCTCATTATTTACTTAGAGACATTCTGCTTCAGACTTTTGTTAACCCTGTTTGCTAACCACTTGTCATCCAACACTCGAGACTTCATTGGATTCCTTTCTGTCAAGTCAAACAGGTTTTGCCTAAGTGGGGAGGAGTATGCCTGGCTGAGTCACTCTGTCACCATCAACTGGCTAAAGGAATGAAAATCCTTGGCCTCTATCCCTCTCACTCACTCATTACAGTCACACAAAAACCCTGAATCCAAATTTCATATGGAACAACATCCACTTTTGTACATTCTGTGAATCCCTCAAACCCATTCCTCCTGTCTCTCCCACCTTCTTTCCACTTTTTACTGTAGAGCTAAATTGAGAGTCTCAGTCAGCCTTAACCCATTCAATAACCTCTGGAGTTGGTGTGCCGGGGGAAACCTGTGCTAAAAGGTAAATAGAGCCTGACACCATAGCCCTCCCTCTCTCTCTCGGTTACTAATGTTTTTCTTTCAAAAGACCATCAAAATTCCCTCCATATCTCTGAAAAGTAGGCCAACTACAATCTTTTGCACACTTGAGTCTCAGGGTAGTTAAGGCAGGCAGTCACAGGCTTCTTGGGGAGGTAGTGTGGAGGGCACAAGCTCAGAGCTCAAGAATCAACCAAACACTCAATATAGTATTTCCATCCCCAGTGCTTGTATTTATGGGATAGAAAATGTTTTTAATCTGGCAGGAGAACTCAATAATATACAGTTCAATTAATATGATCATACAGGGTTTCAGAAGGCTGTATTCGATTTTGAAACCCAGCAAACCCTTCCCCTTCTAGTAATCATCCTCTTTCCCCCACTGGAACAAACATTCTCTCTCTTTACCATCCCCACCCATTTATAGGTCTAGGTAAGTTTAGGCTTAGGTGCAGTTATATCACTGGTTTCAACAGGCAGCTCAGCTCAACAGTTACTATGGTCTCTTTAGTGACAAAATAATAGTCTCTATTGGGCCCAGGGGAGCAGCCCACACAATTCTGTCTGTCATACCCCCTCCCTGGGAGGCTAAGCCCCATGGATTACCTGCAAGAATGATCTTGACAGCCCTTGTGTGTAGTGGATATGGCCTCATCATCTCCCCTTCTCAGCTTGGGTTTTTCGGTGTTGCTCTGTGGCAACCAGATTTTCTGATGATGTCTGAAGATGAAAGGTCTTCAAAGCAGAGTCCCGCTCAGAAGTAGTGGCTCTCAAAGTCAGCTACAGGCAGGTGCCCAGCGGGATTAGGTGTGGCCTCCGGGATGAATTTACTGATGATGATCTATTGGGCAGTGACGGACCAATGGCAGATTAGGATCTTCACTCTATGGTAATGTAGTCTTTCAGTCTTAAGCAAGAGCACCAGATGATCGAAAATGCAACCTGCTGCCAGGTGATATGTTTCTTAAGAGAGACACCTTTTTCACACATTGTTGGTTTCTCCTCCTAGGAGATGGTCAACCATGACAGTGCACATTCCAGCACTGCGGGTCGCTGGAGCTTTATTTTGTTTCACTCTGCTTCTCTCCCGTTATGTTGCCAGTTTAGCATTTTGCTGTTATTCATCCTGCCCTTCTCGGACCAGCACTTCAACTGAGCCAAAACACTCTACCGATTCAAATCTCCCACAAATGTTTTTTGGCGTCTTCTGAATGTATGTGCTGATTTTGTTACATGCTCTCAATGTCTCCTTGGGCTAATATATATTAGGAGTCCTGATGATGATCCCGTCATCAATAGGGATTGAAATGCCGTCTACTAATTAGGCAAACCCAATCAAATTTGTATCTTAAATTGTTCTCTTGGTCATATATTAAGCAAGATTTGTGATACACAACTATTTTTCTACATCACATTGATGGAGCAAGGACTTGTAAAGAAAGAGACTTGCTTGAAAACAATCCTCTCGCTTAACGTATTAACGAATTACTAACCATGTCTTGTAAATAATAACGCGCACCACATGAACACGCGGGTTAGAGAAGCTTGCCTATGTGTGCACTAATGAAAATAACAAAGAAAACGGACTCATACCGCTTTAAACGGGGAAACTATTGTGCGCATGTGTCAATTGCATCTACGCAATATGACGGACTAACAATTGGAGGGAAATTCTAGCGCATGTGCAGAAGGCATTAAAATGGAGTCTTGAAGACTCACGTGCATGGCATCTGCTTAGCCGAAATAAAAATCAGCTATTTTACTAATGCGGGAAAAGTATTATTAAGTAAAGAGGGTTAGAGTAGAGATGGGTGGTATACAGTGAAATCATTTATTTGTGAAAGTAACTTTTGTCTTTTTGACTTTATTATTAGTGCACATTTGGGCCTTGCGAATTGATCAGAGTAAGCTGAGTCACGTGATTTATGCGCAAGCTCACAAGAAAGTTAACCCGGAAGGATGACTAAGGTTTTGTCAGCCGTCCAAGGACGAGAATGATGTGCCCTGAGAACAAGAGGGTGAAGAGTTCAGTCAAGAAGACTTATATTCATGACTTGTAATAATTGTTGCAAGTACAGTTTGAATATGTATGGGAACGAAAGAAATGAATAAAGTTTAAGGGGATGGGTTTGCAAACAATAGAATGATAGAATAAAAGTAATGTGTAAGCATGGTGTGATGATCATCCCCCCTTGCCTGACCAATTAGAATTCATATTTTTACGATATTGAAACTTTAGTGGGTGGTACATGATGAACGAAGGGTATAATTGAGGTAGTTTAGTTAAGTTAGGGTAGCTGAAGGATGCAGATGCAGAGAAGAGGCTGCAGAGCTCTGGATGCTGTCTGGGAGTTTGTGTTGCTGAGATGCTGATGCAGGGAGAGATGCTGTGAGATGATGATGAAGAAACCGAATGCAGAACCTTCTTAATTTAATTGGGTTAGACAAGAAGATCGCGGAAGAAACACGAGGAGGAAGAGAGTGTCAGAGAGGGGTGCGATGCTGCCGTCGGTATTTAGAGAGGTTAAGTATCCTGTCCTGAAGTCTTTGTCTCCTGATCTATCTCGGGGGACCCACACCAACCTTTTGGCCAGGGGGTTTGGTCTTCACACCATGCTTGGTAATTAATATTCCTTGTCCGTTTGTAGATGTTCTTTTCTCTCTATCCTCTCTTTTCTGAGCATAGTTGTTGCATGAGTCTGAAGTATTTTCGATTGAAATTACACTCTTATGAATGAGGGTGTTTCGTGCTGAAAATTTGAGATGGTTCACATGCATTTAATTTAGATCAAGATTTTAAAACTTCCCGAGTCTGTGGTTATTTTTCTTTAATTAAAGAACAGTTAAGAGTTATGTTCATTATCACCATCAATTAGTTCAACTAATGGTCCATCGACCAGAGGAACGAACTTTTTGATCAGTGAAAGGTTAGTTAGGAATGTTAGATAACTAATCTTGAGAAATATGAAAATTATAAGACTATAAAGACTCCAGCGGTCTACTTGATACGGAGTGTGTTGTGATTTATGGGCCCAGGTGAGTATATGGTAGTGGAGTATCGGTTGTTAAGTATACCGCTGGATCAGTTTTCTGGTAGCAGAGCTATGGTTATTATTGACTAGTTTGGTGATAAGTATAGATTATTGGTTATTGATTTATGTTTTAACAAAAGAGTTAGCGTGTTTGTTCTATATTGTCCAGAATTCCCGGGAAATGAATAGCGGGTGGTGACAGAAGCCATACTGCAGTGAGGTTACTCGTCTGTTGGAATAACACTGAGAAGCTAGGTAGGGCTGGCAGTGTTAAACTAGGGACTATTTCGTATAAAAGTGGAGTGCGTATGATAGCAAAAGGGGTTCGCTGGTGAAACTTTGGTCTCATTTCCCAATACGGGTGACACTGGGGGAGTAGCAGGTTCTCTGGAGCTTGAGTGAAGGGTAAACAGAGGTTTTTACTCGCAATAGAAGAGGAGCAATTCTGAGACTCCAGAATAAGTCGAAAAATTCTATCCTTTGGTTTAGTGGAACAGACAGAGTAGCGAATGTTTTTATGTTGTTAATAACAAAGAATTTAATGAAAAGTATTAAGAAATAGGTTTTTCGTATTACCTTGTGAAGGGAGGGTCAGTCGCCAGAGTTGTACTGACGTCACAGTGAGCCGTGCTGGGATTGGTAGAAACAGCGGGCGTGTGACAAAAGCAGCCTTGTAAAGGAGGGGTCAGTAGTAAGGAGCAGAACTGACGTCACAAGAGGCCACCCTGGCATTGGTCAGACCACGAGCGTGAGCCTGAGTTTGATTGGATAATCAGTTAGAAGCCGCGCTAGGATTGGTAGAAAGAGAAATTGTATGCAGGATTCTGATTTGACTGCCAGTGTGAGACGCGCAGATAGAAGATTTCAAGGGTTTGCAGAATACAATTTTATATATCATTCATCTAGGATGTATGGAGAAAAGAGAAAAATGTCATTTATAAAGAGAATTAAGAATTTCTTTAAGAAAGATAAGCCTGTGTTAACTAGGGAAGGAATTCCTATTCCGCCACCGAAGACACCAGCTTCTTTCATGATGATGGAAAGAGGATATCAAATTTGCGTGTGGTTGGAAAATTGGATAGAATATACGAAAGGTGATGGAGTGCTAGCGTTTCCTGAAAATGGTACATTTAACGGGAGAATTCTTCAGAATTTGAGAATGAGAATGAATGATTTAGAACCAAGACCTAGATTAACTCAATATGAGACTTTAGAAGAATGGGAGACTGAGGCATATGAACGCGAAAAATGCAGAAGTGGGAGATATAGAGGATTTTTCCCTAGACACTTGCATGAGTCACGCGAAGGGCAGATGAAACAATGGAGGAGAGCTATGGTATCAGAACGTTTATATCCAGTATTAATGGCTGAGGAACAGTCTGGAGGAAAGTGTAAAGAGAAAACGAAACACTTGAATACAACAGGATATGGTGAATCAGATGATGAGTTATTAGAGGATATTTTAATTAAAAATCCACCACCGTATCAAGAAGCAACTAGTAAGGTTACCCCAAGTGCACCAGTGATAGGAATGCCTTTAACCCCACAAATTTTACATGATACGTCATTTAATAGGGTGCTGAATAAAACAAGAGAAGAATTAGTTCAGAAAATAAGCCAATTAAATTTAAATGCTGAAGCTTTGACAGTACCAGTGACCATTGGTCCGGTAATTCCATTGTATGGAGATAAAAAGACTTGCCAGAAACCACAAACTGTAACAATTCCGTTGAATAGCCCCAGAAAAGAAGTAATAATTACAGAGGATCAGGTCAGTGAAAGTGAATCAGTTATTTCACTAATGGATCTCCCAAATGTAGAACTTTCAACTGAAACTCCGAAAAGAGTTACGCCCACAAATTTGAGAGAGAAGAGATCTTTGGTTCCTATAGGAACTGGAGGTGCAACAGTAGTTACCCCTGAAGATATAGAAAGATGGGCACAGGAAATAGATAATCGAAACCCACCACCAAAGATGCTAGATATCAGCAGATTGAAAGTGGAATTGGAAGAAATGATAGTGGGGAGTGTGAGCATAGAAAGATTGAACGTTTATAATGATGAAGAGTTATTATTTTTATGTAAGAGCATAACTAGGAGAGCAAGAGTATTTCATGAGAAACTAACAGAAGTCGCTTCAGAGATTGGAATAGAGATAGGGAAATCGAAATTGTTGCAGAAACCATATCGAGTGGATTTTACTGACAAGGATTTGGAAAGTGTAAATGCTTCTGGTAAGAGACTACAGATAAAGGAATTAATGAATATTTTGCGAAAATGGGGAGACATTGATAAATGGAGAATTAGATGGATAAGAAAGAAAGAGGAAGTTCAAGCGAGAGAAGCATCATCTGCATTTCCATTAAGGGAAACAGAAAAGGTTGAGAAATTGTGTCCAATGAGAAAGGTTCCAGGAGTAGACAAGATATTTTGTCATTTACAAATGACTTTCCAAAATTGAGAGAGAAACCAGTGGAATGGTATAAACAGGTGGAAAGATTTGTGAAAGTTTCAAAGGTTTTATTGAAAGATTTGGATGGTTTATTTGACATTGATTTATGGACAGACTGTAAAATTACAATTGATTGGCCAAGTGAGGAGTATGCTAGAGACTCGAAGACAGGAGCACCCTCAGAGGAGGTGATGAAGAAATATCACCAAGTCATTACATACTTGAAAGGGAAAATTCCTCCTAAAGAAACAGATTGGGTAAAGATAGATAGGACAACTCAAGAACCAAATGAGTCTGTACATGCGTATTATGAAAGGTTACTGCAGGTGTTTAAACAGTATAGTGGTTTTGAGAATATTGGTGATAAAGATGTGGGACATTTTGTGTATCAGTTTGTATATGGTTTGAAACCGGAGATTAGTCAGAGGATTCAGCAGCACATGTTGTGTTGGCAGAGTAAGACAGTGGATGAAATTTTAAAGTATGCAAAATATTGCGGAGACGACATTGAGGCGAGGCGTAGAAAGTTAAAGGAGAACATGATGTGGGCACAAGTAAACTTGGCGGAGCAGCAGGAGAATAAAACCAATACTCAGACTGATAATCAAGTGAAAGAGCAGAGTCAGAATGATCAAGTGGCGAATGGTAGTAAATATAGAGGACGAATGAACAGAGAAGAAGCGAAGAAGAAGTTTCCTTGTCATGCGGGCGGAAAGCTTGGACATTGGAAGAACGAGTGTAAGAGTATTCAGAATAATAATGGGCCAAATCAAAATTTAATTCCACAGATGCAGAATGAAGTACTTATGAATCAGCAGCAGCAGGTAGTTACTCCACAATATCAGGTGCCACCAGCTCCTATGCCAAATTTTGTGAACCACCAAAAGTTCAGTACGAACACCGGATTTCAAGGAGAAAGTGGTAAGAATAATAGAACAGTTGCACAATATTTTTTACAGAATGATGAGGAAAATTCGGACTTCATGCAATGACGGTGCCTGAGGGGGGAGGAAGAGGAGTGCGTGGTTGGCGCATCCTTGCCGGTAGATCAGTCAGGTCCATTTGTTGATGGGAAAGTGGGAGGTAAAGACATCACTTTTCTATTGGATACTGGTGCTACCCGGTCTACTGTGAGAACAGCAGACATCCCAAACCTACCCCTCTCGGGAGAGTCCATTCAAGTTGTAGGAGTGTCAAATCAACAGATTAGAACCCCAATCACAAAACCGATGGAGGTATATATCGGAAACTTTAAAGAAATGCATCGATTCGTAGTTTGCGATTCCAGTCCTGTAAATCTGTTGGGAAGAGATCTATTGTGCAAGATGAATTACACGATCTATTGTACACCAGATGGTGTCACTTTCCAGACCCCTGATGAGGATGTCATATACAAAATGATGCTAATGAAGCAAGGAACAGAAGTAGATGAATGAATTACCTGAAGAGTTGAGAGCCACAGTCAATCCAGAAGTGTGGGATTTTACAGGAAAAGATATTGGGCTGATGTCAAATGTAGACCCAGTGAAAGTGACAGTGAAGGAAGGTGCAGTTTATCCAAACACACGACCATACAAGATGAGTCCAGAAGTAAAAGAAGGAATTATTCCAGAAATCGATCGAATGGTTAAACAAGGCATTTTAAAAGAAATAATGAGTAGTCCTTGTAACTCACCAATCATGGGACTTAAAAAGCCTAGTGGAAAATATAGGATAGTGCAAGATTTACGAAAAATAAATAAAATTGTAGTGCCATGTTGCCCAATAGTGCCAAATCCAGCAGTGATCCTTTATCAGATACCTTGGAATGCAGGCTGGTTCACAGTAATTGATTTATGCCAAGCGTTCTTTTCTATTCCTTTGCACCCAGATAGCCAGTATCTTTTTGCCTTTAAATTTGAAGATCGTATTTTCGCATGGTGCCGAGTTCCTCAAGGGTACACAGAGAGTCCCTCAATTTTTAACCAAATCCTGAAAAAGTGCCTAGAGTCATTAGTTATGCCTGGAAATTCGGTTCTGGTTCAGTACATTGATGACCTACTGGTGGCATCAAAAACACCAGAAGATTGTGTCACTGACACAATTGCATTACTGAACCATTTGGCTGAAGGAGGACACAAGGTGTCTCCAGAAAAATTACAGTTCTGTCAACAAGAAGTTAAATATTTAGGGCATAAAATAGAAAGAGGAGTAAGAAAAGTGACACCGGAAAGAATAACAATAATCAAAGAGATGCAACTACCTCAGACGCAAAAAGAAATGAGAATGTTCCTGGGAGTGGTTGGGTACTGTAGGCAGTGGATTAACAGTTTTTCCATGCTAGCAAAACCATTGATACAATTGACTAGAAAAAGAGCAAAAGATCCAATTAATTGGAATGATGAATGTTTGGAAGCCTTTGTGAAATTGCGGAATTGTTTGTGTGAAGCTCTTGCCTTGGGCATGCCTGATTATTCAAAAGAATTTGCGTTGTTTTGCTGTGAGAGAGAAAATTGTGCACTTTCAGTCTTAACACAGAGACATGGACTCAGCCGACGTCCAGTGGCGTATCTTTCTGCCACATTGGATCCAGTGGCTTCAGCTTTACCTGGCTGCTTAAAAGCAGTAGCTGCTACTTGTATGAGTCTGAAGCAAAGTGAGCCAATAGTGATGGGACATTCTGTAAAAGTCTATGTTCCACACTCAGTTGAAATTCCTCTGACAAGAACAAGAACACAACATCTCACACCTAGTCGGCTGACTAAGTATGAAAGAGTGATTTTGGGAGCAGAAAATGTGACAGTGATAAGATGTACGGTTATGAACCCTGCTACATTATTGCCAGATCCATGCAATGAGGAAGTAAGAGATGAAATTGATCATGGTTGTTTGGATGTGACTGAATTGTGTACCAAGCCCCGTCCTGACATAAAGGAAACACCATTAAAGGAAGCTAATCATGAGTTATTTGTGGATGGGTCTTGTCTGAGAAATGAAGACGGAGGATTAAGTGCTGCTTATGCAGTGTGTAAAATATCGGGGGTAATTGAAGCATCCTGTTTACCGGGAATCAAATCTGCACAAGTAGCCGAATTGGTGGCTTTAACAAAGGCATGCAAAAATGGGAAAAATTGGAGAATAACAATATTTACGGACAGTCAATATGGTTTCGGGGTTGTGCATGATTTTGGCCAACTCTGGATGCAGAGGGGATTTCTGACTTCTTCAGGATCTCCTATTAGAAACAGTAAAAATGTGAAAGATCTGCTGGAAACATTACAATTGCCAAAAGAAGTAGCAGTTGTTAAATGCGCTGCACATCAGTCAGGAAATGACTATGTGGTAGCAGGCAATAGATATGCTGACCAAATTGCTCGATATTGTGCGAAAAATACAATGGCAATAAACAGAAAAATTGAAACGGGTGAAACCAGCTGCCAACTTATGTTTTTCTCAATACCAGAAACATGGGATGAGATTAGACAGTTGCAGGAAGAAGTTGAGGAAAAGGAAAAAGAAATTTGGATAAAATCAGCTTGTACAAAAAGGTCAGAAGATGAAATATGGGTGTATTAAGATGGAAGACCAGTCATGCCAGATTGTTTGCTCTCTAAAATGGCAAGAGTTTATCATGGAGCAACACACATAGGGAGAGATTCAATGATCAGATTATTCAGACAGAGTTGGTACAATCCGAAATTCAGGGTAGTCGCAGAAAGCCTTTGCCAAAGATGCTTAACCTGTCAGCAGCAAAATCCAGGTAGGAAGACAGTGGTTAGTTGGGGAAAAATTGGAAAGGCAGAAGGACCCTTCACCAGGTTGCAGTTAGATTTCATTGAGTTGCCTCCTTGTAATGGACTAAAGTATGTACTTGTCATAGTGTGCCTGTTCTCAAGATGGGTGGAGGCATACCCCACCAGAAGAAATGACAGTCTTACAGTTGCTAAACTATTGTTGAGGGAGTTGATTCCTCGTTTTGGTTTTCCAGTCACTTTGGAATCAGATAGAGGACCTCATTTTAATAATGAGATAATTCGATTAATCTGTGCTGCATTTAACATTGAACAGAAACTGCACTGTGCCTATCGTCCAGAGGCTTCTGGAATAGTTGAACAGCTAAATGGCACAATCAAGTCAAGATTAGGGAAAGTATGTGCATCCACAATGCTGAAATGGCCAGATGCATTACCTCTTGTACTGATGAGTCTCAGAAGTATTCCTGACAGAAAGTCAGGAATGAGTCCACATGAAATTCTCATGGGAAGGGCAATGAGACAAGCATTTATTCCTGGAAATAAGTTAATGACTATAACTGATGATCTGGTATTGGACTATTGCAAAGGATTGGCTGAAATGGTGCGTTCTGTCTCTCACCAGGTTGGAGAAGACGCAGTTGAAAGACAGCCAGACCAAGCACATGATTTGAATCCTGGAGATTGGGTGCTAGTTAAGAAACACGCAAGAAAGTCCTGTCTAGCACCAAGGTGGGATAAACCGCGTCAAGTCATACTAGTCACTACCACAGCAGTGAAGTGTGCAGGTTTGCCCAACTGGATTCATGCTAGTCATACCAGAAGAGTTCCAAGCCCATCAGAGCAACAAGAGCAACCACTGACTGAACAGGCTGAAACGTCAGAAGTTGAAAGCTGTGAAATTGAAGAGTCTAGAGTGATAGATTCTGAAAGACAACTATATGACGAACAGCCAAGTACAAGTCAGGAAGATTGGATACCAATAATTGAAATACCTGATGATGCTGTCGAAACGAGAAGAATAACAAAACTGAAAAGACAGGAAGGTAGACAGGGAAGGACAGGGGAAGAAGAACACACTCAGGTCGAAATAAACAAAGACATTCAGGAACCTGAGGAGGGAAAGGCAGAATTAGAAGAACAAGTTCAGGCGGAAGAAGAAAAACAATCTTAAATAAGACCTGAACAGGATAAGGTAGATCTAGAAGAACAAGTTCAGGCAGAAGAAGAACAAATTATAATAAGACCTGAACAGGTACAAGTAGAGGAAGGTCCAAACACAGAAAATAAAGAACAAGGACAGATTGTGCCTAGATTAAGTGAAAATAAAAGGACTCTAAAAGGAGATAAAGGTGAAAGTGCAGTACATGTCAAAAGAGTTAGAAAAGGAGATAATTGGCTGGAAGGAGTGAAGAAATTAAGATATTATTTGAGAAAATCAGAAAGGAAACCAGAACAAGTAAACGAAGTTACGAGTCAAACGGAACCTAAACAAACCTTAGTAAAACTTACACGAAGAAGCCCAAGATTGAGAAATTTAAATAGAAAATACAAGGCCCTTGAGTGGACCTACGTTATACTCAAAGAATTTGAAAACTTAGATTTAAGTGAAGAAACAGAAAGGGTTCATGTTGCACAGATTGATGAAAGCAAATTGAGACCTCCTTAAAATAAAAAGAAAATTAAACAGACAAAGAAAGAAAAAGAGAGAAGAAATTTTCTCAGATTTAAATGGCAGAAGTTGAAGTCACAGAAAGACCAAAACGAGGTTTTAAACAAAAATGTTTTAGATTTTGTTTTTGTAGTATTTTATTGGTAAGATTAGTATGGTTATTCCTAACAGTAGGAGTACCTTTGTTAATGGAAATAAGTGACAAAAATAATACCATTACTAATGAAAATGTAGATAGAATAAAGGGAACTAAAATAGAAATAGGGGTAGAAGATGAGGCAAATTATCATAATGAGTCAGACTATAATATGTCTTCAAATGTGTTTACTAAATTGTTATTTCAGTATGTTAATACAATGGAGATTAATAATTGCTATGTTTGTATGAAATTACCCTCATCAGTATCAGAAGGGGTGACATATCACCATATACCTCTAACCTATGATGTGTCATGTAGTGTTTTATCAAGTTTATTTTATGCAACAGGGAGACTTCAGTATTTTTATTCAAATCTAGATGTAGTATTTTCAAAATTGCCTATTTGAAAGAAAATGAATCCAGTAGCTAGTAGTAGGAATGCACAGTTTATGGGTGAATTGTTTTTAACAATGAGATCAATAGATATAGCTCAGGCACATGAAAATAATTTAACTTGTACTCTACGTGAAGAAGAAAAAGAGTTTTTGAATTTAGTAGAAGAAAGGAGACAGGATTTAATAAAGAAAGCTGCTGAACAGAAAACCCATGTACCTCCATGGGCTGAGAAAGAGGGAATCTATGCAAAAGGCAAGGCTCATGCTGCAATGTCCCTGGATTTTGTGAAAAAGGGAAAATTCTGCCTCCACAGATTAAAGACAGATTATAATAATAACTACATTGGTTCCAGTGAGTGTGAACACAACTTCCTAATTTTAGGAGGGTGGGGACTAAAAGGGTGAACTGATCCTGTATTTCCAGGAGTTTATTATGTCTGCGGGAACAATGCCTATTATAGGTTACCTGCAAGATGGTACGGGAGCTGTTATTTTGGAATAGTTTTCCCGAAAATATATCATGTGGACAGAATCAATGGAAAATCTAATGAACTAACACGAAGAAGAGCTAGTTTTTCTGAAATAGTAGGAGATATATTTAGTGCATTGATACCCTCAGTTGGAGTCATTCTAAATTCACAGAAAATTTGTAAATTATCAACCATAGTTGATCGTCTTTCTACAGACACTGCAGGAGGATTCTTAATGAATAACACAGAAATTATTGCAATTAGGTCTATGGTTTTACAAAACCGTCTTGCTCTTGATATTTTATTAGCAAAAGAGGGTGGAGTCTGTGGCATGTTGAAAATTCAACATTGCTGCACTTATATTCCGGACAAGAGTAAAGAAATTAAAGGATATATTGGAATATTACAAGAATGCATTATGACTTGACCCGACTGGAGGTTGACAGTGTATGGGGAAAACTAACAAAGAGTATAACATCAATAGGGAAATGGTTTACTGATTTTGGGAAAAGTTATCTAGGTCAAATAATGTTACCATTAGTTGTGATAATGACAATAGTAATGATATTAATGATTACATATAAATGTTGTAAGAACAAAGGGATAGGGAAAATACATTTAGAAAAAGAAGGAAAAGGGAAGAAACGGAAAAGAGAATATGAGGAGATACAACTAGAAGAAATGAAAGGAAAGATATATAAGAAGATGAAAGATTTAGAAGGAAAAGAAATAATAAATGGAAAAATGAGAAAAGAAATAGAAAATTGAGATGTGCTAAAGTTGGCATCTGGGATGGGATGGGTAATTTTGTGATGGCTTAAGATGCCATCAGAGAGGGGATTGATGGAGCAAGGACTCGTAAAGAAAGAGACTTGCTCGAAAACAATCCTCTCGTTTAACTTATTAACAAATTACTAACAATGTCTAGTAAATAATAACACGCAGCACATGAACACGCGGGTTAGAGAAGCTTGCCTATGTGTGCACTAATGAAAATAACAAAGAAAACGGACTCATACCACTTTAAACGGGGAAACTATTGTGCGCATGCGTCAATTGCATCTACGCAATATGACGGACTAACAATTGGAGGGAAATTCTAGCGCATGTGCAGAAGGCATTAAAATGGAGTCTTGAAGACTCACGTGCATGGCATCTGCTTAGCCGAAATGAAAATCAGCTATTTTACTAATGCTAATGCGGGAAAAGTATTGATAAGTAAAGAGGGTTAGAGTAGAGATGGGTGGTATACAGTGAAATCATTTATTTGTGAAAGTAACTTTTGTCTTTTTGACTTTATTATTAGTGCGCATTTGGGCCTTTCGAATTGATCAGAGTAAGCTGAGTCACGTGATTTATGCGCAAGCTCACAAGAAAGTTAACCCGGAAGGATGACTAAGGTTTTGTCAGCCGTCCAAGGACGAGAATGATGTGCCCTGAGAACAAGAGGGTGAAGAGTTCAGTCAAGAAGAGTTATATTGTAATAATTGTTGCAAGTACAGTTTGAATATGTATGGGAACGAAAGAAATGAATAAAGTTTAAGGGGATGGGTTTGCAAACAATAGAATGATAGAATAAAAGTAATGTGTAAGCATGGTGTAATGATCATCCCCCCTTGCCTGACCAATTAGAATTCATATTTTTATGATATTGAGACTTTAGTGGGTGGTACATGATGAACAAAGGGTATAATTGAGGTAGTTTAGTTAAGTTAGGGTAGCTGAAGGATGCAGATGCAGAGAAGAGGCTGCAGAGCTCGGGATGCTGTCTGGGAGTTTGTGTTGCTGAGATGCTGATGCAGGGAGAGATGCTGTGAGATGCTGATGAAGAAACCGAATGCAGAACCTTCTTAATTTAATTGGGTTAGACAAGAAGATCGTGGAAGAAACACGAGGAGGAAGAGAGTGTCAGAGAGGGGTGCGGCGCAGCCGTCGGTATTTAGAGAGGTTAAGTATCCTGTCCTGAAGTCTTTGTCTCCTGATCTATCTCGGGGGACCCACACCAACCCTTTGGCCAGGGGGGTTTGGTCTTCACACCATCCTTGGTAATTATTATTCCTTGTCCGTTTGTAGATGTTCTTTTATCTCTATCCTCTCTTTTCTGAGCATAGTTGTTGCATGAGTCTGAAGTATTTTCGATTGAAATTACACTCTTATGAATGAGGGTGTTTCGTGCTGAAAATTTGAGATGGTTCACATGCATTTAATTTAGATAAAGATTTTAAAACTTCCCGAGTCTGTGGTTATTTTTCTTTAATTAAAGAACAGTTAAGAGTTATGTTCATTATCACCATCAATTAGTTCAACTAATGGTCCATCGACCAGAGGAAAGAACTTTTTGATCAGTGAAAGGTTAGTTAGGAATGTTAGATGACTAATCTTGAGAAATATAAAAATTATAAAACTATAAAGACTCCAGCGGTCTACTTGATACGGAGTGTGTTGTGATTTATGGGCCCAGGTGAGTATATGGTAGTGGAGTATCGGTTGTTAAGTATACCGCTGGATCAACATGAGTGTATAACTCTTCTGAGCATCGCGCACAGACACTTTTGCATTTCACTGTACATTGTCATGAAGTGTTGGATGAACATTTGTAAATATATATGATTATTTAATCATACAAAATAATGATTATTTGATTTCTATGACATTTTGTTGTTCTTAGGGATCATTGTTCACTCTTCCTTAATTGACACTCCAGGTCCTTATTGATCATAGGGTGTCCGATAGGGTTTTGGCATAAACTTGGCACAGCTTCTTTAAGAACTGCACAGAAATGTCAGGAATACCCTTTCACAGCATGGGGCTTCTCCTAACCACACATTCCCGGAAACATAATTTTTCCCTGGAACTCCCCATACTAAGAACATACACAGGGTTCTCTTCCTGGACATTCTATCCTCCTGCAGAACCAGGCCCGTTGCTTCCCTCTCAGAGCAGGCAGGCAGGCTTCTAGGCTCTTCAGGCAGTCCTGGAGATGCTTGAGCAAAAAGGGTTGACTTCAGGTGAGGTCCACACACCTCTAGGAGACAGACTGTCACACTGACACCAGTTGTAGTTACAAAGCAGCTCTTTAAGTACCCTGTGGAGCTCATACATAGTAGAAGAACTGGAAAAAGTGCAATTGTTTGGATTACACTTTTATACACATTTTCCAGTGAGGGTATGTAAATTCAGAGCCAGTCTAGGTTGGTTTTCTTTCAAGTGTTCTTAAGCTGCTCTCAAGGCACAGTCTTTGTGTAAAGTGGTAATTCTCACACCAGGTAGCAATGGAGCAGTTCCAAGCAGGAGCACTCACAACATGGACACAATGAGGTGTGAGTTTCAAGCACCTGGCTGTCATCAGCCTACCAGAAGCAGTAACCAGAGACAGAAAGAGGGTATGTAATCCTTACAGTGCAGATGTTACCATGTGGTACCTTTATCACGCAGCCTATACCAAATAGTTATCTTTACCATGCATTTCTTTACTAAGTATACCTTTACCATGCAGGGTTTTACCACGCATAGGTAACTAATTGATAGGTTAGCATTGATAAGTATAGGTAAGTATTTGGTAAATTGTTGTTTAAGGGGGTTTAGGGGCTTGGAGTTAAGAGGGGCGTGAGAAATTGGGTAGTTGGTTGACTGGGGTGGTAGCCAACAATCCCTGGCAAAGTGAACGACAAAAATTCACTAAGTTAACCTCTACTTAACCCTGGGTAGCTTGGCACAAAACACAGCCTTAACTTAGAGGCAATGTGTAAAGTATTTATGCAGCACACAAGCAGTAATAAAGTGAAAACATAAAGCAAGAAACATCCCACACCAATTTAGAAAAATAAAGTACATTTCAATAACTTATTTCACACCAAACCAACAAAAATCCAATTTGCAGAACCGGAATTATGAGTTTTTAGTAAAAACTAGCACCTAAAAGATCAAAGCGCCAACCAAATAAATCTAGTAGAGTGAGACCGAGTCAAAGTCGAAAAATATGGCCAACCATGATGGAGTGGGGGTCAGATACAAGAAGTGGATTGGCCCTGGTCAGCGCTTACCTTTGGACTTAGAAGGAATGTTGGAGAAAAGTCCTGAAAAGGTAAAGTTCAGCAGGGCAAGGCTGCTGGCGGTGTCCGAAGAGGTAGCATTGTCGTTGGCGAGCCACTGGACGAGGTCGCTGTGAAGACTTCTACATTGGGACATAGTCACTTTTTTGGAAGTCGAAAATCTCCAACAGGACGAGGCAGGAGGCTGAAGCCAAAGAGAGTTCTAGGAGGCTGGATTACCCTTTGGACCGTGGAACAGGATTTGTTGCTGCAGAGAAGAACATAGCAGGAGCTACTGCGAAGTCAGGCCCAACCAGCGATGCACCTCAGGCAGATTGACAAGCAGGTTGGACCTATTCTTCCCTTGGTCCTCAGAGCAGTGTTCAGACAAAAATGTTCTAAGTCACAAGTTTTGGATTTTGGCTATCTGGGCACCTTTAACACCACCACTAAGGGCCCAGGACTGGAGGGGCACCACTTTGGGGTTAGGACTCACTTAGGCTGTGTTCTGGTGCATGTTCAAGATAGTGGAAGCCTGTTATGTTCCTTTGGCTCTCAACAGGAGGCCAGCAAACTAGCATTTAGAGTCCCTCTAGTAAACCTGGGCTCAGGTGGAGAAGCAGGGCTCAAGCAGCAGGGCAGGCCTCTGAGGGTTCAAGGCAGGCTCTAGCTAGCAAGGCAATCTTCCAGGTGCAGCAAGGCAGTCTTGTGGAGTACACAGCAGGCAACTGCAGCAGACAGTTTTCTGAGAGTCCTTTGACAGGTCCAGAAAGTGAATGCAGAGTGGGTCTGAGGGCTCTATTTGTATACGTGGTGTCTTCTTTGATGTAGAAGGTTTCTCTTTTAAGTGCTTGGAATTTCCTGACTTCTCTGACCTCGATCCAAGATGGCTGAAGAGACAATGCAGTGGTAACAAGTCCTTTGCATGAAGGCAAAGCACAGCCTTTTCAGTTGCAAGAAGGGCTGTGCCCAACTCCGCCACCCAATCATGTCAGCAGCAGGCACAACTAATCCCTCTATTGGATGACTGTTTGGGAGGAATTCACAAAGTTCCAACTGTCAACTACAACCAGTCATGTGTTCCAAAGAAGCCTGCAAGCACCAAATGGCAGAGGGTAGGAAAATGCCAACTTTCTAAAAGTTGCATTTTCAAAATTGCAATTAGAAATCTGACTTTACCAATAAAGGGGATTTTTCATTACAATTTCATAGATACCAAACATGAAATGCCTATCTGTCCCCAATTAAAGCTTAGCACTTATTAAATGTAATATCTAAGACAAACCCAATATTATCCTATGTGACAAGTAGGCCTCACAGTAGTGAAAAATGAATTTAGTAGCTTTCCACTACCAGGACATGTAAATCTTAGAAGTGCAGGTCCAACCTTTTAATTGCAGTGCACCCTGCCCTATGTGCTACCTTGGGCCTACCTTAGGAGTGGCCTATATGTAATAAAAGGCAAGCTTAAGGCTTGGCAATGAGACTACATTGCCAAGTGGAATTGGCAGTTTACATCTGCATTCAGGCTGCAGTGGCAGGTCTGGGACATGTTTTAAGGGGCTACTTAAGTGGGTGGCACAATAAGTGCTGCAAGCCCACTAGCAGCATTTAATTTACAGGCCCTGGTTATATAGTATACCACTGTACAAGGGACTTATGAGTAAATTAAATATGCCAACCAGCTATAAACCAATTTAACCATGTTTAGGGGAGTGAGCACAAGCACTTTAGCACTGGTCAGCAGTGGTAAAGTGTACAGAGTCCTAAGGCCAACAAAAAACGAATTTCAGTGGAAAAATGGAGGGAAATAGGCAAAACGTTTGGTGGAGGACTACCCTAAGACTGATAGGTTTAACAACTGGTTGCATGTGTTTACTTCACAAAAAAGTAAGGGAAAGTGGAATATAGGGGCTTGAGGGAGCCGCAGGAGTTTACCCACCAAAGGTAAGCGCAAATGGTATGTAGGGTGTTTTGAGGGTTTGAGTTATAGTGGGTTGAGGGGATTACCCTCAGAAAACTACGGGTAAGTGGTAAATAGGGGCTTGAGTTAAAAGGGGATTAGGGAGGTGTACCCCATAAAAAAAGGACAAGTGGTACGTAAGAGTTTGGGGTTAGAGGGGGTGGGAAGTTTGCACCCCCAAAAGTAAAGGGAAGTGGTATATAGAGGTTTGATGGCCAAAGGGGACTTTGGAGGGGTTTACCTCCCAAAAGTAAACAAAAGTGGTTTATAATGATTTGAAATTAAAGGGTGTTGGGGAAGTACACCCCCAAAAGTAAGGTAAAGTGGTACATAGGGGTTTGGGTGTTTCTATTTTGGGTTGTGTGTATTTATTTTTGCAATATTTGTGTTTTTTTAATAATGTTTTTTTGATTTTTGTACATTTTATTTTTTGGACTCCTGCTGTTAGGGGCAGGATATAAAGGGGGGGGGAGTCACAGACCAAGATGGCTGCTGCTCTCCAGGGCTCTGGACAACTGGGAAAAGCATGGTCCAGATTTGTGTACCCTGCCGCTCCTGCTTACACCTCCCAGTGAAACCATGCCAAGCAGATGCCTGGGCACACTTTGAGATGATATGTAGGCTCTGACAGCCTGTACAGCTGTGAAGGGCCCTATTGGCCTTGCCAGACTGGAGTGCACTGCAGCTCCTCCCCCATATCGCCTTGCTTCTTCTATGCTACCGGGATGGGGTCGGATGCATACTACTATTGCCTGCTGACTCCGGGCGCCCACCGAGAGCCCCAACTACTGCCGGCAGTAACTGGCAGGATCAGTGCCCCCGGGTGCCAATCCAAATACCTGGCGCAGCTCTGGAGGGTTCACGCATGCTTATATAGTGAGGCTCCACCTCCCCCCGGCAGACTCATTCCTCTAGGAGCTCATGCCTCCCTAACAGCTGTGGGGACCGAGGACTTAAAGCACCCCGTTCCTGGCCCAACTCCCTGAGACCATGATGGATGCTTCATTAGGACCCCCCTGCTTGCTCTCAGGGTCCAAGGGGCCCACCCACTGCTGACTGTGCCCACTTGTGCAGGACTCCACTCGATCTGGGCTGGCCCTGCGAGGCGCATGCCTGTGGAGAGACTGCACTTTTTGTCCCATGTGGGTTTTGCCAGAGGTGGCCTGCCTACAACAGGATTAGGAGGGCCACCTGCACCATGGGGAAACACATTTCCCCCCCAGCTGAGCTACCCACCACCAGGACCCCAGTTCACCCTGGATTTCTCAGGGCCCTGCCACAGAAAGGGCCCTCCACTTGCCATCTGCTTGGGCACTCCTACGAGCGGCTCCCCTCACTGCCTGGATCCTGGCCTTACAGCGGTGCCCTTGGTCCTTCCCAAGCCTGCGAGTTCCTGAAACTTCGGCACATGGCTAGAACTTGATCTGGCCCATTATTGCTCACACCATGTCCTTTTCGGACCACTACGTTAGTGACCCGGCACTGGCCTGACAAACTACTGATGGCTGATATCTTGCCACTGCACACCTTGCTCCCATTGCCGGGTCAACACGTTCAACCTCACAACCGCTATCTGACAGGAAGCTTCACTGTCTACATTTCTTCTGGCCAGGAGAGCATCCTCCATCACCAGCCCGGACTCACTGTGCAGCTGTGCTTTATCTTCTCCTACCTCCCCGCCAACTGCTGCATCTAGCGTCTGGCAAGGGCAAACCCTCGCATCACCTGCTCTTTATGGAGGCAGTGGGGGGCAAGTCAATGTCCTCTATGACAACACCCCCAGCTGCGCCCCTTGATGCCATTACCTCCATAGGATCCCATCTTTCTGCCCTGGATGTAAAAATGATGGATCTCATGCAAGACATCAAGAGCATAAAGGCTGCTACAGTCACCTTTAGGACCGGTTGTACAATCGGAACGGCGGCTGGACACTGTGGAAGATCAACTAGGACATCTGGCATCGTTCAGAATATCCACTTCTTCAAATGTATACTGATTGACCTTGAAAAACGGTTGTGCCATGACAACATTGACTTCTACAGCATACCGGAGACTCTGGAATGCAATGATGTCAAGACATTCCTCTTGGACTTTATTCCCTCTGAATGCCTCTCTCCTGCGCCCTGCTCACATCCACCTCATCATCATGGAAGTACGCAAACATGGCCCCTATGACATTGATGGCTGCAAGATGAATGTCAAGACGGAATTTTCACCGAAGACCAACGCCAAGAAGAAAGTGTTCCTGGTCTTACATCCGCAGCTAAAAATATGGGAAATTAAATATAGCCTCCTTGAACTGACCATTATGGATGGCTGTTTGAAAACCTTCCTGGAACCTGCAGAGCCGGCTCACTTCCTTGACTCTCTGGCCATGTTGGACTTGGATATTACATCCTCCACATCTCTGAGGGGCTGCCAGTTTGATGAATCACATCAGAGTTACCCTAAGTGGGATAAGGGGCTTCGTTCTGTGGCAGAATTTACCTAGGCATATGTAAGGGATAAATCACACTCATCCACTAATCCTCTGGACTTGATGGAACTCCACCCTGATTCACACGCTTGACAATTGCCTTGAATGGGACAGTAGGGGAGAGGTCCCTCTTGTCGACCCATTGTTTGTAAGGCTCTGAACTCCAAGGGGTCATTCTCCACTCCCTCAGATCCAACATTGCTACACGTTTTGTCCTCCTACTGCTACATTTTTATACACCCCACTGTTTGGTCGGCAATTCCTGTTTTGTTTTATGGCGGGCAACCTCTCCTCTGACCCCTTGCTGGACAAGGGGCTGTGGCTCGGGGATCTTATTGCTGATGTCAAAGTTCCTGTATCTGATACTGTTTTGAGCAATTGTTTTGGTAGGGTCGGTTGTTATGTGTGATCATGTATTTGCCCATGCGTCTGCTCATCCCCTCCTCCTGGGGTACCATTCTTTTCTCCTCGAGCCTCCTTCCCATCTCTGCAAGCGGTCTATATATGCGGTATATGGACCATTCTGTGCCTGTCGTACTTTCTGTCTACTTATGCCCTCTCTCTCTCTCCCTAACCCAGATTAGTTACTATGGTGACATACCCTGGGACAACCCTGGCATCTCAACACCTACCGTCCCCCCAGCTCAACCATTGACAAGTCAGCTTGCCCAGACACCCATGTGCCCCTATCGGGCTCCAATCACGCCCCTCCTCCCCTCTCCCACCTACATTTCTCTCCCCCCTGTTTCTCCTCCATGATAATGGCAATGGCTGCATTTATCCCTCATGCTAAGGATCATCGTGAGTACCCCATGTCATCCTGACACCCTCCAGTTATCTATACATCCATCCACACACCAGTTTCCTACACCTACGCATACCCTCCCCCTCTTGCACACCACAGACCACTACAGATTTGAATTAATCGCCTCTGCCCCCATCCTCCTCGCTTCTTGACTCTCCGCTGTTACCGGCTCCAGGCTTTAATAGGGCTCAGTCTCCAGCCCCCCACACTCACTGCGCCACACATATATCCCTCCCACTCACACCTTTGACACATTTACCTTCTTTTCATTTATGCTGCTTCCTCGTGTCGGTGACACTTGTTGATGCTCACTACCATGTCCTCCTGCCCCCTCACTCTCGTCTCACCTAATGATAACGGGCCAACTCTTATGCTAAATGGAAAAAGATCCTATCATACTTGGCCTCCAAAGACACCGGCATAGCCCTCATCCAGGAGACACATATTTCAGAAAAAGAGAAAGAGAAATTTCAGTAGGACTGAGTGGGATGAGTCATTTACAGCTGTCGGGCCTCGGCAGAGCAATCCCCTGCCGTATCCACAGACATCGTGACCATCTCCAAGAGGATTGGCCTTTCTTATTTGTAAATTCCTACCATGTGTGGTCCTTCAGAACTAGCCACACTTTGAGGGCCGCTACATGTTCACCAAGCTTAGGGTCATCTCTAAAGTGTTCAGCGTGGGTTCCATATATGCTCCTAATGGTGAAAAATCCATCTTCCTCTCCCATCTTAATCGTCCTCTCACTGAACTTCGCACCTCACACATAATGTTGGGAGGAGACTGGAACCTAGCTCCAGATGTTGTTCTGGACCACATGGACCTCCTCGATGTCCATAACAACAGAGACAGGGCACTCCTCCATGACCTTTGCGATGATCGGAGTCTTTTAGATATCTGGCGCCCCTTTAAGAAGGAGTTCTCACTTGGATTACTCCCTTACCTCTCACCCAATCACCCTGACAGTCTTGGATGAAGTGTTACTCTTGAGCTCCTTGCCAGACAATGCGCCGATTTACCTTGCTCTTGACTGATATCTCCAGAAGCCCATATGGAAACCCTGGCGCCTTAACACAGAGGACAAAGCCAGTGTGAAATCTTATATGGCCATTTACATTTAAGACAATGGGTGCTCAGTGCAATCAACCCAACTCCTTTGGACGGCAGCCAAGGTCACCCTCCGGGGTCAACTGAGAGATGCCACACTGAAGAATAAACGCAGAAAGGGAGTTCCTTGAGACATCTGACACCATACCCAGAAGTACACGCAGAGACCCTCCTCGGCTAATAGGCACACACTTGAGAATGCCAAAATGGAGCTTAACTCTATATATTCTTCTCAGGTGGAATACATGCTCTATAAACTGAAGGCCTGATACTACGAGTAAGGGGAGAAAGTGGGTAGACTCGTGGCCACTAAGCTCAGACAGTGTGATGTTGCAGTGGCCCTCTCGGCTATCAGAGAGTAAACGGGGAAAATTACTTGTTCCTCGCAGACTATCGCAAATACCTTTGGGACATTGGTCATACTGCACCACACAGGTGACATGCAAAGCCTCACAGATTATTCTCGTGGGTTGCTGAACACTGCCCTAACCACGGGCAAACTCTGCATCCTCTGCCACTGATGGTCACTGCAGTTGCCCACTTGTGACGAGTAGATGACCAGGATGTACAAAGTGGTGTCGCATGAATAGGTCATATATCGCATCAAAGACCACATTGAACTCTTCGTAGCCATAGGGGCTCCAGTCCTAGAGGATGAAGGATACCACCAGGTAATGTCCACTGCCTATTGCTTAATGTCTAATGTCCTGTGTCATTCATAAAAACATTGTTTATATAATAGGATACGGTAATTTTATTAAAAATGTTATTTAATCAACTTGTAAAATAATAAATAAATATATTCTTTATTATAACAATTTTTCAAACGTTAAACATCTAAATATATTTTTTTCACATAATTTCCAGGTTTTGCTATTCATTTCAATTGGAGCAATTGTCCTTTTTTATTTTTACATAGCCATTTTTTGACATTTTCCAAAATTCTGCAATTGTTTCTGTCTCCAGTGGATGTTCACAGTCGAGGATGGAGGGTCGTAGCAGCGGTAGTGAGGTAAGATTTCATTTTTTAAATTATATATAGTCTGCAGTGTACATTTATTGTACGGAGAGACTAAGGGAGGAGGTGTAGCAGTAGTATTACTTTAATTTTGTTAGTGCTTGTATGTTTCTGATGTTTTAATCCCTATGCAGTTGAGTGAAACAGTGTCTACCCATCTCTTTTATCAGTGGATCATTTTAAAGTTTTTTTTTCTTTTTAAACTGCAACTGGTGAATATGTTTACCATCTGTTTTCTATGTTAAATATCCCCCTTTTTTGGGATTTTATTTTTTTGTTGTCATCTGAAGAATCAATAGTGTGGCTAGTTGTTTGTCATTTCAGGTTTGAATTGGCTTCAATAAGTTGGGCGAAAAACGAAGACTGCTCCACGTGGGAATTATCTTTAATTATTATTTTCAAAAAGGTTGTGAAGAAAATATTTTTGGAGGGAAAGGAAGTAATAAGAAGGTAGTCAATTATGATTTTTTACAACTGGAGAGTAAGTAGGTTGTCAGCGATTATTCTTTTTTTGAATTGTCAGTAATGTACTATATATGTCATGTGTTCCAGGCAGTCTGCTCTCCCAACAATTCTGAATTGTTGATTTGAAAAAACAAAAAACAGTTGTTCATTCATTTCTTTGTGTTTTTGGGGAGTACTCTGGGCTGCAAACTACTTATTAAAGATTGAGCCAGAGTCACTTCCTGGAGACTTTGTTTCTTTCTCTGCAGGAAATTTTAAAAAGTAGTGTGATTTCCTTCTGAACTAGAGAACTAGAGAAGTTTTGAGAAACCTCTATCGCAGTTTGGTTTTTTTGCACCTCCCTCTAAACATGTTGAGTAGCCGTTGCACCGTTCAATGTGATAGGGTGGCTTTCTTCTGTGACCCAACCTGCTTAGATGTCCAATCCATGTTTCTTCAAGGCAATTTAGCAAGGGTGTCAATATTTCCTTATTTTAAGAGAAGTAATCAGATTGAATATTAGCTGTTAAGTATTCATCAACAATTTCAGGAGTTCATTTTTTACCTTGTAGTTTGCTGTCAGACATGTATTCCACTGTTAAGGATGTTTTTTACATTTTATTCCAAAAGAACTTCACCTGACCTTTGAAGTATGCAGTATTGCTCCTGCATTCAATGGGGCTTCTCGCTTGCCTTCACTGCAGTGGCCCAGGTCAACGCCAACTACAGCCCATCATTGAGCTCTGCTTCAGCAGCCTTCTGGCATTCTGCATCCACGAGCTTCAATTAGACTGCTGTTTCTGATAGTTAAATATTTATCTTATACTCATTTTTTACCACCCCCTCACTGTGCATTCTGGCACTCAGCACATTTCATTGATTTCAGGTCTGCCTTTATACCATTGAATGCGCATTGGCGTCCTTCCCTTCAGTAAATATTTTTGCATTTTGTCCTAAACAAACCCACAATGCCCTCCTCTGCCAAAACCGAATACTGCAGAATCTTTCATCTCCTAGTCAGAGCTCTGGGCACACCCCTGGGGAATGTCTAGGGAAATCAGACACTTCCCCTGCAAACCACTTATGGAACAGCTTTCACCCCTCTGGGATTGATGCCACTCTGGCTACTTGGACAGTGGCAGGGGCAGGCTTAGGTATGAGTTACATCTGCCTGTGACAGGGGATGCCCCTTTGAAGCTTGTGCAGTTGGTGGATATATCCCCCAGGCCATCCTGTCAGATGGAGTTCACACCACCTACCAACCAATTCCCTTTTGTTCCCTTTCCTAAGAGCCACTTACACCTCCCAGCAGGCTGCAAGGTGATAGCTAGGGGATAACTCTGCAAAGGCTACTGGAGGCTTTAGGCCAGAAAATGGCACTTTCTGAATGTGTCAGTTTAAACATAGTGATTTAAAATCCAACTTGACCATTAGATTGGATTTTAAATGACTGCTATTTTAAGTCCTTGAATCACCGTTTTAGCTATTCCCAAACTGGTGTTAGCATTATAAGGTATTTTATTGTATCTCTGGGCTTTTTTATGGAGAGCCAGTCTTGCCACAGTGCAAAAACGACTTTGTTGATTCTTCACTACTTTTTAAATACCATGCACCCTGTTCTGTTGGCATTTAGGGCCTACCTTAGGGTTGACTTATAAGTATTAAAAATAAAGCTTTAGACCTGGCAAAAGTTTTTGTGCCGGACGGGCATAATTATTTCCATTGCACAGGCAAGTATGCCCCATGGAAGCACTATGAAGAAGGCCTGGGAGGATTTTGCGGAACTTTGCAACGTTCACAGAAAAATCCACCATGCTACGCGGAGTTCTGCAAGTGGCGGAGTGCGATATGTCAGACTGCTCGCGCTGATTTTTAGCACCAGGTGTTTGTCCTGTGCTCTAAAACCAGCACGAATGGCACCATGCGCAGAGCAAGAGGGCACTGCTTCTTTCTGCCGCTCGAGTAGATGTCCTACTCAAACGGCAGCTTCCTCAACGTGAGCGGAAGTTTTCTCAACGCGAGCGGTAGCAACCAGCAGCGACCGCCCACATTGAGAAATCTCGCTGGGAGGTGGCTTGGAGTAAGATTTTCCTCGCTCACCAACTTAACATTGGTGAACCGCGGGAGAGGAAAAACTCTGCTCCGCTATGCGGAGTTTTTCGGAACTCCGTGCTCTGCGCCGAGTGCAGAGTGGGAAAAACTCTGCAAACTCCGCAATCGGAGCAGAATTTCACGCTCAGGCTTACTATGAAGTTCATGTGGCTCTGATAACAGCATTTATTTCTTAATAACTTACATTGCACGCGGGTTGCTTGCATTCACACAGTGGTCGATGTTAGGAGTGATTTTGATCACCAAGCGGAGGAACAAGGAGAAACTTTTCTGTTTCTTTCGTCTGTCATCTTTAGTCCGCTATTTAATAAAAGTTCTTTTCTCTTGTTTAGATGGGAATTCACTTCATGTGTATCATATTTTGACAAAGCAATGTTCTGTTTATTCACTTATAGTTACCCCTGACTTTGGGTATAATTATCCGAAATGCATTGGGTCGCTACAATCAAACAGTTGTTACAGCATGGTTTCATCCCTGGAAAAAGGGACAACTAATCATATCAGGCAGGCAATAACACTTTTTGATATCCAGGCCGCAACAGGGGGACGGATAGCCATGATCCTCCTCGACGCCGAAAAAGCGTTCGACCAGGTGGCTTGGAGGTTCCTGTGGGGGCTACTGGAGTTAAAGGGCTTTGGCCCACGAATCATTAAGGCCATTAAAGCAATGTATTCAGATCCTAGAGCCCGGCTACAACTGATGGGAAAAGAATCGGATAGTATTTTAATATCAAGGGGGACTAGACAGGGGTGTCCTTGTTCCCCTATTCTATTCGCTTTGTACATAAATCCTCTGATAAAGACATTTTTAAGAAGTCAGGAGATTAAACCGATTATTTTTAGAGGATTTGAGACCCAGATTTTGGCTTATGCAGATGACATTGCCATTTTAACCACCAATCCGACCAATGCATTCAGGGAAGCCCCGGCTATCGCTAAAGAGCATGGGCAAGCATCCGGTTACTCTTTGAACAAAGGTAAAACACTGGTAATATGTACAGACAATATAACTTTTAATGATCCTCAGGATGTAGAAAATGCTACATATTTGGGAGTCTGCATTAGCTCGAAAGTAGACACAATAGTTAAGACTAATTTTAACCCTCTGATAAAAACAATATCCACAGATCTTAAAAGGATAAACGGGCTGCACCTACCTGTTATTGGACGAGGAAGCGTTCTAAAAATGACAATGTTGCCAAAATGTTATATATGTTTCGCTTTATTCCGCTCGCGATAGACATAGTAATTTTAAAAGCACTATAAACCATGTGTTCAAATTTTACTTGGCAATATGGAAAAGTTAGACGATCCCTAAAATACCGGACACTCCCACAGGCACAGGGTGGGCTTGCGTTTCCTAATATTACATTCTATCACTGGGCGAGCCTTTTACATCAGATGTCTGTTTTATTTTGCTTGGCAACAAGCAAAGAGACAGAGGAAGAAAGGAAAGTCAGGATTCCATCGATATAAGAACTAAGATTTAGATTTTAGATTTTATAGATTTGTAGAGCACGTGGCTACCCAAGAGCTTCCCAGCGCTGAGAGAATCCACTCCACCAAGGCTAGAGATAGATTAGTGATACTGCTTGTACAGCCATGTTTTGATCTCCTTCCGGAAGGCTGCTTCCGATGTCAGTACACGAGATTCACGTGGTAGTCAGTGCCATAGCTTGGGTGCCAGGAGGGAGAATGATCTACCTCCCCATCTGGCTCTTCTGATTCGTATGGTTTTTATTAGTCGTTCGGAGCCGGATCTCAGGCTTCTACTTGGAACGTAAAGGGTCAACAGGTTTCTAATTTTACTTGGGCCCTTATTGTGTAGAGCTCTGTGGGTCATGACGAGTGCCTTAAATTTGATTCGGACCTCCACCGGAAGCCAGTGTAGTGCTTTTAGATGCTTCCTAGCTGACTCCCGGGTAGGGGCCTTGCACAGTAGCCTTGCTGCGGCATTCTGGACCACCTGGAGTCGGTTAATCACGAACTTGGGAGCCCCCAGGAAAAGTGAATTACCGTAGTCCAGGCGTGATGTGACCAGGGAGTGGACCACTGTCTTTCTGCGCTCTAAAGGAATACGCTCCAGTATTTTGCGGAGGATTCTGAGTAGTCCAAAGCATATGCCTGTCAGTTTCTTGGCTTGGGTTTCCATTGTTAGCTCCTTGTCGAGCCAGAATCCCAAATTTTTGATCGATTCCTTTGGCGTGGGTGGGTTACCCAGGCATATGGGCCAACTGATTGACGGCCTGGGGACTGCCTTGTTACCGAGAACCATTAGTTCCATTTTGTCCCCATTCAATTTTAAACAGCTGTTAGTCATCCAGCCCATCACTCTTTCCATGCAGGGAGCTAAGCTTCCGGTATCCCCGTTGGTTCTGGGATCTAGGGAGATCACCAACTGGGTGTCATCAGCATAGGCTGTCATGAAGACATCGAACTCTTGGACAATCTGTGACAGTGGCTTCATGTAGATGTTAAACAGTGTAGGACTCAGTGAGGAGCCCTGAGGCACCCCACAAGTCAAAGGCATTGTTCTGGAAAGGAGATCCCTTTCCATAACTTAGAAGGTTCTTCCTTCCAGAAACGAAGCTAGCCACTTAAGAGTGTTGCCTTGGACACCGATGGCCCTTAGTCTATTTCGTAAGATATGGTGGTCTACTGTATCGAACGCTGCGCTCAAGTCCAACAGTATTAGAGCTGCAGCACTGCCTTGCTCCAGCGACATTTTGATTTCCTCAACCACTGTCAATAACGCTGATTCTGTGCTGTGCTGCACACGGAATCCCATCTGTGTAGGGTGGAGGAATTGGTTTGTTTCCAGAAACTCTGTCAATGCTCTGTTAACGTGTTTCTCCACCAGTTTCCCCACATATGGCAACATTGAATAGGGGCGGTAATTCCCCAGTTGAACTGGGTCTAAGGTGGGCTTTTTTAGCAGTGGGCGAATTATGGCGTGCTTCCATGCCCCTGGTACTACGCCCTCTTTAAGCGAGAGGTTCATAATCTTGACTAGTGTTGGAAGAATGGTTTCTGCAACTTTCTTTAGAATGTGCGGTGGGGCCGGGTCTAGTGGCGAGCCAGACTTCACCTTGTCCATCAGTAGCTTCGCCTCTTCCAAAGTCAGTGGGGGGAAACTGGTAGTGATTTGCGAGGGGCTGGCTGTGCCTCCTCAACTTCCTGCTTTGGGAGTGTTTCTCTTTCGGTAAGGAGTGTGGTGTAAATGTCTGTAACTTTAGTGCAAAAATAGGTTGCTAGGTCGGTGCACCTTTTCTCTGAGGCTACCGTCGTGTGGGTAGTTTGTGGAGGGGCGGTTAAGGCCTTGACTACGGTGAAAAGTTCCTTTGAAGAGTTCTGTGCCTGACTAATTTGTGTTTCAAAGAATTTAGTCTGAGCCTCTTTAATGCTGTTGTGGTAGGATCTGATCGCCACCTTGTACTTGGCTTTAAGATGTGGATCATAGGATTTCCTCCATTCTCATTCCAATTTTTTGCAGCTTTTCTTTAGGGAGCGTAGTTGAGGGTTGAACCAAGAAGCAATTATGGACCTTGCTTTTGATTTGATAGAGGTTTTGGGAACTATTTTATCCAAGGACTGCGTTATCTGAGTTTCCCAGTTGGAATAGGCTTCTGGCACTGTTTCCAGTACCTCGGAGTTCGGTGAGGCCATGGGTTCTAGTGTATTCCCCCAGGTCTCTGAGTTCAACTTAGCCCATCTTCTTTTCTTCCTACCAACTGATGGGGGGGGCTTGCTCTTCTCTCCTGATCGGTTATCTAAATTTAATGGGATGAGGTAGTGATCTGACCAGGGCACTGGCATTGGTGGGGCGACTATAATCTTAGCGTAATTTGATATAATTACGTCAAGCATATGGCCTTTGATGTGTGTGGTAGATGTGACCAACTGTGAGAGTTGAAGGCCCTCAAGATCTAGCTGCAACCTTTTGACACTAGGGAGGTTCTTGTCCTCGAAGTGTAGGTTTAGGTCCCCTACAATGGTTGTGTGTGGTTTCTTTACCAGTGTACTAGCTAGAAAATACGGTAGGCTGTCTAGAAACTCTCCATAGGGGCCCGGGGGTCTGTAAATTAGCAGTCCTGAAAATGTATTTGTTGGCGATAGGGAAATTGCGAATTGGAGGCTTTTGCAGCCCTGGATGGGGAGGGCCCTCGATGGTGCAGTTGAGTTCTCTTTTTATCAGGATGGCAAGTCCGCCTCCCACCTGCCCTGTACGGTCCAGTCTGAATATTTGATACCCTGGTGGGAGGGCCATTACAATGTCTGGGGTGGATCTGTCAGTAAGCCAGCTTTCTGTGACAAAAAGTACATCTAGGTTAGCTTCCTCCAGTAGCAAGCAGATTTCGATTTTGTGTTTGCGAAGTGAGCGGCAATTGATTAAGCCCAACCTCCACGCTTGTGCATTCCTGTCTGAGCTGTGCTTGGTTATTATGGGCTTGACCGGCGCTCTTAACTTCCTGTTACAAAGATTGCAGAACTTACTTTGTGATTGCTCCGGTTCAATTTGCCAGCCCTCACCGCAGCCTAAAATATATGGGGAGGCCTGAGACTGAGCAATTGCTTACCGGAGTAGGTGCGCCGTGTAGTTGGGCCAGAGTTCCTGGCCTCTGGGCATGGTCGGGCGCGGACGGGCGCAGACGGTCTTGCCTAGCGGCGCGCCCGCTTCCCTTCCTCCATTTAAGCTTGTGGGCCAGCGACTAGACCGCTGACCTGTGATGCTGTCTTCGAGTGCACTCTATGGTAGAGAGGGGTAACTCTACCTCTCTACCGCACTCTATGGTCCCTGATTGACGTAGCGAGGGGGGTATCTTGCTCTGATGCCGACCAGGGATTTACCTTAGGGAGGGATGCTATGGGGCTGTTACTACGACAGGTAGAGCCAAGCTACTACAAGAAGGTACGATTTAAGGTGGTGCATAGTGCCTGGGAAGTATGGACCAGTGTGCGTAAGGTTATGGCGATTCCAAAAATTAGCCGCTACACCCCTCTGTGGCGATCGCATTTCTTTCCGCACAATTCTATGATAATATGGGAAGGCACTGGGAACAACTAGGCCTAGTATCAATAGGGGATCTATACGTGTCAGGCCAGCTACGCCCCTTCGTCGTCTTGCAACAGGATTATGGGATATCTGCTAGGCAACACTTGAAATATGTACAGATCCGAGAATTTTTTGCACGTTGTAGACCAGCAATACCCCTCGAAAAAATACCACTACTGGAGATAATTGCACGGAGGGGCAACAGGATAAAAAATATGTATATTACACTGCTAAAAAGCATCCCAGACGATCTAGAGAAGACTGAAACCAATTGGGCAGGGAAGCTGAATAATCCCAATGTTGATGTGGATATGGCACTGTCACTAGCGGCCAAAACTTTTCGATCAACCAATCTTAAGACACAACATTATAAAACTCTGTTCAACCTGTATTTTACTCCTGCCAAGCTTTTCAGTTGGGGCAAGAGAGCAGACGATAGCTGCCCAAGGTGTGGGGAGGGGCCCGTAACGATAGTGCATATGTTCTATGATTGAGCTAGGCTGCTCTCTCTCAAAAATAAGGTGGTGAGCTTTTGGGAAGGACTATTAGGCCGCAAGATTAACGTATCCTCCACACTGATGCTCATGGGCTATGATAGCTGTATTGGCCTGGATACCACAGAGAAATATTTTGTATTTATCGGCACAGCTGTTTTTAGGATAATAATTGCAGCAAGATGGAAGGATGCTGATCACTCCACCTTTCAAATATGGCTAGCACGCCTCTTGGGGATATATAATCAAGAGACCGCATTATATGCGTGCAGGGGTAGGGAGGCTAGGAAACTCGGGCGGGCATTTTGGTCACCTATCGTATGGTGGAGAAAGAACGTGGGATGCCCTGGTAGGATAAGAAGTGGCGGCCTTTTGGAAGTATCCTAAATTATGTGTATATCAATTTAATATATGTAATTAGGAAATGATACCATCCGGTTTTATCTATCTGACTGTTTTACTAAGCACTTACAGTATTTATAGTATTTATAATATTTATGATATTCCGCCTTTTATTCTAATAATACTATTTATAAGAGCCGCTGTGTATATTTTATAGGCCTAATTCACTTCTTTATCTTGTATGTAAGAACTGTTATATGTATTGTAATTGGATTTCTATGGGTATATTATAAAACATAAAAAAAGAAAAAAAAAAAAAAAAACAACAAAACAAACAGTTGTTACAGCACTGATCTACATTTGAATATACATTAGTAGTATGGCGAATGTGAAGTGACATTTTATATGACACTGCAACAAAAGAATAATGTACAACAATTTCATGTGACGTTTTTAAACACAGAGATATGTTAATATGCTGAACTTTTGTTTAAGCGATTAAACTTGAAACACAAAGTGTTAGAATCTAGCCTACGGGCTCTTTCAATTGTGCATTTTGGCTCTAGCAAACTGCTTGGTTGTCTAGTTTCTTTTAAAAAGCTTTTTATTGTAAGATCAAATTTGCAGCTTTAAAACTGAACACTCGGACTGCAGGAGCAGGCCTAAAGACATGCTTTGTGCTATCACTTTAGCGATGGGTAAATAGGTGCTACAGTCCACTAGTGACATTTAACTTACAGGCCCTAGGTACACTTGGTACATATATACTAGAGATTTAAATGTAAGTTAAATATGCCAATCAGGTATTAGCCAATTCTACGTGTTTTAAGGGGTCAAAGCACATACACTGGGTGATGGACAACAGTGCCCCAGTGTTCAGAGTCAATATACCAGAAATAAAATCCAGCAAAAAGTGGGGGGGTGACAACGCAAAAAGGGTATCTTCTTACAGATTACTATTCCCTTTCTATGGTTTAGCAACTATTTGTGACCTCAGACAGCAGTTATTTAGTGTTCTCTGCACACAGTCTGTAGTTGGGAGACTTTTACTATCTTTGGATTGCCTTTCATTTTACTAACTTTAGAAGGTCTCTTCAATTACAACCTCTTGTTTTGTTCCACATTAGTTTGCAGTTTGCCTTTTGGCCTATCTAGGCTATTTTTCCTCCTACAGATCACTGATTTGTGGGCATTCTTGACTCCTCCATTTGATTGGCTAACTTTGGAAGGAATTGGCTCCTCCACTGCAAACTGTTTTCTTGCTGAATTGGACATTCCAAGTCCCCTTCCAGTCCTACAATCTCCAGGACCCTCCTTTTAGGTAAGTCCACTTCTCCATTCATTGTCTTTGATGTCTCTGGTCCATTTCCTGTTGGTGACTATTTCTTCATGATATTTTTAGGGTGTTTTTCTAATTGTCTTCTGACATGTCCTGGTGATGACCCTAGTCAAGTCAACTGAAGGGGCTAAAATGTCAACCCCCTCAAACATATGGACTGTTCAATAGCTATATTATAGATGGCAAAAAGAACAATTGATGGACATAATGCAGAACAATGTCATACATTCACCCCAGTACAGAGATCTGGGCCTAAATCCATCGTTTTTTTGCTCACCATGCCATTCCAGTTTGGACTCAGCCATATGCAAATCAGTCTTGACCCTGCGCCCAATGGGAACAGTCCAGCCCGAACTGCCAGGCCAGGTCCTCCCTGGACGGGAAACAAGCATCCTAGGACCGGTTTTGGGCTTTCAGCCCTCATCAGCCAGGATAGCTTGACTCCAGTGGCATGGAGAGCACGGGACCCACGTCTGGGCATACCTGTCCCACTCAGGGTGACAAATGCAAAAAGAACAATTGATGGACAGAAGGCAGAACAATGTCATACATTCACCCCAGTACAGAGATCTGGGCCTAAATCCATAGTTTTTTTGCTCACCATGCCATTCCAGTTTGGACCCAGCCATATGCAAATCAGTCTTGACCCTGCGCCCAATGGGAACAGTCCAGCCCGAACTGCCAGGCCAGGTCCTCCCTGGACTGGAAACAAGCATCCTAGGACCGGTTTCGGGCTTTCAGCCCTCATCAGCCATGATAGCTTGACTCCAGTGGCATGGAGAGCACGGGACCCACGTCTGGGCATACTCGTCCCACTCAGGGTGACAAATGCAAAAAGAACAATTGATGGACAGAATGCAGAACAATTTCATACAATCACCCCAGTACAGAGATCTGGGCCTAAATCCATGCCACTGGAATCAAGCTAGCCTGGCTGATGAGGGCTGTTAGCCCGAAACCGGTCCCAGGATGCTTGTTTCCGGTCCAGGGAAGACATGGCTTGGCAGTTCGGGCTGGACTGTTCCCATGAGGCACAGGGTCAAGACTGATTTGCATATAGCTGTGTCTGAACTAGGGTGGCGAAGTGAGCTAAAGAACGATGATGGATTCAACCCAGATCTGTGACTGGGGGTGAGTATCTGAAAAGTTCCAGCGCTCCGTCCATCATCTCCTTGTGTTTGCAATATCTAAAGAAGGCATGATTGTAGTATGACACAGATTTTTTCATCTTTTGGACAGCCTACTGCTCATTGGGATTACATTGGTTTTACCTACACTTTTGCACCCCACCTTCACGAGAGTACTGCGCTGTTGCACTATACCATGTTTGCCATTCTTAATGTTGGCAAGAGTGTGAACTACTTATTGTACTAAATGATTTATTAAACTTCCCATTTGTTTACACTACCATGTTCTTTTATTAGTGATTTACCTACAACTGTCACGTTATATCTTTGACTATTTTTTGAATAATTCTAACAGTGTCATACCAAATTACTCCCTTCCTCCAAATTAACTATTTTTTTGTTGCACTATAATTACACAGGTTTTAAGGGTTATTGGGCCTGCCCCATCTTCTTGCTAGTCCCTAAATGCCCCATCCATTATCCAGATTTCATTATTCTCTAGAGTCACAATGCATGGCAAACATTAGTATTCTTTTTAGAGGTTTGTAGTTATCGTAGAGAAGGAAAGGTTCCTACTGAATGTTTCTGTTACTTCAGGGGAAGGTTAATGTCCTGAAAAAGTTTAACTTAGGTGGGTTTTATGTTACTTGCCTGTCTTTTCATACTAATAATTCTCTTTATAGTTGGGGGGGGTTACCTCTCTCATTATTGAAAGACAAGGCTCATTTAATCTGGCTCCTAAGGTCTTTCTTTGTTGGATATTTTACTCTCACTTCCAATTCTGTTGCAGAGGCAGAGTGGTTATGATCAGGTCTTCTTTCAAACATATTTCCAAGACTAAACTGAGCTGCATCATTAGGAGAGTACATCTCCACATATGGATGCTCCATATACTGTCAGGAAGGCAAAGGGTTGCTGGGGATTTCAACCTCATTCCCCTCTTCCCACTCCATGTGTGGTAGGTGCAATTGATAGCACCCATGTGGCGCTTCAGCCACCTCACCACAATGCACATATTTTCTGCAACAAACACCGCTGGCACGCCATCAACGTGCAGGGTGTGTGTGATGCCAATGGCTGCTTTACTGATGTGCATGCAGTGTTCCCAGGCAGTACACACGACAGCTACATATTCCGCAGGTCACCCAGTAGGTGGCCGTAGGAGAATTTGGCAACATGTGGCTTCTGGGCATGTACTTAAGCACCAAACAAATCTGATCGTATAATAGTTTTTTTTGTGTTGTAATTCTAATATACACAACCATTATTAATCACTAATCCTTATGACACATATCTGGAACAGGACACTTTACTTCGCACGCATTTACAACGCAATTTACTATTCTAACTCCACCGGGGTGTTGTAATGGGGAATGCGGTGTTAAGCCCTGTGTTGTAAAAGTTTTTGCGGAGTAAAAAATGGGGGGTAATGGCATGCGTTGTAACGTATGCGGAGTAAAGGATGTTTCCCCATATATGGGCCCAAAAGACACTGCATGTACCATTTCATACATTATGATATTTACAGATGCAAGAGGGACATTGTAATCACTCGGTGTGAGAATAATGGACACACTCAGAAAAAATGTTCTATTGGACTAGCAGTTGTTTTATTATGTGGCAAGCTACACCAATTAATGAGATTACTGGTCCCAAAGCATCAAACTAAGGAAACAGAGGTTCTTTTACAAAGGTCCACAGTTTTTAGGAAGTATTCTTCCTCCGTCTGGTCCTTTCTGCCCTCAGTATATAAGGTAGGACTTGCTTCCCTCTCCTCTTCGTCTTAATTGGCAGCCGCAGCGGGGTGGAAGTAAGTTTTACCCTCAAAAAGAACAACAGAATAAATAATGTAAGCAAAGTGCCAGGGACTCTTTGATTAACCCCCACCGAAACACACCCTGGTGCTTGTGCTGCATGCTCCGTTACATAGAAGTGGCTTGGTGCAGTTTTAAAGTCCCCACCACATCCCTCAGCAAAATAACGGAGGAGAGGAACTTGCCTATAGCCACGGCCCTCCTGGGTCATGGCGGGAGGAGTCCAGGCGTCCTCTCTCTTCTCGGGACGGTTGGACTGATGCCTGATACCTCTAGGCTGTTCCCCATCATCTGCTTCAGCTGGCGGTCCTGTTCCCAGTCGCGTCTTCCCCACGCTGGCCTCAGCAGGTACCTTCTCCTCTGGGCTCCTCTTCGCGGGTTCCCCGCTCTCGTCCTCCTCGTTGTTTCCCTTTTCCGGCATCTTCTCCTCTCGTAGCTCTGCGTCTTTCCTTTCTCCCGCTCTGTGTGTCCGCGACGTTTTTACCGATGCAGCAGTCACGTGGTTAACGTCTCGCTCTGCTGGACAGGTAACCGCCTTTCCCCCTAGGTACTCCACCGCGGCCACCTTGGGTGTCCCGCTCGCGGGATTACGGACATGTTCAAATATTTCCTCATTTTCCTCCTCATTCAATGCTGCATATGCACTCTCCCCTCTTCTGCTCACACCATACAGATGTGCAACCACTATAACTCACCGTAGGTACAATAGGGCACACACACGTACATGAGCCATCATAGAGCGCACTTTGGTCTCCTAAAGTCGTGATTCAGGTGTCTTGACCATACGGGGGTGCTGCTTTACTCCCCTGAAGTTGTGTTCAAGATAATAGTAGCCTGTTGTGTCTTGCATAGCATTGCAGTAAACCATGGGTTACTCATACCACTGGACCCGCACCTAGGTCTGAATACAGGAAACTGTGCCATTGTACAAAACAGAGGGCAGTGTATGCAGGTGCATGACTAGCTGGTTGACACTGGTTGACACTTTTTTCTCTTGAGCAACCACTTGTGTTAAGGCCTTTGTGTGGTTTCACAGTCTGTTGTCAATGATGATTGGTGGACATTTAACACTCTGTCAATAAATTCCAGATACTGCTCTGGAGCCATACCTAATGTATGTAGACAATGGCTGTTGTCAAGAGTCAAAAGAAGGGCTATGCAACACAATTATTGTACATGTCAGTGATTAGTATGGACAATGTCTCAAAGGACTTCATTGCTGTAGGGGATTAAATGTCACTGCATGTGTAAGACCTCACTGGACAGCATACTACAGGAATTTAATGTTGACCTCTGAGACACAGTAATTGTGGTGCTGGCATATTGAGACTAGGAATGTTCAACATTTCGTTGCCCATGATCTACTGTTTACACATGTTGTATCATGCTGGCTTTCAGGATACCATAGTAACATTACTACACACTCCTTCAATCTCTGTGTTGCATATATGTACTCCAACATTACTGAGCACACAATGGTAAGCATCTGTGTGGAGTTGGGTTTAGGATTAGTAACATGAAACATATGAATGTACAAGTATTGTAAATTTCTTGGACCTGATTCACAAAGGGCCTCCGCCCTCGAGGCTGCGGCCCCACAGTTGTGGGAAAGTCTCCACACTTGGGGCGGAATCTCCGAAATGAGAAATCTCATAGCTGCCAAGTTTCGCAGCTCCATGCATCGTTGGTGCACATTGGAAGCTGTTTTCTGAGGGCATTCTGGGATTTGTATGTTTTAAACACAACTGGGTAAATTACCTTTACAGGAGCATTTTAATGAATAAATGCACTTACATCATCATGACGAGTGAACTAAGGGTCTTATAACTGTTGCATGCAATACTGAAGGTGTGGTTTGGACAATGTCTAGTGTCGGTATGAGAGGTCTTTGGGTGTTGGATGCTGGATCATGCATGTATTTTGTGTTGGTTTTTCCAGGTAAAATATTAGATTTATGTACCATTGTGTAAAGGCTGACTTTGTGATACTTGTCTCACTCTAGATGATACATACATATCCAAGGGAGACAAAATACACACATCCTCTCAACAGTGGCACGTATGTAATTTATAAAATCTAGGTAGTTGTACTAACCAGGCACATGTGATTACTAGTGTACAGCACAAACAAAGTCGTCTTGACATGCTAAATGTGGCACTTGCCATGTAGAGTGTCTGATGTTGTCCAGGGATATTCCAATATATAGAATCACATCTTTGCAAAGGATATTTTCAAGGTCTTGTTTGCCATCATAGAGCAAACGTTTGGTCTCTTAAAGTCGCGATTCAGATGTCTTGACCATACAGCTGGGGTGCTGCTTTACTCCCCTGAAGTTGTGTGCAAGATAATAGTAGCCTGTTGTGTCTTGTACAGCATTGCAGTAAATCATAGCTTACACATACCACTGGACCCTCACCTAGGTATGAATACGGGAAACTGTATGTACAACCAATTTAGCATGTATGTTGTGTTTCACTATGCTATACAACAGATGCCTTTTGATATAAGTGTAAGACTGTTGAGACTGCGCATTGCAGGATAATCCTGGATTCACTTTTAGCTATGGATATATCCATCCAGACTGTGTCCATTCTCCACTTGTAGACTTATATTGGAAGACAACAATGTTTCAATGTCAGGAAACTCACATTGCACTAATGCTAAAGGTGAGGTCTAGTAAATGCTGAAGAGTACACTGACCTAAAATGAGAAAGATATCATTGTGTGAGTAAATTCTAGACATTACAGTGATAGTACACATACTTTTGGATGAAAGAAACAAATAATTGGTTTGTGAGATAAAAAAAGTACAAAGTCTGCACTTGCATTATGGAGTCACATGCTTTGTTGTGATTTGTACACCAACTACATAATAGTTTGCTTTCTATTTCATTGGACTAGGCTGGCCAAGAAGCAGCAGGACAGGACATGGGGCAGAGTGGGAGTTCCTCAGCTCGCTGACAGCATGTGCTCTTGATACCAGCAGCGAGGAGGAGGGGGGTAGCGTGCCCACACAGAGAGAACCTTCAACATCCACTGCACCAGCCCGGGTGGAGACTGAAGGGGGCATTGAAAGGGACACCTCCAGCCAGGGGGTGGGCGGGAACATGGTTCTCCCCTTGCCCCCAAGATCGTGTCCCAGTGGCACGCCCCATCACAAACTTGGCCTACCACCGATCCCTCCCTAACTCTTGAGGCCCCCATTAAATCTGGGCCTCGAGCTGCACCCCTGCCACTAATCCCCCTCCAGGTTCCTTCCCAGAAGAGCTGAGGGAGACATGTGCCACCGATACCCCTCACCCCTTAAGTTCTACCCAAACCCCTCCATGTGTGATAACTCCTGTGACTGCATCTCAGGAAGTGATGATAGCATCTGATGGTGACCAGAATGTGTCCTCAGGTCTTTCAGGAGACCAATGATGAACTCCATAGGTTCAAAGAGGTGCATTCCAGGGAAATGGCCACCCTCAATGCCTCCATCACTACCTAGGGTGCAGCCATATTGTCTGCATTGGCCAAGAGACCCACCCAGACCCCTGTAAATGTATCTCCCTGTTCGTCTTCCCTCACTGTTTCCCCTGCTACCCTTCGTACCCCTCATGCTACCTGCTCCTGTGGAGTGTCTGGTCCTGCTTCGGCCAGCCAGAATGAGTCCACAAGAGCAGAGTATCTCCACATTGTTGAAAAGGAGGACAGTGCGGATGACCAGTGACTAGACTATGTTTGGACTGTGGACTTTTTGCGTTATCCATGTATATAGACTGGTTCCCCTGACCCTTCGTGGTGGCTTTTATTCATTTTGCCCAACCTCTTCCAAGTTCCCTTGCCCATTCCACGTGAAGACTTTAATTTCATTTCTTTTCTACCTTTCCAATAGACAGTTATTTACTTAATGTATTTCCTATTACATAAATATTTTTCTTTAACACCATCTCTGTCTTCTGTTGTTCATAACATATGCTGGATTAAAGGTCTGGAAGTCAACATCGGTAGGTAATCAGCTATGCTTTCAACAGGATACCTTGTTACACAGATGTTCTTACAAATCCACATGTGTCATACACACACTTTTATAATCACATCTATGGCCCACAACCAGAGTAACCAATTGACCATCACCAACTATTACGCAACTGAGTATTGACTTGTGAAGGATATCTTTTTATTTACATATATTGGTGGTATACTAATTTACAGTGATCATGGGGGATCTCTCCTGTGACTTCTCAATTGTGGTGGTGAGGATCTCTGGGAGTAAGTGTATTTGCTGTGCTGTTGACAATGTGTGGGTGGGTGTGGTGCATCTGCCTGTACAGATGGTGTGTGTGCCAGTGCAGGGGGTGAGGGTGCCTGTACAGGTAGGGGTGGTGTCTGTACAGGGATGAGGGTGCCTGTACAGGTGGGAGAGGTACCTGTACAGGGTGTGAGGGTGCCTGTACAGGTGGGGGACATGCCTCTACAGAGAGTGAGGGTACTGATACATGTGAGGGAGTGTGAGGACAGACAGGGCTTAAACATGGCCGACATTCCGGCCCATATCGAGAAAGGAGAAAGCGTTCTAGCTTCCCACACAATGCAGGGTACGAGCGGCCACGTCCCTTTTTTACGGAGGAAGAGAACGCGAGCAAGGAGGAAGGCGTCGGCTGGAAGAACGGAAGCAACGGGAGCGACGACGCGAAGAAGGAAACGAGGAGAGCGGACGGCCCCGGAATTTCCCCCCGAGCAGAAGGTCTAGAAGTGGGGACGACTCAACCCGCGGGGAAGACCGGAGCAGAAGACTCCATGAAGGGGGTGACCTACGGCGTTGCCTGTGGTACCGGCGAAACAAAGAGCGAGACCACTGCCACAGTTCCACTCACCACGACCCAGGAGACGGGTCGTGGTTCAAGGCAAGTGCCACCACCCAAACGGTGCCTTTGGTGGGGTTGGTGGGGTACCACAACATAGGGAACACTCTGGTGACGGGTGGCATGCAGGAATAGTATAGGAGAAACCACGTCACGCTGCACAAGCCTCCCTATTTACCCCTACCTGCACACGACCTGCCCTATCTGGTGACGCATGGACGTTTTCTTTTACATGAAACCCATATCTCATTATTTGTTTTGAATTCTTTTTTTTTCCAATTTTGCCACCACATATGAGGACTGTCACTTCCTGAAGACGACGAGAAGGAAGAGCCTCATGTGCAGTTAAGAGACCTCTTGAGACTTGTTTCCTGTGTTCTTCTTTTGACTGTTTTGGTTCCTTTGTACAATAAAGAAAAGTCATATCCTTGAGAACAAACTGCTTCCTACCTCTGCTTTATACTATACCCTACAATACTATACCCTACAGGGAGGTACCGGTACAGGGGGTGAGGGTGCCGGTACAGTTGGGGGAGGTGCCTGTACACGGAATGAGGGTTACTGTAGAGGTGGGGGATGTGACTGGGCAAGGGGGGCATCTGCAGGGGGTGGTGGTGCCTGTGTATGTAAGAGGGGTGCCTGTGCAGGCTGTGGAACCGGAGGTGGTTGGAGTATGGGATAGGTTGGTGTGTTGGGTGCCCTCAATGTGTTGACCGTGAAGGAAGACTTTGGTACAATTTCAACATGTCCTCCATCATCTTCATGGCAAAGGAATGGTGTCTTGCGCTCTCTTCCCTATAGTTAGCTATGATGCCATTTTGCCTCTTTGCCATGTCTTGGCAAGATTTCTCAAACCTGTCCAAGACACAGGTCTGTCTGTCAATCATCTGGGGGATTTGGCATATTTCCTGTAGTGAGTCTAACATGTCCAACAGAGTAGCCCCTATGGCATGAATGTCCTCCCTCACCTTAGCCTGCTGCTAGAAAAATTCATCCTTCCATCTGACAGGCCCCTATGCATGGGACGGCCTCTGATATGACCTCCAGGTCTACCAGCATGGGGAGGGGTGGCACGTGGGAGGCTGTGGGGAGGGGATTGGTGCCTAGGGGATATCTGCTCCTCACCAGTTGTGTTAGGTCCCTCAGATGCTTGAGATAAGGCCTGGGAGGCACTGTCATGGGAGGAGTGTGTAGGAGATGCAACACGCCTGACCTGGACGTGAGGACTGTGAGGAGTTGATGGCTGTGTTGGGGTAGGTAAATGCTGTGACTTGTTGGCTGACTGCTGGCAATGGCCAATCCTCAGAGAGGAAGTGGGAGGTGCAATGTTGACTGAACCTGGTGTAGGCTTTGGTGATTTGTGCAGTGGACCTACAATGCACTCCATGGATTCTGACTCCTCTCCCCAAGCAGCACTATATTGTCTTCTTCACCCTCCTCTTCTTCCTCCTCATCCTCCTCTTCTTCCACCTCATCCTCCTATACTTGTGCAGTGCTGGCAGCTGACATAGCTTCTTGTAGGAGGATTTGGTTCTCTCCCCGGATTGCCCATCACCCTCCACTTGTGGATGGTGCAGCTTACTCAAGCGACTCATCTTCCTCAGCATTTGAAAGACAGAGGTTGCAACAGGATCAACATCCACCATAGTTTTTCATGTGCTACAACACAAGGGTTGGGTCAGATCATCTTTGCATCTATCTGATGTTCCACATGTGACTTAGTTTGTGTAAACCTACATGTGACAGTTCACACTACAGCACTGAGGTGTTTAATGCAGATGTGCAATGAAAATTCAAACTCACCAGCTCCAGACACAATTCTGTGTGGTCTTGAGATCCCTGTGATGTCAGCTTCTGAACCTGACTCCTTGAGTGTGTTGCGGAAGATGTGGTCCTCGATCCCGCAGCTTCAGAAGGAAGTGACACCATAATTAATGTTCAACATGACTTATAGGTCAGCATGCAAAATTAACACAGACATCACTGATTATGTTGGGAACATATTACATACCAACTTCAGATGCTACAAAAAAGTGGCAATATCTGCTAATATCCTTTCACTAGGATTTGGTTAGTGTGCACTATTTGGGAATCAATCGTTTACAACACTATATGGCACACTTGACCTGATGTACGGATTGTAGTGGATCCGACTGTTGCTGCCAGGATGCCTCACAAACCCCTGGATGGTGTTGTCTGGATCACTGAGGAATTCAAGACAGCAGCTGTAATGTACCATACAATACATATCCATAATACAATACAAAGGATGATGGTAATCATTTTGCATGTATATGTCATAGGCATAGACCAGTGATACTCTAAGTACGGCCCAGGGGCCTCATGTGTCCCTCCTGACATTTACATGCAGGCACATGGTCAACAGCAGCACTGGACTGTTGTTAACCCAACACTGTACTAAAAAGGAAAAGATGTTAAATAAACGGGCAAACGTGTATTTGAAACACCTTTATTTTTAAAGACATATGGCAGCATAAGTTCCAAATTCCAAAAGTGCATTATACTGACATGCAGAACTGTTTCACCTTTGTACATCAGATTATACTAGTTCATTGCAGAGTATTTTTTCAAAAGGGATAGTTTTCAAACAAGATTATGGTACCATTCATTCTTCCCATTCCTTTCCCCTTGACAACAACGCCAATAGTGAACTAAGAGGTAAATCAGTTGTAATGTGCACTCTTTTGATGGCCTGTGCTTCTATTGTACATGAATAACATCATAGTTTAATAAATCAAACACTGGAGAAGGTTCTGTATAGCACAGAGCCGGAAGTCATGTATTTCAAGGTTCTCTTATATGTGATTATAGAGGAGGGAAAATGAAATAAAACAATTACCTAGGATCACACATTTTGGTCAAGTAGAGAAGCTGGGATCAATCTCAGGTTTTCTGGTTTCATGTTGTGCAGTTCAGCCACCAGATGTATATGCTGCAGTTCAGCCACCAGATGTATATGCTGCGCTTCCCATACACCCACCTTACTGGCCAACCACCCCCCTCCAATCCCCAACTGCCACTGCTGGCATAAGTGCGGTCCTCAACCACATCACTAACCATATATTTTGGTCCTTGGGAAAATATTTGCGAGCATTCATGTTTAGACTTTCAACACAGCTGTGGCTACTCCTCTTTAGATGAGACAATATAAGCAATTTGATACATACTGTATTAATTTAACATACATTTAGAGTCATCTTTCATTAGCCAACATGTCATGAAGTAGTATACTCTTGTGAGCCATATCTGAGCATATGGAGATGAGTGACAACAGTGAAATTAGACACACACAACATACTGCTAACATATCATCCAATATTTAAGAACATGAACATTTTGGGAAGTCTTTATTAAGAGTACTTACCAGGGTCTACCATCCAACCGGTGTGTGGTGGCTAACCAGATGTCACACCCGTATATGGAGCAGAGATCGCTGTGGGCTGTGTTTTTCTAAACAACATCACAGAGCCTAAAATGATATGAGTATATTTAGTTTATATGCTAGTTAACACATGTAATGAACAACATTTCCTCGTTCAGTTCACATGTTTGAGACTATTAATGGATCCTATGTAAAATATTATATATGGGTTGTCTGGTCACAATGTGGGACCCTCTTCTGGGCATATTTACTTACCAGTTTGTGTTGGTGGTATGGGTTGATGTGCCCCAAGACGTTGCCTCCCAGCAAGTGCAGGGACCTCTGCTCCAGTGGGTGAATCTACTCTGGCTGTATTTGGCAAAAAAAAGGAGAAGTCAACAGACATTACCAACAAATTATGTTTATGTACATTGTTAGACTTGGCCCTTTTTGCAGGGTCATCCCTGAACTTTTTGCCTTTCTCCTGGTCTTTTTTCTGACCTGGTGTTGGTGGTTTTAGGACTCTGGGCACTTTATCACTGCTGTCCAGTGTAAAGTGCATGTGCTCTCTATGGTAAAACATGGTAAGATTGGTCTACACCTGTTAGGCGAATTTAATTTACCTATCAGTTTCCAGTAAAGTGGTATCTCATATACCCGGGGCCAGTAAATTAAATGCTACTGGTGGGCTTGCAGCGCTGATTGCGCCACCCACCAAAGTAGCCTTTCAAACCTGTCTCAGGCCTCTGCCATTGTAGGGCGTGCGCGCGCAGTTTACTGCCGCTGTGACGTGGCACATAAAGTGGGTCCCAGGTCTGTGACTCCCCTTTTACTACATATCAGTCACCCCCAAGGTAGGCCCTAGCTAGCATATGGGCAGGGTGCAATGTAGGTAAAAGGTAGGACATGTGCCTTAACTGTGTGGCATGTCCTGGTAGTGACAAACAGCCATTTTGGTTTCTCACTACTGTGAGGCTGCCCTCCCATAGGAATGCATTGGAGATTCCCTGATATGTGTTCCAGTGGTAATTCCTGATATGAGAGGAGTAGAGTGATCAAGTTTGGTATGTTTGGATTAGTGGTAATAAATGCTGCGTAATGGTGTGCGCAAATTTATTATCACTATTTTAGAAATGCCACTTTTAGAAGTGGGCATTTCTGTGTGCTATGTGTCTTTGTGCCTGCCTGATGTGTATTGCATGTCTGGCTCTGGAGTGACAGGGGCTGGGGAGGTGCAGTGGCTCCAGAGGGGCTGGGTGAGTCAGCGCTAGGCTGAATAGGCTGATCTGCATTTGGAGTAGTGGGAGGAGAAGCACCTGGGCCTGAATAGGACTGTGCCTGCACTACACAGTGCTGGCTCTGCCCCCCTGTGGTGTGTCTGGGACCAGAGCCTTCACTGACAATGGGGAGTGTTGTGCACTTGTGAAGTGCCTCCCAGAACTGGTTTGGACTAGGTCCAGTGCCCTGTGTCAGGGCAGAACAAAGACGAAGCGTGGTATAAATATTGGGGCTGTGACCCCATGTGTGCTGTTGGTTACTAACTTGGACTTGAAGGAGCACTCTGCCAGGAGGAACTGCCGTGGGACCTAGCTGCTGCCTGGAGGGGCTGGAGGAGCTGCCCTCTGCTGAGAGGCCCTGCAAGCTGGCCTGCCTGTGCCCAGCTCTGTCCTGCGTAGCTCGTGTTGGAGCTGGCACCGGGCTCAGCGCTTTGACTTTTGTTGCCCTCTCAACAGGCGCTTTTCCTCCTCCTTAAGGCCAGGGCGCTTTCCCTTCAAGGAGCGCTGTGTGTTGCAGCCGGTTTGTGGCAGGCACGTGGTGGGGGCTGAAATTGGAGCCAGTGCCCGAGACGCGGGCTCACTCGCTAGAGGTGCAAGAAGCACCACGGGAGCCTACCCTGCCTTGTAGTGCCAGGAGGAAGTTGCGGCTCTTTGCTGCTGCCACCGGGAAGTCAGGCAAAGACTGCCTGGTTGTGGGCGGGGCCGGCATGAGAGCCGGAGCCTCGCGGGCGTCTGTTGCCTCACGAGGAGGAAGTCAGGCAAGAACGAAGCCTGGAGGTGGGCGGGGCTTTTAATCCAGGGAGCCCGGTCATGCCCACGCAAGAGGAGGAAGGGAGCCCCGTGTGGTTCCCAGCAGCCAGAGGAAAGGAGGACGGAGGCGGTGACCGAGTCGACCCAGCCCCACAGGACGGGGTCGGAGCACCACCAGTGACCGCCTTACACTGGGAGCACATGACCGCTGTTGGATGCGGAGGGCAGCACCTTATCTCGCTCAGCCCCCCAAGGAGTGGTGAGTGGGGCTGAGCCTCTTTTTGCTTTGTTGTGCCTGACCCACGGCCAAGGTGGTGAAACGCTCCCCATTGTGGCAGCTGTGCCGCATGGTCCCGTATTGGATGTTGGGGGCATTTGGACAGGGCGAGACCTCAACGGAGGCCCCCAGGTCTCACAGGGGAAGGGTCCCCACAGAATTGCTGCATTTCCTGGAGGGCAGGTGAGTGAGGACCCAGTAGCCCACGGGCATTCCCGCAGTCCTGGATGAAGGTGGGCAGAAGGCCCAGAAACCTACCAGGAAGGAAGCAGGATATCAAGCAGCAGCCCGGAGGAGGGTACAGTGAAGGTGTCATGGGCACCTACTAGTCATTAGAATATGTGCCCACTAATGATGTTTACTAAGGCACACTGCTGGGTATGAGGTTGCTGAAGGTGCCCTGCTAGTGATGTATTTACCTAATGTACCATGCCCTGCTGATGAGGTATAGGCCTAAGGTGGGCCTAATGTGATTATTATGCTTGCATAATGTCCTTAGGCTATGGTGGGCATTATGGGTTGCGGTGATATACTGCACTACCGTTGATTATGTGTTACATAACATGCTATGGTGTTCATGACTAATGCATTCGTGCTAAGTGCACTGTTACTAGTGGTTACTGGTTAGTTTTACTACCTGTGGGTGGTGATGGTTCTTACAGTGGCCCGATTGGCCCTGTAAGTGTATATAATCCCCTGTAAAGTGATACCTAGTGCCAGGTGGAACAGTGTATATATGTGATTGCGTTCTAATGTGTTTTATGAGTAATACAAAGGCTATTTTTTATATCACCTTGTGTGGAGTTTCTTTTGTGGTGTGCCTAATGTGTCGCTGCTGTGTGAGTGTGTTGCGGAAACGCTTTACACATTGCCTCTGGGATAAGCATGACTGCTCGTGCCAAGCTACAAAGGGGGTGAGCAGGGGTTATCTTCAGTGTGTAACTCCCTTGCCCTGACTAGAGTGGTGGTTTCTGCCTGGCTTAGGCCCTTGCCCTAGCCAACCAGAAATCCCATTTCTAACATACATCATTTGTTGTACATTTACAAGACAAGTGTGATGGTTACTAAATCAGCCACATTTTCCAGTGCCATTTACCAGTGTAAGAAGAAATTACCAGTAGTGAGGGGCCACAGTTTGTGAATGTGAATTTAGAAGTTACCCTTTCCATCACAAAGGATTCTGGTACTTGTAGTGCAACAGATAAAATGAGACACATGAGAGTTTAACTCACCATGTATATTTGCACAAACTTGGAGCGACTTCCATAGTCACATTTGTAGTGTATCATACACATTTATCATTTTAAGTCAATGTTTAAATCATTGCATATTACCTGAAGCATGTTAAGGTCATCATTCACAGAAAGCTCATGTATCAGGTGGGGGTGCATGGTGGAGAGGTTCTCCTTCTCAAGTGGGGTGAGTGGGAGGCGGGTTCCCGTTGGTCCACCAGAGAGAACTCTGGCCACCTCTAGCCTGATGAACTTCTCCTCCTTCACCCACCTCTTCTCATCCTGCCTCTTCTCCTTTATGTCTGTGACTGTCTGAGCAGTTGCCAACTGTTGCCATAGGACTGCCTTCTGTGTTGCACTGCAGAAGTATGGTGGAAGGCCATGCAATTTTTTGTAGTTTCTCATTACACAAGTGACTATCATATTGGTCTCCTCCTCTGTGTTATTCTTCTTCCTCCTCAAAGGTAGCATGATGAAAGCAAGGCACAGAGCAAGCAGGTGAAGTGTTGGTGTGGAGAAACAAGAGCCTTGATTGTGTGCTGCTTTTATGTGGTGTATAGTGCAAGGGATACAGGTGTTGTTGTCTGCAGGTGTATGAAATTACACTTACCAAATCAAATTACACTTATCAAATCTAATTAAGTATTTCACAAAATCATAACTCAGTGTGGGGTCATCAGGTTGGAGGCATGCTATGACGGCCTGCCTGTATGTGTGAATCCCATTATTTCTTAATGTACTTCTAAGAAGACGAGTCCTATCCATGGCCATTTCCAGACAAATGCATATAAGGTGAGAGAGAACTTCCGTGGCTAAGCCACACAGACGACAGCCTCTGTAACTAGTATGTTGCCATGCTGGTTTTTTGCTAGGGTAGGAGGGAAACCCAAGCGACACTGTAGCAGTTTTAGTTTGAGATGTGGCGGTTATGTGGAAGCCAAGTATTTTGCCCGCTTTAACAGGACACAGCTGTTAATCACCATCCAGGCGTTAGATCTTTTGACAAGCTCATCTTTAACCTTCAATATGGAGAGCTTGGCCATCGCAGTATTAACTGATTTTTTTAAAGACGTCATATATAAATCGCAGCTCCCATAGATTACCAAGTTGTAAATTTGCTAGAGATTGGTCTAAATATTCTTAGAATCTGCTGCTGTTGATGCTGCCCGTGTTGTAGGTTAACCACAGAATGTTATTTAGGTCATTAGCATCTGAATGTTTTAACTTGAAGTAGCACTTGACAGTTGCAGCCCTGCCTAATAATTGATTGCCTGAAGAGATCAAACTTCAAGGGGAACTTGGCTGGGGTAGAAGCTCTGACCTAGGCTGAAGACTTGCTGGTATACCTTTAGCTGGAGTCTATCCAGTAGGGCAGCGTTACAACCATGATGGGCCTCACTGCCGTAAGTTAAAGTTGGCAGAACTGTTGCCGCCATTACCCTCAGTAATAGGTCGAGCGTTGGGCCCTTCAACCTTGTTGAAGGGCCCATAATTAAGGCACAACTCTTGTTGGTGATTGCTCACAGCTGTTGCTTGAAAGTTCCCTTATCATCCAGCAAAACTCCTAAGTACTTATATTATTTTATTGCATCCAGTGTGTGCGTACATAAGTGCCAGGATACGTTCTTCTTGACTGCCTTGCTCACGATCATCACCTTCGTTTTATTTTTGTTGATGACTAAGGGCCTGATTTAGATCTTGGTGGACGGGTTACTCTGTCACAATGGTGACGGATATCCTGTCTGCCGAAATATAAATCCCATTATATCCTATGGGATTTATATTTCGGCTGACAGGATATCTTCCACTGTTTAAGCCCAGGCGGAGACCTCCGTTCCGCCTGCGGAGTGTGTGGAGATTTGCATAGGCCAAGTTCCACAGAGAACGCGGAGAAGGCAAATCTCCGCACACTCCGCAGCGGAGCAGAGTTGGCCAGCCCTCGCTGCTATTCCCTATTAACAAGTAATTCAACACAATTAAAAGTAAATTAAAATCACTTACCTGTACTGCGGCGCTCGGCTGCCCTCTCTCTTCTCGCCGTCTGCGGTAATCCTTGAGAAAACTGTGCATGCGCACGCGCCCAGACATTTCTCGCAAGAAATGCGCATGCGCGGGCGCGTGCGCATGCGCAGTTTTCTCAAGGATTACCCAGACGGCAAGGAAGAGGAGGAGGGCAGCCCGGGGACGCTGCAGTACAGGTAAGTGGTTTTTAATTTACTTTTAATTAATGTCGAATTACTTGTTAATAGGGGGGTGGAGGTGGTGGCGTAGTGGAGTTCCATGGAGTTTGTTCTCAACTCCATGGACCTCCGCATAGCCCCGCTATGCCCACTACGCCCAGGGTTACCACTGTTGTGATGGAGTAACACGTCTGCCGAGATCTATATCAGGCCCTTAGTCATTTTGCGTTGCGTGCAGTTGCAAGGTGTTTATCAGCCTTTACAGGCCTACTTTAGGTTAGCTGCACAGGACCTCGTCATCTGCATAGAGTAAATGGTTCAATGCAAATGTTCCGAGGCAGTGAGCATGACTGTTAGTTGGGTTGAGGGCTGGGGAGAGATCGGCCATAAGAAGATTAAACACAAGGCGCTAGAACACATTACTGCTATAAACCTTGATGTGTGAAAATCTTTCTTGACAGAAGAGAGCCATTTCCAACTTTGATCCGTACCCAAGTACAGCTATGCAGTGACTCTATGATTCTAAGCAGATGAGGCGGGCTGGTCCAGGCCCTGAGCTTCCTCCAGAGCTTCGCTCGGTTTACATAGTAAATGGCTGCCTTGAAGTTGACGAAACAGAGAGTTGTACGATGCTGCTTTTCCATCTTATCGAATAGGATTGACAGGCAATAATATTTGTGAAACAAAACCAGAGAGAGGGGGACAAGGAGCTACATAAAGGTCCAGTGACTCGTGCTCCCGTAAAATACAATACAACCAACAAGAATCACTGTTCCTAACAGAGGAAATCAAGGAAAGAAAGCTGTCGTCGTTCTACTACTGTGATTTCTGGGGACAGTGTGTCCTGTTCTTGGTGCCCTCACACACCCCGAAGGATGTCATGCTTCATCATTGGGCTATTGCTCCTCGTTGATCCGGCACTGCAATGTCTACGGGTCCCCCGAAGGGTCACTTTTTCGGAGATCTTTTAGATAAAGCTGTAAGGGTGCGTGGGGGTGAGTGGCAGTAGTGTCCTAACATGAAGTTAAAAAATGACTGGAGGGGTGCCTAGAAAAATTATTGAGAAAAAGAGTCCCTCTATCATTAGTAAAAACCAAGAAGGTAGTGCTGCTGTGAGGGATGTAATGGCCCTCTGTAGCTAGGTTTGTGACACACCCCTAGTGGGTATGTTTATCTCGCAGGAGGCTGCATCAGGGTGATTGAAGAGACCCTCAGGACTACTACAACCACGACACATCTACCGATTGACGTCATCATGGAATGTACGGAACTGGCCTTGAAGAACAACTTTTTAAGATTCCACAACCAGATCTACAACCAAGTCCATGGGACATGCATGGGCAGTACATTTGCGCCGAGTTTGGCATGTCTGTATATGGTGCATTTTGAGGCACTACATATACTGACGGAGAACAATCCCTTTTTTAAGGAGATAAAAGAATGGAAACGCTACATCGATGACATTCTGGTTCTTTGGACTGGCATGGAGGAACGCTGTACTGAATTCCACAATTGGATAAATCAGCAGGATCCCTTCCTGAAGTTCACCCTCTCGACCTCAACAAAGGAAATTCCCTTCCTGGATTTATTGATCACACTGGATAGCGGATGCCTTACCACGAAGACATATCGGAAACCCACCGACAGCAATAGTCTCTTGCCTTACAACAGCCACCATCCTAAAGCCCTGAGGGAAAATCTCCCTTATGATCAATTCCTCAGGCTAAGAAGAAATTGCAGTACCATCCAGGACTACGAACTACAGGCCGACAAGCTCAGTGCGAACCTAGAGAAAAGGAGCTACCCCAAGCAAACCATCAGAAATGCAAGAAAAAAAGCACGCAACAACCATCGAGATGCCCTTTTGGAAACTCACCTAAAACCACAGGAGGACGTTGTCACGTGCGTGACCACATTTACGCCTAAGTCCAACAAAGTAAGAAATATAGTTCTTAAACATTGGCACATTATCAACACAGGAGACCTCAACCTGGAGCGCCCTAGATTCGCCTTTAAACGCACACAGAACTTGAAAGACTTACTGTCATAAGGTTTCTGCACATACACAGAGCTATGCACAGGAAAATGGGACCCCGGAATACAGTGGTTTGCCACCATATACCGTAGCACCCAAAAACCCCAACCCAACTAGCTTAGCATCCCATTAGCACCCAAGTACCAATGATTGGACAACCCAGAACACGGTATCTTTATCTCAGGACTCGCAGAAGCAAGAACACTCTTTCGTCACTCACTCGTACTTGTCCACAAGGTGCGTAGGAAGAGACACTGGATAGGTTAAAATGTTTATTCCAACTTACGTGCTCTAATGTACAGTACACGTGTCAGTACTAATAGCATAATGCATATGACTAATATAAGCAGCATGGTTACAATTCCATAGAATACAAACGGGAAAGCATCTCAGAGCTCAGTGGATAAACGTATAAATAACATTACCACCCTCCCCTTGCAGTAAGATAGTTTATTATAATAATAGAAGACCTCTGGGCTTTGACTAGCGAACCCCCATACCTCAGTCTCTAGATGCAGAATTACATCAGCAGGACATCATAGCTCTTCTCACTGAAAGGGATTTCTCCAAGTGTGTGTTAAGCGCTAGTAAACCACAGTATTAAAAGCATACCAAATTCTTCATGGCAATTGCACCTAATGTTATGTCTGGGTGCGCGAGACTGGCCATATCAGGAAGAACCAAAATACATTGTTATGCGACCTTGTACATGTTTGTGCAGACTGAGCCCAAAAAGGTGAACAACAGAAAATGCAGACAGTGCAAAAGAACTTGGCACGAGCAAAGGGCGAGGGAGGCCCGGCTCAGTGTAACGTGCGCAAAGAAAAGCAGCATGGCAGCCAGGCCTAGGCCAACATAACAAGGCAGGTAACAATCCACAAGACACCCTCCCTGGTCAGTCCAGCGGCCAGGACAGAGGCCCATCAGAGGAAAAACACAGCCGTTGGAGCACAGGGAGCGCCCAAACGGCGAAGGGCAGGTCAATCCATGAAAGTGTAAGTGCAGAGAAAAGCCATACCCTCCAAGAGTTCATCATTGGAATTGTCAAAAAACATAGATGCCATCCAATCCATGAGATCAAAAGAGCAGGAATGCTCCTCAACAAAGGGAGCATCCAGAAGCAATGCGGGACAGCTTGCGTGATAATTGAAACAGCTTCGTTGTAGGAGATCCTGGGCAGCCGCCCAGATATCCCATTGCGCCAAAATCCCCAGTGCAGCCGCACGCGCCATACAGCCAGCAACGGAACAGTCCTGCTCATGGGCCTCTAAGGGACCCATCAACTGAACAAAATCCGGAACAGACAATGACGAATTGGAGAGGCAATAATCCAGAGTCCAGGTGAAAGGACAGCGGACACAAGTCATCACAGGTTGCACGCAAGTGAAATACGCAAAGCGAAATGAAAGAGTATATGACACACTCAGTGTCGCCAATGGCAAGACACCAAAACCGGCCAAAAGGCGCTCACGGAGCAGCTGGAGGCGTTCTGGATCGAGCAGGTCCCATCGGGGAGCAGCCATTGCGCAGAAAGCAAATTAAGAGCAAGACACCAGCCGCTAAAGCGAGGATCAATGGGAAACCGCCAAAGACACTGGAAAAAATAGAATGTATGAAAGCCGGGATGGCACCAAAAATAGTTTGGAAGGAGGACACCAAGCCCGACCCCACGACCTTAAAAAAGTGTACTAGGCCTTCAGTGTTAGATGCGTTAAAAATACGATGTATTAACTCCCCAAAATGTTGGGGGAGATTAGTGTTTAAAAGGGCCTGTATTTCACTGTGGGTACTCGCCACCTGGAGAATGAATGTCTCCCGGGCGGACGTGAGCATAACTTCCTCGTTTAATAATAGTGCCTTTATTCTGCTCAGTCTATTGAAATCTGCTTCCATGGTAGGGATGGAAGGCCAAATAGAGATATCAACCTTGCCATGAGGGGGAGGAAAAAGCACATTTTTGCAGCAGACAACCCTGTGCGAAACTGTTACAATGTAAGGAATGCCAGCCTGCAGGCCACAACAGTTTTCGTTATTTAAAAGTAAATAACTACCATTGGAAAGGAGAGTGAAAGTAGGAGAAATAACAGGAGCAGGAATACCTTTCAGCACACAAGCAAGATTAGGAGCGGAAACGCTACATGAGCCATGCAATTTAATGTGTTTACAAATAAGCTGAATGACCCATAGTCGAGTCGCAGTACTCCCCCGTGAGAAAGACTTCCTTGCCGTCCCGAAGGCATTTATACATGAAAGGCAAGGACCAGAGTTCATGCAGGAAAGCACTGCCCAAGGGCCGGTAACGGCCCACAGGATAATGTTTCATGCACGAGTCAAATTCAAACAAGGAAAAAGGTAAAGCGATAACCCCATGGACTAGCCATACAGCAGAATCGAGTTCTGCAACAGAGAACGGCAAAGGATCCATCTTTTCGATATGTAATAGAGTGTAAGTTGCATCTTTCATGGACATAAATTGCTGTTTGTCAGTTAAGTTAAAAGGTAGAAACAAGGCAGAGGTGTTCAAAAAATGCCAAGGCACTTTACCTAACTTAAGCGTTTGTAAAGTCCATGCAAACTGCATAACTGAGCGCAATTGATTCTGACCATGATATAACACAGAAACATCATCTTGTACAATATCGACAACAGAGGACACAATATTCTCTAAAGTATAAATGCGAGAAGACAGGGTATTAATACTATTGTCAACAACAGCAAGCACCTTTTCCAAATTTGCTTGATCTATTTCCCGAAGACGGGAAGCAGCTTCCATTTGTGATAGCTTCCAGAGTTCATTATATGTCTCATAAATGAATCTTTTAGGTCGGGGACCACGAGGTCCCAAAACAAAGTCGGACAGATCAATATTGCCTGAAAGGAGGGACAAATGTTGTTTAACAGAATCAAGGGACGAATGTTGCAGCCATTGTTTGCATAATTTACCAACAGAATATGTAGTGACAGTACGAGAAGCAGTAAATCTCGGATCAGGCCTATCCTGTGTGTATCTAGTACCTGAGTCGTGAAAACGCATTTGACATGCATTAGATGATATAGGCCATACCAACCAGGGTGACTGATCCAGTTCGGAAACATTAAATGAATTATTCTGTAATAGAGCCTGTAGGGTCGTCAGGGACAGGTTAAAACGTGAGCTATCATTGGGAAAACTCGACAGGGATGGAATTGAGGGCGAGTTCAATTGTTTAGTGGTAGCTAAGCCCCAACACGTAGTTTGATAGATGGAAGCATTTAGGAACATAATTTGGGTAGGGATGAGGCAAGCACGATGCAACGCCTCGGTTCCCTGTACCTGCCATGGCTTGGAGCCCCAAATAGATTTCAAATCTATTGTATCCTCCCAGTACTCATAACCACCCACTGCTAGGGCACTTAAAAAGGAACCCGAATAAAGCAATTTGGTGTGTGTTAACATAATTTTCTGAGTTGATGTCGGTATTAAGTCTAAAATAATAGGATGAAGGGTTCGACCGATTAAAATCAGTAAAATAGGTAAACTTATTTCGAAGAGTTTGTGAGCTACCTGGCAAGGGGTTTGGACAATGTTCCCATTGGGTGTAGTTAACAGAACTACGCAGGGCACTTGGCTTATGGAGAAAATGATTACCCCAATGTTGGTAACAATACAAATCGGCATAATTCGCAGAATTCATATATAAATCTTCAGCATTAAAAGATGCATAATATTTTAAATCGGCAAACAATGCTTCAACGGCATGCACATCCCAATCATCAGAATGAATATTATTTTGTACTACATCACCCATTGAAACACGAAGGACATTAGGTACATTAATAATTTCCGTCGGACCATGGATTTGATAGTTCACTGCATCCCATACGATGCCATCAGCAACTGGGAAAGCTGAAATGTTCACAAATGTGTGGTCACGCTTCATGATGTGAGACGAGGAATGAGGAGCCAAAGTTCCAGAAACATAGTCTACAGCAGAGCGTTCAGGTAAATAGTGACCATTAATTAGTAGAAAAAACACTGTGACAAAGCCAATGGACATGAACAAAAAAATCAAGAAAAGTACCAACCAGATGTATGTCCAGGGTGGAATCAAAAAATTGTCTCTAAACCAGGATATAAAAATACTGAACTTGGATGGAACTTTTGAAGATGTGGAATCCGAATCAAAGGAATAACGAGTCGGGCTTAGTGGCGATATTGGTTGATGTGCCACCGATTCAGATGCAGGATAAGTATACTCGTCCTCGTCGATATTGGTGGAGAGTTGGGGATCAATTATAGTTTCAGGCAAAGTAGAGGATTCAGGCAAATCAACCATCTCAATTACAGCATCAGCGATCGTTCGCGCAGATGGACTATGAACATATGTCCGATAAATGGCAGGACAAGAGACCGCTGGTGTGACACTATTCAGGATCGGCCAGGCGCTGTAGCTTGACATTTTCAACTGAGATGTATCTGTTCTCTTTGCGACCAGGAAGCGGTGGTAAAATGACTGTACGTGTTCCCTTCAGGCCAAGAACTGGAACCGGTGCACGAAAAGAGGGGCCAAATTCTTTTTTGTTTTCAACCTTCTCTCGAACCAGTTCTCCAACTTTCGGAAGCCAGCCGGCTACCGGAATCTGCAACGCAGGATCTGTGGCTGAAGGCAAATGTGTAGTTGCAAGTTTGTCTCGGGCTTCTTGTAAGTCCTGTAACATAGCAGAATGGTTATCTACATCAAACTTGGCGGATTGCGCCGCGATGTCTGGACCCTCAAGGTCAGGCACAAACATTCTTATGCCAAAGAGCATTTCGTATGGGGTCCGCCCACCCAGAGGTCTTCTAGGGAGATTATTAAGTGCACGCTGAACGGTATACAAATGGGCCAGCCAGTTCCTGCCAGTACCTATAACCCTAGCTGTTAAGGATTGCTTTAAGTCACGGTTCATTCGTTCAACGATAGAGTTGCCCTCAGGCCTATACGGAGACGAAAATTTCACCCGCACCCCAAGCGAAGCCATTGCATCCTTGTAAGCCCTAGAGGCAAACGCTGGACCTTGGTCCGAATGGAAGGTGCCGCATGCGAAAATTCCCACAAAGACACGCAAATCCCTGATTACATTTCGGGCGTCAGCACTCCGTTGTGGCCAGACCCAGAGAAACCGTGTGCACGAGTCCACTGCCACTAAGATGTATTTATAGGCAGTGTCTGATGAGAATGGACCGCAGTGATCCAAGTAAACACACCCGAAGGGTCTGTTAGCAATGCAGAGCGGTGTTTGTGGTGGACGTGTTACTGTGGAAGGCTTAATCTGTTGACAAACGTCGCAAGAAAGCACAAAAGCACGAGTGTCTTTATATAATCCACGCCACCAATAACGCTGCTGCAAGATGGAAACCGTAGCTGACACACCTGCATGAGCAGAAGCCATGCCTTCGTGTGCAGCTGATATCAAGGCACTCCTGCGGTCCGCGTTGGGGATCAGCCGATCTCCAACGTCAGGTATAGTTACATAAGGAACCTGATCGGGACTTAATGTGTAAGAATACTTGGAAGGGAAACATGTAGGGTAATTATTACCTTCCTTGGTTGCAGCAATAGCTGCTAATATAACAGGGTCTATTTTAGACATGGACCTGGTAACCGCTGCTACTGAACACGTGACTACTGCTGAACGGGCAGCTTCATCTGCCAGATCGTTACCAATAGCGTGTGCGCCCACCCGCTGATGGCCTAAGGTGTGAACCACCTGTGTGAGGGGCAGACGTTGTTGCAATTCTGCCACTCGAACCCAAAGCATTTTATGCTTAATTGTGCTCCCTTTTGCGTCCTTGTAGTCGTTTTTCGACCAGAAAAACAGATTGTCATTGTAAGACTGTACACAGTAGAAGGAATCACATACAATAAGAGTTGTCTCATCCTGAGAAGCGAACTCAAGTGCAAGTAGCAATGCATGCAGCTCGGCCAATTGTGCGGTACTATCTCCAAGTGTGCGAGTGTGCACTACAGAGGATTTGAACGTTCCATCTACAAAGGAACCCGCAACAATAGCACATGCAGCTGAATAAGCGTGCTTGGACCCAGTGGCCGGTTGCGCCGAACCATCGGTGTAGATCACACATTTGTAATCCTCAAGCGGTAATAAAAACAAAGGAGGAGGATGAACGAATTCATACTGCAAAAACTCCTGAGTCTGCAGGGAAGAATCAAAAACAAAAGTGACGTCCGAAGACGTCAAGGATGTAGCCCATTGTATCCAACGGGGATGCATTGCTTTTGAGTTCGGTACACTTGCCTTTGTTACTGCCTCTAGGGCAGGACAGGGTGTTACCACCAGAATCCGCTTTCCCTGTGCCAGTGCGCGTTCTTTTAGAATCGCCATTTGCACTGCAGTTAGAACTTTTTCGACAGATGTAAAGCGCAATTCAGCGGAAGTGTACAGATGTGACTTGTATGCGATGGGTACTGTATCACCTTCATTAAAGGTTAAGTATGTGAATCCCACCGCCCCCGGAATTATTCTAATCACCAGGTTTGTGTGGTTATCACGAGTCAAAAGATATTTAGACTCCAATAGGTCTGTCTGCAAAGACTGCAGAATCGAGGTATGCTCAGGCAGCCAGCAAGACCTTGAATAAGTAGGTTGTATCAAAGCATACAAAGGCTTGATACGCTGGGCATATTCGGGAATGTAAGTACGCCCGAAATTCAAGAAACCCAGCAAAGACTGAAGTTTCTTCAGAGTATTTGGGGGGCACAAATGTGCACATTTTTCCAAGAAATGGGGGCTAAGCCCTTACCTTCGTTATTGAGCTCATAGCCCAAGAACAGAACGGTAAATTCAGCAATGTGTGACTTAGCAAAGTTAAATTTGTAACCCTGCTCCGCAAATTCAAGAATAATGCGGTCCACACGGGACAAATGCTGAAATAATTCGTCGTCCGTCAGATAGATGTCATCTACGTACGAACATGCGTCTTGATCAATGTCATTTAACAAAGAAACAACACGGGCGGCGAATATACCCGGACTATTTTTGTAGCCCATGGGTAAACGCCGGAACTGGAATAATTTACCACCGGAAGTGAATGCGGTCCATTGACCACTCTCCGGGGCTAGGTTGTGCGTGTAGAAACCGTTTGAAAGGTCAAGTGTCGTTTTGTATTTTTTACGAACAAGACTGTCTACAAGCGCAGAACTGTGTGTATTTTGCACCGCAAAGTTCCGACAATGAGTATTTAAATGCCGGTAATCCAAAACTAAGCGGTACGATCCATCGGGTTTAGAAACCACGAAAAGGGGATTGTTCATAGGTGATACGCATGGTTCAATTACTCCCTGATATTCCAACTGTGTCAGAATTTCGGAGACGGGGCCTTTTGCCTGCCGTTTGATGGGATATTGGGGTTGTGGCTGCGGTAGTGACCGCAAAGGTATTGCATGAGGAGGTGATTCTTCATCCCATCCCACATGGTTGCGGTATAACGCTGGTGCCAGGTACACAGCCCACTCAGCTGCAAGTGCTTCAGCTTTGTCTTTTGGGACATGCCGTGAGAAGCTTGGAAGGATTACCTCCTCTCCTTTATGTGCAGCTAAAACGAATGGGGGTGGCCAATCCACCTCTGCTAACAAAATGTCATATGAAGAGGTTAGATTTTCCCAAAAAATCCCTTTTATTTCACGCGGTATGTCACCTTCAATTTGTATTACTATGTTGTAAAGTCTGTCAGGGGTGCCACTCTCGTGTCAGCTGTCTCTACAGTAACGAATGTTTCAGTTGCTGTCGCCTCCATATGAGGACGTAGCGCCTCCCGCACTATGGTAACTTCCGCGGCGCTGTCTAGGAGGGTCACTGCCCACGTCCAATTCTGGAGTCTCGTTCTCACGGTCTGTGGCATATTTCGCTGTTACAGCGGCAACTTTTTTCTTCTGAAATTGTGGTCGAGGAAGGTGAAAGTCTTCTGCTTTCCCTCTGACTTGTTGTTGAGGTTGGTCTCGCTCCTGGGGAGCCTCTCTGCCCCTTCCTCTATCTTGCCGTCCTCCTCCACCAGCCTGTGACGACGTCTGGGCCTGTGAAGAACGAGGAGAACGCGTATCAGAGCTCTGAAACCTTTCTGGTGATTTAATTCTCGACCTATCACGTAAATCATAAGTACGTTCAGAAGAAACCGAAACTGGGGAAGCGCCTCTCGACCCGGCTTCTTTTGTTGCTTACCCTGTTTTTTCTGTCTCCAACTTTTTTTAGTGAAGACTGGTCTATCATCTTTCTCAGATGTACTTTTTGTTTGTGTAACTTGTGTTTGCGATTGAGTTTGCATTTTTACAAAAGGCTTGTTGCCTAGGCTGTTTCTTCCAATTGTTTTATAAGCCCGGGCAATAATTTTCGGTAATTCGCGAGGCCTGTCCAACTCTGGGACCAAAGCCAAAGCATTCGCTACTTGAAAGTTCATAGCATCGCCCTTGACATTTCCAAGGATCAGCTCAGCTACTACATCAAACACTCCCACTAGTCTCATCCCTAATTCCACAGCCGCCTCAGGGCCATGTTCATCCTGTACTTTTTTAATTACAGAGGGTAGAACCGTCATGGAAGGAGTTCCAAAACATTTTGAATAAACTGCTGCGAATACCTTACCCCAGTTTTCACATGATGTCAAATCGGGATTATGTCTTTTGGCAAACTTATCATGAGGATGCGGTGTTTATCCACTGGGGATGTATGTGGAAACACCGCTTCTATCTGATCGAACTTTTCTGCAAGCCAGTAAGGATAATCGTCCTTATTGTGTGGACGTTTGCCCATCACAGAATTTACCATGACAGGACTTATGGTCACTCCAGCTGCAACAGCTGGTTGGCCAGCGACTACAGGAGCAGCTCCATGGAGACTACCTGTAACGTATGTCACTAAGGCCCTATGCACTCGCACCAGTTCGGTATGCATAGTGCGCAGTTCCGCAATCGGTAATGCCAGATCATTTGGATGCGGGGTATACCCGGCCAATACAGGCCAAGTGGCCCCCTGAATAGATAAGGGGCCTAAACGAACTGCGGTAGTTGGTTGTGGGAGGGCGCCATTAAACCAAACACGGTGCTGCCAAGCCGTGAGAGGTACTTCAAGAGTGGTATAGGGTCGATAGGCAGAAGGAATAACGGTGGGTTTATATTCATGAAACAGATTATCACCTGCATCCACCGCTTCAAAAGTGATCCAAGTGTAAAACACTTCAAAGTGATAAGCCGGATCGGCTTGAACCACAAAGACCAACTCGACCCCAGCATCGGGCACTCCGTATACACCTAGGTGTTCTCGGATTGGTCCTCGGCTATGTGCAGCTATCGCCACACCAGCCATAACTAAACAATTGTATTCGACAACCTAACAGGGAGCACAAAATGGGTTATTTATGTAACCTTTTTAATAATTTCAAGCTTGAAAGAACCTATAAAACATTCAATATAGGAGGTATCACCGTCACATACGCCTCCGGAAGCGTACGCGAGGGGATTGTGGACAAGCACAAGTACTACTCAAGCGTCTCGCAGTTAAGCTGCCCCACGGTGGTCGCGCCATGTCATAAGGTTTCTGCACATACACAGAGCTATGCACAGGAAAATGGGACCCCGGAATACAGTGGTTTGCCACCATATACCGTAGCACCCAAAAACCCCAACCCAACTAGCTTAGCATCCCATTAGCACCCAAGTACCAATGATTGGACAACCCAGAACACGGTATCTTTATCTCAGGACTCGCAGAAGCAAGAACACTCTTTCGTCACTCACTCGTACTTGTCCACAAGGTGCGTAGGAAGAGACACTGGATAGGTTAAAATGTTTATTCCAACTTACGTGCTCTAATGTACAGTACACGTGTCAGTACTAATAGCATAATGCATATGACTAATATAAGCAGCATGGTTACAATTCCATAGAATACAAACGGGGAAAGCATCTCAGAGCTCAGTGGATAAACGTATAAATAACATTACCACCCTCCCCTTGCAGTAAGATAGTTTATTATAATAATAGAAGACCTCTGGGCTTTGACTAGCGAACCCCCATACCTCAGTCTCTAGATGCAGAATTACATCAGCAGGACTTCATAGCTCTTCTCACTGAAAGGGATTTCTCCAAGTGTGTGTTAAGCGCTAGTAAACCACAGTATTAAAAGCATACCAAATTCTTCATGGCAATTGCACCTAATGTTATGTCTGGGTGCGCGAGACTGGCCATATCAGGAAGAACCAAAATACATTGTTATGCGACCTTGTACATGTTTGTGCAGACTGAGCCCAAAAAGGTGAACAACAGAAAATGCAGACAGTGCAAAAGAACTTGGCACGAGCAAAGGGCGAGAGAGGCCCGGCTCAGTGTAACGTGCGCAAAAAAAAGCAGCATGGCAGCCAGGCCTAGGCCAACATAACAAGGCAGGTAACAATCCACAAGACATTACTAGTCCACACTAGACCTCACACTAAACTGGTCGAGGATCAAACAACTTTATGGGGCCTCCCGACGGTAAAAGGACATTACCCTTGTGGTAATTGCAATTTCTGCATCCTGACCACCCACACCAAGGAGCTTCAGCTTGGTGACATAAAATGGACACAACGCAGACACACCAACTACAAAACCAAGAACTGCGTATACCTCATTAGGTGTCCCTGTAATCTCCTCTATGTGGGGATGACCACCAGACAAGTCAGGGTAAGAATGAATGAACATAGGAGCAATGTGCGCTGCAGCCGCAGCACTACAAAAATAAGCACACACTACATAGAGAAACGACACATGACTGAACAACTCTACTGGACTATTTTAGAGACCAACCCTCAGTGGAACACGACAACACTGTTCCAGAAAGAACAGAGATGGGTCCATAGTCTACAGACGAACACACGGGGTCTTAACGATGAAATCCCTTGGATAGAACTCCTATGATACTCTTTAGTCGCCTGGTTTATACCTTGGTTCTCAGCATATCAACACTACACTTGGACCCTATGCAGTATGGCCTTGAATGCCCTCTGCAAATACCATTGAGTATCCTCCTGGTATTTAGTGCAACTACAACATTCATGACGTACATTATTAATGGATATGGTAATTACTATGCAAGCCAAGAACCGGACACATCACTTATATGTGACACCAGCACATGCATGCTTACCCGGTGAGCATTTCTCCGTGCTCAGCAGATATGACACGCGATCCAAGAGTGGCATACCCTCATTACATTAGGACCTGTATACCACGATTAATCACGTCACCCAGTGGTCTTTCTTCCCTAGTCTCACCAAATTGTGGCATGAAATGAGATTGTTATAGGGGGCATCACAAAAATTAGGCATCTCTCAGTTTGGGAACCTTCATTAACCTTTTTAATAAACAGGGTTGACCATCTCAATATGGCACCCATCCACGCGTATACAACTGCCAAACACGTCCGTGGCTCGGCGGTCCAATACGTGGTTTCCATACATTTATTCTAACTTTCTCATTTTCACTTGGCGGTCCCACACATGGTTTGCATACTTAAAAATAACTAATTATATCTTCTGAATGGAACGTAACCTTGGGGGGCACACTGCATTAATACCCACTCACACTTTACTGATTTCATCGGGTTGACCATTTCAATATGGCACCCGCGTGCGCACGTGCAGCCGCCAAGCACGTCTCTTGCTTGACGGCTCCACAAGTGACCCGGAACTGCCACACCCCCACGCCGGTCTCCAGAGTGCCACATAAACACCGCATCGGCAACTTCCCAGTACCGGCGGAGACGGCCTGAGGTCGGGTAGGTGTACGGGCCTCCTTTCCTACGAGGAACTGTAAGTAGAGATATTTCTCCGCTGCATTGTTTATTTAATCGGCCACCCAGAGTGGCCGTCTGCTGCTTTTCTTTCCTTTTCTCTCTCACGATACCACTGCCTAATTTTATGAATGCTTGCAACAGGTCTCGAGGTGTTAGAATTGAAATGCATTAGTACCATATTACTCGCATTTTATTCGATGCTATGTTGGCATTTATGTACCTAATTCATTATATATTCTCTTTGTTTGCATACGTAATTAGAAAGTGCAGACGTTATGTTAGTTATGTTGACATCTGTGCCACCATTTTAGTTTTCGAAGACGCCATTTTGTATTATAATCGAAACTGTTACTTGATCATTTATGAGAAATGGCTCTTGCTAAGTTTCGTTTCTTCAATGTTGAATCTTGCTCATTAACACATGCCTTTTCTATTACATGAAGGCCTTCTCCCACCTGTCTAGTAGGGAGGATAGGCCAGACGACCTTGGGCAGTAGATAGCTTGTGCCAGGCTGCGGAATCGAAACTTGTGCTCTGTACCCCCATTGTATTACGACAGCTACCAGTATTTTTCCATAGTAGGCGGGTCTTTGTGGGCTCCGCAACCTACATAATGTAACTGTATGTTTCCTAGAGTCAGTCCCTCGTCAGCCATCATAGGAGGCTGGTCAGACTGGACTCCACTGCAGTGTACTTTGTGAATAAATTAGTCTGCTTGTGTTCTCTACTGCGTCATCGACTCTTCATTGAATGGAAGGCTAGAGGAGGTCGAGAGTGACCCGGGTGGCCCTAATCGGGTCACTTCCTTCAGTTGGCGCCCGAACAGGGACTCCACCAGGTGGCCCATCCCGCCCGTAGTCGGGTTGTGGGGTCGGGGTGTGTCTGGTCGGATGGGCTGATCGGGGATCCCCATATGATAGAGCTTGGTTCTCGCGGCTGCCCCGCCTGTCTGATCAGGCGGCTCCTCGTCTAGTGGTCATCTTGGCTGGGGTCCTGAAAAGGCGAAACCCTTGGATCTGACCGTTTTGGTCTGAAGAGTCGGCAGTGGAGAATAATCTTGCTTGACCTGTGTGCACCAGGTGAGTTCATTGTGATCTCTGGTAAGAGCGGCGCCGTCTTGATTAACTTGGTGGGTCTGTGGACCCTTGTGATACGGAGCGTTTGTGAACGTTCCGCCAGGCTACTAGTTGAATTTGGTTTAGTCTTGAAAAGGCCTGGGGCTAGAGCCTATCTTGTCTTGGTGCAGTCTGAGGACTGACTTGTCTTGGTGCAGTTTACGGACTGCTTTTGAGAGCTCTTTGTGTGTGTGTGTTTTTATTGCGTGTGTTGATTGAGTGGATAGTGAATGTGTCTGATGCTAAGATGTCTTCTTGGAGTAAAATGTGGTGCTTAGGTGTGTCGCTGTTGCTCTGCTGAGCATCGACTGGAGGAAAGGCAGCCTGCGCCTCCAGAAGGCACTCCAAGTTTTGAGATGTATGTGAAGCACGGTATTGGCCCTATTATGTTTCGTACATTGTGGCACAAATATACGAGGGACAATGCTGAGCTTCAGTGGCCACTGGTTGGTACTTTTGATGAACAAAAATTGAATTATTTGCAGGACAAATTATTCGCTAGAAGAAGTAGGCAGTCGATGTTTGACACTTTGCAGGTATGTCAGAAGGAAGCTAAGCAGAGGCGTATCCGAGCCGAGAAGGAGTCTAGGAAGAAGGTGATGCAAACAGTGGTTCAGAAAGCGGTAGCTTATGATAAAGAACAAGCAGAAAAGGGTATTGAGTGTGCAGATAGGAAGTTTCGATTACAATGTAATAACTATTATGTTGTTCGAGAAGATGACGATCCTTTTGTGGAAGATCTGTTGGAAACTCGCCCCCCACCCCCATATGCCCCACAGAGAATATATCCTGTTGTTCCGTCGTCTCAGTCCTCCGTTGTTTTTTTGCCTTCCTCTGGTCTTTCTGCAGACTCAACGGCTTCGGCTCCAGCCCTATCTGTCTCCTCTCCGGTTTCGCAACCTGCAAGTGTGGTGACTGCGGGCACCCCTGCAGTGTCTGCTGTTTCTGTTCATGTTTCTCTTCCTTCTCTTACATCTACCACACAGTCATTATTGACAATGTCACCTGCATCTGTATCCCTTATGCCTTCTCCAGATGTTTCGTCTGTAATGTTGTCTAGTGTTGGGACACCCGCGCGAGGATCAGATGGAGGGAATTGGGCAGCAGCGCGAGAGCGAATGGAACGGACACTGATTCGATCTGATGTAGGTGAAGAGGAGAAAAGTATGGTTGCAAATCAAGCAGCACAGTGGGCTCGGGCTCCGATTTATAGTGTGGAGGATATATGGAGTGTGATGAAAGATTTCGATCCGTTTGTACAACAACATGCCCTTCAGCATATGTCGGCTACATTGATTAGTTTATGGGAACAGTGTATTGGAGGCACACCTCCTCAAATTATTTATGATATTCAAGATCATGTATATTCAGCTGGTATGGCCCCTATAGAAGTTCTTAGTAATGTTGGGACACTGCTCGGATATCGAGAGCGATTACATCACCGTACCCCAACTAGTGTGTCCCAATTTCCGATGAGGGAGGTGCATCCTATTTTTCATCCTGAAATCCCAGAGCAGGGTAACCAGAGGGGAGAAGTGGTTCAACAGCGGGTGGCGGCTCATTTTCAGGAGCAGTGGGTTCATACCCCGTGGAAAAGAAGTGAGGTGTTAGCTCTTAAGAGTCAGTTACCGGATCCTAGAAAGAACCCCACGGCGTATTATAAAGAGTTAACGGAGGCCGCCTCCTCGTCAGTTATGACATTAGCAGATATTGAGTTGTTTTTCGGGCTGTTGGTGCCGGTGGATATATGGAGGCAGGTGCATACTCAGGATCACAGGGTGGAGTTGGGTGGCTCTTGGGATGAGATTAAGGCGTGGGATAAGGAGAGAAAGCCCGGTAAAAAACCTAGGGCTGAGATTCTGGCTTTGCCATGTCGTATTATTACTTATATGCATTCTCTTATCCCACCTAGACGAGTAGACTGGGACAAACTGACGGCGTGTCGTCAAAAGAAAGAGGAAAGTGTGTCTGATTTCTTTACTCGGTTTGAAGGGGTGTTCTTGGATTTCAGTGGACAGGATTTGTCAGTTGAAGGTGGTGTTTGTTTGTTTGTTAATAGGTTTGTCACAAATTTGCTCCCGGAGATTGCAGCTTGGTTACAGGCTTCAGAGAGCACTTGGACTACCTCTTCCCCTTCGGTGATATTGAGTATGGCACAGTACTATGAGCATCGAGAAAATGAAGAAAAAGACAAGGTAGAGAAGAAAAGTAAGGATTTGAAGACAAGGGTGTTGCTACAGCAGGTTGCCAGGGGGTCTGGGAGGGGAAGGGGGGCTGGTCCGGCTCAAAGGTCCAGGGGTGCTGGTAGAGGTGGTGCACCCCTAGGGCCGAAACAGTATGCGTATTGTAAAAAGGAGGGACATTGGCGGAGCCAGTGTCCAGACTTGTTACAGAAAATTGCAGTACCTAGAGGGCGGGGTTCGAGTGAAAGAGGCTGTTACGAGGTTGGTCGGGATGAGGCTCAAGCAGATGCATCATCGGGGGGTCGTTCTGATCAGAACTATTTTGATGACCCCCGGGGAAGGCAGTACTATCATGATGATTATGATATGGGTGACCCTGCTGGGATGTCCTATGGTTAGGACAGCCAGGGACAGGGAAAGGGACCAGTCCAAATTTCTGTGGATCAGCATGGTCCTTATGTTACAGCAGATTTGTATGGTTCGGCACAGAAATTTTTGGTGGATACAGGTGCAATGAACAGCTCTGTTTCTCATTCGCTGGTCCCCGGGGCAGCCCTGTCTGGCCGTAATAATGTTTCGGTAGGTTTTTCAGATGTACCAGTTGTGAGCCCCATTTCCAAACATCTTGCTTTGACTGTTGGTCCTTTTACTGTGGATTCTCCATTTTTGTTAACAGCGAATTGTGGTGAAAATTTATTAGGATTGGATTTGTTGAAAAAGTTATATGCTACCATTTATTGTTCCCCGGATGGTGTTTATATGACTCTTGGACCTAATGTGGTTAGTACAAAACAGTGTCTGGCAAAGAATGCGCCGCTTCCTGTTGAATTCAAAGATGTGCCGTCCTCATTGTGGGCCACAGGGGATACGGATGTGGGGTTGTTACAGATACCACCAGTTTCCATAAAGGTCAAGGAGAATGCTGTGCTCCCTCGTATTCCCCAGTATAAAATATCACAAGCTGGGGAACAGGCTTTGATGCAGATTATACAGGACCTGATTAAATCAGGGGTGGTTGAGGAGACAGTAGCAAATGTATGCAATAACCCCATTCTTCCTATTCTTAAGAAGGCACCCTTGGATTCCCCTGATGTACATCCTGATTTTTATCATTTTGTGATTGATCTCCGGGAAATTAATAAGATTGTAGTTCCTCAGTTCCCGGTGGTTCCAGATATTACTGTTCTCTTGACAATGATTCCTTCCACAGCCAAGTTCTTTTCTGTGATTGATTTGAAAAATGCTTTTTTTAGTATCCCTATTCATCCAGACAGTAGGTATCTTTTTGGCTTCGCCTTGGCTGGTAGGAGTTTCCAATTCTGTCGAGCTCCTCAGGGGTACACTGAAAGTCCCAGTATTTACAGTCAGGCTTTGAAAAGTCAATTGGACACGCTCTCTCTTCCCGCATGTTGGACTTGGCCCTTTTTTTAGGGTCATCCCAGAACTTTTTGCCTTCCTCCTGTATTTCTTATGACCTGTTGTTGGTGGTTTTATGACTCTGGGCACTTTACCACTGCTGATCAGTGCTAAAGTGCATATGCTCTCCCTGTAAATTGTTGCTATGGATTGGTGTTTCCATGATTGGCTATTTGATTTACTAGTCAGACCCTAGTATAGTGCACTATGTGTGCCCAGGGCCTGTAAATCAAATGCTGCTGGTGGGCTTGCAGCACTGATTGTGCCACCTACAGAAGCAGCTTGTAAAATGTGACTCAGGCCTGCCATTGCAGAGCCTGTGTGCAGTCTGGGACTGCCATGTCGACTTGGCAAGTGCACACAGTTGCCAGTCCCTAAACCTTCCCTTTTCTAGATATTAGTCACCCCTAAGGTAGGCTCAAGGTACCCCTGTGGGCAGGGTGCATTGTATGTGAAAGGTAGGACATGCCCTGATGTGTGTGGTATGACCTGATAGTAAAATACAGCCAATTTCGTTTTCCACTATTGCAAGGCTATCAGTTCCCATAGGCCAGAATGGGGAGTTTGTTTATAACATCTTATAAACATAACTGACCCTGGGAACAAGATAGGAAAATAAAGTTTAGAGTGCCTGAACTCAGAATGTTAAAATACATCTTTTAGTGAGAGTGATTTTTACATTCTGTGTTTGAAAATACCACTTTTAGAAAGTGGGTGTTTTCTTGCCTAACCATCCAGTGTGCCTCTGCTAGGTTTGTGTATTGCATGTCTGGCTTTTGGATGACAGGGGCTGGAGAAGGGCTGTGGCTCCAGAAGTCTGATGAGTCAGGGCTGGGCTGAATGGACCCGGGTTGAATTTAGAGTAGGGGGAGGAGATTTCCTTTCACCTGCCTGGGCCTGGTCTGCCTTCAATAATGCCGTCTCCACCTCCTGCCAGGAAGCTGCACCAGTGAGGACAGAACTGGTTTTGGCTGGGTACAGACACTCTCTGCCTTCAGAGAACAAAGGATTTGTGTGTATAAAAAGTGGGGCCCAGACTTTTAGATCACTTCTGGGAAATCAAGAGGAAACCTTTGCCAAGGAGAAGAGACGGAGAAGCTGAGGAGGAATACTGCCCCTGTTCTGTTTGCTGTCTGGGGTTGGCCTGCAGTGGCTGCTTGCTGCCAAGGAAAGGAGAAGAAGGACTTTGCTGTTTTGCTTTGTCACCTGCTGGAAGATAAGATCCCCAAGGGCTTGAAACTGAGCTTGCCTCCTGTTCTGAAGTCTCAGGAACACAAAGACTTCACCCCTTCTGTCTTCCTGCATCTAGAACTGCTGTTTTAGCTGCTACAGAAGGAAATTGCAACACCAACGCCGGCGAGCGACGCCGTAACCTGCCCGAAGCTGTGAGCGCTGCTCCGACTTGCGACGTAGGCTCACCGCCAGCTGCCGTGCCACATCGACGCCAGCGAGCGACGCTGTAACCTGCCCAAAGCCGTGAGCGCTGCTCCGACTTGTGACGTGGGCCCGACGCCTGCTGCTGTGCCGCATTTACTCCGAAGCCGACTTCATCAACGCGGAGCCGATCCTCAACGTGGGTGACCCCCGAATCCATTGACATCGCGCCATCGTAAGGAACTGAGGTTTCGGTGCCATCGTGACATCACCTCCCCGACACAGTAAGGAACAGTCGTCTCACCTCCCCTGCACTGCAGTAAGGAACAGAGGCTTCACCTCCTCTGCGGTCGTAAGGAACTGACGCCTCGCGGTGCCATCGAAGCATCCCCTCCCCGACGCCGTGAACTGTCTTTGTTTTCATCATTTCCAAGGTACTGTTCTTTGTGGGTCTGCTTGACTCCGGGCCTGACGCCGCGCACTTCGCAGTCGGCGCCGTACTTTGGGATTTCCACCGGTCACGTTGTCGTTATAACTCCAAGTGGAGTTATTTGTTGCTACAAGCTTGATTTGAGTGAATAACCTATTTTTAAGTAACTGTATTGTGGATTTTTGTCGTTTGGTCTTGTTTTGGTTTAGATAAAGATTATTTATTTTTCTAAACTGGTGTGGTGTCCATTTGTAGTGTTTTCACTGTATTACTGTATCTGTTCACAAATGCTTTACACACTGCCTCTGAGATAAGCCTGTCTGCTCGTGCCAAGCTACCAAGGGGGTGAGCAGGGGTTATTTTAGGAGTGTATCCCCTTTACCCTGACTAGAAGCAAGGGCCCCTATTTGGACAAAGGTACCTACCTCTGCCAATTTGAGACCCCCATTTATAACACCGCAGGTAATGTATTATTGCAGTACGTGGATGACATTTTGATAGCCTCCGATACCGAAGAGGGTTATCGGGAGGCTACGGTTAAATTATTGAAGCATTTGGCAAACAAAGGGCATAAAGTGTCCCTTTCCCAATTCCAATATTGTCAACAGCAGGTCACCTATTTAGGTCACCTGCTGTCGAAGGAGGGTCGGAGGCTAACACCTGAACGAGTTGATACCATTGTTAAGATGCCTATCCCTGTGACTCAGAGGGATGTGCGTGCTTTTATAGGCATCACCTTGTATTGTCGACACTGGATTCCCGCTTATTCTTTATTAATACAGCCCTTGCTTCGCCAAACAACTAAAGCTGTGCATGAACCCTTGCCCTGGACGCATGAATGCAGCAGTTAAAAGTAGTGCTTTGCTCTGCACCTGTGCTTGGTACGCCTGATTATATGAAGCCTTTCGTGTTGTATGTACACGAAACGGCTGGGTGTGCGCTTTTGGTGTTAACACAAACCTTTGGAGGTAAGCAGAGGCTGTGTGCTTATTTTCCTGCTACGCTTGACCCTGTCGCCAGAGCCCTCCTGAGTTGTTTAAGAGCTACGGCGGATGTGGCGGTTTCTATTCGACAATCGGCAGGGCTCGTTCTTAATCATGATCTCACAGTAATGGTACCTCATGCTGTGGATGTACTTTTGAACAAGACAAAGACGCAGCACCTTACCAGTGCTCGTCTGACTGGTTATGAATTGACTTTATTTGCACCCCATATTGCTATCAAAAGATGTGCCATTCTGAACCAAGCCATGTTACTACCCCTCCCTTCAGAAGAAAAGGACCTAGATGTTCATGATTGTTTGTTTCGCATGGAGGAGGAGACGAAGGGACGGGTAGACTTGACTGATGTTCCCTTATCGGACCCACAAGGGGAACTATATATCGATGGTTCTTGTTTTAAATTGTCAGATGGCACTACTACAGCGGCGTACGCTATTACCACACTGTGCACTGTAGTCGAGACACTACGTATTCCTCACCAATCTGCTCAAGCTGCGGAGTTGATAGCTCTTTTGCGAGCATTTGAATTAAGTGAAGGACTGACTGTCAATATCTACATTGACAGCCAGTATGCCTTCGGGGTGGCCCATAATTTTGGACGCCTCTGGGCAGAGAGAGGATTCTTGACTTCACATGGAACTAAGATTCAGAATGGTACGCTGATAGAAAGACTTTTGACAGCTTTGACCCTTCCCAAACGATTGGCAATAGTGAAGTGTAGTGCCCATAAAGCAATCACTGACGATGTAGGGAAAGGAAATGCCTTTGCAGATCAGACAGCAAAAGAGACAGCCAGATCAAAAATGACGAAAATGTTTGTAGCAGGACCTGCTAGATGGGTACCAGATGTTACCATGTTTGAAAATTCACTAGAAAGTGTCAGGGAAATACAGTCTGAGGCAACAGTTGAGGAGTTGGCAGTGTGGCAGGAGAGTACAGGGCGTTTAGATGAAGAAGGGTGCTGGACTGAAAAAGTGAGAAGCAGAGATGGATGTTACCTGATGCATATGTTTTCCCCGTAGTTACAATGGCACATGGTCCGGCCCATATTAGCGCGAAGGGAATCTATAGGCTATTGGACCCTGTGTGGCAAAATGGCAACATTCCAAAGGTTGCTGCTCATCTTGTGAAACATTGTATGATTTGTATGAAGCACAATCCTGGAAAGGGTACCCCTACACCTTCTGGTAATTTTGCGCCACCTTCTCTCCCTTTTGAGGTACTCCAGATGGACTATATTGAGATGCAGCGAGTCAATAATTTGAAATATGTGCTAGTGGTTGTTTGTGCATTTAGTAAGTGGATTGAGGCCTATCCAACGAAAGAAGATACAGCTATGGCGACGGCTCTTATTAAAGAGTTTTTCCCACACTACGGCTTGCCCCGTTTGATTTGGAGTGACAACGGAAGTCACTTTAATGCAAAGGTGATCCAATTGGTGTGCAATGGTCTGCACATCAAGCAAAAATGTCATGCCGCAAATCATCCCCAGTCAGCAGGTTTAGTTGAGAAGTACAATGGTACTCTCAGGCTAAAATTGGCTAAGATTAAGGAAAGTACTGGGTTGCAATGGCCAGATGCATTACCCCTCGCTCTATTGTCCACCAGAATGACAGCCCATTCTAGAACAGGATTATCGCCATATGAGGTGGTCTTTGGCCGTCCCGCAAATGTGTGGGGCGTCCCTAGGCCAAAAAAGTTTTCTGAAATTGATTATCCTTTGTTAGTTGATTATTTATATGATCTTACTAAAAGTTTACGTTCTATTCATCAACAGATACATGAAGCTTTGCATCCAGCACCAGAGGGGCCCGGGCACACCATACAGCCTGGAGATTATGTCCTGATAAAGAATTTCCAGAGGCGAGACAGTCTGTAACCCAGATGGATAGGACTATATTTGGTTCTTATCACGACAAGGATGGCAGTAAGAGTCGATGGTCGGAAGCATTGGGTTCATACCTCTCATTGTCGACGAGTGCCTCTTCCCCTCCCCTATGATGCATGGATTCGCCAAGGGATAGGGGACCACGAGACGGAGAAGGTTCCACGTTTTGTTCCCTTTTCTGATGCCCGGCTGACTTGGGCGCAGATAGAGGAAGAGAATTAGGCGATTTTGAACGAGGCAGTTCCCCCAGAAATTAAGGCTGCCCAGGCTTCCTTTTCATCTGACCAACCGGAGCCTGAGCCTCGCTCTCCAACACCCCCTGAGTTTCAGATTCTTTTACAAGATGAAACAGTGCCAGGAGTAACAAGGTATGATTTGCGTCCTCGACGGAAGGATAGTGCACCAAAAGAGAAGTAAGTGTAGCAGGGATGGACTTCTTGGATAAGATTAGTAAACGTCTTTTGTTTCTGCTTTTCCTGTTAGACTAGGGATCAGAAAATTGGTGCACTGCCTGTGGCGCAGGACAGGATAAGTTGAGGGTATTTTCCCAGGAGGGAGAGTGCCCTATCCTGAGGACCGTGAACATTTGCTGATGAGCTGCAACAGTGTGGCTCCACCACATAGTGCTCAATAGCACCACCGAGGATTGAACAATAGAAGCCTGTCAGGGAGGCTTGGAACGGACCCTGAATTTCTCTCAATGTTTTCTTTTTTTGTGTGTCCTTTCCATCATTGGTTCCATTACGTCACGTCTCTTTCTCTGGTGATTCTATTTGTAAAAGGTTTTTTGTAAAAATTTATCTTTTGTTAAAATGTATCGTCCTATTGTAAAAGATGAGCAGTCTTTGCTGCTCTGCGACCGGGGCAATTTGGTTTTGATTGGTTGCTCAGAAAAAAAGTGCTTTGTGTTACGTTCATATTACTTTTTTATTGGTGGGAGGGGGGGATGTTCTGGGTTCTGGAGTGTTCTGGTGATACACCATCATGTGATTTATATCAGATTGTCTCTTCAGATCGCTGCAAAAGAGATATACGAAGTAATGTTTTCTTAGATACCCACAGGAAATTTTTGGGGGATAACACAGCTTGTTATCCCATTGATTCTGTTACAGGTTTATGGGCTGCTTACCCATTATCATTGGTGAATTATACATATGTTCGTCCTCCCCATTTTACAGTAGCAAAAGGTGAATTTGGTATGGGATATCCAGGTCCTTGTTTGTATTACAGAAAACCGAGAGGGAAAGGGTACCCAGGTTGCATGCCTGAAATGTATTGCGATAATTTGTATATCGATAAAAGAAATATCACCCTGACAGGTTGGCATTATCAAGATCTGACAGTCACTCAAGAGGCAGGTATTTATCCTGCGTATTGCCCAATAGTAAATAGTACTGATGCTTATTTGTACCTCAATTGCTCTGGATCAATAGTGTTTAAAAATATATTGCGTTTAGGAAAGAAGGATGACCCTAGTATGGAGGGTATGAATACTAGATATGCTCCATTGGACTATCAAGGTCCGCTTTATGCGCACCCAGGTTTTTATTTTTTGTCAAACGGCACCTATTCTAATATGTACAATGGCACAGAGGATGTGGCCTTGGGAATGGTGTTACCTCTTGGGGTACCTTGCAAATATAGTAAGCCCCATACAAGATGGGTGAAAAGAATGCTGACTAAAGAATTTTGTGAGCGTTCTAGTTGATCTCGCTGAGAACGCTCCCCCCTACTTAAGGAGAGGGTAATGCAAGCGTGCAGCGCGCGCGCGCAGCGGTCGCCCCACTGGCGCGCCAGAGGCGCGCCAGAGGCAAGCCCGTCTGCGCCCGTCCGCGCACCGACCGCACTCAGGGCCAGCCACGCTGTCGGTCAGAATACCACCCACCAGGAGATACCAGATTCTGTTACTCAAGGGAGCAACTCCTGCATATAGGTAAGCGGGATGATATAGGCCCTGAAGTGGATAATCTGAGTAAGGGAAACACCTTCATGGCAGACTCACCACTAGATAGCCTCAAATGTGGCCTAATTAACGTCAGATCCCTGGTTAAGCATCATCAAGAGGTGTTCATTTTGTTGGAATGCCATGATTTGGATGCTTTGTTTTTAACTGAAACCTGGACTCGAACTGACTCAGCAGTTGAATTAGGGCTAGCTTGCCCTCCGGGATACAAAGCTTTCCACAAACCTCGACTAAACGGGAGAGGAGGGGGGGGTTGGAGTAATATTTAAAGAGAAATGGAATTTTGCTCCATTACAAATTGATGAGGTTGAGGGTACAGAACTTTCAGGGTTCTCCCTTAAAGAGGCTAGGGGACAATTGTTCTCAGGTATTGTGTGCTACAGGCCCCCCGGAGGACAGAGTCCCCAGTGTCAGGCTTTGATTGACATATTCTATAATATGTCACTGACCCACTCCAGGATGATTATACTGGGTGACTTTAATCTCTGGGACAACAGGAGTCTTGGCACGGTTTTGAGAGAATTAGTACAAGCATGTGAGAGTCTTAACATGCAACAACTAGTGTTACAACCAACACACCAAGGAGGCCATGTCTTAGATCTGGTATTCGCTAACTGCATGGAGGTAAAGGTGGTCGAAGTACTGCCTCTATGCTGGACTGATCACTTTTTAATCCATTTTCTGCTAACACCACCAAGAGCGAATAATAAAATGATTCAGCCTGGGAACCTTCGACAGGGAAGGGAATGGACCAGGCTGCTAAAAAATAAACAAATCCCGCTACTAACGGAAAAAAATATATTTGGTTCCAGCAAGTCAGTGGAGGAAAATTATCAGACCCTCTGTGCTCAGATAAACGAAACTCTGGATCAGAGAATACCACTGAAGAGGTTAAAAAATAGAGAAAAACCATCAGCCCCTTGGTATAGTGAGGTTTTGAGATCGCAGAAGAAAGAATGTAAACAGGCAGAAAGAAAATGGAGGAGACTCTATGATGAAACAGATAAAAAAGCCTTTAAAACACGACTGGTCATATATAAAGAAGCAATTGCTAGATCGAAAGCTGAATATTATGCAAAAATATTTTTGCAAGCACCTAACAGTGCTAGAACTATTTTTAACATAGTGAAGGACCTATCAAAACCTGCGTGTGTAAGTAATAAGATCATAGGTACGCAAAAGCTATGTGATGATCTCGCAATCTATTTTGATGAGAAGATCAACAAAATCATTGGTGACCTCAACTTAAACAAACAGACTGGGGCGGATGCTGAAAACGACTTGTCCGCGGACGATGAAAATGATTTATTAGCGCTAACAATGTTAGGGAAACAGAAACAGGGAACAGACAAAGACCGCCAGGCTACTCTGGAGCGTTTTCAGATTCCCACTGAGGAAATGTTTACTAAAGTAGCCTTGAGTGTATCCTCTGGGTCGCCGCTGGACCCTCTTCCGCAGAGGATATGGAAAGAATTTCAGCTAGAACTCTTCCCCTGGCTGCGTCAAATCTGCTGTCAATCATTGAATAATGGAGAGGTCCCAGAATGCTGGAAGCAGGCAATGGTGACCCCGTTACTCAAGAAACCGACACTTGATCCTCTATGCCCGTCCAATTATAGGCCCATCTCCCTGTTACCCTATCAGGTAAAAATCCTGGAGCGAGTAGTCAGTAAATCCCTGTCTCATTTTCTAGAAGACAATCACCTGCTAGACGAGGTTCAATTCGGTTTCCGTCCTGAACACGGAACAGAAACCGCTTTAGTGACCATACTTGACGATCTGAGAATGCGAGCTGACAATGGCCATCCGGTCGTACTAGTGCTACTGGACATGTCAGCCGCATTTGATACGGTGAACCATGACATTTTGCTAAAAAGACTCATGAACATTGGAGTTAAGGGTCTGGCATTAAAATGGCTTCAATCCTACCTTTCGGGTAGGCTACAGGCAGTGAGTATTCCACCTTTCACATCTTCGAAGACATCCGTCCAACATGGGGTTCCGCAGGGATCGGCAATTAGTCTGATCTTATTTAATATATACCTGTGTCCACTCATCCCTATCATCAAATCCTTTGGAGTAGAACTAGTCAACTATGCTGATGACACGCAACTTGTGTTTTCACTGGAAGGGAATCAAACAGTCTCCCTAGATACATTTCATGAGTGCATGCAAAGTACTACAAACTGGCTTAGAAATAACTATCTCCAATTCAATGGAGACAAAGCAGAATTTGTATACTGCACCACGAATAAAATAGCCCGCCCTCTTCCAGTCGATTTCCGGCTCACCCCTACAGATTTACCGTTAATTCCAGCTAAAACGGTACGCAATCTGGGGGTAATGATGGACAACAACCTTCAGTTGGATTCACAAGTAAACAAAACAGTTGGTACCTGCTTCTCTTTGATTAGAGCCCTACGGAAGATTCTCCCACTATTGCCAACCACTGCTAGGACACAAATAGTGAGGAGTGTTATTTTGAGCAGGTTGGACTACTGTAACTCCCTGTACCTTGGAGTACCAAATTCCTTGATACTGAAACTGCAAAGAATCCAAACAGTAGCAGCAAAGTTAGCTTTAAACTGGCAGCGCAGTTCCTCCACATTTCTGGCCTTGGGGGATCTCCACTGGTTGCCGATTCGGCAGAGAATACAATTTAAATCCCTCTGCATTGTCTTTAAGGCAGTACATGGTCTGGGTCCTAAACCACTGCAGAGAAAATTCACGTGGTATATTCCCCCGAGAAATCTTCGTTCGTCGACAGCAAATTTGGTGAACATTACAAGATTTAAAAGTTCGAGGACCGGGGGGAGAGCCTTCAGTTCTGCGGCCTAACGTCTGTGGAATGAACTCCCAACTGATATTAGGCAAATTGAGAATCTAATGCAATTCAGGAGGAAGCTGAAAACCTGGTTGTTTCCGAGGGAGGAGTAATATACAGATCTACTGTTACTGACTCGCTTTTGACAGCCTCCCCTCTTTGTCAGTCTTGTCTTGGGGTTGGCCGTTTCCACGCACTATGACAACAAGGTAACTCTCAGCGCCAGGATACCCGGTGGGTGACAGTGCACTATACAAGTTATGCTTACATTACATTACATTTGGAAGTCAACAATTACAGTAATGGTATCACTTTTGGATATATACTTTCCTCTATTATCACATTTGGTGGCACTGCGATGGCCAGGGGTGAACGGGCTAGAGAGTATTTTGGGTGCAAACTGCAGATTCTGTCCAACTCTACAGTGGCAGCTTTACGTGATATCACCACCCAGTTAGAAAGTATGCGCATATACTCTGAGCAAACGAGATATGCGGTCGATTTTATTTTAGCCAAGATTGGTGGTGCATGCGCAGTAATTGGAGAACAGTGTTTAGTCGGTATCACGAATATGGAGAGAAATATCACTCAACATATTTTAGACATTTTGAAAAATGTTCGAGGAATGGAGAGTGGCAACTGGAGCTGGTCATTATTTGGTGGTTGGGGTTGGATTCTAGAAAAGGTGATATATTTCATTTTCCTTTTAATATGTTGCTGTGTTTTGATTCAGTGTCTTCCCTTATGCTGCTCATACTGTGCTACTTATCTGTCTCCCAAAAGAATTTCAATTCATGACACTAATGCGAAGATAATGCTCCAACAGTAGCTTGATACTATCATGCAAATGAACGAAGGTGTTTTTGGTTCAACCACTTCTTTTGCAAGTTCTGTTCCTGATGTTCCTTGTGCTGATAATGAATAGTGTTATTTCCTTCCATATGTTTGGCTTTGTATATATACGTGTATACATCCATATTTGACATATTATTATCTGCTTTTTTTATATTTTCTCTACTTTTAGAATTGTAAAGACCCTTACCTGATAGCACGAATAAAGATGTCCGTATTAGCTTATAAATGCTAAAAGGAGGGTCTGTTAGAATTAAAATGCATTAGTACCATATTACTCGCATTTTATTCGATGCTATGTTAGCATTTATGTAGCTAATTCATTATATATTCTCTTTGTGTGCATACGTAATCAGAAAGTGCAGACGTTATGTTAGTTATGTTGACATCTGTGCCACCATTTTAGTTTTCGAAGACGCCATTTTGTATTATAATCGAAACTGTTACTTGATCATTTATGAGAAATGGCTCTTGCTAAGTTTCGTTTCTTCGATGTTGAATCTTGCTCATTAACACATGCCTTTTCTATTACATGAAGGCCTTCTCCCACCTGTCTAGTAAGGAGGATAAGCCAGACGACCTTGGGCAGTAGATGGCTTGTGCCAGGCTGCGGAATCGAAACTTGTGCTCTGTACCCCCATTGTATTACGACAGCTACCAGTATTTTTCCATAGTAGGTGGGTCTTTGTGGGCTCCGCAACCTACATAATGTAACTGTATGTTTCCTAGAGTCAGTCCCTTGTCAGCCATCATAGGAGGCTGGTCAGACTGGACTCCACTGCAGTGTACTTTGTGAATAAACTAGTCTGCTTGTGTTCTCTACTGCGTCATCGACTCTTCATTGAATGGAAGGCTAGAGGAGGTCGAGAGTGACCCGGGTGGCCCTAATCGGGTCACTTCCTTCAGTGGGACCCTCAGCCGATTCTTGTGGGGATTTCTTCCCGCTAAGCTTGGGAGAGCACATTACGACCAATACTTACCTGCTCTTACTTGTACACAGTGACCTGAGGTTTGCCATCAATAGTGGGACCTAGTATAATTTATATCATACGCACCATAGTTTGCCTACCGACCATGGCAGTCTTGACAATGATACTGGGTACTATATGTCTTGTTAGTCCTGCAATCATAATTTGGCATTTTCGCCATGGCTCAAAACGTTCACACGTAAACCTATATGGTTGTTCGTCCTGTATTGTTATTAATATTTCTCCATTGCTCACTATAGCCTCACATAATGTATGCTACTAATAGACAAAAACGACCACTTTTTTGACTGCCTTAAATATTCATGTATTGAAACTCAATTCTATTTTATTTTTATGCTTTTGTCGTTCCAGAATACTACTTCCTTACCTTCTAAGTGGCACTAGATTAATTACCACAGGCCACAAATCTATTCTATCTATCACTACACGCCATCTGGTCCTGAAGAAGCGCATGGGATCTCCTCCTGAGACCGGTAAATTGCGCGAAACATGTCGACCTAAAAAACATACCCACTAGGGGTGTGTCACAAACCAAGCTACAGAGGGCCATTACATCCCTCACAGCAGCACTACCTTCTTGGTTTTTACTGATGACAGAGGGACTCTTTTTCTCAATAAACTTTCTAGGCCCCCTCCAGTCATTTTTTAACTTCACTTTAGAACACTACTGCCACTCACCCCCACGCACCCTTACGGCTTTATCTAAAAGATCTCCGAAAAATTGACCCTTCGACGAGGAGCAATAGCCCAATGATGAAGCATTACCTCCTTCGGGGTGTGTGAGGGCACCAAGAACAGGACACACTGTTCCCAGTAATCACAGTAGTATAACGACGACAGCTTTCCTTCCTTGATTTCCTCTGTTAGGAACAGTGACTCTCGTTGGTTGCAATGATATTTGTGAACATTCTAGAACAGTTTCAGTTGTTGGAATAATCTGTTTTGACTCTGCCCGTGCAGTCAAATCCTGTAGTACAAACGTTGCAAAGTATTTGGCTTCACTATCTAATAGGGTGATAAGACAGTAATTGTCTGGTAAAGTCTTATCTCCCCATTTATAGACTGGAGATATAACCGCATGCACCTCGCTACGAATCGGATATATTTCTGGTGGATATTACATTGGAATAGAGAGGGGCCAACATTCCGGCCCAGTACTGCGGGTCAGTTTTGTATATGCCTGGGGTATCCTGTTGGGTGCAGGGACACTGTCACTCCTTCCTTTTCTTCAATTACCCTTGAGATTTCTTGTTCAAAGTTACATGCTTTCTTCTACATTGGGGGCATCATGAAAGACTGTGCCTAGAGGAGATTTATCTTGCAGGAAACGACTTTATGAGGAGGCTGGACGGGCTGCAGGCCAAGGTGGAATGGCAATCTTCAGCTGGATTTGCAACTTGGAAAGGTTCCTTAACCTGAGTGGGAAGGGCATTGGTGCTGACCCTTTACAAAGAGGGGCTGTGCACAATGACCGTGGCAATGTGGAGTGTGCCTCCTGGGACTTTGTGGTTAGTAGATCCTTTGCTGCCGAGAAATGCTTTTGAAGGAAAGCCGCCCAACTCTCTTCACTAATTGGGGTGTTACTTAGGGCCTGTCATTGTCGGTTTAAATTATTTACAGTTGCCCAGTAATTCCTGGAACTGGGTTGCTTGCTATCATGGTATGGCTTAGCTCAAAAAACCATCCACTTCTTTTTTGTTGTGAGCCCAGATGAACTTCCTATATTCTTTTCTTGCAGATCTTAACATCTCTAGGCTGCTTCTTGTTTTAACGCATTCCCTTTGAATGACCTTCAGTGCCTGATTCAGCTTCTTCTTGGGCCAAGCGACAGGCTAGTGATCTGGTTTTCAATTTTTGCCTATTACCTAGGGGCTCCCGAGTTTTGGCCTGGGGGCAGCCCTGTCTTGCGTTTGTGACTTGCCGGTAGATCTGTTGTGAATTTGTATCATTTTGTTATCTGGTCCAAATGTAGCCCTTCACACCTTTCTATTACGGCCTTGGCACTGTCGGCAATATTCATTATGAACGTTTCTGACCATATAATTTTCTTATAGTTTGAGGTGAACTGAGTACCAAGCATGGTGGGTCTGCTGTCAGCACCTCTCTTCCCAGATCTAATACCAGTACTTGTGGGAGGGAGGTGGATGCTCTCTGAGCGTTCTGCGATTTTGAAGGAGCGAATAGCACGGAAAAGGGTAAGGGATGCAAAAGTATAATCAGTTATAGATTCGGACCGTGTGCCAAAATAATTGAGGTTTTCCCGGCACTCGTCAAGCAGTCTGCCATTGAGCAAGCACCCACATCCAAAAATATTCATCATACAGCACAAAGTTTTCCCTGCGTTTATCTTTCTGTTTTCCTAGATTCGATACTTGGCGCTGTATATTCCAATGGATATTCTGTCCATTGAGAAAGTCATTGTTAGCTACAGTGCCAATAGCGGGTCATGTTAAAATCAACCATGATTATAAATTCGGGTTCTGGTGATTGATTTGTAAGATTCAGAATGATTGATGTAATTTTCTTGATGACTTTGTTTTTTGAACTAGGAGTTGGTTTGATGTAGACGTTGATTATAATTAAGGCCCACCTATATCTGGAAATGATAATGGAGGTGATTAGAATGCCAGGGTCCAGTTCAGGTAGCATCTCAATCTGGTCTGCCAAGGACTGTGTGATGTAAGTGGCCACTCCTCCTACGGGACGACTGCATTTTTGTTTTTTCCGCAGGTTTATGATGGTATGAATAGCCTGTAATGGAGGGCGGTGTAACTGCCCATGTCTTCTGATGGGCGACTGTGTCAAATTGTTCCAAAAAACAGAAGGGTTTCGTCACTCTCTGTTTTAGTTTCCAGATCAGGAATGTTCAAAGAACATGGGGGCATATTAGCAAGGGCCTTATCGCCGCTTTAGCGGCACTTTTTGCCGCTAAAGCGGCGATATAGCTATCGCCCTATTAGCAAGCTGTCGCTAACAGCTGTTAGCGACAGCTTTATGGCGAAAGTGACCGTTTTGGTGCCGCTTTGCATGTCATCGATATATATCGCTAATGACATGCAAAGTAGGCGTTCCCAACTAAAAGCGACTGAAGGCAGTCGCAAACACAACTTCCCCCTATTACCAATGCCCGCGAAGCGATAAAAAAATTCACGCTAACCGCGATTATCGCTGGAATCTAACACCTGCTAAAAACCTGACTTAACCATTCTACTCAATGGGAGGTGATTTGTAAGGTTAAGTCCTCACCTGCCTATTAGCAAGCTTTTCATTAGCGTGTTGAATTTATCGCTGGATTTCTCACGCTATTGCTGGGTTTCGCCGCTATCGCTGGATTTTTTATCGCCTTGGAGATAAGCGTTGATAATAACGCGTTATCTCCGCGATGAAATCCAGCGATAGCCGGCGATAAAAAAAACAGCGCTAAGCGCGCTTTGCGATAATTATCGCAATTCCTTGGTAATATCCCCCAGAGTTTCAAGCTTGTGTCTCGTGCCCCCTTCCTAAATTTGCAAGTTCATTGTCTGCTCCCTGCGTTTAGAGTTCGAGAGAGCCATCTCCAATCTGGGCTGCAGATGGGCTTGTGTTTGACTCTTATTGGATTGCTGGAGGTGGCGGGATACTGGGGATTTACCACATGCGCCGTTAAAACAGAGAAGTTCAGAGAGCTGGCAGCGAGTTTCTTATGTGGGGATGATTTTGCAAGCAGGGCAGCATAGCGGGGAGGTACATAAGACATGGGGGCATATAGGCAAGGGCCTTATCGCCGCTTCAGCTGCACTTTTTGCCGCTAAAGCGGCGATATTTCTATCGCCCTATTAGCAAGCTGTCGCTAACAGCTGTTAGCGACAGCTTTATGGCAAAAGCGACCGTTTTGGTGCCGCTTTGCATGTCAGCGATATATATCGCTAATGACATGCAAAGTAGGTGTTCCCAACTAAAAGCGACTGAAAACAGTCGCAAACACAACTTCCCCCTATTAGCAATGCCCGCGAAGCGATAACAAAATTCGCACTAATTGCGATTATCGCTGGAATCTAACACCTGCTAAAAACCTGACTTCACCATTCTAGTCAATGGGAGGTGGATTGTAAGGTTAAGTCCTCACCTGCCTATTAGCAAGCTTTTCATTAGCGTGTTGAATTTATCGCTGGATTTCTCGCGCTATTGCTGGCTTTCGCCGCTATCGCTGGATTTTTTTCGCCTTGGAGATAAGCGTTGATAATAACGCGTTATCTCCGCGATGAAATCCAGCGATAGCCGGCGATAAAAAAAACAGCGCTAAGCGCGCTTTGCGATAATTATCGCAATTCCTTGGTAATATCCCCCTTGATTTTTATGCCTCATTCCAGAAAGGCCTCCTTTTCTTTCAGAACTAGGGTCGATTTGGCTAACGGCGACCAGGTGTCTATCGTAGATTCTTTTAGGGGATGTCTGTAATCCAGGAAAAATTAGACAGACTTGATATCCTCAGAGGTGATGTGGGCCACGGGGGTAGAGCACTGAAAACCTTTAGAAGGTTTCCCCAATTTAGGGAGTCTTGGGGGGCCTGGACTCGACTTCTATATAGACGACAGTCCTTATTTTGCCATGCTGATGAGGGATGATACATGGCCTCATTGGTTCAGGTGCTTTTGTGGTAGTTATAGTTCTTTGAATCACTTGAGTAGTGTCAATTAGATTAGCTTTCCTAGTCTGAGTGTGGACAATCAGTTGTTGCCTACTGGTGCTGTCGGGCAGGGGTTGGTCCCCACATGGGTTACCACGTTACTGGGGACAGAAGTTGTGCAGATGTTTTTATTACCTTCAAGATTATTGGATCTTGCAAGAATATTTCCCCCGGTGCATGATGGTTGTGATCTGGGCTGGAGTGTGTCCGCGGGAACCGTCAGTCAGCGTCTGCCCGACATGTGGGTAACTCTGGGAAACGAAGGGTGGATTATCGGTACATTTGTACCTACCCTGCTTCCATGAAGATTTAGTGCCTCCTAGGCCTCTTTAGTGTTTTCAACGCTGGGTAATGTCAGAGAGCCGAGGTTCTTTGCCTCTTTTGCTCCAAAAATTGGATAGAGTTTTATCGGCCCAAATGACCGGCCGGCGGACCTATTCCTAGCTTTCCTAAGTCTTTTCCTCTGTCACTTCATAAGTGCGGTGTTGAAAGGTGAGGACGCTGTGCTGGTTTGAAGCGTGCCAGTGGGAGATGCAATGCGTGCTTCGTTCTCCAATTTGTTTCGGTCACTGGAGCCTTGCTAAGCTTCGTCTGGTTCACCCGTAATAGCCATAGGGTGATAATGATTATGCCCATTAATCGTCCTTCTTTCTACGATGCCTGAACATGCTGGGACGTTGATTGGATGGGGCTTGCCAAGCGCGACTTTACTCCCGCAAGGAGTGTGTTCAAAATTCCAGTTTATTTATAATTTGAGAGCATGAGCAGGCAGATTGGAGGAGAAAAGTAGCTGTTTGAGCTTCAATCATTTTATGTTTAGAGCCAATGCCTGAAACACAGCTAAGATGTTTACAAAAGACAGAAACGCACACAACAGCCGACCAAGGTCAAGCACTTAAATTCCACTAGATCCATATATCACAGACGAGTGCAACTGCTCCCGGCATCCGCTGTCGAAGGATGCCAATTAATTGAGAAAGTCCACAAGAAAGGAAGGTGCACTCTGAGTGAAGTCAGTCAGGAAACACACGTGTAGTCCAAAAAAATCTTCTTTTTATTAAAGTTGTTTGTTTTAAAACCGGCACACAGCCAACGCGTTTCGTTCCCTAGTGCCACGGGAACTTCGTCAGGGCTTACTCAAAAGACAGGTAATTGAATATAACTGGAATTGACCGAACTAGTCCCTTGAGGTGTATGTCGCCACCTACTTGAATTATCCATTTCAATCAGTCCAAGTAATTCTGAGGTCAGTTTCAAGAAGTCTCTTAGTTCCGGTGATAATTCCAACCCGTAAGGGGTTCCTATAGGTTCTACTCCTGGATAGGTAGACTAATTAGTCTCGTGTCCAGCTAAGATGTTAAGTAGGTCTACTTGCAGATCCAATTTGTCAGACTGATAGTGGCGTGCACGTGCATCCACAGAGGCTTGAAATGTTTTTAACACAAGAGGCCAGATGTCTGAAGTGGCATTCTTACTCAGGAAACCTTTAATGTTGGTTCTATTTGTAGTGATTTGGTACATAAAGATGGATCAACTGCGTCTGCTGTAGATTCGAAGCTCATGTTGTCCGATGCCGGTTCCGTCGCCGGAGTTAGCACACCTTTAATTGTCATTGCCAAGTGTGCCAAAATAGACCTCATGGAGTTTGTTCAATCTGACTGTGTTGGCACAAAGTCGAGGCACTGGGGCACATTCATGCCAATTTGGTCCAGAATGGACTTTGGGACTCAGCTGGCCCTTGAGCGTCTGGGCCTTGGGGCGTATAGGTCACTTCCAGGCCACTTTGTACAGGGACAACGTCCTGTAATGTTTGACACTCATCCCTTGCGGGGTCAGCCATCGGTGTTGGTGATGCAAGGGGTATCTCTGATTGACCTTTAGCGGGCGAATGCTTGCTCGTGGATTTTAAGCCTGGGTTGAGGCTTGCTGTATATTTATATCTTTGTCGAGAAGTTTATCCTGGACGGCAATCAGTTTGGAGACAATTACCAGACTTGTGTCTTTAAGGAACGTAAACTTCGATGGAATTGGCTCCTCTCGAAATTTTTACTAAAGGAGAGATTAGGCAGTTAGCTTCTTGACCGACACTTTCTTTAACATTGTCGTGACAGTTGGACTGGCTTTCTCAAGGAATTCCCGTCATCTCTTCTTTTTAATGTTGAGTGTAGTTCAGGTCTTACCGAACCTCATTATTGTTTTGTGTTGTCTGTTTCTGGTTGTTTTGAGTGTTTTTTCTCCCGTTGGGGGACCTCTGGACAGCCTTTCGGCCACTGCTCTCTGCGCCTGGGCACGTTGCTGCTGCTGCTGCTGATGTTGGATTTATTAGTGGCTCTAGCTATGGGCACCTAAGAGCTGCTGGTCCAAGGCTCTGGGCCCAATGTCCTGGCCCAGGTGTATTGTCAGGCACTCACAACAGTGAAAGTTACGGTAGCAGTGGTCGGCTGCCCTCTTCTGCACCTGCCTAACTCAACCCTTGAACGGCGACCGCACTCTGGCCTCGGAAGGGGTGTTCCAGTCCTAAATAGCGTGCCAGATGGCAATGGACAACAAGCATTGGCATAGCCAATAGGTCTCGCCTTTGGGACCTTATAAGAGTTTAGGTATGCAGCACATTATCCTATGTATTGTGTTGCTATGCGTTAACAAATCAGATAGCTCAAAGAAATGTCCCACATCTGCAAATTGGGGCCGTTTTGAACTTGTAAAGTCACTTTATGAAGTTGTTTTGTAATGGTTTGTGGGAACAAGTGTATTTGTGCTCACTGTTGACAATGTTCGTCCTAATATCAGATACATAAACAGTGAAACTCATGTGGTAAGGCGCTGGTTTCAGGGTCCGCGGCAGAACTGCCCTCTTCCTTGCCTGCATATCTGCCCTCTTCCTTGCCTGCATGTCTGCCCTCTTCCTTGCCTGCATGTCTGCCCACTTCCTTGCCAGCATGCCTGCCCACTTCTTTGCCTGCATAACTGCCCACTTCCTTGCCTGCATATCTGTCCTCTTCCGTGCCTGCATATCTGCCCTATTCCTTGCCTGCATATCTGCTCACTTCCTTGCCTGCATATCTGCCCACTTCCGTGCCTGCATATCTGCCCACTTTCGTGCCTGCATATCTGCCCACTTCCGCGTCTGCATGTCTGCCCTCTTCCGTGCCTGCATATCTGCCCTCTTCCTTGCCTGCATATCTGCCCACTTCCGTGCCTGCATATCTGCCCACTTTCGTGCCTGCATATCTGCCCACTTCCGCGCCTGCATGTCTGCCCTCTTCCATGCCTGCATATCTGCCCTCAGTTTGGCAAAAAGATTTAGTTGGAAACCTGTCGTTTCACACATTTGGTGCCTGTTGGTCATTGAGATCAGCAAATAACATGACCGCCCACACCTCCACCCCCCCGCAGAAAGAAAGGAGGAAAAAAAAACGGGCACAGGCTCAACAAATGTATTGGACATTGACTAGCAGCACACGTGCCTGTGTGAGCCATCACTGCTGAGGTGACCAAACAGGCGTAAGATTTTTAAACCCCACCGTCACCGCTGTAGTGTGCAAGGAGGGCGGAGACTCTTTAAGGGGGTGAACCCTGCTGCTGGGGCAGGGCTCTCCTTCTGCAAGGAGGGCAGGGGGCTCTTTAAGGGGTGAACGCTGCTGGTAGGGCAGGAAGGGGGTTGTTTAAGGGGGCAAACGCTGCTTGCTGCCCCACACCCGAGTTGTCTGCAGGGTGATCAATCATGGTGTGAAGAGCCTGGAGCCACCTCTGGACTATACCACAATGTTGTGCCCACTTTTGTTGAAGAGCCCACAGCCGATGGGGTGGTGGGGGGTGTAAGATGGTGCAACATAAGCCGGCTCTGGTGGCTTAGTAGACTAGCATCCACTGTAGGGGCCTCTGTTCGACCTCATGGTCACAGGTTCAAATCACAGCAGGTCCACTCAGCCTTTCATCCTCCCAAGGTCGATAAAATGAGTACCATTGAGTTGGGTAACAATAAATATCTGTTATTCGGTGCCAAGATAACCTTGGGTGAATGTGCGCTTTACAAATACATGTTATGTTGTTACATGCCCCCCGCCCCCAATTAAAACAGTTAACACACGCAGGGCGCATCACTACAACATGCAGGGTTAATAGGGAGGAGCTGAAAGTCGTTTACTTTTTTATTTTATGTGGTGCAAACTGTTCAAAGCCAGGTTTCAGAGCGCTATACAGGGCAGCATAAGCAAGGCCATTCGGTAAAATGACTGTGCGGCTGTAGTACTCTGGACTTGAATGTGACTTTGCCACACTCGCCGCATAATCGGCTTCTGCAGCATAATGTGCAGATTTCAACAAAACCTATTGTTCCTAGCCTCAAACGGATCAAAATGTTTGCTAGATGCTTAACGTTGTAACTGTCCACCGTCTACTGCAATCGGCATTTACAGAGGTGACCGTGTTGCCCTTGTGACGTAAATATTCCTCACGAGGGACCGTGATAGGTTTTGTGCAGCAGGACCCAGTAACCTTAATTTCTTACATGCAATTCAAACGAGTTGGATAGAAAGATTTATTTTTTCCATGATTTTATTGTCACACTGTATTAAAACAGACTCGTGTTTCCGCCACATATACTGTTCCCAAAACAGCAGTCCTTCCAACAGACACTCAGATTTAGAAGGATCACAAATATGTTCCACATTTTTAAGGCCCCAAGTCTTGAATCTTAAAATAACCCCCAGCGAAGTCCTGCATAATAAACGCAAAATATACTGTAGTACAGAGCTTCTTCTAATGACAAGAAGTGTTGCACGCTTGCCGCATAATGTATAATTTTGTCTTCCTTCCACATGACTTGGTCTTATGCGGCTGTATAGTTCCAGGGGTCCCAAATCAAAAACCAGTAACTTGGATTAAGTTGGAAATAGAATTACAAGTAACGCAGCCGGTGGAAAGTAATGTAAAGAAAAAATATGTACACAAATATGGAATGCGGCATCCAGGTAGGCCACGCCACCAATGCTATGTAAAGAGAAGAATTCAGGTCAATAGACTGAGGTATCATGTGTGGATACAAAAAACAGGAAGAGACGAGGTAGGAAAGGGCAGTTCAGTGCACTCTTTCCGCATCCTTGGCCTTTTCTTCAATGAGCTCCGTGGGGAGCAGCTCTTCACCCAGAATGAAACCGAGCCTCACTGATGGCTTCAGACCATCACGAGAAGCGTCAGGAAGCCTCGATGTCCTTACGCATGTCATCGAAACACTACAAAGAGTACAGGGGAGGCTTCATCTGGGTCCGGAGGTTTTGCACAGAAACAAAAAGAACATTAATGCTTAGTTACAGCTAATTAGGAACGTTTTACGGCTCTTGGATATGGGAGGAGGTCTGGTCAATGAGCTATCTAGTTTATTTGGCTCACGGGAAGCCCAGTAACTCAGTGTGCGTGATTAATTGGCCACGCTTTGGAGCCCTGATATCGATGTCCTGGCTCACCGGGTAGGAGAAGTGGGTGGCTACACTAGCTGGGACAGCTGAAGCAGCGCACGTCGTGCCTGCACGTAGAGAAACTCATTAAAGAAAAGAGCGCTCAGAGACTTAAAAACACGTACCGTGTAACAGCCGAAGTAAAGGGGCCAGTCGCCATGGGAGGTTACAATTGAAGACAAGGCGGTACTAAGGCGGGTCTAACAAGCCTACTAAGGAATCAAAAGCCAGCATTTATGAAGGACAATGACACAAGCCAATGACAAATATGGGCACAGAGTGGGCGGGGCATCTCCTCCATACTCCAGGACAACAAGTCTCGCAGAGTAGCGCATGCGCGCTGGCTCAGGCTCGACCTAAAATTACTTTGTAATTAGGCGATAGGCAGTGGGCAATCTTGAAAACAATTTAACAAGGGCCAAGGCAGCAATGGCTAGCTCTACTTTTGCGAGGTCGAATACTCCTTACCATAAACGTACACGCTGCATGTTTGAGGCTACGTGGTTGAGGGTGGCTGCTCAGTATGTAAATACAACTGGCTAGAGCAGGAGGGGCAGCGCAGGTTGCCAGGTTAACAGGCTGCCGAAATACCAAGTTCCGCCTCCACTGCATGTGTAGGGAAAGCGCCACCAGGATTGGGAGCTCACCCGGCCCACGGGCCGCACACAAAACCTAGTCAGGCCACCTCTGCAGACTCAACCTTAGTGCAGCAGGACCTAGGCCTTCTGCTCACCCGGTATGCGCGGTCCTCCACCTACCGGTCAAACCAGTCAGCCGATCGCCATGCTCCAGCTCATGCAGTGACACCCCCTGTGGCTGGAGTGCAACTGCGGCCCACAGTCAAGATTTTGGTCTGCAGAGGATCTGCGTGGCTGCAGAGCCGGACTGAACCGGAGCAAGCAGAGTGGAGCAAGCCTGCGGTCTTAACCTTGTGTCCGTGTCGTGTCATCACTGAAGTCACCAGAGCGGTATCTCGGTAGGTTAAAAGGGTTCTGTTCTCTCACCAAAAGAGGTTAAAAGTTCTGTAGCATCAGTATTCTCTTCTCTATCCAATCAGCTTCAATAAGGGAATGTGAAATCTTGACAAAGTATGCTATGGCAGTATCCCAAGCAAAGTCAGGCCTTACTCTGACCCATGAATCCTCAACAGTCTTTCTGCTCCCGGAAGGCAGATTGGGAGGTTTACTGAAATATGTCCACCATGATGATAGACAGCTCACCACACCCAGGCATGCTTTTAAATAAAAGAGTTTGATGGGTGCCAGTTCTCTTCAGACAATATATTCCCCTGAAAGCCCCAAAAGTATTCCCACCTCCGGGAAGATTGGAGGATTTACCCTAAATCTGCTCCCAGGGGTCAGAAAGTCAACTGGATGGCAGGGAAATTTAAAAAAATGTTGTGGGGGCTGACCCATCCTAACTTCAAGCTTCACCACCACCTCTAACAACAGTCTTTCTGTCCCGGTGTGGCCTAGAGCATCCCCATGGCAAGTGAGAGGAAATTTGGAATATATTGGGTATAGTTGTGTCGTATAGGCAGACAAAAAGGAGGTAAATCCCAGTTTCCTCTCACTAGAAATGCTGTATGTCTGCACAATTCAGGGCTTGTGTTACACAAGGGGGATAAGTATACAAGCAAAAAATAGTAGAACATTTGTCATTATCAATTGAGTATACTTCCCTTTTTTCTTCTAAACATAATTCAGTGTGCAAATAAGAACATATTTTGACAATTGCTTTCTGAATCACATGATAGTATGGGTAACCTCAAATTTAGACTTGTACAAATATCCAAAGTTTGTGCAAGCGGTTATAGTAATCTAGCCCTTGGTGACAGCAGAGCAATTAGCTACAATAATCTACAGTCCATCAGGGATAAAGATCAAAACTGTAGTAAGATAGCACCACATAATATGGTTTTGGAGAGTCTGCAGTTTAAGGAGGTAGTGACTGAAGGCCTTCTTCTGGAGCAGGAAATGGGTGAGGTCTTTCAAAGTTTAATACAAAATGTTTTCCTCAAATGTTGTTACAACCCAAAAAACATAGGATTGAGAAACTAGTAAGAATAGTTCAAATTGGTTCAACAATAAATGTGAAACAAATACTTCAGACCTAAATGGGGTATTGGGGGCTACATCAAGTCAGATTGGATAAGGAATATGTATCAATCAATCAAACAGCATTTGTAAACAGCAACACTGTCAACCCTAAGGGTTTCTGTATTGATGGACTGCAGAAGAAAGTATAAGAATCCCCTAGAGCACAGTATAAAAAACTCCCCAAGAATAAGTAGGCACACCATAAGGTATGGGAAGCTCTGAAGGCTGCCTTGTTGTTGGAGACACCAAAGGAGTCTGGTAAATATTTGCCTGTGTATACACAGGAAAGCCTTCTTACCTAGATTCAGGGACTGAGCCAATAGAGTGAACATCCACAGGTTACAATGGGCCCGAAAGCCGGTTCTGGGAAGTATAATAGGTGACTTTATACCTGCTATCAGAAGTCAAAAGCTCACCAAGGCCCAAAACCCAGACAGGGTCCCGGTTGATGTATGTCACTCTGTTGTACTTGTATGGGCACCTGTTCACCCCATGGAGTTCAACACCATAAGCAGCAAAAGATATATCCTGAGTTCCTGAAGATAAGCAATACATTTTCTATCAATAAAAAAGGCAGCAGATTAGATCCAGCTAATTATCATCTGATCTCAATGCTGAATGGGGTTTGGAGAATTTTGGCAAGATATTGTTAAGTCGCATTCAAGCTTATGTTAAGAATAATGAGATCCTGAATCATATTCAGGCTATGTGGGAAATTGGGTTATTAGTTGTGCAGGATGTGAGGCCTGTGCAAAGAATAGGTCTGCAATTTCCCCCTACTGGGAAACAAGGACCCCATTGTAGCACTTGACTCTCTCAGAGTAGCGAAGCAGAGCAGTCCAAGAACTACTCAGGGGAGGTGGTGTGGGTTAGTAATCACCATTCTCTGATGTACAATAATAACACTCAATGAATGATTGTTCAGGCAGTGCTTTTTTTTAGAAAAGGAAAAGAACATTTATTACACACAATACACACTACTAAATGCTATGAACTAATTTACAAATATATGCATAAGGCAGATTAAAAATACCATAGATGATATTTCAAAATCACATTTGACCCTTGCGGGATCATGACCCTCAAAATCACAGTACCATCTCCTGTACCGGACAGCACATCATAATATAGAGGGTATCACTTTAAATAAAGCCAACCTATTGGCTTTATCAAAGGTGCACCATGTTAAAAGGCAAACAAACCACATGTTAAACAACATCAACCATTCACTATAGTCATTAATCATGTGTAAATGTAATCCTTAATGTCAATAAATCAATTTAATATTAATCAACATCACTGTGAGCATAAAAGGTTAATAAAGCTTTGAAAATACACATAATGTGTCTGTGCTTTTTTTATACACATTCATGCCACATAAAATTATTCAGCCATAGAACCAACCCTTAGAGGGTGCTGTACTCCCAGCTGAAGAGCAAAAGCTCCAGCCTTGCGAGTGTTTAAAAACTGATGAAAATCCTAGGGTGGGTCAATTATTTCTGGGCCCCTGCAAACATATTGTCAGTTTCCAAAGCTTCTTGGGGGGAACTGCTGCACTCCTGCAGCCCCCCTAGTTTCTTTTATTAGTTGGTGGTGCCCCTGTCTGTTTTGGAGCCACCCCAGTGAAGAAAAATAGGTAGATAGAAGAAGCCTCGAAGGCCATTACGAGGCGCTCTCTCTATCGGGAGCATGAATATCATAGTAGTGGCTATGGCAGTTCTCTATGCAGCTGCGTGACCTCGCACCGCGTGATATCTGCAGTTTTCCTTTTTTTGGAGGGAGGGGAGTAAGCTTAGTCCCAGTAAATGTGGGCCTCTGATTAGGGGCAATTCAGGGAGCACACCCCCGGCCGGCTCCCCATCCAGTTGGCATCCTGGACTGTCGGCGTGGGAGCCGGCAGCGTGCTTCTCCTCTGATTGTTCTATGCAGGCAGGATGTACTCTTCATGGTGGCTGCCCCGATCCCCCCAGACTCAGGCAAGTGGAGCGGAGGAAGGGCCCAACAGCCGGGGGAGTGTGACGTGCTCCCCCTTTGGTTTCCTTTGCTGGGTGCCCAGATATGGGGTTCTGGCCCCTCTTCTGGTTAGGGGAGTGTGACAGTGCTCCCCATCTGCTTACTACATTGGCCCCTGTGAAGATGGGGACCCCAGGGGCGGGAATGAGCTTCGGGAGGTGGCCCCATGCACACCCTGGGTAAAAATGGCAAGATACTCCTCGCACTGCCTCCCAGACCCTGGTCCACCCCTAATGTAATTTAAAGCAGATGTGGTGGAGCCCCACATGCTTCGATCCTCACTGCGATCAAAGGTCATCAACCTTAAAAAAGTCATACCTCTGTCCCTATTGGCCAAATTTAGATGATCCTGGACTCATTTTACTCCTGGTGGAGAATTCTAGCTTAGACAAGAGAAGTAGTATGCAGTTCCTGTAAGGTTCGTGTAAGTAACCGGCAGAGAGAGGCTACAAAAGTTTATTTAGCCAGGGGACGGGAATTCCTCCTTTCGGATAAAGTGCCTCAAACACCCAGCCCGCTGGGTGTCATGCTTCATCATTGGGCATGCTCTCGTCGAGTCGGCGGTGCAATACCCAACGGGCACCCTCTGTGGGGCTCTTTAGCGGAGATCTTTTTATCCTTGCCGTATGGTGCGGTGTGAGGGGCTCTAAGTGTAAAGGTGTAGTATGTGAAGAACTGCATTAAAACAGGGGACGGTGGTCAGGGCCACTTATTTAATAATCCTGCCTCCTACCCTGATTAAAAAGGTGTATAGTGGCTAACTACAGTGATGTTGCAGCTAGTATCAGCTAGCTGCAACATCACTGTAGTTATCCACTATAAACCTTTTTAATCAGGGTAGGAGGCAGGATTATTAAATAAGTGGCCCTGACCACCGTCCCCTGTTTTAATGCACTTCTTCACATACTACACCTCTACACTTTAGAGCCCCTCACACACACGCACCATACGGCAAGGATAAAAAGATCTCCGCTAAAGAGCCCTCACAGAGGATGCCCGTCGGGTATTGCACCGCCGAGCCGACGAGGAGCATGCCCAATGATGAGCATGACACCCAGCGGGCTGGGTGTGTGAGGGCACTTTATCCGAAAGGAGGAATTCCCCATCCCCTTTCTGGCTAAATAAACTTTTTGTAGCCTCTCTCTGCCGGTTACTTACACGAACCTTACAGGAACTGCATACTACTTCTCTTGTCTATGGTAGTTGGGCACGTATGCTGGACCTTCTGATAATCGCCCATTTCTTCCTCGTGTCTCTCTTTTTGTCAATAGGAGAATTCTAGCTACCAGGACCAGTTCCAGTAAGCCTCCTGGTCTCAGAAGCCATGCACTTTGCAGGGAACTGGTTCCACTGGCTCTGTGTGCAAGCTTTTCTCCTGGTCTTTCTCCTCTGGTGCTCCTCTCCTCTTGCTTGGGTGCAGAAGTCCAGATCTTTCCCCCAAATGGTCCTCAGGGGTGTAAGGAGGCCAGCCTTACTGGCCCTGGGATAGACCAACTGGTCCTGGGCTCCACTGTAGGCAGAGTCCCTAGTCCCTTTATGGCATCAGGGGGTTTGTCATTCCAGGTGTCCATGGCTGCTGCCACCATCACAGTCCCAGTGTCCAGAGTCCAACAGCAAAAAGCCCTCTCTATTTCTAGTGCAAGAGTTTTTAAAAGGGAGTGGAAGGTTCTAGAAGCCAGGCACCACTAGCCAATCCTAGGCTGCCACATTACCTCTTCAAAAGGGGGTGGAAGGTTCTAGAAGCCAAGCACCCTAGCCAATCCTAGTTTGAATGTGTGTTTTAAAATACACCACAAATCAAATTTGGAAACTTTTGGAGAAAAGAAAACTTTTCTTAAACACTACACCTGTCTCGATGTGACATAAATTTTTGGCACAGAGGCCTACCCACCTTTTTTTTAGTAGCTAGGGCTTTGCATTGAAAACCATGGGTGGTTTAATGTACCACCGACGGTAAGCCCTGTTGATGCAAAGTAGTCATAGCATTAATTTAGGTCTAGTTTCCAGTGCAAAACAATCTATGCTCTGAAGAGTAAATCCCAATTAAATACTTTGCACTGGTTTTTGTCACTTCTCGATGCAAACCGACTCAAAATATTAGTAAATCTGTGTCCTTATGCCAGTATTTACAAAAACAACATACCCTACAAGGATTTTTTTTTTCTTCTATTCAAAAGTGTAAGAATCAAATATTATAAAGAAGTAGAGGCACTTTGTCATATGGTTGATCCACCTGTAATTTATCTCCCAGTTGCAACATATGTTTGCTCAGCATGGTTGATTACTTAGGGCCAGATGTACGACCATTTCATTTAGCGCCTCGCAATTTGCGACACAGTGCAAGTCGCAAATTGCGAGGCGCTAAATGAAATGTACAACAGTGTGTTTAACACTGTTTGCGATTCCCAATGGGGTCGCAAATTGCGAGGCTCATAAATATTAAAGAATCTCTCGCAATTTGTGAGCCCATTGGGCATGCCAGCGCTCCCAGGGATGGTGGCCTGCTGGGCTCAGCAGACCACCATGTCTGGGACTCCTTTTAAATACAGCATTTTTTTTTCTAAATGCAGCCCGTTTTCCTTAAAGGAAAACGGGATGCATTTAAAAAAAAAAAAAAATGAAACGTTTTTGTTTCATTTTTTAATGACAGGCAGTGGTCCCTGGGAACACTGCCTGCCCTTAAAAAATAATTTCACATGCATTTGGAAAGGGGAAGCGGTCCCCTAGGGACCCCTTCCCATTTGCGAATGCATTACCACCTACTTGAAGTAGGTGGTAATTGCAAGCGTTTTGCGACCGCAACTGCGGTCGCAAAACATTTGTACATGGTTTTGAGACTCGCTATTTGTAAGGGAACGCCCCTTCCAAATACCGAGTCGCAAACCTTTTTAGCGAGTCGCAAAAAAATTGCGACTCGCTAAATAGGCTATGTACATGGCCCAATAGGTTTTTGCATGCGCAAACGGGTTTGCAAACCCGTTTGCGCATGCAAAAACGGGTCGTACATCTGGTCCTAGGTGCTGTAAATAGCTATTTGTATCTGTATTTAGACAAGTCGAAAATTGTATGTTTTACTCAAATAAATAATGAAAATTTAGATACATTGGGGACTATTCAATAAAGGAAACTTACACAAGAGCAAATCTATATATGTACATGTACATATTATGCTTTGTAGTTAATGTTCTACTTTTGGCTATTCATAATTTACAATGGTAGATTTACTACAGGGGGTGAAGCGTAATTTACAAGTGTAAAGTGACTACTAGTAACTTTTCACACATATGTGGAAGTCTTGGCCACCGGGGCAGATATCACCCCTTGGTAAAGTATAAGGAAATGTATACAAGTTTACTAAACTTAAAAAAGATAGTTAAAATATGTCAGGATAAATCTTAATGTAAATTAATTTTATATATTTATTTTAAATGTAGAACAAAATATAAGAGCTGTAGCACAATTAATTAAATTTTGTATTAGCATTTAATTCATTTAATAACATTAAATTTAATTAAAACACCTTTTGATAAATTTATTTGATAAAATGTTACCCAGATTAAAATGTTACTATGTATTTATTATATATTAATAGTTACCAAATGCTATTTATAGAATTAGTTTTATTAATTTAATTATTTAAAAAATAAATGGCTGTAGTAACTATAAAAGTGCAGTTTGTGAATGGCGATGGGCCTACTTTTTTGTGGGTGGGTGCAAGTCCCTTCATAAAACCCTCTTTAACGCTCCCTAGACCCCATCTTAATTCTCTCTTACACCCTCCCATTTTGTAACAATTACTCCTCATTTTACAGCCACCACCCCTATACCTCCCACATTTACTACTAAACGCATGCCTATGTGTGTGGAGATCTAGGCAGGTGAGGCCTCTGCATGTAGGATAGAGAATTGCATTATTAAATGTACTACAAAATGCAGTTTGTGATTAGGGCCCATTGTATTTGTTTATTACTTTTGAATGGTATTGTTATATAGTACTGAGTGAAATCGTCACACACTGCCCATCCTACTAACAGAAGTGCAATATGGCCAGACATGGGTGACATTGTGTAGACATTTAGCTTACAGAGAACTGGTTATTCATTTTACACATATCGCAATGTCAGGCTGGGGGCCTTCCAAATGGTAGGCTAATACCATGTTAAGAGTGTTACTCTGGAGGAGAAAGTAGAGCAATTTTATGATAAGGATAAAGTACATAAGGTCTGGTCACCAAACCTCAGACCCTGACAGAGGGCTGTGGGTGGATTGGCACCATGTGGCAGCTGTGCACCATCATAAGCCTACACTCTCCCTAGGCAAAGTGAAATCCCAACTGTAGTCATGGATCCTCTTGCCCCCAGTGCTTAATTTGTTAAAAAAGAATTTGCTGGTGCACAAAGCTCTGCTCAGAACCCTGGGGCTAGTGCAATTAAAAGTCAGTGCACAGAATACCAAAGCTGCATAGTCTTACATCCACCTCATATTTCATCACTCTTGCAGGTTCCTGCTTTCTCCCTTTGTGAGGGTGTGGCTGTCTATTGTGACGTGTAGGTGCAGGGGAATAACCATGACACATGGGCATGCACTTAGATTCCTTTATTGAAGTATCTAGAGGAGAGTGTGACTCCCTGCATCTATTCTCTAGCCCACCATTCTCGTGACTGACTTCTCCTTTTCCTATTCCCCTCTCACTTCCCCCGCCAGAGTCCTCTTTCCCCTGGGTCCTACTGCCCTGTAGCTAACGTCCAGTCACAACATTACATTGTCCTCCTCTCAATCTGCCTTTCAGTTTTTTATGTTTTTCATTCTCTTGCCCTCCGTAAATGTCTAATGCAGAAAAGTAAGTACCTGTTCCCAAAAATGAGTGCCAATGGCTCCCACCAGCAACCACCCGCTCAAATTAAGCACTGCCCACACATCCCCTTCCCTATTGTGCCAGCCCTAAGTACCGATAAGTACCCGCGCTACTGCTCTCGAATCATTTACACCCCACCCTCCCATACAATTACACGTCCAACCTCCACATCATCCCCCTACTTCTTACAGCTAGAGAGTTGCAGGTTCAGGGTTCCTTGCTACAAGATGTCTCACCCCTGGGACATTGTGAAGCAATGTCTCACTTTTGCTAAGCGTAGCAAGTTACTTTGACTTGGCGAAGGTGAAACATTTCTGGTTGGCTAGGGTATGCACCTAAGCCAGGCAAAATCCACCACTCTATTCAGGGCAAGGGAGTTACACACCTAAGATAGCCCCTGCTCGCCCTCTTGGTATCTTGGCAGTGCAGTCAGGCCCTATCCCAGAGGCAATGTGTAAAGTGTTTGCGCAACCCATTCACACACCAGTGACACACTAAGCACACCACAAAAAGAGACTCCACACAAGGTTTAATAAAAATATCCTTTGTATTGTTCATAAAACACATTAGACTACAATCACATAAATTACTGTGCTACTAGGCACTTGTCATGATGTCACATAGATCATAAATCATTTCGCCCTAGGGCAATTGTCATAACACATGTAGTGCATTGAAGTAATGCTCATAGGGTGCACAGGTTATAAAACATCATGCCAACATTAGGCATACTACCATCACCATACACATAAATGCAACTTCCTGAGGTAATGTAAACCAGCATACATCATAACATCAGGGCACGAACTGTAGCAGCTTGGTAAGGCATAACACATAAGAATTACCAGCATATCCACATTTACCACATGTTACAATGAAGAATACCAAGGGCGGCACCTGCGCTCTTATCTATGATACAGTACTTCTGTTCCCTTCCTGGTAGGCTTCTGGGCCAGCTGCCTGCCTACACCAGGGAATGCGGTCTTTTCTGGGAATTCCTCCCAACTTGGGAATCGGGGGCCTCCATCGAGTTTTCACCCCGTCCCTATGCCGAGACCTGTTGCCGCTACTACCGCGGCAGCAGCGGCCCCCAACAGGTATGTACCACCACTGCGCGGGGGTGGAAGACCTCACTTGGTCTCCTGCGGGCGTACTTGAGGCAGTGCAGCTGCCCATGATTGCGCGGTGCGGCTGCTACCGGTACTCGAGGTTGGGTAACTGTAGAAATGTCCCTGAAGTGTAGGAGGGGTGGCACGCCTCCCTTGGTGATGCACACCTCCTCCCCTTGGGGTGCGGGACACTGCAAGTCCCTTCGCTTCTTCCTCCCCGGTGAGAGGCGGGACACGTTGATTGCCTTCGCTTCCTCCTTCCTTTGGCTCCCTCTGCAGGTTCTGCATACGGCCCTCAGCGCCGCGCTGCTTCAAGGCGTGCTAACCAGTGATGCTGTGCCTGCGACCGACATCCGTTGCAGGGGCCATCTCCAGGAAGTGTAGGGAGGGGCGGGCGCGGCTTCCCTCACCAGGCCCCACCCACCGTGGACACCAGGAAATCTTCAGCTCTTCACGCCTGTATGGCACCAGTGTTTCCACACATCACGTAGAGCCCCAGAACAGTGCAAAACGAAGTGCAGGCACCAGAATTTTTCAGAAGCTAAAGCGCTCCCCAAGCATAAACCTTGAGATGTTCCTTTGTGGCAGGGAAAGTGCTCCTCACGCTCTTTCTCGACACGCCAAGTTGCAGGGCTAACAAGCTCCACAATTCAGTGCTTCCCACACGCTGATTGCAGGGACAAGGAGCCTCACAGCCCCCCTTGGAGAGCACTGGGGCACACCAGCAGGGTGCAGACAGGCAGGCAGGCCAGCCAAACAAGGCAATGTCCAGATGGCGGTTCCCTGTCAGCACAGCAATCCTCTGGGGCAGCATACAGAATCAGCAGCATCTGGTTACAAGTCCACGCAGTGTCTCTAGTCATGGGGTCACAGCCCCTGAACTTATAGTCCAAAAGTCTTTGTTCTGGGGGGCACTTCAAACCCTTTTCCGAATTGCACAAAACCCCTTTTCAAATCTCAAGCCCTGGCCCCAGACACACTCACACTACAGGGGGCGGAGACAGCATTGTAAAAGGCAGGCACAGCCCTGTTCAGGTGCAGGTGCAACTCCTCCCACCACTCTAAATGCAGACTAGACCTATTCAGGTGCAAGGAAAACTCCTCCCGCCACTATAAATGCAGCCAAGGTCTATTCAGTCTAGGGCTGAGTCACCCAGGAAAGGCAGGACACACCTCAACCCCCCTTGTGACTGTCTTGAGTGAATGTACATCCCCTCGCTCCTGTCAGTCTAAACCAGACGTTGAATACACATCCAGGCAGGGCACAAAGACTCATAAGCACAGAGAAATCTCTACTTCTAAAAGTGGCATTTCTAAAATAGTGATAACAAATCCGCTTTCTCCAATAAGCAGGATTTATTACTACTATTCCAAACATACCAAACATGGTCATGCTACCCCTTTCATGTCAGAAATTAGCACTGAAGCACATATCAGGGAATCCCCAATGCAAACCTATGAGAGGGCAGCCTCACAGCAGTGAGAAACCAAATAGGCTGTTTGTCACTACCAGGACATGCCACACAGCTAAGGCGCATGTCCTACCTTTTACCTACACAGCACCCTGCCCATAGAGCTAGCTAGGGCCTACCTTAGTAGTGACTTATATGTAGGAAAAGGGAAGTTTCAGACGTGGCAGCCACTTTAAGTGCCACGGCACTGTGGCAGTCAACTGCGCGCGCAGGCCCTGCAGAGGCCTGAGACAGGTTTGAAAGGCTACTTCGGTGGGTGGTGCAAGCAGCACTGCTAGCCCACTAGTAGCATTTAACTTACAGGCCCTGGGTATATGAGATAACACTGTACAAGGGACTTACAGGTAAATTAAATATGCCAAACAGGTGTAGACCAATCTTACCACGTTTACAAAGGAGAGAACATGCACTTTAGCACTGATCAGCAGTGGTAAAGTGCCCAGAGTCATAAAATCAACAAAAACAGGTCAGAAAAAATACAGGAGGAAGGCAAAAAGTTTGGGGATAACCCTGCAAAAACAACAGTGGGCGTTATTGATCCATGTGTCTGGCTGAAGGACACACACATATCAAAGCTGTCCAATTCAAAATAGTAAATACTGCAATTTGAAGAACCAGTTGCCCATTCACTGTTTACACTGTTTACAGTAACACTTTCTGCATTATCTCAGTAATAATACCTTTACCTCGTGCGCAGCCATGAATAACTGATTTACTGTATAACATAGTATGTCAACAAAAAAACCCATTTCTTGACGCATGAAGTTCTGCGCCCCAAGTGATTTTCCTTTGCTTGCGTTTCATCTGGTATCAGCGGACGCAACTGTGCTTTTCTCCATTGCTAAGGGAGGTTGCATATTTGATGCATAGCCCACAGCCCATAGTGTCTGAACATTGTTGGGAGTTTCATGGGAATCCAGGCCCTTGCCGAGGGAATGCATGCACCGAGGCATGTGAACGGGGACTTGGGTTGTGAAAAGTGTGCACTTTGTGCTCGCTCCTTGTTCCTGTCTATTTATTAAAGCTGAGTGCGCGCCTTGCAGGGCTGACAGTGTTATCGAAAGTGAAGCCCTGGGCCCAGAGAGAGCTTTTGATTTCAGAATGGTCTCTGCTCTTCCACAGTGAGTGGTATGCTTACTAAACAGATGGAAAAACACGAGCTCTTCCTAAAGAAGCATTTGCAATGCAATAGGTCTCGCATTTACTCAAGTTTAAGCTATTGGCATTGTAAATGACAATGCCTTTTATTTATGTTTTAAAACCCAAAACATAAATAAAAGGCATTGTCATGTACAATGCCAGTAGCTCAAACTCGCGTAAATGTGAGACCTATTGCATTGCAAATGCTTGTTTGTGTAGCATCCATTTTTTAGATGTTTTGCTCGACTCCCAGTCCTACGGCGCCACTTACCAACAGATTTCAGTTGTAAAATAACCCCCCCATGCATTTCAATGGAGGCGGAAGGACAGGACAAACCAATAGAAAAACGTCAAGACTGAAATACTCCTGTGAGCTGATCCAAGATGTTATTGACACTGTCTCAAGCCTATGGGTGATGTTTCTGGAGCAAAAGGAGCCAATGGCTGAAGCAAGCGGACACAACGCCCCTTAAAGAATGTAATGAATAAAATATCTTCACCATGAAGGCTGCAAGAGCCATACTCGTCACACCTGAAGAATGTGTATACCTCAGTGAGGCTACGCACAGCCACAGTTTCCATGCCTCAGTTACTCAACCAAAAACCTTTGTTAAAGACATGATGGCTATGCAAAGCAATGTGTTTTGGATAAATGACCAGTGCAGAGTGTTTGTTTTGTATCGGACACTACAATGTTTGGGCCTCTTCTCATTTCATTTTTACTCACAATATCAATTAGAGAAAATCATTTTATTGTTAAGAAGAGTTGTCCTCCAATGGGCTTTGGTTGTGACATTACTACACACATCAATGACAGCCACTGAATTCTCAAATAATTTCTCACTTGTCTTATTAACGCCGGTCTCTTCTTATATATTTATTCAACTATTATTAGTAGTCCCATGAACTGCTACGTTCCTCAAATCTGCCTTTAATGGTTCTAAGATTAAGTTGATAACAAGCGCAAGGCTTAGACAAAGGGGCCGATTCCGATTCGGGCCGGAAATCTCTCCGACCGAGCCGGACCCGGAGAGATATCCGACCGAATCGGACCCGTGCAGCCCGACCGAACGAGTACGATGCGCACGTATGCCATCGGACTCGAGTCGGTCAGACTCCCATTGAAGTCAATGGGAGCCTGTCGCACTAACGCGCGACGCGGGCTCCCATTGACTCAATGGGCGCGAGGCGGACAAGTGCGCCCTCTACAGCGTGTACGCGGCAAGCGATTCGCGCCGTACACGCACAGGTAGGGGGACCCATGGCTCCCCCCTGTGTGCGACTCGCGCAGCTACGCGTACAGGGGGGTCCGACACGGACCCCCAAAGTACGGCTCCGACAGCTCTTTCGAGCCGGAGTGTGCGGCTCGGTCGGACTGCTCGCGGCGCGCATCGTATTTACCCGGCCGGGGAACGTCTCCATTGCGCGGTGCGAGTCGAGTCCGTGCAAGTCGAGTCCGTGCGGTTGGAGCCGGGATCGAGTCGGTCGGAGCGGTCGGGACGCCCGGACGAGTCGGTCGGCGATTTCGCATCGTACTCGCTCGTCCGGACGCGCGTATGGATCGGTCGGGTAATAGGGCTCCGAATCGGATCCGGTTAAGCCAAATCCGATTCGGAGCCCTACCGGCCAAGATCGGAATCGGCCCCAAAGTGTTTTCCCTTTTATTTACAAGTTATTAGGGGCCCTTCAGCCCGGACTTGGCTCGTTTGCACCAATAAATACAAACGGATTAGCAATTTTCTAATCCGGGAAAATATGTGTTTTCCTTTTCCTTATTACTCAATTTCTAAATATAAAAAGAGATATTAACAGCATATATTAATACAATACAAAACGTAGTCACAAGATATCCTAAGAAAAAAAATATCTGAAGCCTTGGACACTTCTGGTTTATCTGAGCAACAAAACTTGAGCGCTCTCTAACAAAGAGTGTCCATAGTGGGCTCAGGAGGGCTGGATTCATGCCAAATTTTGGGAAAAACCACGAACTTTCAAAAAGAGTTCCATTCAGTTTCAATGCCTGCAAAGGTATCTTATATATAGCACCTATAAGCTCTGGTAACATAACCCAACTCCCGCGGCCCACTTTAAAGCAATCAGATCGCACAACATAGTCTAATAATGGCACCAATAATCAATATCCTGAAGGCCATTATCGCCCAAAGTGACCCAGACCAAAGGCAGGGCTGTTTAATAACATGGGGCTGCACAGAGCCACCCAGGGACCCCGTGCGAGTTCAGAGGCCTTCATCCCGCCCCGGCTGTAAACATCTGTTCTTTGCACGACTTGCCTGGAGAAGTAAACTCAAAATTAGAAAAGTGAAACTACCTGCACCCCATTACAAATTGCTAATGTACAACACAACACTGGTGGATTCATAGCGCCAGTAGTGTAGATGAAATTTTGGCACCTGCCAGTATGTGCTCTTTACACTTTGTGCTTTATGGGGGAAGAAATGGATTTGTAGTTTCGTACACTTGATTCAACTTAGCTTATGTGCAGTAGCACTTGACGATGGGGAAACCAGACCACAGGACAATCGCAGACTAGGGTGGCTGCGTTACACACTACACGGGGCAGCGTGCAGTCACTTGAATTTTTTGTTGTTGCAGATTTATATAGCGCGAATGCGACCCGTAGGTATTGGAGCGCTTTACATGAGCACCAGTTACGTTACACAATGGAGAATCAGTAAATCCCACCAAGTGTTAGACGAGGCAGGCGGTCTCGGAGGTGCCAAGCGGCCCCGTGCCAGGGGCCACTCCTCCACTCACCGCAGTCCGCCCTCTGGGCTCCTGGGCCCGTACGTACCCAGGTAAACGTGAAACTCTAAATCCCAGAATGCAGTGCTGCTGGCCACAGAGCTCTGACTTACGTCACAACTATTATCCGACCCGGGACAGGACAGGAGTTTGAACCCCTGCAAATTCAACCAGCATTTAATGTGTCCGAGGCCCAATTGAGCAATATCAAACCGTGTAATGACAACAGCTATTGTTTACAATGCTTAGAAACAGACGTGAGGCACTATACAAAAACAGTTAGTATGCCGGGTGCATTCAGACTACATGCACCTGGCACGCACTCCGTGTGCACTGGGCCCACACCGTAATGTTGAAGGTGTCATAGATGACACAGGAACCACGGCCGGCGTGCCGTCCCCCTGCATCACTTTATCAGGGTAATAAAACACGGCGGACTCCGTTACAAAGGCTGAAGAATTCCTTGGAGTACCTTATACCCACAGGGCCGGAGTGTTTAGTCCTGGAGGTGCACAAGAACAAAGGCGAGACACTGTGAGCGTCGGCAGTAGCCATATCAGATAGGATCTACGTTGGCTCAGCACCTGGGATTAGCAGCTGAACCCTGCACAGCCCTGCACACTGTCCCCACAGTAGCCAACAGGTCCAGACACCCCATGTCTCACCACTCAAGGAGTCAATACACGAGGAGGGGGCACCTCACGGAGTGACATTACCCGGTACCTGCTCACATTTCCATCTTGTGGTCGGAAGCGCAGCCGCCAAGCCCCGCCGCCAGACAACTATATTACATTTTGGGTTGTTTGCACTCCACGGGGGCTCCTTCTGGGGCTACTGTTGGAAGACAAAGGCGCCCCTGTGAACCGTCTGCAGAGGCCCGGGGCCAGGACATACAGGTCTGGGGGCACGGGCATGTCTCAAAGGCCGCAAAGTACATCAAAGACAAACAATGATGTGTAAAAAACTTTAGACAATAAAAACAAATCAATCAGGTTTACAACTTGTCGCGAGAGCGCACATTTTATACAAACAAGCATTTTCAATGCAATAGGACTCGCATTTACGCGAGACCTATTGCATTGCAAACGGTAGTGCGGGTGAGCGTGGGGCAGGGGGGTGAGAGGGCATGAACAACGGGAGTGTGGGGGGGAAAGAAGGCACGGACTGCGGGAGGGGGGGCAGGGGAAGAAAATAGTGCTCACAATCTAAATAACACATACCGTGCAACACTTGAAGTAAAGGGGCCAGTAGCCATGGAAGGATACAAATGACGACATGGCCGTCATAAGGAGGGACTAACATGCCTATAAACCAATCGGAAGGCAGCATTTAGAAAGGACAAAGACACAAGCCAATGAGAAAGATGGGCGGGGCTTTCCTCACGTAGTCTACTACCACAGATCAACCCCCGAGCAGCGCTTGCGCGCTGGCTCAGGGCTCAACCTAAAAAGGAATTAATGATGATAGTTCAAGATCCAAGGTGCTGCATTACAAGACAGGGATGCGTGTTATTGTGAAAATATATGGGGCTTATTTACAAGCCCCTTACGCCGCTGGTGCGTAACTTTTTCACATTTTAAAAGTGACGCACCAGCCGCGCAAGGGGCTTGTAAATAAGCTCCTATGAGTACAGATTTGTTTTAAACGGAAATGTCTCCTTTTGTGTAATTTTTTAACACTGCATTTTATGACATTATAGGACAAATATTGCTGACAAACACACTAACCTGCACGATCACGCTGTTATCAATCACCCACATTATTCACACTTCAGTCATACACATCGAGGCTTCTTTTACATGCTAATGCTATAAAACTGTAGTTATTCTTCTGAGTTGCCCAAGAGCAAACCGTTTGAACTGTGCGAAATTGGAATTTGTTGAGCAACCTTTACTAAAGGCATACAGAAATATTTTGCAAACTTCATAAAGTTTAGGAAGATTGCCTCCTCCTTGCCAAAATCGTAAGGTTTGTTTGCAACAGTTTTGCTCCGTGTTATTTATATGCAGGCTAATATATTTCATCAAAGTATAAATGAGGTATGCAGTTCCACGTGTAAGAAGACTAAGAGAAATGGTTCCAAGGAAAGGAATATGCTCCAATAGGCACGGGTCCTCACACACTGGAATGGGTGTCATCCTTCATCATTGGCTAGCTCCTTGTTGGGCAGGCGCTGCAATGTCCGACGGATTTTTTTTTAAATAGTCATATGGTGAAGTGAGGATTGGTGGGCTAAAAAATGTAGTGTAGAATGGTGACACGAGTGAGTTAAAATAGGTGAGGTGACACTCAAAATAAATTTAATGAATGAGATCACTGGACTAATTAAAAAAGCATTGGCTACCTTGGGATCTAATGGTACTAGATAGCTTCGTGAATTAATTGGTCAACATGTTCTGGCCTGGATTCGATAAAACCATCCTGGAATACAAAGACAGACAAAATCTATATGTATGCATATTTGTCAATCATAAATAAACAGTTTTGAACAAGGCATGTGAAGCAACTATCAACAGCATTCCCCAAGTGACATATACAAAAAAACACGACATGGAATTGACACCACCGAACATACATAATAACATGACTAAAATGAGACCACTCTGTGTGGAGAACTTGGTATATTGACGTAAAGTAACTCTGACTCACCCAATTAGGGTAATGGTTCAGGACCCATGAGTAAAAAAGCAGAAAGAACGCCAATTAGCGTCCTAGGGGAGGAGGGTGTAAGTTTTAAATTGGGCTCATCTTACCCTGGAGATAAGGAAATGCTCCGGTTTCGTGAGGTACGTGGAACGGCGTCCACCTCGAGAACTACCATGGCTCTGCTTCCTCGAAGGGAAGCAAGCAAGGCAGGGTGGGGTCTATTTAAGCGTGGCTGGAACGCGTTCGTGGGGAGTTGCCTTACTTGTCTACAGTGCATTGTTTGTGAATATGGGTGCAAGGAAGCAGAGCCAGGGTAGGTCTTGTGGTGGATGCCGTTCTGCGTCCATGTAAGTATCCCTCACGAGACCGGAGCGTTTCCTTAACTCCACGGGGCAAAGTCATGCAATGGGGTGGGGCGCACCTCCCCCGTCCTGCAGCCACAGATGGCCTTGGGAACAGCTACCCACCAGGGCTGGCTCCTGCTATGTCCCGGGATGACCTCCCCCGGGACACAGTTGTTTGCTGTGGCTTGGCGGGAGCTTGAAATGCTTTTGGTTGCTGGAAGTGGAATAGACTTGCTTTCAGATACAGGGAGCTGCATGTTTAGCAGCTCTCTATGTCTGAAAGCAATGCCTGCTCCAGCAGGAGGCAGGGAGCCGGCATGAACTGCAGGGGCCTTGAGGCTCCCCCCTCAGTCCCGGTGAACAGCAAAGAGAGGCAGAATAAAGGTCAGAAACGAGCAAACAGAGACAGAATAAAGATTAGAAAGAAGCAAGATAGGGGGGCTTGGCTAGCGCCCAAGGGAAATGGCGGCTGGTCCCTGACTCTCCCGGGGCGGCGGTGTCGGCGGCGGACCTGCCGCGCAGCATATCACCTGCAGAGGCATCCAGAACGGCTGCGTGTAATGCGTTAATGGAGCTGCATAAGATGAAACGACTTTGAAGCACCAAATCACCATGTAAGCAGCGTTTCTCTCCCTTTTGCGCATCGGAGCGGTTTCGTCACCTGAACGGCCGCCATTTTGATCGCGCACTGTGAGGAAATCCAAACGCGCATTCCAATATGAGGATTTTATCGCGCACTTCATCTATACAAATTTAATTTCCTCAATCTTCTAAAGACTCTGCCTGAAGGTAATTACATTGCCCATTAATTGCCACAGACCTATAATTTTGGACTCTTTAAATATTACATATTATCGAGTGCTGTTACCTGTGGCAGTTCCTACTAACATGTGAAACCTCAGCATCACACAGCAAGTTGAATTTTTCGGAGGAAGTCAGTCACAATCTATGGTCTTTCTTGCTTTAGTAGACCAGAAAATATTTTTTTTGAAAATTTAGGATATAATTGCTATCCCCTAATCATACTCGTTATAATATTTTCTACCATAGGTTTGGTTTATTGTGTGGCAATGTCTTTGAATGGGACTTTACAGATCTCTCTCCTCTCTGTATTTCATTAGCTTTTAGTTGCGCATGGAGGGTCTGCGCATTGTGTGCTCTGATACTATGTACAAGTAAGCGACAAGTGTGTGAAGTTTTCTTTGCGTGCTGCAGAGGTGCTCTCATGCTACATCAGTGAGGGAATGTAACGGAGCACCCTTACCTTGTTCATTTTGAGCCCTTGGGATATCATTGATACGTAAGAGGAGTCTACATCAGGAATAACTCTTTTTTATAAGATACTTACACCTTTCCTGCTCAAGTGCATGGGTAAACTACTTAAAGTCTTATCTCATTCATTGCCTCGAACACGGAAATTGTCAACTCGTTCTACGCCTCGGTCATATTTTAATTCAATGGAGGATTCAACAAATACATCTCCTAAAGGTGCCATGGCCTCTGCCATCACGGCTTCTACTGGCAGTACTAAAGCACCAAGCAAACGTTTGAAAAAAGATCCTCCTTCTCCACCCAAACAACCCCCCTCAGTATCTTTAGACCTATTACTCGAGCAAATCAGAGCTCTTCGTCCATTTGTCAAGGAAACTAACTCTAAACTACAAGTTATAACTGACAGATGGGAAAGCTTGGAAGACAGAGTCACCACGGTGGAACAGAATATTGAATCTCTATCCTCCTCTGGCATCAAAATGGAGGCCCTTCACTCTCAAGTATCGACGCTCCAAAAACAAGTTGAAAATCTCGAAAATAGGAACAGGAGGAACAACCTACGCATTTATGGACTGCCAGAAAATTCCGAAGGCTCGGATCCCATCACGTTCTTCAAATTGTTTATTCCAAAGGTTCTCAATTTACCTCAAGATACTCTTCTCAACATCCAACGGGCTCATAGACTGGGTCCTCCTCCTACAATGACTTCCTCCACCATGAGGAAACCAAGAGGTTTTAGCCTATATTTTCTAGAGTACACTGATTTGCTCAAAGTTTTGTCAGCTGCTAGAGCTATCAATCGCATTACTTGGTTAGGTAATCCTCTGTTCTTCTCTCAGGATTACTCAAAGCCCACAGCTGACAGACGCAGACATTTTTTGGCAATGAGACCGCATCTTCGTTCCATCGGTGCACGATATGGCCTCTTTCACCCATGCCTTTTTAAGGTGACTGTTAACAATAAGACTACTACGTATGAAGATCCCATAAAACTGAAGAGCTTTCTCAATTCATGCAACACGGAGTCTATGGACACATACTTGACGCATAATAAGTAGTTGCTCATGTTTTAGTTTTGCTTGCATTCTCTTGTGAAACTTGTTTCATATGTGTTGTAAAGTCATCCTGTGCCCTGGGCACCCCCCAACGTTTTGCTGACTGGAACTGGTGGTAACTGACTCTGACTGACCCTGGGCTCTGTCTAACTAGGCCCAGGGCCAGTGCCAAGCTGAAAGGAACACATTAGAATACAGTTAAGACACCCAACATACACTAGGGTACACTACAGGATGGTGGGGTACCCCTGTAATTGGCATGACCTACCCCATAAGCCCCTAGTATATATTAGGGCAGGGGATTGAAACTACCTAGAAGTCCCCAGTATCCTGGGGCATGGCAGTTTAGAGGCCAGCAGCCTTTTTGCACTTGCATGTGTGCACTGCTGAAGCCTGTGGTCAGTTTAAAAGCAGCTCTGTGCGCCAGGATTGCTCTTAAACATGTAAATTGTGGCCAAACTCGACTTTGGGGTTTGGGGCACTTAAAACTGGTCAACCTACAATGTTTTGGGATATTAATGACCCCCAGGGTCTCCCCTAGGTATCCCAAGGGTGGGGGGTCAGATATCTATAAGGTAGACCCTTATCAAATGAGTTTATATATGCCCTGGGTTAAGTGAAATTCACATTTCACTCTCCCCATTGTGTAAAGTGCTGCCCAAATTCGACTTTGATGCTGGGGGCACTGGGCATGGGGGATCTGCAATGTTTTTACAGATTCAGCACTCCTAGGGTCTCCCTAGGTGACCTATGGGGTGGGGGTCCTGTGAAAATAAGCCAGGTACTTATAAAATATGTTTTTGTAAGTCCTGGTGCTGGAAAAATGGCCCATGTCAGTTTTCCCATTGCAAACCCCATGCCCCATAGGTTAACATGGGGGAAAGCTATTAAACAATAACTTCTGATAGGAGAGGGATAAAGATTCCATTCAAAGACTCACTAGAATGGTATTGATAAATCCTACAATAGGATGTTATTGAATTTTTCCCAAAGTGAACAGACAAGAAGTTATAACACTTTCTTAGTTTTAGTTCCAGATCCAGCCTTCCAGTGCTCTGCCCTGATTGGTCAGAGTTAAGGGGATTAGCCAGCCTGCCTGAAGAGGTGATAAAGACCCCATGGGGCCATCCAGATGGACTGGGAGGGCAGTGAGCAGTTCTGCAAGAATGCCATGCCAGGGGGAGGGGTCATAAACAATGAGCTTCAAAGGGGCAGAGCCCAGAGCAGTGTCATTTACAACTTTGAACCCCCACCTCAGCCAGATGGCAGGATTAAGGAAGATATGTGCAGATGTAGGGAGGAGAGGCTAGGTTAATTAGCCAACTCAGTGGGAGTGGTTAGCCAGCTCTAACCTCCTTGCTGGAAAATCAGCCATTATGGATTTGGAAGCTTTGTTGCACTCTGGGATAGAATAATGCCACACTCTGCAGGAAGGAGTCACTCAAGTGGGAAGTTACCCTACTCCTATTGGTGAAGCTTGACCTCCTGGATGACCCAGAGACTGTGGAATAAGTATCTGAGAGAGGCCCAGCCCCTCAGATCTGCTGCTTGAAACTGAAGAAAGCAAGACTGGCCCTGCTGAAAAGTTCTGCTGTGCAAAGACTTCTAAGGCCTGACCTCTGGAGACTGCACCCCCTGAAACTACAGCTTTGTGGACTAACTGTGCTGAGTAAAAGAAGTCAAGAGTGGACTCCCTGCAAGCTACAGGTTAACAGAGCTCATCTGGCCCCTCACCACCAAGAATCATCAACCTGGGGAGCTACCAGTGGATTTGTAAGGGTGACGTCCAGTGCATTGTGTGAATTGAAGTCCTCAACTTTCAAGGACCATCTTGGAGCTTCCAGACCCTAGGAGTAAGTTTGAGACACTTTGGGACCCTTTGAGGAACTTCAGGAAGAAGTTCAAGAAATTTGGGGAACTTTGGAGGAACTTTGAAAAAAAAGCTCCATAGGGGGACCGACTCATCCTGGTCAGCCAAGCCGCCTGCCTTCAACCGCGAGCCGGCCAAGCCCATCAGGTTCGTCCCGCTAAAAGCTCCATCGCATCGACTTCCAGAGATTGACCGGGACTAGAGAAAATCTGAAGCCGGCGAACCCTCACCGGATTCGGCTACATGAGGAGCATCGAGAGACCCCGCGAGAAAAAGCTCCAGAAAAGCTTCTAAGTCTGCTCGTAGAAAAGCCGACCGGGAGCAACCGCGAGAGCCAAGCCGCCTATCTTCCCTCGTGTGTCGGCCTGGATTTCTGCATTGCCCCGCTGAAGCGATCTTGAGAAATTTTCTAAGTCCGCTCCAGGGAAGTTTACCGGGACCTCGTCACAAGTCAAGCCGGCGAACCCTCACCGGATCCGGACTGGCTGGGAGCTTCGAGGGGCCTCGCGAGAAAAAGCTCCAGAAAAGTTTCTAAGTGTGAAGGTAAAAACTTTAACCGGTACCTTCCGAGGGTGGTAGCCGCTCAGGGCTCCATCGCGGTCGGCCTGAAACTTTGACTTTGGCCCGGTCTATCGCGAGCCTATGTCCCAATATGGTGCTATATGCTTCTAAGTGCTATATTTTATTTAAACTTTGAAAATTCATATCTCCGGTTCCCTACATTGGATTTTTGTCGTTTTGGTGTCATTTTAAAGATAAAAATATTTCCTATTTTTATAAATTGGTGTTGGATTTTTATTATGAGTTGTGTCTTAGTTATTTACTGAATTGGTGTTTTTAAATGCTTTACATACCTGTCTTTGAAGTTAAGCCTGCCTGCTCGCAGCCAAGCTACCAAGGGTTGAGCATAGGATTATATTTCTAAGACCTATGCTGGGTCCTATCAAGTGTTTGTGGTCTTATTACTAGTGGCAGACCTACGTTTGCCCCTACCAATAACCCACTTTCCAACATTTGGTGCTCAGCGGTGTGGATGTGGACTTGTGTTTAAAAAGTACACCTTTCAGTGAATGAATTAAGATTATAAAAATCCTCTAAATTGCCTTAGAACAAAACTTTTGAGTTTGATTTTTGGAATTTGGACTAGACTGTTTTTAATCCATTGTTTTGATTTTTCCAAATTGTTCTAAGTCTATTGTGCCTAGTGTTGTGACCCAAAACTAGGGAACCATGGAGTTGGACATGGCTAAACTGTCCCAGTTTAAGTTGGCTGAGCTTAGGGAACAGTGTAGGCTTAGGGGGCTGCCTGCTTCCAAGAGGTATAGGAAGGCAGGGTTGTTTCAGTTTATACAAGCCCATGACCAGGCAGCTGAGGAGAATCAAGGGGGGGGTAGAGGGTGTCCCCCCAACATCATCCCAGGAGAGGAGGATGATGTTATCCATGTGATCCATTATAACTAGTGTAAGCCAACAGAATCCTGATGGTGGGAGTGGGGAAGGGTCCCTTACTCAGGTACCATCACTGTCCCTTGCAGAGAGACAGCTTAAGGCGCAATTAGAGTTGATTGCCCTAGAAAAGGAGAAATTGGAACTAGCTAAGAGAACATGGGAGAGGGAGGAGTTGAGAAGAAATGGTGGCAGCGACAACGATGAAGATTTTGAAATGCACAGGGGTGGTCCTGATCACAAATTTCCCAAGGGTATTGTGCCCAAGTACACTGAGGGGGATGACATTGACAAATGGCTTGCAGCTTTTGAGAGGGCCCTTAAGATGAGTAGGGTCCACTCTAGGTATTGGGGTGCACTCCTGTGGGAGTTGATTCCAGTAGCTGGGAGGGATAGGCTACTGACCCTGCAGGGAGAGGATGCAGAATCATACCAGCAGATGAAAGCCTGCTTAGTCAAGAGGTTTGGTCTGAGGCCAGAGCTGTACAGGGTGAAGTTTAGGAACACCCAGAAATTGAGTTCCAAGTCTTGGATAGACTTTGTGGATGTTTCAGTGAAGGCACTGGAAGGCTGGATTTGTGGTAACAAGGTGAGCACTTATGAGGGATTGTATAATTTGTTTTTGAAAGAACACATTTTGACTCATTGTGCAGAAGAGAAGTTACGCCAGTATCTAGTGGACTCTAAGCTGACAGACCCCAGAGAGCTGGGGAAGCAGCTGATGAGTGGATGAGAACCCGGGTTTCCATACAGCACCAGGGGGTGACCAGAAGAAAGGAGGACAGGTCCCTCCCCAGGGGAAAGCCCAAGGGAAAGAAGGTCAAAATCAGAAAGAGTCCTCTAAAGACCCACAAAAACCTGCGCAAGGAGGGGGGCCCCGAGCCAACCCACATTCAAAGGGAGGGGTATCAGGGAAAGCCTGGTAGGTTCTTTGATCCCTCAAAGGTGGGTAAGTGCTTTGACTGTAACCAGCCAGGGCACAAGCAGGGAGATGCTGTCTGCGCTAAGAAGCTCCCCTAAGGGGCCATCCACAGGGATTGCCAGTGTGAGTGTAGGGGTGGAGAGTGGTACACCAGAAGGGGGTATTCCAGTAGTGGCAGCAACCTTAGTGTCCCTGGGTGGGGTGAATATTGCAACCCTTGATGCCTTACCTCCAAATATGGATAAGTACAGGCAGAGACCTAAAGTGAATGGGACTGAGGTTGAGGCTATCAGAGACACTGGGGCTAGTGTAACTATGGTCCTGGCTGAGCTGGTGCCTCCAGAGAGGGTGATACCTGGTGAGTTTCACCAGGTGACTTATGCAGACAGCACTACCAAAATCCATCCCATGGCTGTGGTGGATTTGGAATGGGGAGGTGTGACAGGCCCTATGAAGGTAGCTGTGTCAAAGGTGCTCCCAGTCCAGTGTTTACTGGGCAATGACCTTGAAGCCTCTGCGTGGTCAGAGGTGGAGAGAGGACTCCATATGAAAATATTGGAGCTCCCTGAGTGGGTATGTGCTGTGACTAGGTCACAGACTAGCCAGAAGGAGGGGCTGGACACTTGGACCCTGGAACAAAGGGCCAAGCATCCATGGACAAGAGTACTGGGCCTGGTGAGCCAGCCCAGGGAACTCCAGAGGTGCAGGCAGAATCTAACCCTGATGGGGAGGATCTGGCCTCTGAGGGAGGGACTCCATCCCTGCCAGAGCTGTCAGATTTGGCAGAACTGACAGGAGCAGGTGGACCCTCCAGAGAGGAGTTCAGTGGGGGACAGCGTGACTGTCCCACCCTTGAGAGCTTGAGGCGGATTGCCTCTAAGCAAGAGGAAGGGGATGACAGTGGGTTTCATAGAATCTACTGGGAAGATGGACTGCTTTATACTGAGGCCAGAAACCTCAAGGAGGGGGCCACCAGGAGGTTGGTGGTGCCCCAGAAGTACAAAGAGTTCATCCTGACTTTGGGTCATGATATCCCCTTGGCAGGACATTTGGGACAGACAAAGACATGGAACCGGTTGGTGAACCATTTCTACTGGCCCCATATGTCTGAAAAGGTAAAGGAGTTTTGCAGCTCCTGTGTCACCTGTCAGGCCAGTGGCAAGGCAGGGGGCAAGACAAAGGCTCGCCTAATACCACTGCCAGTGGTTGGGGTTCCTTTTGAAAGGGTGGGGATGAACCTTGTTGGTCCCCTGGACCCACCTACTGCATCAGGGAATAGGTATATCTTAGTGGTAGTTGACCATGCCACTAGATACCCTGAAGCCATACCTCTGAGAACCATTGATGCTCCTGCGGTGGCTAGAGCACTGCTTGGTGTGTTCACCGGAGTTGGGTTTCCAAAAGAGGTGGTGTCAGATAGGGATCACTGACAGAATATCGATGAGAAGAATATCGACCTACAAAAATATCGAGGTAAAAATATAGAATGCCAAAATATCGAATCCCTATCTACAAACAGGTAAGTACAAAAATATCGAATCCAAAATATAGTTGTAAAAATATAGTTAGTCAAAATATCGAAATTTTTAAATATCTTAAAAGTAATGTAAAATTAATGAAATAATATATATAATTAACTAAAACATACTTAAAAATACTTAAATAACTTTAAAATTAATAAATAATTAATGTAAGTTAAAAAAAATAAACATACATTTTTATTTTTTAATTCATATATATATTAACGTAATATTTATAAAAAATATTCAATATTTTTAGCGTAGGATAGCGGGAGGGTAAAATTTACTATTACCACTCCAGTGAGTGCAACAGTAGGGAAAGCATTGGATAGCGGGAGGGTAAAAATTACTATTCCCACTTCAGTGAGTGCAACAGTAGGGAAAGCGTTGGATGGCGGGAGGGTAAAAATGACTATTCCCACTCCAGACAGTGCAACAGTAGGGAAACGTTGGATAGCGTAGGGGTAAAAATTACTATTCCCACTCCAGAGAGTGCAACAGTAGGGAAAGCGTTGGATAGCGGGAGGGTAAAAATTACTATTCCCACTCCAGAGAGTGCAACAGTAGGGAAAGCGTTGGATAGCGGGAGGGTAAAAATTACTATTCCCACTCCAGTGAGTGCAACAGTAGGGAAAGCGTTGGATAGCGGGAGGGTAAAATTACTATTCCCACTCCAGAGAGTGCAACAGTAGGAAAGCGTTGGATAGCGTAGGGGTAAAAATTACTATTCCCACTCCAGTGAGTGCAACAGTAGGGAAAGCGTTGGATAGCGTAGGGTTACAAATTACTATTCCCACTCCAGAGAGTGCAACAGTAGGGAAAATAATGATTTAATATTTTAATAAAAATAAAATAATTATCAATACCAATAAAAAATTAATTAAAATTACTTACCAATTACAAAATATTTAATAATTAATTATATATACCAATAAATATTATTTCTTAAAAATTAATTACTTATTAATTATTAATTAACGAAGAATTAATTTTCAGTACCAAAAAATAATAAATAATAAAAATATACCAAGTAATAATTAATTGACAGTAAATTAATTATCAATACACCAAAATATTTTCAATAATTAATTAATTACAATTAAATTACTTCCCACCCTATTCCCCTATAAACCCACAACCCGCTACAAAGAATAAATTAACACAATTAACATAATTATCAATTAATAAATTAATAAAAATTAATTACCAATTAATAAAAATTTATTACCAATTAATAAAACTTAATTACCAAATAAGAATTAACAATAAATTAATAATCAATACCAATAAATAAAAATAAATTATTACTGAATTACAATTAAATTACTTCCCACCCTATTCCCCTATAAACCAACAACCCGCTCTGAATAATAAATTAATAAAATTAATATAATTATCAATTAAAAAATTAATAAAAATTAATTACCAATTAATAAAAATTAATTACCAATTAATAATTAATTAACAATGAATTATTTATCAATGCCAATAAATAAAATTAAATAATTACTTAATTACATTTAAATTACTTCCCACCCTATTCCCCTATAAACCCACAACCCGCTACAGAACTAAAACGCAAAATTAAATTAAATATAATTAATAATTCCTAAAAATTAATATTTAATTTACTATAATTAAATTGCTTCCCACCCTATTCCCCTATAAACCCACAACCCGCTACACAATTAAATTACGCAAAAACTAAATAACATAAAATTCATTACTTTAAAAAAATTAGAAAAAACATACATTACAAAAATAATACATACTTTTAACACATATACTAACACTTAAAACACTATAAAAAAATAGATATTTTTAACAACTATATTATGACTGTCGATATTTTGACAATCGATATTTCTTACCTGAATTTCGATATTCTTAACCACTATATTTTGGCAATTCGATATTCTGTCCATTCTATATTAAAAACACGATATTTTGTCAATTCGATATTAAAAATTCGATATGGGCACGAACTTCCTGTCCAGCTATCTGACTGCTATGTGGGATGAGTGTGGTGTCAACTACAAGTTCACCACCCCCTATCACCCACAAGCAAATGGTCTTGTTGAGAGATTCAACAAAACCCTGAAGGTCATGATAAATGGGTTGTCAGAGAAACTCAGGAGGAGATGGGATGTTCTCCTCCCATGCTTACTGTTTGCCTACAGGGAGGTGCCACAGAAAGGGGTTGGTTTCAGTCCCTTTGAGTTGGTGTTTGGACACCATGTGAGGGGGCCATTGAGCCTGCTAAGAGAGTCTTTAGAGAAGCCTCTTAAAGAAGCAAAGGACAATGTGCTTGATTATGTGCTAGGCCTGAGATCTAGAATGGCAGAGTACATGTACAAGGCAAACAGGAAACTGGAGGCCAGCCAGGAGCTCATGAAGCACTGGTATGATCAAAAGGCTACCATGCCTGAGTATACTCCAGGACAATTGGTGTGGGTGTTGGAGCCTGTAGCTCCCAGGGCCCTCCATGACAAGTGGAGTGGGCCCTATCCAATCTTAGAAAAGAAGGGTGAGGTTACCTATTTGGTTGACCTTGGCACCCACAGGAACCCTCATAGGTTCCTGCATGTGAATAGATTGAAACCCCACCATGACAGGGCAGACATGACCATGTTACTGGTCACTGATGAGGGTGTGGAGGAGGAAACTGAGCCTGTGCCCGACCTCCTCTCCACTAATGTGCAAGATGGGTCAGTGGAGGGGTGATACTCTCTCCCAAGTTGACAGACCAGCAGCACAGAGACTGTAAGCAAGTGCTGGAGCAGTTTGCTGGCCTGTTCTCTTTGACCCCAGGCATCACTGAGTGGTGTGTGCACCACATTGACACTGGTGACAGCCTACCTGTCAAAAATAAACTGTACAGGTTGTCTGACCATGTCAGAGCCAGCATTAAAGCTGAGGTTGCTAAGATGCTGGAATTGGGGGTAATTGAACCGTCTGAGAGTCCATGGGCCAGTCCAGTGGTGCTGGTACCCAAACCTAATCCTCAGGGGGGACCCAAGGAGTTAAGGTTCTGTGTGGACTACAGAGGATTGAATGCAGTCACAAAGACTGACGCTCACCCTATACCTAGAGCTGGTGAGCTCATTGACAGGTTAGGGGCTGCTAACTACCTGAGTACTTTTGATTTGACTTCAGGGTACTGGCAGATTGCCCTCACTGATGGAGCAAAGGAGAGGTCAGCATTCTCCACACCAGAGGGACATTATCAGTTCAAGGTAATGCCCTTTGGCTTAAAGAATGCACCTGCCACCTTCCAAAGGTTGGTGAACAGGGCCTTGTCTGGGTTGGAACAGTTCAGTGCAGCTTACCTGGATGATATAGCTGTATACAGTTCTACCTGGGGGATCACTTAAGCCACCTAAGGGAAGTGCTTCAGGCCATGCAGCAGGCAGGCCTGACTATTAAGGCAAGCAAGTGCCAAATAGGGCAGAGTTCTGTGGTGTACCTGGGCCACCTGGTAGGTGGGGGCCATGTACAGCCTCTCCAAGTTAAAATCCAAACTATTTTGGATTGGACAGCACCTGTTACCCAGACTCAGGTCAGGGCATTCCTTGGACTGACAGGGTACTATAGAAGGTTTGTTCAAAATTATGGGACCATTGTGGGGCCCCTAACAGAACTGAGTTCTAAAAAGAGGCCCAAGAAGGTTATTTGGACCCCAGAGTGTCAGAAGGCTTTTGACACTCTGAAAGCTGCTATGTGTTCAGCACCAGTGTTACTGGCCCCTGACTACACAAAAGAATTTGTAGTTCAGACAGATGCTTCAGAGCAAGGGATTGGGGCAATGTTGTCACAGCTAAATGAAGGGGGCCTTGATCAGCCAGTTGCCTTTATTAGCAGGAGGCTTCTTCCCAGAGAGCAGAGATGGAGTGCCATTGAGAGAGAGGCTTTTGCTGTGGTGTGGTCACTGAAAAAGTTGAGACCATATTTGTTTGGGACTCACTTTTGTGTTCGAACTGACCACAGACCTCTCAGATGGCTCATGCAGATGAGAGGGGAGAATCCCAAGCTGTTAAGGTGGTCCATTTCCCTACAGGGAATGGACTTTACAGTGGAACACAGACCTGGGGTTGCCCATGCTCATGCAGATGGACTTTCCAGGTTTTTCCACTTAGCTGAGGAGGACTACCAGGGTGTAGGTTAGTAACCCCTCACCTTTCATTTGGGGGGGGGCTATGTTGTAAAGTCATCCTGTGCCCTGGGCACCCCCAACTTTTTGCTGACTGGAACTGGTGGTAACTGACTCTGACTGACCCTGGGCTCTGTCTAACTAGGCCCAGGGCCAGTGCCAAGCTGAAAGGAACACATTAGAATACAGTTAAGACACCCAACATACACTAGGGTACACTATGGGATGGTGGGGTACCCCTGTAATTGGCATGACCTACCCCATAAGCCCCTAGTATATAATAGGGCAGGGGATTGAAACTACTTAGAAGTCCCCAGTATCCTGGGGCATGGCAGTTTAGAGGCCAGCAGCCTTTTTGCACTTGCATGTGTGCACTGCTGAAGCCTGTGGTCAGTTTAAAAGCAGCTCTGTGCGCCAGGATTGCTCTTAAACATGTAAATTGTGGCCAAACTCGACTTTGGGGCACTTAAAACTGGTCAACCTACAATGTTTTGGCATATTAATGACCCCCAGGGTCTCCACTAGGTATCCCAGGTGTGGGGGGTCAGATATCTATAAGGTAGACCCTTATAAAAATGAGTTTATATATGCCCTGGGTTCTCTACCCATTGTGTAAAGTGCTGCCCAAATTCGACTTTGATGCTGGGGGCACTGGGCATGGGGGATCTGCAATGTTTTTACAGATTCAGCACCCCTAGGGTCTCCCCTAGGTGACCTATGGGGTGGGGGTCCTGTGAAAATAAGCCAGGTACTTATAAAATATGTTTTTGTAAGTCCTGGTGCTGGAAAAATGGCCCATGTCAGTTTTCCCATTGCAAACCCCATGCCCCATAGGTTAACATGGGGGAAAGCTATTAAACAATAACTTCTGATAGGAGAGGGATAAAGATTCCATTCAAAGACTCACTAGAATGGTATTGATAAATCCTACAATAGGATGTTATTGAATTTTTCCCAAAGTGAACAGACAAGAAGTTATAACACTTTCTTAGTTTTAGTTCCAGATCCAGCTCTTCCAGTGCTCTGCCCTGATTGGTCAGAGTTAAGGGATTAGCCAGCCTGCCTGAAGAGGTGATAAAGATCCCCTGGGGCCAGCCAGATGGACTGGGAGGGCAGTGAGCTGTTCTGCAAGAATGCCAGGCCAGGGGGAGGGGTCGTAAACAATGAGCTTCAAAGGGGCAGAGCCCAGAGCAGTGTCATTTACAACTTTGAGCCCCCACCTCAGCCAGATGGCAGGATTAAGGAAGATATGTGCAGATGTAGGGAGGAGAGGCTAGGTTAATTAGCCAACTCAGTGGGAGTGGTTAGCCAGCTCTTACCTCCTTGCTGGAAAATCAGCCATTATGGATTTGGAAGCTTTGTTGCACTCTGGGATAGAATAATGCCACACTCTGCAGGAAGGAGTCACTCAAGTGGGAAGTTACCCTACTCCTATTGGTGAAGCTTGACCTCCTGGATGACCCAGAGACTGTGGAATAAGTATCTGAGAGAGGCCCAGCCCCTCAGATCTGCTGCTTGAAACTGAAGAAAGCAAGACTGGCCCTGCTGAAAAGTTCTGCTGTGCAAAGACTTCTAAGGCCTGACCTCTGGAGACTGCACCCCCTGAAACTACAGCTTTGTGGACTAACTGTGCTGAATAAAAGAAGTCAAGAGTGGACTCCCTGCAAGCTACAGGTTAACAGAGCTCATCTGGCCCCTCACCACCAAGAATCATCAACCTGGGGAGCTACCAGTGGATTTGTAAGGGTGACGTCCAGTGCATTGTGGGAATTGAAGTCCTCAACTTTCAAGGACCATCTTGGAGCTTCCAGACCCTTGGAGTAAGTTTGAGACACTTTGGGACCCTTTGAGGAACTTCAGGAAGAAGTTCAAGAAATTTGGGGAACTTTGGAGGAACTTTGAAAAAAAAGCTCCATAGGGGGACCGACTCATCCTGGTCAGCCAACCGCCTGCCTTCAACCGCGAGCCGGCCAAGGCCACCAGGTTCGTCCCGCTAAAAGCTCCATCGCATCGACTTCCAGAGATTGACCGGGACTAGAGAAAATCTGAAGCCGGCGAACCCTCACCGGATCCGGCTACATGAGGAGCATCGAGAGACCCCACAAGAAAAAGCTCCAGAAAAGCTTCTAAGTCTGCTCGTAGAAAAGCCGACCGGGAGCAACCGCGAGAGCCAAGCCGCCTGTCTTCCCTCGTGTGTCGGCCTGGATTTCTGGATTGCCCCGCTGAAGCGATCTTGAGAAATGTTCTAAGTCCGCTCCAGGGAAGTTTACCGGGACCTCGTCACAAGTCAAGCCGGCGAACCCTCACCGGATCCGGACTGGCTGGGAGCTTCGAGGGGCCTCGCGAGAAAAAGCTCCAGAAAAGTTTCTAAGTGTGAAGGTAAAAACTTTAACCGGTACCTTCCGAGGGTGGTAGCCGCTCAGGGCTCCATCGCGGTCGGCCTGAAACTTTGACTTTGGCCCGGTCTATCGCGAGCCTATGTCCCAATATGGTGCTATATGCTTCTAAGTGCTATATTTTATTTAAACTTTGAAAATTCATATCTCCGGTTCCCTACATTGGATTTTTGTCGTTTTGGTGTCATTTTAAAGATAAAAATATGTCCTATTTTTATAAATTGGTGTTGGATTTTTATTATGAGTTGTGTCTTAGTTATTTACTGAATTGGTGTTTTTAAATGCTTTACATACCTGTCTTTGAAGTTAAGCCTGCCTGCTCGCAGCCAAGCTACCAAGGGTTGACCATAGGATTATATTTCTAAGACCTATGCTGGGTCCTATCAAGTGTTTGTGGTCTTATTACTAGTGGCAGACCTACGTTTGCCCCTACCAATAACCCACTTTCCAACAATATGGTTGATAATTCTTTTTTTTCCTGTTGTGACAGTTGAAGTTGCTGTTTTCTTTTTTTTGTGTCATTGTTCTGATGGATTACTAATCTCCTTTTTTCCCTTGCAGGACTTGTCTCCATGTTGTATCTCCCTTGTGTTGTGCTGCCTGTCGGTCTTGCAGTCCTTCCCGCTTCCCCATTCGGAGTCTGGATGCGTCATTGTCCCATGTGGCCTCATCTCCTCCCACCCTACACATGTCTTCGATTACTTGTAAGTTTGTCATTTGTGTTTTTTTCTTCTCTTCTCATAATAACCTCTTTTCTCTACTTATTTATACTTTTCTTTTTTCCTTTCTCTTCTTACTGTACTCTTTGTTTCTTTCTATGTTGTACTTTTTGTTCCTTTTTCTACAATGCTCTTTGTAGCTTACGATTTAATGGTCTTTACTACTCTTTCAACACTCATATGCTTATTTCCTTTTGCTATACCCTCGTCTCTCTAGTATCACATCTGTACCTATTTACCTATTTTTTTCTCTCTTTCTCTCCATTCTGTTTGATGAATATTGTATGCGGTTGGTTTCCTTCTCGATATGCTTTTCATTATCTACAGGTCTGCTATGATTGGTGAAAAACACAAACAGAATTCCCTTTTCCTTTTGTTCTAAAAAAAGGACATCTAGATCCTATTCATTTCATTAGTCAAGGCCATACACAGAAATCACATAACCAAAGCAATTTTTTCCAGGTTGCTAAATATTACAGTCATGTGCAAAAAAACATCTATAATGAAAACTCAAACATAAAAATAAATATTCGAAGGAATGTATTTTCAATTATCTTTTATTCAAATAGTTGTATAATTTATGTTATCAAATGTTTATGCAAAATAAATAAAACCATTTATATTTAAAAACATACATTCATCATTTAAAAAAAAGTACAATGTGTACAATGAAAAGAACAACTGTCGACGCGAGCGTTTCGGTGTAAAGGTGGATCATCACCTTCTTCAGGACAATAATTCAATGTTTAAAATCTAAACAAAATATAAAAACTTTATTAGATACGCAGAGGCTTATTTTTAATATCCAAACATTCCTTCGTTACATCGTTCATGATTTTTTATTTAGCAACCCAGAAATCAATACACTATTGCATGAAACATATGTGGGCCTTGAATTTGTTAAACATAGTTTTCGAATCTGTCCATGTTTAAACCTGTGATAGGTATGTTTGTTATCTACCTGTCAGGTTAGATGTCAACTCCTATTTATCTTCAAGGAGGTGTTGAGTCAATTTTTCATCAGGTTCTCGCTCAGGTAATGAGGCGAAATTATACTGTGAGAAAAGGATATTTCATAAGTATAAAACTCTTCTAAGGATATGGTATCATGTGGCAAGATCAGAGACTGCATAGAAAGACTTACCACTATATGCGTGTTGTGAACAGGGCTTTCTCATTACTTAGGGGCCGATTCCGATCTCGGCCGGTAGGGCTCCGAATCGGATTCGGCTTAACCGGATCCGATTCGGAGCCCTATTTCCCGACCGATTCGTACGCGCGTCCGGGCGAGCGAGTACGATGCATAATCGCCGACCGACTCGTCCGGGCGTCCCGACCGCTCCGACCGACTCGTTCCCGGGTCTAACCGCACCGACCGACTCGCTCGGACTCGACTCGCACCGCGCAATGGAGACGTTCCCCGGCCGGGTAAGTACGATGCGCGCCGCGAGCAGTCCGACCGAGCCGCGCACTCCGGCTCCAAAGAGCAGTCGGAGCCGTACTTTGGGGGTCCATGTCGGACCCCCCTGTACGCGTAGCCGCGCGAGTCGCACACAGGGGGGACCCATGGGTCCCCCCTACCTGTGCGTGTACGGCGCGATTTGCTTTGCCGCGTACACGCTGTAGGGGGCGCCCTTGTCCGCCTCGCACCCATTGAGTCAATGGGAGACCGCGTACGCGTTGTACGACAGGCTCCCATTGACTTCAATGGTAGTCCGACCGAATCGAGTCCGATGGCATACGTGCGCATCGTACTCGTTCGGTCGGGCTGCACGGGTCCGATTCGGTCGGAAATCTCTCCGGGTCCGGGAGAGATTTCCAACCCGAATCGGAATCGGCCCCTTAGTCTCTCGCCTGTTTCTGTCCATATACACAGGGATTCATCAATCACATCTCCAGAATTACGAGAAATCGTAACTCTGGAGATGCGCTTGAAAGCTACGCCACCCTAGAGGTGGCGTAGCGAGGCGCACCGAGGAGAAATGTTTTCATTTCTCCTCGTTATTTCCTCTTTCAATGCGTGCTGCATTCTGCAGCACGCATTGAAAGAGGAAAATGGTTGTAGTGATTGTTTTTGTGCAGGAAGGTTGCCCTTCCTGCACAAAAACAATCTCCCCACGACGCAGGCATCCTTGCACCATGGTGCAAGGGTGCCTGCGCCGGCGCATGGCTGTAGTTTGTGCGCCAGCGCAGGGGGAAGCACAAGGATGCGACATATTCTTGTAAATATGTCGCATCCCTGTGCTTTCCAAACTAACGCAGCATGGCACAGCAAAATGACTTGCTGCGCCGTGCTGCGTTAGTTAATTGTAAATCTGCCCCTAAGTGTCTTATAGTATACCAGAGCCATTAATTTAAATAATTCCCTACAGGTAAATACCCGAAACCAAGAGGGATCTTATGATATAAAAATCATTGGTGAATAGTCCTATGGAAGGGTGATTGATGAATCCCTGTGAATATGGACAGAAACAGGCGAGAGACTAAGTAATGAGAAAGCCCTGTTCACAACACGCATATAGTGGTAAGTCTTTCTATGCAGTCTCTGATCTTGCCACATGATACCATATCCTTAGAAGGGTTTTATACTTATGAAATATCCTTTTCTCACAGTATAATTTCGCCTCATTACCTGAGCAAGAACCTGATGAAAAATTGACTCAACACCTCCTTGAAGATAAATAGGAGTTGACATCTAACCTGATAGGTAGATAACAAACATACCTATCACAGGTTTAAACATGGACAGATTCGAAAACTATGTTTAACAAATTCAAGGCCCACATATGTTTCATTCAATAGTGGATTGATTTCTGGGTTACTAAATAAAAAATCATGAACGATGTAACAAAGGAATGTTTGGATATTAAAAATAAGCCTCTGCGTATCTAATAAAGTTTTTATATTTTGTTTAGATTTTAAACATTGAATTATTGTCCTGAAGAAGGTGATGATCCACCTTTACACCGAAACGCCGCGTCGACAGTTGTTCTTTTCATTGTACACATTGTACTTTTTTTTAAAATTATGAATGTATGTTTTTAAATATAAATGGTTTTATTTATTTTGCATAAACATTTGATAACATAAACTATAAAACTATTTGAATAAAAGATAATTTAAAATACATTCCTTTGAATATTTATTTTTATGTTTGAATTTTCATTATAGATGTTTTTTTGCACATGACTGTAATATTTAGCAACCTGGAAAAAATTGCTTTGGTTTATGTGATTTCTGTGTATGGCCTTGACTAATGAAATGAATAGGATCTAGATGTCCTTTTTTAGAACAAAAGGAAAAGGGAATTCTGTTTGTGTTTTTACATATATACCCATCCCTTTTCTAAGTACTAGGGTATCTCCCAAAAACCTTTGTGATTCCATACTGCTATGATTGGTGCCCTTTCTTTACTCTTATGTCAGTCTTATGTTCTTAAAGCTTATTTCCTGGAATGTCAAGGGTTTACATTCACCTATAAAGAAAAAGGGTGTTAACACACCTCGATAAATTAGGAGCAGATATTGCCTGTTTGCTAGAATCTCATTTAACAGCAGAAGAGTCAATGAAATTAAAGAGGGGTTGGGTAGGAGAGGTTTTTTATTCACCAGGAGATGGTAAACATAATGGAGTCTTGACTCTTTGTCGTAAAACGCTTCCTGTTAAATTGCTTTCACAGTGTTCTGATGATAATGGTAGATGGTTGTTCACTAAATTGTTGATGGGAAATGCTCCGATCTCTTTACTTAATATATACGCACCCACTGCTGGAGATTCCTCCTTTTGGTCATCCTTGGCTCAACAAATCACACATTGTATTGATGATAATTTTATCCTTAATGGTGATTGTAACCAAGTGTTTGACCCTTTTTAGATCGTAATTCAAAGGTCTCCTTTACACCTCACAAAGCTCATAAACTTTTTCTTCAAACTATTAAACAGCATAAACTAATAGATGCGTGGAGACTTTGTAATCCTACTCTAAGAGAATATACATTTTACTCCCCGGCTCATCATACCCAATCACATATAGATTATTTTTTTTATCTCTCACAATGTTTCCCAATCTTTAATGGCGGCAGATATTGGAACCATTCTAATATCCGACCATGCTTCCATTACCATTCAACTTGACGTTTTGCAAAAACCTAACACACCTCGGAATTGGCGTTTTAATAATGCCTTACTCTTAGATCCTACATTTACCTCCTCCTTTGTCTCATTTTCAAACAAATACTTTTTATTTAATGAATCTGATACTTTACCTTTTCATGTGGTGTTGGATGCTTACAAACAGCAGCTAGAGATTTCATCATTGGCTATGTCTCTAAAAAGCGTAAAAAATCCAAAGAATACACAAAAACCCTTCTTGACAAGATAAGGAGATTGGAACATTCTTATTACTCCTCTAAGTCCTCAAAGTGCTTATCAGAACTCATACAAGTCAAATTTCAGTTTAATAAGGAATCAACAGACAATGCTTCAACGTATTTATTAAAATCCAGTGCGAAATTTTATGGAGGTCAGAATAAAGCTGGGAAAGTGTTAGCCAATTATTTGAAAGTTAAACATAACAAACTCAATATAGATTCCATCATGGATGAACATCAAACACTGAAATTTAAAGACACTGATATTTTAAATGAATTTCTTCAATTTTATAAAACTCTTAACACATCAGAAATCCCTCCCTCAGAACATCATATTTCTCACTTTTTCTGCTATTCAACAGCCTTCTACTGCTCGACCTGATTTTACACCCTTGGAGTCTGATTTGTCACAAAAAGAACTCCTCACTGCATTACAGACACTTAAGAAAGACAAAGCCCCAGGACCAGATGGTTTCACCGTCAAGTTCTTCTCCCACTTTGCTCATTTGCTAATCCCCAAATTACATAACCTCCTAGACTCTTTTTTACATTCAGGTGAGTCTCTTGGCTCCTTTTCGGATGCTCTAATTTGTCTTATCCCAATAGAAGGCAAGGACCTAAAATTTTGCAAAAACTATCGACCAATATCCCTAGTCAATATTGACTATAAAATCTTTTCAAAAGCCTTGGCCATAAGCCTAGAATCTTTTTTTGCCTGATTTGATTGGAAGAGAACAATCTGGTTTCGTTAAAGGCCGTCTTATTACCGACAATACTCGTTTATTTTTTGATGTTTTATCCAAATCATCCCATGCTTCCCATTCCCTGGCAGCAATAGCCCTAGACGCTGAAAAAGCGTTTGATAGAGTGGAATGGCCCTACCTTTTTCATACACTTAGGTGGTTTGGTTTTGGTCCCAAAATTATTTCTCTAATATCAATTCTATATTCCAATCCAAGAGCAGCAGTGTGTGCAAATGGTAGTACATCTTATTATTTTAACTTAGGTAGAGGTGTTCGACAGGGATGTCCACTATCCCCATTCCTATTCAACTTAGCTCTAGAACCTTTTCTTTCAAGAATTTGTCAAAATAAAGACATCCACGGATTTGATTTTAAAGACACTCAAATCAAACTAGCAGCTTATGCTGATGATGTTTTGTTATTTATTTCACAACCTCAAACCTCTCTCCCCGCATTCCTACATGAGGTTGACTCCTTTGCGGCTATATCTGGATATAAATTAAATAAAGATAAATGTGAAATTTTACCTTTAACAAAATATACCTTTAAAGACGATTTTCATGTCTCAGGTTTCGGTTGGAGCCCTAAGCAAATTAAGGGGCTTATTTACAAGCCCCTTGCGCCACTTTTGCGCCATTTTTAACATGGGAAAAGTGACGTACGGGTGGCGCAAGGAGCTTGTAAATAAGCCCCTAAATATTTAAGTTTACAGTTTACCTCATCTATCTCAGGTACAGTTTCCTGTTGCATAGATAACTGCATACAAAGATTATCTTCCTTGTCCGCTAGATGGCACCCTCTATATTTGTCTTGGTGGGGTCTTCTTGATACCATAAAGATGATGATGTCTCCTATAGTTCTTTACACAATCTCTAATATTCCAATATCTATCCCCCTAAAATCCTTTACAAAAATTAATTCTATATTATCTTCCTTTCTATGGAGTAATAAAAAATCACGCATTTCCTTATTAAGATTGATTCGTTCAAAATCAGAAGGTGGTATCAATTTTCCTGATTTCCCTACATATCACAAATCTTTTTTGCTTCGTCAGGCGTCAAGATGGCTAGCTGAATCCAGCATGGATTGTCCCTTATGGGCTAAACTGGAACGTTCTTTTATTTCTCCTTTTTCATTTAGAGAATATTTATCCTTCTCTCGTAAGCCACAATCTATATCTACTCCCATACTTAAACATACATCTAAAATTTTGAATTATAGTCCTCCGTTAGAACCTATGGATTGGAATTCCTTTTCCAGATCCACAATATGGCATAACAATGTCATTTTGATACGCAACAAGCCTTTGTATTGGAAATCCTGGAGGCAAAAAGGTTTGATATGGATACATCAACTTTATATACAGGATAGGATTATGTCTTTTTCTCAAGCTAGTAGACTTTTTGATTTACCTGCATCCTATCTCCCTAAATATCTCCTTCTACAACAGGCCGTCTTCAATGCTTCTCCCAAACACACACTCTCAAATTCTTCCAGTGACCATACTTCCTCTACACCCAACAATTTATATACATTTCTACGTACTAATCCGAAAGCCTCTGTTATTTAAAGCTATTTGCATAAATCAGGTATAACTCATGATAAAACTAAGGTGGAACTGTCATGGGAACATGATTTACAAGTTTGTTGGTCCACGGCGTTGTGGAACAAATTGTGGATTAAAATTAGGAAGTCATCTAGAGCAGCCAACACTATCCAGACACTTTTCTTTATATATAATAGACTTTTATTATCCCCGGCTGCTCTGAATGCACGACACACTGATCTCTCAGACACTTGCAGGACATGCCTTTGCCCACATGCAGATTTATACCATTTACTTTTTACATGTCCGCTTGTTCACAATTTTTGGAAAAAAGTCTGGACTCAAATCAATTTAATTTTTAGCTCCAGTTATCCTTTATCTACTTCTCATATATTTTTAGGAAGCTTATCCCCTATTTGGGCGGAATCTGATTCCAACACAAAGATAATAGACTTATTACTAGCAGTTGCTCTACAACAAATCACTAAAAATGTGAAAGATTTTACCAAATTATCCTATCAAATATGGTGGTATGTTGTTTGCTGCAATCATAGACTAGATACAACTTTTGTTTACCCTATCCATATGGCAGCGAAACGCTCGACTTTATGGTTACCCGTCACATTGTTCATTGATGCTAGTGCTAAACGCTCCCTCTCCCTGAGTCCAATACTGCAGGAAGTCTCTAAACCCCCTTGACTCTCCTCAAGTTGTTACTATATTAATTGGTTATCTTACATTTTGCATTACGATTTACATATGAATTGTAACCTTTTTTTATCTGCACTGATTACTTTGCATACCTTGTCATCTTTCTATCCTTAAGAAATGTTAAACTGACGCATACATCCAATACTTTTGATTCTGAATTTTAATGTAATTTATGTATTTATTTACTATTTATATGGTTTTTTGTATTGTTACTTTGAATTTTCTCAATAAACTTCTTTTTAAACTTTAAAAAAAAAATAAGAAAGAAGCAAGATAAAGGTGAGAAGTGAGCAGCAAAAGGCAGAATAAAGGTGAGAAACGATCTGAAAGAGGCAAAATAAAGGTGAGAAACGAGCAGAAAGAGGGAGAATAAAGGTCAGCAACGAGCAGCAAGAGGCTAAATAAAGGTGAGAAACGAGTAGCAAGAGGCAGAATAGAAGTCAGAAACAAGCAGAAAGAGGCTGAATAGAGGTAAGAAATGAGGAGAAATAGGCAGAATAAAGGTAAGAAATGAGCAGCAAGAGACAGCTAGAAGTCAGAAACGAGCAGGAAGAGGCAGAATAGAGGTCAGAAGCAAGCAGCAACAGACACAATAGAGGTCAGAAACGAGCAGAAAGAGGCAGAATAAAGGTCAGAAATGAGCAGTAAGAGGCAGAATAAAGGTCAGAAAGAGGCAGAATAAAGGTGAGGAATAAGCAAAAAGAGGCAGAATAAAGGTCAGAAATGAGCAGCAAGAGGCAGAATAGAGGTCTGAAATGAGCAGAAAGAGGCAAAATAAAGGTTAGAAATGAGTAGAAAGAAGCAGAATAAAGGTCCGAAATGAGCAGCAAGAGGCAAAATAGAAGTCAGAAACGAGCTTTCTGGAATTGCTGACACCTTGTCAGAGGCCCTGCCCCCTTTCTCAACCACTCTGCACAGGGGTCTCCTGGCTTACTACTATGTTGGGGGATGAACTCCCTTTGGCTGCTGAGGGTTGTTGGGGGCTAAGAACCCCTATTGTTGCAACAAGTAAGTCCCCCACAGCCGGACTGCTGAGACCTCGTTGGATGCCCTATCCCCTTTCTCAACCACTCTGCAAAGGGGCCTCCTGATGCATTACTGGTTGGGGTATGAACTCCCCATGGCTGCAGAGGGCTGCCCGAGTGCTGGCGAGCGCCCATCAAGTCTCGTTGGGCTCCCCACACACATGAAATGACGTGATGAGTGTGCAACAGATAAAAAGATTCCGCTCCGTTGGGGAGTTTATCGCTAACTCTACATTCTCCTTGGCATGCAGAGATTCCAAATCCCGCAAACTCCACAAGTGGAGCGGAATTTTACACCCAGGTCTAAAAAAAACCAAAAGTTACAGGGATGTTATAGTTAGGAAATAGAATCTAAAAAACCTTTAAAATTCACTGAAAAGACCGAAGGTTACAGGGACGATATAGTTAGGAAATAGAAAAAAAAACCTTCAAAATTCACTGGAAAAAACAAAGGTTACAGAGATGTAATAGTTAGGCTCACATTTCACTTGTACAAAACCAGTGAAATTCAGCAGTTATAGGTACCTGAGCTAGCTATAACTTACGCCCCCACAATACACTGCTTATGACCTCACATATTATATCACTCATGACATGGTCACTGACATCACTGATGACACCTCAAATTACATCACTGATGACATCATCCACCGAAGCACTAACACACACCCACTAACACACCTATACAGCCTCTCATACACCCACTCACACACCCACACAACCACTGGCATACCCATTCACAGACTCATACAAGTACTCACACAACCACTCACTCATCCATAGAGCCACTGAGACATTCACTCACACACTTATACAGGCACTCACACAACCACTCCCTCACCCATAATGCTACTCATACAACTAGTCACTTACCGATACAGCCACTCACAGAGTCACACACTCACCCAAACAGCTACTCACACACCCACTTGTTCACCTACACATCCACTCATACATCCACTCACTCACCCACACAGCCTCTCAACACAGCCAATTACTCACCCATACAAGCACTCACACACTCTCTCACACACCCACACAACCACTTACATACCCATTCACACATCCATACAAGCACTCACACATCAGCACACTCACCCATACATCCATTCGCACAGACACTTACTTTACAATTCAGCCACTCACACACCAACTCACTTAATGAAATAGCCACTTACACAGCCAGTCACTCACTGATCCAGCCATTTAGACACCCATTCACTCATCCACACAGCCGCTTACATACCTACTCACCCAGCCATTCAGCCACTCACACACCCATAGAGCCACTGAGACACCCACTCACTCACCAACATAGTCATAAATACAGCCACTCACTCACCCACACAGCTACTCACATATCTACTTATACACCCATACAGCCACTCACACACCCACATACACAACCATACCAGCACTCACTCACACACGGATACACACAGTCACACAGCCACTCACATAATATATGTTACAAATAGCATCACTCATTAGTAGTACAGAAAGTATACTATTTTAACTTTTGTATTACCTTGGTATATATGTTTAAGACTCATAAACCTTTAGAAAACACTCACACACAGTGGATGATGTAATCAGTGATGTCATTTGAGATGACATCAGTGATTTCACTGACCATGTCATGAACGATGTAATATGTGAGGTCATAAGCAATGCATTGCGGGGGCATAAATTATAGTTAGCTCAGTTAACTATAACTGCTGAATTTCTATGGTTTTGTACGAGTGAAATCAGAGCCTAACTATAACGTCCCTGTAACCTTAGAGTAAACACTGTTTACAGTACTCAGTTCTCTACTGATATCAGCTTAATTTCTTAATGTGGGTTCAGTGGGTGTCAGGGTTTTAATAGAGATAAAAGCTGTTCGTAGTAGGGCATTTGTTTTGGAATTGGCATTCACTATTTTGGCTTTCTCCGAACAGTTTTATGCAGATTGAACACCGCACTCAATGAGGCTTCCCCATATATCCGTGGTTAATTATGAATGTGAACTATAGTCCGTGCAAAGCCATAGCAATTAATACAGCAGTATGTGGGAAAACGTAGCTTGGATGATGTCACCAGTGATGTCATCAATGATGTAATTTGAGATGTCATCAGTGATGTCTTAAATGATTTTATGTAATATGTCGTGAGTGATGTCATATGTGAGGTCATATGCAGTGCATCGGTGGGAAGCAGGTTATAGTTAGTGCTGCTAACTATAACTGCTGAGTTTCTGTGCTTTTTTTAGTTCAAAACATTAACATTGTCACTGAGAAATTCACCTAACTATAATGTTATTGTAACCTTTGTTTTTTTCAGTGAGATTCTAGGGTTTTTAAAAAAAAAAAATAGTTAAAAAAACATAGACAGTAACAAATCCGACAATGTTTGCGCTGAGAATGTTCAGCTTCATATGTACAGAAATATTCCCAACATAGTTTTCATAGTCTTTGTATGTATCTTTAAATAAACTTCATATTTATATTTCAAAAAGACACTGATAAGTTTTTCCTATACTGTACACTATCTCGCAAGATCATAAAGTTATACATTTTGTTTTAATCTGTTGTTCAGAGTTCTTTATCACTTGGTCAGTTATTATTGAATGCAAATGTTTAATAATAAAGTAAGTACAATATATTGTATTAATTATTTTGTCTTATGGCTCTCGCAAGATGACTGCAGAAGCCGAACGCAAAGTCCCCTGCATGGAGTAGAAGGGGGCTGTACTTCCTGTTAGGATCTTGTGATCTGCTCGCGAAATCGTACATATGGAATTAAGTTCATAACAGATTATTTTTGCAGTTCTGAAAAAAGTAAGACAAGAGAAGTGTTGTTTAAAGTAGAAAAACATTTGATGTATTGTTGCATTTGAAATATTAAAAAGGTTCATTGTTTTTTACAATCTCGCAGGCCTCTCATGAGACATCAGCAAGACGCCTAGGAGAGGAAAGGCATACCAAGGAAGGATTGTGATTGGTTCATATGGATGTCTTTATTTAGCAAAGAAAGGTTCCGTACTTGTTGCATCATTTGCCTATTGGGTTTTTCGGGGATTACAACTTTTTGTTAGGGGTGAGCGGCAAAGCTCGCTCCGCTGGAAGAGTTTGCCACTCCGTGCTCCAAACGGAGCATGGAGTTTGGCAAAAAAAAAGTAGCCTACCGCCGGCATAGCGGAGTTTTCCACCGCGCTTGCCTCTTACCCAGCTCACGAAGAAATGCGTCCAGGCACACATGCACTCTCTGGCACGAGCATCAGCATTACCGAGACCTGATTACATGTTGTTGTTCAGAGCCCTTTGATGAATGGTAATGTTTTTGCGAATATGTCATTCTGGCCTGGGTGCATTATGCGAGCATGGCTCTGAGTGCATTCAGGATCACTGTAGTCAAGTGCAGTTTTTTCTTCATCACTAAACACTGGAATAACACCCACACAGTCCTTTCCATGACAGCTGGATGAGGCATTACTGAGGCATCATAATCCCTTCCTGTCAGCATGTCAGGCCGACTCCCTATTTAAATAGCAAAAACAGCAAAATAAACCCACGCCGACACATCCATCCATACTGCCTTTGTCCTGCTTGTCATTCGAGGGCTTACCTGATAGCAAGACATCTGATCTGTTCTAGTAAGTCATGAGAAACTGCAGGCCTTTCTTTTAATACTAGTTTCTTGAGTCGAAATTGAACTGTTCTTGGCCTATACTGAGGTAAATTCCTCACGCATACACATGTCCGCCTCCTAAAGGCTTTAGACTTATGTTAGAAAGCAATTCGAGTTGTGTTGTTATGGCCAGGCATCTACCAGTGACCATTCATCATAGAAGGTTATATTAGGGACTGGCCATTCCACTAAGACCTCTCCTCAGGACAATAAGGACGTTGCCATACCAGCTGACACGTCGGGCAGGAATTAGTGAAGAGGGTGATAGCATCTAATCAGCCCATGGAGGAGAGCAGAGTGATGGCAGAGGCGCAGACTGGCAGCCACCCTCTCTCACAAATTGGTAAGTGGGCCCTTTTTTTCTTTAACCAAAGGAACGCTGCCAGAATTAGGAAACTACTATTAGGTGACTATTGTTGTTTCTCCCTTGTTTAGCCTCTATCGCTGTTGTCCAGTGCACTGTTCACGACAATATACTATGATACCGGAAGCATCAGCTTAAATCATGCCTTCTGTGCATTACAGACTCACGCTGTGCATGACACACTTTTATTAATAATTCTGTTGCGGCTGCAGCGCTCGTGTTGGGCAAGTACTTTTTATAATGCCTATACTCTGCCCACCTGTGGAACTTTGAGGAATTCCATGGAGTTTTTCAGTGATTCCGTGGAATTACGCAGAGTGAAACTCTGCGAGCTCCACCCACCGCTACTTTTTTGACACCTCTCTGACTTTGCTGATTTTCTATGATCAGAGTGTCATCATCTGATTCAGATTAGAACCCTACTCCTGATCCTGCAAGTCAGCGACCTCAGCCTCCCTGGAAGTCCTTGGTCTGGCACGTTTTTCAGATGAGGCCTGGTGGGAAGAAAATGTCTTGCAAATATCTAATATGTAACATATGCAAAAAAGAGTTCAGCAGGGGCAGCTGGAACATTCAATATTCGATAAGTACCACTGGAATTGAGAGCTATGCACCCTGAACACCTTGCTTGGGCTGAGTTAGCCCGTGCTGCAGAGCTTGATAACTCATCATCCGCATCCACCTCTATTCAAACTGGTTACATTGTGCCTGCCCAGGTACTCACCACTCAAACAAATAGAAACCCTGCTTATCTGAACAAAGCCCTTTTTTGCTGCTTATGGAAGCAGATTATTTATTCTTCTGAGACAAGCAGGACTGCACAGGACAGGTTTGTCCAGGATCATAAATGTCTACCTAGGCAGTAGTTTTTTTCTACATTCTACTGGTCTTTGTTTTGAAGGAGATTTTTTTTTACTCCAAGTTTCTTGTTCTATCACTTATTCAAAAAAATTCAAAAACGTTTTCAGAGCTACCCTATACTTTTATTATGTATGTAGTTTCTTCTATGTACCCCTTTTATTCCTTCTTGATGACTCTTGTGAGACACTTGCAAGAGCCATATGGTTCCCATAATTAGCATGGGTGATTTTCGAGAGCCTCTTGCGAGAGTCAGGCATTTGCATTTGCGAGCATCTCGTGAGACCGTACTTTTCAATCTTGCGAGACTCTCACAAGATCTTATGTTTTTTTAAAGTCACATAATGTACACTTTCCTTCATTACAGTTCTTACAACTTTTACTTCCTTTTCCTAGGATTTTTACGGAAAAGTTACCACTCCAGTCCCATCTTTCCACAGTATGGCAGCAGTATATAGCAGGGAGTTAGGAGAGACTGGACTCTTCAAAAACACCTCACACAGGATAACCACTCTACATAGAAGGTTATAATAGGGACTAACCATTCCACTAAGACCTCTCCTCAGTACAATAAGGACGCGCAGTACAGTGTGGGGAAGGACTGGCCTCAACACTGAGAACTCTCTCTTAGATGAATAGTGTGTGCACTAGGGTGCAGAAAGAAACTGGTCTCTACACTGAGACCTCTCTCAGATCACAGGTAGTAGGTGCGTAGTATGAAGTGGGGAGGTACTGGCCTCTCCGCTGAGACCTCTCTCTGGGATGATGGGTGGGTGTAGTAGGGTGTGGGGAAGGGCTGGCCCTTATTCTTAGATCTCTCTCTTGGATGATTAGTATGTGTAGTAATGTGTAGGTGTGGAGTGGCCTCTCTGCCGAGACATCTCTGCTGAAACATCTCTGTTGAATAACAGATGCACAACTATGCTGTGGAGAGAAATTAAAATCTATACAGAGACGTTTCTCTTGGATGTTATGCTGCTGAAACTTAATATAGTGCAGCAAATCACCCCTGAAGGGGTATCTTAGCGCTGGAGCACAGACCCAGTAGAGAAAGGAAGAAAGGAGCAGTTAGATAAGCCAAGTTTTGAGATGTTTATTTAAATGAACAAGATCATAACATGAACAGATGTGTAGAGGTAGTTTGTTTCATTGATGTGGGCCAAGATAGGAAAATGATCGGCTACCGTGTCTGGCTGTGTGAATACGGAGGGGGCAGGACAAGAGTTGATCCTTGAATCTCAGATTTCCGGTGGTAAGATAGGGGAGGAGTTTGTTTTGGAGATATGCAGTGCCTTTACCTGATTGGGGTCTGTGTATCAGGCAGAATAGCTTGAAAATGGTATGTTTCCTGATAGGAAGCCAATGCAGTGATCTTAGAGTGGGTTCTGAAAGAGTTCACGGAGGACGTTTGCAGACAAGGAGAGCCGCAGTGTTCTGAACCACCTGTAGCCTTTATAGTAGTGATTCATTAACTGCTACCAGTAGGGTGTTTTCATAGCCCAGGCGGCTGACTACAAGAGCCTGTGTTAGAGTTCTTCTTGTGTGGAGAGGTTGCCACTGAAACACTCTTCTAAGCATGCATATTATAACAAAGTAGATGCCGCGTGTGGAGTATACCTGCTTTCTCATTGTAAGATTGTCATCAATTAAGATGCCAAGATTCTTGACCACCTTTTTGGATTGAGGAGAGGTGCCTAGTTCGGACCGCCACCAGTCGTCCGGCCAGTAGTCATGGGCCTTCCCAAACAGCACAATCTCAGTTTTATCAGGCGATGAGCTGTAGGCAGTTCTGGGACATCCAGATGCAAAGTTTCAGAATTTATTCTTCGAATTCAGGTTTGTAGATTCTGGATTTATGCCCATGGAAATGATCAATTGGGTGTCATTTGCACATGAGATGACATCTAGGCTGCAAGATCTTACTACTTGAGCCAGTGGGGCAGCATATATGTTAAAGCAAGTGTGGCTCAATGAGAGTACTCCTGTATCTAGTGGCATGACATGAGATTTGAATGGGCCTAAGTTAATAGTTTGAGTACAATTGCTAAGGAGATTCTGAAACCAGCCACGAGTTTTGCCTCCGACACCAATTGTGGAACATTTTTGGACCCTGATGGAGTGTGAGATGGTGTCAAAGGCAGCAGATAGGTCAAGTAGCACCAGCATGGCTGGAAAGTCATCATCAAGGTAGAGTCAGATGGTGTCCAGAACCGCCATCAGTGCGGTCTCTGTAGTGTGTGAGGCTCTGAAACCTGATTGTGTAGGGCCCAAGATGGTATCGGATTCCAAATAGTGGGAGAGTTGTTGATTGAATAGGCTTTCTAAAATTTTATTGAGAAAGGGGAGAAGGGATATGGGTCTATAATTGCTGGAGGTTGTGTGGACCGCATTGGATGTTTTCCTCACATAAGGTAGAGTAGCAGTGTTTAGAGAGCGGTTAAACAGTCCTGTGATTTCTGTGAGCAGAGTGTTAGCAAGTGTGAACATAATGTGTGGTGAAGAGAGGTCAGAGGGGGAACCTGACTTGATTTTGCTCATCGTTTCTAAAACTAGTTCTGGTGTGATGAGTTCAAGGTACTCCAAAGCTGTGGAGGAGTTATGGATATGGAGAATGGTGGTAAGGAGTCTGTGGGTGAAGGGTGGATAGCGAGGGTTCTATACATTGTTGCGATTTTTTCTGCAAAGTGGTTTGCCAGCCGTCACCCAATTCCTGGGAAGCTTGGATGGAAGAAGTGCAGGCAGTGAGCCTCATGTACTAATTTAAGACTTTAAATAATTCTTTGGTTGAGTTGCCAGTGGTGCTGATTCTGTTGCTAAGGTGTGACTTACGAGTGGCTTTAACTTTTTATGATAGCTGTTTAAGGCTAGTTTGTGAGTGATTTTATCAGAGAGGGATCTGGGGGTGCGCCAGCTTCTCTCCAATTTCCTACAGGTTGATTTCTCCAGTTTAAGTTCCTCTGAGAACCATGGAGAGTGAGGCCTGGTCGAGTTGCAGTGATTGGGTCTGAAGGGTGCAACTATATGCAAGGTCTGGAAGAAAGACGTTTGGAAATTTGTGAGCACACTGTTAAAATCTGAGGATTTTATGACATGTTGAATAGAACATATAGAAGAAAAGGAGGAATCGGAGATTTCCTTCCAAGGCCTTGTCTGTGTTTGGAATTCATTCTTCCTACCAGTTTGTTCTTTTTTGATAGGGATCTGGAAGCTAATCATAGGGTGGTCTGGCCAGATTAGGGGCAAGGGGGCATTCACCTGTAGGTCCGAAGCATTCATGAAGATAAGATCTAACATGTGACCGGCGATATGTGTGGGGCCAGTTATTTTCTGAAATAGCCCTAACATCTCCAAATCTGAGAATAGTTGTTGTGTTTCAGAATCTGCAACCAATTCTGCGTGAAAGGTAAAGTCCCCCACTAGAAGAAAATTATTAGAGGCAAGCATGTGGGAGGTAAGGCGTTCTGTTAGTTTGTGACTGAAGTCTTTTTTGGGTCCATTAAATGTTGCAGAAAGCTGGCTCTTGATCTAGAAAGAGACTTTTATGTGATTTGGTGTAACTCCATTCTGTAGTTTTGGGGTTATTAAAGGAAAAATAAATGTGTACATCTAGGGACATGAATCCTGAGCGGATCCAACAGATCTCATGCTGAGATCTGATTGGCTGCCATCACTACAACCAGGAAGTGTTGGCAGCCATCTTGGCACTCAGACTTAGTTGAGTCCCAAGAAAAAAAGAAAATGAAAAACAGAAGGGGGCTGGGTAGGAATACCCTGATCCCCTTGGCATGGTTGTGGGGTCCCACAGGGACACCGCCGACGGCCAAAAGCCTTTTTTTTCAATTTTGCTGCAATTTCGCCAGAGCATCTGCAAATTTGCAGCAAAATTGAAAAAACACCAAATGCAGACTCCTGTGCTTATTTTGCTATATGCCAGGTCCTGGAGGTGGATTTATTACTATAAAGGAGGGGGAGCAGGTGTGCATGGCCCCCTCCCCTGGTCGATTAGGCCAGGGAACCGCCAAGCCCTGGGGCCCGGTCATACATGATTAGGGGGAGGGGTTCATGCAGCGCCCCTCCCTGGGCCATTTTCAGCCCTGGAACCCCAATCCCTGGGGCCTGGCCATGCAATCAAAAAGAGGGGGGCCACGTGGCCTTCTTCCCAGAAACTTTAATGACCCCAGGGAGCTTATCCCCCAGGGACAGGATCAGCTATGCTCCGGGGTGCCCACCTCCGGAACATAGCAGTTTCCCTGCCTGCACGATTGCGGGCAGGAAACCTCTGTTTGCTCTCATTTGGCGGGCTCAATTTAAAGCTCCCGCCAAGGGAGAGTAAGCTGTAAGTCTGCTCCCAGCTGGCTGGAGATATAAAAATGCTCCCGCCAGCTGGGAGCGGACTTTTCATCTGTTTCCCTGCCGTCTGTCAAGCGGGCAAGGAAACAGATAAAAAAATTGCTCCCGTACACAGGGAGCAGCATTTTTCTCTGCTCCAAGTGTGCGGGAGCAATGCCAGATCCCGCTGGAGGCAGGGAGCCAGCTGGGGTTGCGGGGGCATTCGGGCTCCTCCTGCAGCCCAATGTGTGATGAGTGGGTTCATTCTTGTCCTTTCCTGGTGGGAGCACAGTCCATGGATCTCACTGTAAATTACTCGAGTATGCAAATGTGCAAAATCACCTGGAAGCCTTGCCCTTTGGCAAAGCCCTGTCTACCTTAGTAGTATGCAAAGGTCTTCCTGCCATTTGCCACGATGATGAACAGGATGATGGACAGCTTAACCTAAGATTCCGCAGCATGTTTCCAGACGATTTTGGTGACATGTACTTGATGCTGAGGAATATAAGGACATCTCCACCAACAGAAGCACTTGCTTTATATAGTGAACAGAAGTACTCTTGTTTGGTAGAGATTCACCTCTTTCTAGTCTCATTGTCCTTGCTATGTGAGGATTCATGTTATCATAGATTTCTGTTACAACAAGCCTTGAGGAACAATCACATTGCAGAAATTAAATGCACTCAAGGTAACTGGAGACATTTCCTCGTGGTCCATTACGAAGCTGTAGTGTAGAATATGGACTAGACATTTACCCAACGAGGTAGCACTTACTAATTAACCAGTAGAAAGTACTCCAGTTGGGTAGAAATTTTATGCAAAACTGTGGACTCTTGTTGGATAAATGGGCAGCAGAAGTTCTGTTCTGGCCTGGAAGTTTATTTCACAGAAATTAAACCTAAACGGGAAGCACTTACAATTATCATCATAGCAGGTGCCCCAGTTGAAGCTCCGCTTCTGTAAAGGACAAATGATCCTAACTTTTTGGGCTTGGCGAAGGTAAAGCACGTGTGTTTTCTCACCAATTCCACACTGAAAAAAGATCGGAAATCCTTGATGGAGGTAAATGCAATGTTGAGCTATCGGACCACAATCTGTAGTGACAGTGACAAGTGGGTTCGTTCTTGTCCTCTCCTGGTGAGAGCAGAGTCCATGGATCTCCCTTTAAATTACCATAAGTATGCAAATGTGCAAAATCACATAGAAGCTCCATCTGTTTGACCCTGCCCTGTCCACCTTAGTAGTATGCAAAGGTCTTCCCGCCTTTTGCCAGGAGGATGGACAGCTTACCAAAAGGCCCCCCAGTGCATTTCCCACCAATTTTGGTGATGCGTTCTTGATGCCGAGGAATATGAGGACATCTCCACCAAACAAAGAAGCACTTACCTTATATAGTTAAGAGGAAGTACCCTTGTTTGGTGGAGATTCACCTCTTTGCAGTCTCGTAATCTTCTCTATATGAGGTTTCATGCAGCCAGGCAATGCGGCCAGGCCCTGTGGCCAAAGGCCATGCGCAGCAGCAGTTGGATTAACGTATAGTAAATAAATATTACGTTACGTTAAAAACCATAGTAGTTCACTGAAGAAAGCAAAGGTCGCAGGGACATTATAGTTAGGAAAAACCATTAAAAAGCCATAGAAATTCACCGAAAAAAAAGCAAAGGTTACAGGGACATTATAGTTAGGAAATAGAACTTAAAAAAACCTTAGAAATTCACAAAAAAAACTAAGGTTACAGGAAAGTTATACTTAGGCTCACATTTTACACCCACAAAACGATAGAAATTCATCAGTTATGGATAGAGTTATCTTAAGTAACTATAAAGCGTGCCCTAAGTTAAACTATAACTTGTGCCCTCACCATGCACTGCTAATTAACCGAAATATTACATCACTCATAACATAACATATTGATGAGAAAACTGTGCATGGCGGGGGTGCAATCACACCCAGAGGCCTGAGCTTGGACAGGAGCATTTGGACTAGATGGACAGTGAGTCAGGTGACCCCACTAGCCCCGGTTTGCATTCCACCCAGGTTGAAGAAGCTGGTCTAGGTGGTTTAACCGTCCTATGCTCAGGCAGGTGCATCATTAAGGACAGAGGGGCCCGCCCCCCCTCCCTTTTCCAAGCATGATGAGGGTCTGTCAGGCTGAGGAAAGGTCAGACTGACAGACGATACAGGTTAGGCAGCCATGCACTTCAAATACACTAATGCACAGGCATCTGGCAGTCTGAGCCAAGCTTTGCCAGGCTAAAGATTTCACAGTGAAGCGATGAGTAAGCATTTTATTGATTTGATTAATTAAGATTGCTACAATAAATACCATAAGCACTAAATAAATAATTACTATCAATTTACATTCAGTCTAAAAAACTAAAGGTTAGATATTTTAAAACACGCTTAGCACAAACATCGGACGTGTTCTATACCATCAGGCCTGTAGATTTGAATGGCATAAAGATCAGCCTAAGGCATCAGAATGATCTAGACTACTTATCCAGACTTTACTAACATTCTCGATTTCATTTTATTCCATAATATGTTTACACAGTTACTGAACTGGACAAGTTCTGTTATGTCACTGGTATTAAAGCGCAGTGTGTGCTTCCTTGCAAGTGGAAGTCCCATTTTTTTAAAACATCGGTTCAAGTATAGTGTTACGTGCAGATAAAAATTTAGGGCAGCAACAAGGTAGATGTTGGAAAGATTCACTTCTGGAAAAGTACATGTGATCACTTGGTCTTTTTCGCCAGAATACCTTAAACTCATCAGTAAGCAGGACTATGAATCATGCACGTAGGATATGGTGTTTGACTTACTGCCGTTTTTAAGTAAGACTGCGTGTAATTTTTCATAAGACTTACAAACTAGGAAAAAGTGTTCTGCTGATTTAAGTTTTTCGGAGTTCGCATCCCTTGATAGCGCGCCAAGACTTGCTTTTGAGGTGGCCTTTAAAGCTGCATATTTAAGGGAGCTTGTAATATGTTTCTTGATGATGTTGGTATTTGATGAGCGAGGATTTACATACAAGATTCTGCCGAAGTAAATTAAACTCCAGATGAATCTGCACTTGTTGGGTATACTGAGGGAGCTGGAACAGCCACCTGTACCTTATACATTGAAGACTATCTAGGACTTGAAGAAATGCATACGGGAAAGCCTGAGGCCATAATCTATTGTTGGTATCAACTTGGCTTTGGTGACTCTTATAATTGCTTCAGCTGATGGGTTAATCAAGTGGATGTGCAGTTTGCACGAGGCAAAAGTCAAATTACTGGCTTTTCTTCCTTATGTGTGTAAGATGGATATTGAGTTTCACATTAACAAATACCCAGACCCCAGGGTAATTGTATGTTGGGGTGTATGCAATCTTTGACTGACCCAAGGTCCAAAACTGACTAGGCACCATTACTTTGGTTTTGGCCTCGTTGACCAACAGTTTGTTGGCTAAGTTGTACATTTCACAGCCTTCATTAGCTTGACGAAATCTTGTGAGGGCCTATGACGAGGTAGCGAGTTATTGATAGACTCAGACCTGGGCCTTTCAGTTTTAAGCCCTAAAGTGCCCAAGGCTGTCTGTCTGACTGCGGTGCCTAATTACAGAGTGTGGAGTGGTCAGCAACTCCCCGTGACCCCATCCTACCCTGTGATGAGTTTGGGAAGATCTGCCTCTCATTGGCTGACCCATGACCAGGTCAGCCAATGAAAGGAGGCAGTGGGATCTTCCGTCAGTCCCTTCCTTCCTTGAAGCCTCTAGGAACCACTGAGTCCTGTATGCTTCTCCGCCCAATGTCACCGCCGTGGCCCTGTGTTTGTTGAATGTTGGGTGTGTGTCTATGTATTGAATGTATGTGTATTTCCGCGTGCATGCAGTGAATGGGTGTGTTCATGTGCATGTGCTTGTGAATGTTCGGTCTATGTGTGCGCGCTTGTGAATGGATGTGTGTGAGTGAGTCTGCATGTGGTTGTCAATCTGTGAGTGTGAGTATGTCTGTGCACCTGTAAGTGGATGAGAGGAAGTGAGCGTACATGGGTGTGCCTGGCCCACTCCTCAGCCACATTACGGGCCCCACTGCCTCTTCTAACAATCTCCATGAAGATTACAGGCAGTTTCAACCACCCACAACAAGCTACTTGCTCAAGTGGAGTCAAGTGCTGCTGTGGACATAAAAGGTTGTCTGATTTTTGTGCTCATTTTACTGTGTTCATTTGTTTTTTGTGGATTCATGTGATCATAACTGTGAGAGCAGAGTTCTGCCATTAAAATCGCTCCCTTGTCTGCTCGGCTATGTGTGTTTGTGCACATTCACACGAGCCCACGCGTACTCAATACATTGGTCTTCTGCAACTCCTCTTGACAGTGAACCGCATGGCAGGCATTGCACGTGCTGCTTTGCGTCATTTAAGACCCTTGGCATACCCTTTTTATCATTAGAAAATGGAATAATAGATTATAGAAACAATGATGAATAAGTGAGTAGCAGCTTCTTCAAATTAGAGACACTTCACAGCGGTGCCTTGTATTTGTTTACGAAACATTTCTGATTTTGATTGATCAGTGCATTTTTATATAGGAGCTTGGAGTCTCCAAATGAGGGCCATTCAGAGGTGAGAAACGCCACACTGCACCCGAGAGAGTGCTCGATTTCACTGGCTTTTAACGATCTAGAAAAACAAAAGAGCATTATTAATATTAGCTTTTCATAACAATGCCTTGGTGTGAAATATTTTCCATCTTCAACTGCAGGTTATGCGTTTATCAACCCATTGCTCCTTCCTTTATCGACCTCAGAAGCATGAAACGCTGAGTCGCCAGTGCTAGTGTTTTAGCTGGTGCTCATTATGACAGGTCCCTGTATTGGTTCCATTATCCTACTGATCGGCTTTACAATACTATGAGCAGTCGTGTGTGTAAAGACTACTCTTCTTTGTGACATCACAGACAAAAAGGCATGTTAACAGAAGATCTGATCATCTGTGTGGATGCTGAATATGTATACTGCACCCTTTATGGGGTGTTAGAATGACAGTGTTTCCTGTCTAGAATTACTGGTTATGTCTTAAAGCATACTGTAGTTGGTAATGTAGTAGTCCAGGGACATCTTAAGGATTTTGGGGGCCCTGGGCCAAACGTATTTTGGGGGCTCCTGTTCCGAACAGCTTTGATTTTATGATCTAGTTTGAGCACTTTCACAACCTCTTTGGCCAGGTCACTGACAATGAACTGGCACACTTGTCCAAATTCTAAATGTGTTTATGTCTAATATTCAGGGACAGTGATGTGTGTTTTGAATATTGTAACACAGCAGCTCACTAATATTACTGGAAATAATCTCTGTGACCCCTCTCCCATTTCTCATATATGAGGTCCTGTTTTGATCTAAACACTTTTTTATGGATGTTGCATGAAACATAAACACAACATTTCTCTGCAAATTCTCTGCGGTAGACTCTCGCACATCACCCACATTAAAAAATACATTTAAGGAAAACAGTATTTAAAACAATCTATTTAAAACAATCTGTTTAAGAATTGTTCAAGGTCATCAGGAATGTTCTGCAGAATAAGGCTGGCTCTGTCAGGGGGCCCCCTGAAAGGCTGGGGCCCTGGGCCAGGGCCCACTTTGCCCATGCCTTAAAACGTATCTGTAGTAGTCAAACCTGAGTATATTTCGGGATCAAGGAAAAGGAAGGGGGACAGAGAAAAGAGAAAGCAAAGCAAGAGCTTGGAAGTAAGAGTGATGGGGAAAAAATGAGAGCAGTAGTTCTGGAACAATTTTCAGAGAAGGGATGCTGGTATCAGTGTTACATCACTGAAATCATAGGGGTTGTGAAAAGTCCAAGCTTCACACAAAGAACAAGTATAGGAAATGAGTCATGCCCATGCAGCAGAGAGTGGCAAGGGTGTGGTATGTAGATGGTGGTGCATTTTGGAGCCCACTCTTGCAAATATATTACTAAAGCATGGTGTGGTAGCTCACTACCAGTTACAGACAGCATAGTTTATATTGAAATGGACACTAATTTTGCACTGACATGCAGTTTTACTGGTAAAACTATATGGTGCACAAATTATAATGTTTCAGCAAATATTTATTAGAAATGGGCATAAATCGCGTATTTCCATGTACCCCAATCATGTGGAATTATCTAAAAATTCAGTGAGATCACACAGAATTGTGCGAGCGTAATTCTGCATTTAGCACTATTTTCTTACTGCACAAATGCCCCCTTGCACCCAAAATGAAATACCACTAAATGCAACAGAATATGTATAGTAGTGCGAGCAGCTGCTTGTGCTCTTGTGATAGGATTTCCTCCCAACGCACTCCTGGCATTCAGCACTAGTTTCCTAGCACAAAATGCAAAACAACACGAACAGCAACGCGAGCAGCCACTCATGCTCATAAATGTTGTTATTTCTGTAGTAATTTCCCCTCAAATTACTCTTAGTTGCGCGATCAGGTGTTACCATACAATTATTGGTAATTCTGCATCAAAGAGTAGCACAGAATTACTGAAATTACTCTGAATAGTCGAACATAATTAAAATTACGCCCCGGCGAAATATTTATCATTTGCACATCACCAAGTATCTTGATTTGTTTTGATCCAATAAAAATCTTTGTTTCCATCACACTTCAGAATTACTATAAAAAATTGCTTAATTTGTGCTTTACTAATTGCTGATATATTTTGAAATACTAAATAATTTAAAACATGAGAATTACAAATAAATGAAAAGGGCACTCTGGGCAAGGATATGGCATCCAGCAGCATGTTGATAAAACCTGTAACCTCATTCCATCGAAATGCCTATCAAACGCATTGTGCACTACTCAAAGTACATAATTCCAGAAAAAGCAAATATACCAAAAGGAACCACCATAAATTCTCCCACAATACTCTTTATCAGTCTGCTGACCATATCATTAAATGTTAGTAGACAAGATATGTTATGCTTCATCCATGACATACCTGTGGAAAAATAATAAGGTATCATTTTTGTGACACTGACCTACAGCCAGGACACATACCCAATCCTCCATGTCAGCCAATACCCACCGCACATGCTCTTTGGTTGACCAAGCAGAGACTTGCCTCCTTTTTTAAATTTTGTTTTTGATGGCTTGCTTGGTGTCTGCAAACCCACATAGGTTTGTGGAACCTGATTGTTTTTTCGGGAGATTCACAGATACCGTACCGGATCAGCAAATCCTGCGGTAGGTCCAAATGGGCCCACAAGCCATTGCCTGGAGTTTGCAAACCTCAGACCAGGGTTGCAAACTTTTGGAGCCATGAAGGTGTCATAAAACCCTGCCTCGTATTCCACAAAGTGGGTGACAAAACATACTTTTCTTTCCACCTTTCGACTTTAGGGGCAGTCCCATGTGTCCTCAGATCAAAGCCAGAGGGACACGAGATGCTTTCCCTAGTTCCTTAGGGTTCTTTCACTTATATTTTTCAGGACTCAAACTTGAGTCCTGTAATGACATCTGCAACATTTTTCTCCAAGTTGTGGACAGTCAATCATAGGGTTTCAGGTTTGCGGAGAATGTTTTGAGTTGTTGGACCCAAAATAGAGAGCTGGAGCAAAAGCTCTCTCATCTCAAACCAGGGTATGCGAACCTCTGCATAATAGCGGTATAGATAGCTCTAATGTTTTAATCCCTTAAAGCCCTCCCAAAAATATTTGTTAAATTCTAAATTGTTGAAAACGAAACCAAGGAAAGGCAACTCATTCAGTAAAGTTCTACTTTCATGTCAAGTTTGGGATAACTGTTTTCAAAGTCTTTTCTGTATCTGAGATCAAAGATTCCTATAGAGATTTTTTGCAAAGCAACCTTTTTGGGGTGGTAACTCCCAGTTTTTCATTTCTTTGGGACTCACCTGTTGGTAATTAAATGTGAATTCTAACTCTAGGATGCTGCTATCCTGTGCCCAGTGTATGTGCTCTGAATCCTGAAATAAAGTCATAATTGCCTTAAAACTCCTTTTGGCATTTTAATTTTACTATAAGGTCATTGTATGTGGTGTAAGAATTACACCTATGGCATGTAAAAGAAAAATTTCATATGTGGACTAAAGCACTATATTGTGCCATCCACTTTGTGGCTTTGAAATCATGACACAGACCTTCACTGAAGCCTGGCCCCTGCAGTTTGCTCGCTCTCATGGTTGCAGCTAGACCTGTAAAAATAAAGGGGCATATTAGCAAGACCGGCGATAAAATTATCGCCGCTTTAGCGGCAGTTTCCTGCCGCTAAAACGGCGATAATGGGCTTGCTAATATGCGTTATGGAATTCCAATAGAAGCCCAGGTTAGATGTCCTGCACATCTAACCTGGGCTTCTATTGCCGTTCTATAGCGGCAGTTTCCTGCCGCTAAAACGGCGATAATTTTATCGCCGGTCTTGCTATTATGCCCCAAACTCTTATAGGCCTAAAAAGCTCCTTCCAAGCACTAAATAAGTCACCCCTAAATTTACCTTATTGCCCATAACGTAGGGTGCATATTGCCTAAAAGTGATAGATGCCTAAATTGCATGCTTAAATTAATGTTAGCATATACGTATAGTAAATTAATCATCAATAGTTAGTTTGACTGTATTGGATTAAGCTGTTCCCATAGAAAAGTCTGGTAAAGCAGATACAATAATTATTTCTGCATTAGCCAGTAGGAAACAGCAACAGAAAAAGCTCAAGAACATTTCCTAACTGTTTTTAAAAATTCAACTCATTGGTAAAGTCAGATGTTTTCTAACTAGTTAGGAAAGTTATATTTACTTGCCTAACTTGCCTAAACTGTTATAGGTTAATTAGTCTGCAGTTGCTGCTGGCCTGCTCTGCCTTCCCTGTAATAAGGTGTGAAATTCCTCGAAAGACCCGCACAATAGATCACATTGATTGACAGATCAACCTTAATGGGCATGAATGGCTCATCTGAGGTCAACTGAATTTTCAGGGTGAGAGTTGCTGCCCCTTCTGCAGGCACCAAAGTGTCACATCCTGCTCCACAAGCCTGTCTGAGAAACATGTATAACCTTTGTACCTTTGAAAGGGATCAAACAGGCCCAGATCGCAATTCCTTTGTATCTCCTGTCTGGTTTCCGAAGGACTCTTGAACTTTAAAAACCAAGCTTGTTATCAAAACTGTACCCTCAAAGGCCACAATCATTTGGAACTAAAATACATGTCAGTAATTCAAAGATTCCTAAGTATACATTCAACACTTATGAATCAACCCAAATTGACTTTTGTACACAATATACCTCAGAAGTTTAGCACAATATTTTACATAAGGAAAATATCTTAAAGTTAATATCCTCTTCCAAGGATCTGAATCAAGTCACATCAAATGACCTATTGAGTTCCTATTTGACCAAGTGACGAAGAAGGAGATTACCTGTAACATGACATGCAAAGGATCTCCGGAATAAGATCGGGTGTAAGAAAGTTATAGGGTGGTAACTTTAAAATAGTATAGCAAAATAAATTCCTACTTCTTCAAAGACATTCTGCCCCTGGTATTAGTGCTGCAGTGACACCTAGAAATAATTCAGTTTCTTAAAAGGTCCAGATAAATACTTAACTAATGAGGATAATTTGAAGATAAAACTGGTTAAAGACTACTGTTTTAAGAGAAGTGTATATCCAAAATTTAGTAAACTAAACACAGAGGATCGACAACTGGTGAGAAATTATGACACACTATAGATTTACAATGTCTCAAAACATTCCTAATACTAGAACAATGTCAATCATATGCCCACTGGAATTAAAATGTATGTTCCTGGAATGTAGCCAGCATAGATAAACAGATTAAACAGTGCAGAATAGAATTGATACACTTTCTAAACCAACATCAAATAGTGTATTTTCAGGAAGCCTGGAAACTAACTTTCATTTCTCTTCCTTTACTGTATTTGAACATTTAGAGAAAAAGACTAGTATGAGTAGCCCAAGCGAGGGTCTAGCAATTCTGCTTAAGAATAATCATGGACGGGACTCATCCTTGACAGCTTCTTGCCATTCCCCTCCCATCCTGCATCATCCTGCCATCCACGACGACCTGACTGCCCAAATTTAAACTCCCTGCCATGTGGTGACCCACTGGTGGCCCGGGGACCTGGGTTTTTATGCGATTTGTCAGACCCCCACTGAGGAAAAAGCCCCCGGGAGGCTTGCAGACATGGCTGTGAGGCCTGGTGTCAGCTGTGGGTTTGGAGCTCACCTGGAGTCGAGACGCTGTGTAGCCATGCACCCGATTCCTGATACAGGTAGGGTGTGATCTCAACCAGGGGTGCATTTGCATGAGGAATCTCTCCTGCCGCTCGACTGGCTGGGCAGCCACCAGAGGGAGCAGTGAGGCTGGCGGAGTGAGTGCTCAGGCGGTTGAGGACTACTCCTTTGCTAGTGCCAGCTAAAGCAGGCTGATCGAGTACGGGTTGCCGGCAGCGGGGCGGCCACACTGCCTGTGCTGGGGGAAGCCCTGCGGTGATGGTCCGGAGTGACTAGTGGAGGAGGTGCGGCCCTGAAACCCGCCGGAGGGACAGCTGGGCAGAGGCTGAATATTCCATTGGGTGATTAAGGTGGTAAGGAGTGTTGCAGGGATTCTGCTTGGAGACAGAACTCTGCCTGGGACCACAGAACATTAGTATATAGGAACTGAGTCACCATACCACATCAGTTCCTATGGGCCCAAATCCAGACTAGCTCAAAGTGCCGCATTTTCTCTCTTAACCTTTCCAGAGAAACAGGTGAATTGGCACCCTAGAACACAACACTCTAGACCCTCTCAGGGATCGCAGTAGCAGTCCATCACCTTTCGTTCTCTCACTCCTACCTATACACAATAAACTGAAAACAGACACGAAGAATGATTAAAATATTTATTGAAACTATCGTGCTCTCTTTTGTAATAACTGCGCTGCAATTAAAAGATATATGCAGACCAAAAATGTGTTTATCATAATCAACAGACTGTACACAATTTAAAGCTTTGTCATATTGAAAGACAGATCTGCCTAAGTCTACCCTCCCTCTAGAAACACAGTGTTATATTATAGATCTCTGGGATTAGTGGGTACCCCATACCTGAAATACATAGGTAGTTGTTCTACATCACAGGCAGTGGATCTCTCTCTCTTATCAGGACCTTTGCTCTGCGAGAATGTGTCCTCTCTGTTTTCAAAACGACAAATCCCAGCTTATATGAAAAGAATTGCATGTTCAAACCAGCAGCTAGATTTCGCAATTATGTCTATGTGTTAGTATCCGACCACAGAGAAAACAGAGCACAGTGTTTTTCGACCTTGTATGAAATGTTCTGTCTGAATCCCAGCAGAAGAAGCAAATAACAAAACATGTGCAGCCTATTTGAAAAACTAAATGTGTAACACAAAACAAGCATGTTATTTTGTAACATGTGCAAAGCAAATGCTGGCTATTACATGCAGTTATGCTAACATAGTAAGTAAGCAAGTAATATTTTATTGATTGATTAATAAAAATCTTAGCAAAACAGCTACATATTAAAACTTGTATGACATAAAATAGTGCTTCATCCAGTAAAATCACAATAATTTCTTAAAATACAAAAATATAAAACTTGCAATTTAATCCAAAAATTATTATGTGAATGTATCAAATTTAGCACACAATGACTGCTAGGCTACTGTCCCTCTTAAAATTCACCTCAGTTCAAGTGTCTGTATTATTATATGAAAAAACCTTGCCAGGTTAGGGGTGAGTCTAGGGTTGATCCTTTCCAGGGAGCAGATACCAAGTTGATTAGCGACAGCCCAGAGTGCTAGCCGGTTTGCTGGGGGCTGCCAGATTTAATTTTGTTTGTACTATTTTCATGAAGCGTACAAAACTACAGACTAGCCGAACGTCGTCCCCATCGAAGCAGGCCTTCACCGCCTGTCTGCATGATCGTATTCGATTTTCATTCAGGCGCGGTTTTAAATGCTGCCTTCGTTCAAGATCTAAACTCTTACAGACACACAGTAGGTGTAAAACATCTTCTTTGGCGGTATCGCATAGTCTGCAGTTGGTGGTTGAATGTGTGTGCTTCCACGGAGGTAAATGCGGTTTTGCCGGTAGAATCCCCAGTCTCATGGCCAAAAGGCTTTCCTTCACGCTTCTTGAGAAGCTTGTGCCTAAATATGGCTGGGGAGTGCATCTTGTGTAGCTCTGAATCAAGAACCAGCTGTGGGCCCTCTTATTTAGGTCTGTTTTATCTTTATCTATGGAAACAATCTTCACCGATTTGTTAACCAGGGCTTTAAAGCTGTTATAAGGAAGGCCTGATTTCCACAAATCCTATAAGGCAAGCAGCCTTATTCCTGATTGGAGATAAACCATAGCGGGACAGTCTTTTTTCCTGGTCATCTCGTTCCACAAGTACGAATTTAAGGTACCAGACTTTGCACTCTTTATTTTGTACCAGTTTTTGGCGTAAACTCCCTTCCTTGCTATTTGCTGGTTTAGCAGGCCAAGCTCCAGCCTTATTTGTGCTGGAGAAGTGTATTGGGGAAGATTGAATATTATTCTAACTGCTTTGGAGACCACCTTGTCCAAAGTTGTTTCGTCGTTCCCTCTCATTACTTCACTCCCATAAGTGATTGTGGGTAGAAGCTTTGCCCGAAGTACTTCCAATAGAGGGATGAGGTTGGGACCGGTTATTTTATGCTTGATGCTCTTTAGCATGACTGCCAGAACAGTTCCTCGTCCTTGGATAGCCAATTTCTGTTTTTGGTATGTTCCCATACTGTCGAAGATGATTCCCAAGTATTTATAACTTTTGACCCACTCAAGCTGGCTGCCTCCCTGCCACCATCTAAACTCGTTCTGGGTGCTTCCTTGGTTAATGTCCATTACTTTGGACTTCTCATGATTTATACTTAATCCGTTCTTTGTAGCGAAGTCACTCGTGACGTTTATCAAATGTTGCAGGCCAACTGGGGTTCGGCTAATCAATATCAGGTCGTCGGCATATAATAAGTTCGAAAGTGACAGGCCACCCAAATTCGGGGCGTGATGATGACAGTTATCCAATTCCCTTGAGAGGTCAGACACGAAAAGGTTGAACAGGGTTGGGGCAAGGACACAACCCTGTTTTAACCCCTTGGTGGTCGGAATCCTCCTCGACAGACTGACGCCGGACCCCAACTTTATTTGGACCCATGTCCTTGTGTGGAGCAGGATTAGCTGGTTCAGAAGAATTGGAGGTATTTTCCACCGGGCTAGTTTGGCCCATAATTTCCCTCTGTCGATGCTATCAAAAGCAGCTTTATAGTCAATAAAATAGACAAATAGTGGTTTACTAATTGCTTTTGTTGCATCAATTAGAAGTGAGAGACCAAGGATGTTTGTAGTTGTCCCCAAATTTTTCTGAAAGCCTGTTTGGTTTATTGGGATTAGATCGTTTTCCCCTGCCCACTCAAGAAGGTCAGCAAGCAGTAGGCCGGCGTAGTATTTGGCCTCAATGTCGATTAGCGCTATGAGTCTATAGTTGTTTGGTTCGTTCTTGCTGCCTTTCTTGTGGATGGGTGAAATAATCGATCCTTTCCAAGAATCAGGGATTCTTCTGGCTTCCAAAATGTTGTTGAAGACAGGTAATAATGCTCCCGCCCAGTATGTTGAGTCCTGCTTGTATAGTATTGGGGGGAGCCCGTTGGGTCCGGGTGCTCCTTCGTTTCGGCTTTTTTAAATTCTATCCACAATCTTTTTGGTAGAAAAGAAGGGGGTAAGCTGGACGCCGTGGTGGTTTAAGGGTTGCCAGTCACTCTGACATGCCACGTTGACTTGTGCGTTTTCGCCGGCTTCCATGTTAAAATGCCTCTGTAGGTGGATTGCCAAGGCATCCTCTGTTATATGGGAGTTGATTCCTGGTGCTGTTGGGTTCTCTATGCTCTTAACTGTCTGCCAAAACCTAGAGCTGTTCTTTGATTGTGCATCATATAGCAGTTTCGCCCATGTTTTTTCAGTGGTTTCTTTTTTTGCTAACCAGATAATTTTATTTTTCCTGGCCTTAAGCATCCTTAATTCCGACTGAGTTTTATCGACAGAACAGTTTTGACGGAGGCTGCGCATTGCTCTGTTAATTTTACTCCTTATTTCCCTTAACTCTGCATGATTGGAGCCCGATAAGTGGATTCTTTGCTTGCTTGAGGTCCTGCTCCATGGATCCAGTTTAATTTTTTGCTCTGTTTTTGTCAGATTCGTTTTGCCGTTAGATAGCCTAAAGCTTTCGATGAAGCTTTCCCAAGCTGCTAAGGCATTGTCGTGTGATAGTTTATTGTCCGCCCACTGTTTTTTTGACTCTGCCAGGAGTTTTCCAGGTTCTCGTGTGTTGCATTTTATTCTCCTGTGGCTAAACGAGGTGTTTGTACAGAAGTCTGCAATTGGGTAAGTGAGCGCTGTCCCTTGCGTTGCGAGTGTAAACTCTTGGGGTTGATGATCACTGTGGTCTTGTATTCCAATCCTAAAGTGTTTTATCAGATGGTAAAGTGGTAAGGACAAAAAAGTATAGTCTATTGCAGTGTCAGCGAGTGCATTGTGGAAAGTTGCAGCTTGGGGACGATCCCCCGTGAATCGGCCATTTAGTGCCACCAAGGACAAGCTTTCTAGATCCTTCAGTAGGTCTTTGGAGATTTTTGTTTGCTTGCCCCACTTATACTTGTCTTGAGGGGGGATCCCCCATGCTATTTGCGGATCTTCTGCTGGCCTATCTAGATCGCCGCTCCCTGAAAGAAACATGTTGAAATCGCCAGATACGATAAGGTTCGTAGTTGCCTGGTCAGTAATTAATTTGGTTAATTCTGTTATCAGATGTTTTGCACCGTTTCTTTTATTCCGGGGGTGAAGATAGATGTTAGCTAGTATTAACTGCTGTTTATTTTTGGGACCGGCTATATCCAGCACAATCGTTTTTATCTCATTTGTTATCGAGGTTATGCTTGGTAATTCCTTGACCGTTGTTATCGTTTTAATCGAGGCGTAGGTCGTAAGCCCTCCCTTTAAATGGCCAAAGTTTGAATTTCTGTTTGCTGGAAGGTGATATGATTTGAAACCTTGTAGGTGGAATGGATCTTACAGCCACGTTTCTTGGAGCACAATTAGGTCAAATTGTTGAAAATATGTCAGCAGAGTGCTGTCTGCTATTTTGGATCCGAGGCCATTAATATTCCAGGAGCAGAATTTTAGGTTAAAGATATTTGTATCGTGTTCTAATCCCTGTCAGGGAGACTCCCTTTTTATGTTTATAGTTTTTGCTATCCAGGACCAGTCCTGTTCACTGGCGGGATCGCTTTGCCCCCGAATGTCCCAGTTAGTGGAACGATTTCTCACCACAATATCTGCGGAGGAGCTGCGTGCTCCTTTGAGCACGGAGCTGGTGTACCCAGAACCACTTCTTCTCCTTGCTCCGCTGCTGTTGAGCTCTTGATGGGGATGGAGTAGTGGGTCTGGGTATCCTACTCCTTGGTGGAGATGCAGTCGGATCCCCCAAGTTTCTAGCTGGCCCTTTTCCTTGAGAATTTTGTCAACTATTTCTCCGGTTACCCAGACTGTCTTGGTTACTTCTTGATCTGAAAGATGTTTGATGGTTTCAAATTCTACTGATTCCAGATCTTGTGAACCAATCCCTAACATAGGGGAAATATACAACACCCTCCCTTTGGTCAGGACAGTGACGCAACAACTAACTAAATAATAAAAAAGGAAATACAAAATAAGCAAATTCAAAGCATAGCTAAGAAGAATATTATATGGGAAAATCTTAATCTTAATTAAATCGAACAGTGATATGTCTATTTGGAAAAGTTGCTGAATTTAAGATGTGTTGGAGGTATCAATGATGTCACTCGCAAATTCAAAGGCAAAGAACGCATTCAGTCTCCACAGGCAACAACTGATTTACAGCCCAGTTCATAAGTTCCAGAGAACAGACATGATCCTTGACCTCAGCCTGTGCTGAGAAAGTTGCCGGGCAACATGCATCCATGCTATTAGAGCCAATGTTTAGTGATCCATGTGCCGATGCACACATCTACACGCATACATGACCATAGCTCACATAATGAAGAAGCCGTAGTCCTAAGGGACAACTCTGAAAATCGGTTGCTAATGGACTCATCAGCAGGTTAATGTCTACTGGAGCCAGCGTTTGCAAAGACAAGCAAATATCCAGTGCCCGTGGGGCAGCAAGGGGGTTGTGGGGGGGGGGGGCGGTTCGCCCCAGGCGGCAGGAGTTTTGGGGGTGGCGGCCTCCCACCGCTCTTACCTGAAGTCTCGGGTCCCCCCCACTCTTCATCCGGCTGCTGCGATGCAGCAAACTCAGGGACCGCCATGGGCGGCCAAAGGGCTAGCTATGCCACTGTCCAGTGCCCATTTGAAGGGGCACCAGAGGCAGTGAAACACAGGTTGCACGCAGGTAAACCAAACAGGTTGGAATGGCAGTGACCAATCAAGGTCCAGTTCCTGAAGCAATAAGATTCAGAAGAGTCGAAGCATGCGCTCATGACACAGCTGGAGCGGTGGTAGTACCAGTGGGATTGCAAACCGAACATCAATTGCAGAGGAGCAAAATTAGAATCAAAATGCCGCAAATGAGGAATAACAGCAGCAGAAATCAACCGACCATACTGGAAAAAAGTGAATGAATAAAAGCTGGTATTACTCCAGAGATTGTTAGGGAACAAACTGAGTAAGCCAGAGCCCACTTTCTAAAAAAAAGTGTGAAAGGTCGGCAGCATTAGATGTATTAAAATATGATGAACTAATTCACCAAATATAATGGGAGGTTGGTGTTTAACAAGGACTGTATCTCACTGGACATTACCAAGGGTATACGTCCAGAGGGTACTGATGGAAGTGTGTCTGACTCAAAATTGCCACCATGTATAGGTCAGCACTATGCACAGGACTTAAATGCCAGAGGGAGACACTCTTGGTGGTAATTCACCTATGACACAGCACATTGTTGTACTTTTGTACAGAGCCCTCCCATTTTCATCAGCATGTGTACTGACTCGCATGTGTAGGCACTGTTTACGCTCTCATATTGTCCCTGCATGTGACATTTCTGAAGCCCCACGTTGGACCTCAGTGTGAGCCCACCTGTACTGCACAGTCACTGCCCAATCTGACAAGGACACATCACTGAATGTACAGAGTGAAACATATGGGTTGTCTGCTAGACTATCCATCAAAGAGCTATCTCAGCCCTGTAGATTGCACACGACAGACCTTGTGAGAAGGGTGTGAGATTGTAAGATCATATCCCTAAATGTGACCTCCATGACACAGTGAGCCATTCACAGGGCAAGGACATTGAGGGCTGAGCAGTGCTGGACACAGTGAGTCTGCCCCGAAACATATTTTCCAATGTAATGTATGTCTTGCTCACCCACAAACTGGATAGCAGATGTGGGCTCCCTACACATAGTTTTCTGTGCTGGCATCCTGCATGTGTATGAGATGGGCAGGTACTGTGTCCACCCTCATACGGTTTCGGGCTCACAGCCCTCATCAGCCAAGCTATCAGGGTATGCCCAGACGTGGGTCCCTTGCTCACTTTGCCACTGGAATCAAGATATCCTGGCTGATGAGGGCTGTGAGCCCGAAACCGGTCCCAGGATGCTTGTTTCTGGTCCAGGAAAGACATGGCTTTGCAGTTCGGGCTGGACTGTTCCCATGAGGCACAGGGTCAGACTGATTTGCATATGGCCATGTCTGAACTGGGGTGGCGGAGTGAGCTAAAGAATGATGATGGATTAAACCCAGATCAGTTGACTGGGGGTGAGTGCTTGCAATGTCAACACTCCGTCCATCATCCCCTTTGGTTTTGCTTTGTTCGCCCTAAGTTGGCAGGGTATGCCCAGACGTGGGTCCCTTGCTCACTTTGCCACTGGATTAAAGATAGCCTGGCTGATGAGGGCTGTGAGCCCGAAACCGGTCCCAGGATGCTTGTTTCCGGTCCAGGGAAGACATGGCTTGGCAGTTCGGGCTGGACTGTTCCCATAAGGCACAGGGTCAGACTGATTTGCATATGGCCATGTCTGAACTGGTGTGGCGGAGTGAGCTAAAGAATGATGATGGATTAAACCCAGATCAGTTGACTGGGGGTGAGTGCTTGCAATGTCAACACTCCGTCCATCATCCCCTTTGGTTTTGCTTTGTTTGCCCTAAGTTGGCAGGGTATGCCCAGACGTGGGTCCCTTGCTCACTTTGCCACTGGATTCAAGATAGCCTAGCTGATGAGGGTTGTGAGCCCGAAACCGGTCCCAGGATGCTTGTTTCCGGTCCAGGGAAGACATGGCTTGGCAGTTGGGCTGGACTGTTCCCATGAGGCACAGGATCAGACTGATTTGCATATGGCCATGTCTGAACTGGGGTGGCGGAGTGAGCTAAAGAATGATGATGGATTAAACCCAGATCAGTTGACTGGGGGTGAGTGCTTGCAATGTCAACACTCCGTCCATCATCCCCTTTGGTTTTGCTTTGTTCGCCCTAAGTTGGCAGGGTATGCCCAGACGTGGGTCCCTTGCTTACTTTGCCACTGGATTAAAGATAGCCTGGCTGATGAGGGCTGTGAGCCCGAAACCGGTCCCAGGATGCTTGTTTCCGGTCCAGGGAAGACATGGCTTGGCAGTTCGGGCTGGACTGTTCCCATGAGGCAAAGGGTCAGACTTATTTGCATATGGCCATGTCTGAACTGGGGTGGCGGAGTGAGCTAAAGAATGATGATGGATTAAACCCAGATCAGTTGACTGGGGGTGAGTGCTTGCAATGTCAACACTCCGTCCATCATCCCCTTTGGTTTTGCTTTGTTCGCCCTAAGTTGGCAGGGTATGCCCAGACGTGGGTCCCTTGCTCACTTTGCCACTGGATTCAAGATAGCCTGGCTGATGAGGGCTGTGAGCCCGAAACCGGTCCCAGGATGCTTGTTTCCGGTCCAGGGAAGACATGGCTTGGCAGTTCGGGCTGCACTGTTCCCATGAGGTACAGGGTCAGACTGATTTGCATATGGCCATGTCTGAACTGGGGTGGTGGAGTGAGCTAAAGAATGATGATGGATTAAACCCAGATCAGTTGACTGGGGGTTGAGTGCTTGCAATGTCAACACTCCGTCCATCATCCCCTTTGGTTTTGCTTTGTTCGCCCTAAGTTGGCAGGGTATGCCCAGACGTGGGTCCCTTGCTCACTTTGCCACTGGATTTAAGATAGCCTGGCTGATGAGGGCTGTGAGCCCGAAACCGGTCCCAGGATGCTTGTTTCCGGTCCAGGGAAGACATGGCTTGGCAGTTCAGGCTGGACTCTTCCCATGAGACACAGGGTCAGACTGATTTGCATATGGCCATGTCTTAACTGGGGTGGCGGAGTGAGCTAAAGAATGATGATGGATTAAACCCAGATCAGTTGACTGGGGGTGAGTGCTTGCAATGTCAGCACTCCGTCCATCATCCCCTTTGGTTTTGCTTTGTTCGCCCTAAGTTGGCAGGGTATGGCCAGACGTGGGTCCCTTGCTCACTTTGCCACTGGATTCAAGATAGCCTGGCTGATGAGGGCTGTGAGCCCGAAACTGGTTCCAGGATGCTTGTTTCCGGTCCAGGGAAGACATGGCTTGGCAGTTCGGGCTGCACTGTTCCCATGAGGTACAGGGTCAGACTGATTTGCATATGGCCATGTCTGAACTGGGGTGGTGGAGTGAGCTAAAGAATGATGATGGATTAAACCCAGATCAGTTGACTGGGGGTTGAGTGCTTGCAATGTCAACACTCCGTCCATCATCCCCTTTTGTTTTGCTTTGTTCGCCCTAAGTTGGCAGGGTATGCCCAGACGTGGGTCCCTTGCTCACTTTGCCACTGGATTCAAGCTAGCCTGGCTGATGAGGGCTGTGAGCCCAAAACCGGTCCCAGGATGCTTGTTTCCGGTCCAGGGAAGACATGGCTTGGCAGTTCAGGCTGGACTCTTCCCATGAGGCACAGGGTCAGACTGATTTGCATATGGCCATGTCTGAACTGGGGTGGCGGAGTGAGCTAAAGAATGATGATGGATTAAACCCAGATCAGTTGACTGGGGGTGAGTGCTTGCAATGTCAGCACTCCGTCCATCATCCCCTTTGGTTTTGCTTTGTTCGCCCTAAGTTGGCAGGGTATGCCCAGACGTGGGTCCCTTGCTCACTTTGCCACTGGATTCAAGATAGCCTGGCTGATGAGGGCTGTGAGCCCGAAACCGGTCCCAGGATGCTTGTTTCCGGTCCAGGGAAGACATGGCTTGGCAGTTCAGGCTGGACTGTTCCCATGAGGCACAGGGTCAGACTGATTTGCATATGGCCATGTCTGAACTGGGGTGGCGGAGTGAGCTAAAGAATGATGATGGATTAAACCCAGATCAGTTGACTGGGGGTGAGTGTTTGCAATGTCAACACTCCGTCCATCATCCCCTTTGGTTTTGCTTTGTTCGCCCTACGTTGGCAGCGTATGCCCAGACGTGGGTCCCTTGCTCACTTTGCCACTGAATTCAAGATAGCCTGGCTGATGAGGGCTGTGAGCCCGAAACCGGTCCCAGGATGCTTGTTTCCGGTCCAGGGAAGACATTGCTTGGCAGTTCGGGCTGGACTGTTCTCATGAGGCACAGGGTTAGACTGATTTGCATATGGCCATGTCTGAACTGGGGTGGCGGAGTGAACTAAAGAATGATGATGGATTAAACCCAGATCAGTTGACTGGGGGTGAGTGCTTGCAATGTCAACACTCCGTCCATCATCCCCTTTGATTTTGCTTTGTTCGCCCTAAGTTGGCAGGGTATGCCCAGCCGTGGGTCCCTTGCTCACTTTGCCACTGGATTCAAGATAGCCTGGCTGATGAGGGCTGTGAGCCCGAAACCGGTCCCAGGATGCTTGTTTCCGGTCCAGGGAAGACATTGCTTGGCAGTTTGGGCTGGACTGTTCCCATGAGGCACAGGGTCAGACTGATTTGCATATGGCCATGTCTGAACTGGGGTGGCGGAGTGAGCTAAAGAATGATGATGGATTAAACCCAGATCAGTTGACTGGGGCTGAGTGATTGCAATGTCAACACTCCGTCCATCATCCCCTTTGGTTTTGCTTTGTTTGCCCTAAGTTGGCAGGGTATGCCCAGACGTGGGTCCCTTGCTCACTTTGCCACTGGATTCAAGATAGCCTGGCTGATGAGGGCTGTGAGCCCGAAACCGGTCCCAGGATGCTTGTTTCCGGTCCAGGGAAGACATGGCTTGGCAGTTCGGGCTGGACTCTTCCCATGAGGCACAGGGTCAGACTGATTTGCATATGGCCATGTCTGAACTGGGGTGGCGGAGTGAGCTAAAGAATGATGATGGATTAAACCCAGATCAGTTGACTGGGGGTGAGTGCTTGCAATGTCAACACTCCTTCCATCACCCCCTTTGGTTTTAGTAAGCATTAAGGGCCTCATTTATGAGGTTTTGGCGCAGGGTAGTGCAGCAAGGAATCTTGCTGTGCTGCCGTACGTCAAAACAAAAGGGCAGGAATGTGCCATATCTATGAGATACGGTGCGTTCCTGACCTTTTCCCCTGTGCTGGCGCACAATGGGCTGCCATGTGCTAACACAGACACCCTTGTGCCATGGTACAAGGGTGCCTACTTTGCGGGGCTGATTGATTTTGTGCAGGAAGGGTCGCCTTCCTACACAAAATCAATCATTTCAGGTGATTTCCTCTTTCTATGCATGCTGCAGAATGAAGCACACATAGAAAGAGGAACAAAATTAGGAGAAATGAACACATTTCTCCTCGTTGTGCCTCCATAATGCCACCTCTGGGGTGATGTTAGACTCTGACGTATTCCCAGGTTTACAATTTCTTGAAACTCTGGGAATGCTTCAGATTCCATGGGTGTTGTGTGGGAACACCCACAACAACATCCATGGAACGCCCCTTTCACGCAGTGTTCTGCGTGAAAAGGGCCCATATTTACAAGGCCATGAAAAGCCACGTAAAGTGGCTTTATGTGGCCTTGTAAATATGCTGCGGCACATTGAGCCGCCAGAACGTCAAAAAAGTGACATTCTGTCAGCGCAAAAGTGCTGAAAATGACTTCCATTTGAAAGGACAGTGATAAGTAGGAGTATTGCAGGAGTGTGCATTCCCTTTAGATAAAAGGCCAAATTCGCTACTGAAGCATTACATGTGCTGTGAATAGTTACGTGTTTGCAAACGAGTGAATGTCTGACAGAAGAGTCGCATTCCTCTCCAGCAACGAAGACTTCCTTATTGGCACGTTCACACTGATAGGAAAATCGGAGTGACCATTATTCATGGATGAAGCTGCCTCCTAGGGGTTCATATCCACTGACTGGAAAATGTCTCATGAAAGCTGTGAATTGAAATGTTGAAATCGGTAAAGATATTACTCTGTGTATTAACCATACAGCTGAAGGTGTTTCGGCTGTTGTAAATGGGAGCTGTTCTAACATCTCTAAGTGCAACATTACAAAGGTAGCATCTTTCTTCGCCATGAGCTGTTGGTGACATGTTAGATTAAAGGGCAAGAAGAGGTTACTGGCATTTAGGTAGTGCCAGAGTACGTGCCCTTTCTTAAGGGTTTGCAGTGTCCAGTTAAATTGCATGATGGATCTAAGCTGACTTTGCTCATGATACAATGTAGACATGTCACTTTACATAATATCAATAACAGATGACACAATGATATTCAAATTATAAATACGGTAATACAGCATATTAATACTATTATTAACAACAGTAAGCACTTTATCCAAATTATCTTGATCAATTTGTGTTAAGTGTGCGGCAGCTCCCATTTGTGACAATTCCCAAATTTCATTATGTGTAGCATAAATAAATCTTGGAGATTTAGGGCATAATAAAAAACCCGATCAATCCATGTCTTCGGACAGGAGAGAATGATGTTGTTTCACTGCAGACAGTGTGGAATGTTCCAACCATTATTGGCACAACTTCCCAACCGAATAGGTGGTAACAGTACCTGAATGCTGTGAGTTTGAATATCGGGGATCGGGTCTGCTTGCATTGAACCCTGGTGTGGAGTTCAGAAAATGAGCAATCAATCAGGGGGCTTGTAAAGCACGGCTACTCACCTGTGAGGTTCTCAAGGCACTGGTGGTGTAGGGGGGTGCTGCTGGTCGGACTAGGTGGAGGATCATTCGAAGAGCCAGGTCTTGAGGTCCTTCCTGAATTGGGTCAGTGACTCTGAAGTGATGGCAACCATTTGTGTCCACTAGCCACAACAACCTCCTGTGAGGACTTGGAAGTGTGCAATTAAATGTGTCATACTGCAACATTCTACTGAGTTGTTCTTCAGTATAATTTGTAAAATGTTGCCAATTTTTTAAGCGTGCAATTGAGGGAAGAATTGGGCCATTCACTTCATTGATTTAAGTCAGTACCAGACATGTAGTCTGGTGGATGGTGTCCTTCAGGAAGATCATTTGTGTTGGGATTATCATTAAACATACTCAGAACAAAGTTTCTGTCCCCTGAACTTACCAAGTTAGTTACCCCAAAACAATTTTATTTCAATTGTATCCTTCCAATAGTCATAGCCTTTAAGGGCCAATTCAGTAACAAAAGGAAGATGTATATATCAGCTCAGTTTGTGTAAGCATATATTTTTTTGGTGGTGTAGGGACTAATTTGAAATAATATGATGCTGGGTCTGATGTACCATATCCTGAAAAATATGTGAATTTTTCTTTATGTGATTTAGAACTCCCTATTGTGCATAATTAAAAATGGTGCGTTGGACAGTGGATTGATGTATAATATTCCAGCTCCGAGAGCATGGAGTTTACAGTTTCAACATCTCAATCACCTGAATGTAACCCAGGTACTATTCCATCACCCATAGAAACCCGAAATACATATGCTAGCTGCAGGATCTCCGCAGGACCGAATCTATCAAATGGAAATTTATCTCAAACAATTCCATCAGTTACTGGGACAGCAGAAATGTTCCAGAGGGTCAAGACTGTCTTCAACTTAGGGGAAGAAGAATGAGGGGCAAACACACCGTCGACCAGTTTTGTAGCAGAGCGTTCTGGAAGATAGTGGTCATTAATCAGCAAGAAGAAAACAGTCACAAATTAATTCCAAAGAAAACCCCAAGGAAAGTGTAATCAAAACATATATCCAAGGTGGGACCAGATAAGTGCGTTTCAGCCATGAAATGAAAACACAGATCTTTAATGGAGGAGAGTCAAAAGCAGAAGAACTCTTAGAGGAAAAATCATCTGTATCTATATAATACCCAGAAGAAGTTAGTTGAAAAACTGGTTGCTCCATTTCTGCAATAGGACACAAAAAATTCAAAGGAGATGGATCCACTTTTGGTGGATCTGCATAAATGACATCAGTTGTGGAAGATGCAGTAGTAACAGCAGTAGTCACTTGAGTCATGTTGCTGGTTGCGGATGCAGGGATTAGTTGTAGTGCAGCCTCTGCCCCCCTACCCCCAACTGGGGAAAAACTGTTGCAGTGGTGCTCACCAGCTGCAAAGGGATTTCCTGTAGGGTAGGAAGAGAACTTAGGGAACTACCAAAGACACCTCATGGCCTACTGTTTAGGATCAACCACATGGTGTAATTTGACATGATCAATTGAGACAAAGCGATAGTCGCTAGAAACAGGAAATGGTGGCAAGCGAACTGTTCTTGTGCCTTGAATACCAAGAACAGGCACTGGTGCTCGGTACAATGGGCCATACTCCTTTTTCACTGCTACTTTTTCACGAATGAGATCTCCAATCTTTGGAATCCAGCCAGAAGGTTCTGGTTTGTCCTCAATTCCCACAGAGGGAGATGTCTTCAAATGCTCATTGGATAGGGTGTCACAGAACGTTTGCAGAACTTGTAAGAGAGCGCAACAATTATCTACGTCAAGGGACGTGGCAGCCGCCACAATGTCTGGACCATCAAGGTCTGGAACATACATTTTGATGCTAAAAAGTACTTCATATGGGGTCTGCCCACCTAGAGATCTTTTAGGGAGGTTATTAAGAGCCCTCTGAACCCCGTAGAGGTGATGGACTCAACTGTGACCAGTGTCTAATATTCTTGCTGTTAAGGACTGCTTTAAGTCACGGTTAATTATTTCCACAACAGAATTGCCCTCGGGCTGATATGGAGAAGAATAATGCACCTGTACACCCAGAGATGCCATAGTATCCCGGTACTCGTTTGAAGCGAAAGACGAGCCCTGATCCGAGAGGATTGTATTGCATGCATTTGTCCCGATAAAGACTTGCAGGTCTTTAATAACAATTACAGCATCAGCCAAACTCTGTGGCCAAACCCAGAGGAACCTGGAGCAAGAATCAACTGCAACTAGAATAAATTTAAACACAGTATCCAAAATAAGTGGATCACAATGGTTCAAATAAATGCACCTGAAAGGTTTGTTAGAAATTAACAGGTCTGTCTGTGGTAGACGAGCCACGGTGACAGCTTTAATTTGTTGACAAATGTCACAACAATGGACATATTACTTGGCCTGTTGGATGTTGATATCATCTACATAGGACAACGCATCTGGGTCAATATCATGTAGAATTGACATAATGCATGCTGCAAATAGTCCTGGGCTGTGCTTATAGCCCATTGAGAGCTTGGTGTATTTTATTTTAAAACCAAGAGCAGAACACGCTGTCCAATCTCTGCTTTCAAGAGATATATTGTGACTAGAAATCGTTGGAGATATCCAAGATTGTTTTGAGTTTTTTACGGACTATAATGTTTATGAGTGCCATACTGTGGGTATTTTGTATTGCAAAACTGTGTGTATGACTGTTTAATTGTCTCTACTCTAAGACTATTCGATATGAATGCTCCGGTTTCAAAACAGGAAAATGAGGATTATTCATCTGAGAGACACAGGTTTTGATTACTCCCTGGTACTCCAATTGAGATAGTATTTCTTTATCAAGTGCTTTAGCATCCCCTTTTATAGGATTTTGTGGTTGCACTTGTGGGCTGGACCATATAGGTATTATATGATAAGGAGAGTCCTTATCCCAGCTGACATGGTTGCGATATAATGCAGGGGCCAGTGCAAGAGCCCATTCTGCAGTGTAAGCTTGTTTAACTTGGTCAGGGACAAGAGCATAAAAAGAATGACGCATGACATTCTCACCCTGTGGGAATGTTTGTATGAACTGTTGGGGCCAATCGACTTCCGCTAGAAGAATGTCATAAGACAAAGTTAAATTTTACCAGAACATTGCTTTAATGGTGCACTGTATGTCACCCTCAATTTGAATGTCTAGATCATATAATTTATCCGGAGGAGCTACACGCCTGTCTGGGGTTTCAAATGTAATAAAAGTATCAGTTGCTTTTGCTACCAGAAACTCCTGGAGATTCTGGTGCATTCTGGTGACTTCTGCCACTCTGTCGAGGAGTCACCGCCCAACTCCTGTTCAGGACCAGGGTTCTTAGTGTCTGTGGCATATTTAGTGATTAGAGCTGTCACTTTCTTTTTCTGTAAAAAGGCTTTATATTGAGGAGCGTTTTCCTCCTTTTTTATCCTTACGTCAGACGAGCATTGTATCTCCATTTTCGCTTTCACGTACTCTTGTTGTCTGTGTTCAGATCACCTTCCTCTCTCATACTGCTTGCCAGACAATTCCTGAAAGAAACGAGGAGAGCGTATATCATGAACCTGATACCTGTCTAGAGTCTTGATTTTAGTGTGATCACGAAAATCATACCACCTCTCAGAGGACTCCGGGGGTGGAGAACCTCCGCAAAGTTTACCTTTCTGTGGCTGTTTAGATTTATCCCATGGTTTTTTACCAGACTCACGGGAGGGCTTGTCTTCCTTGTCAGTGCTAGGCTTGCCAAGTGGTGCTTTAGTAGGTCTGGTCCCCAAATGATTGTGTCCTAAGGATGTATACACATCAACAATAATTATAGGCAACTCATGTTTACGGTTGGCTACTGCAACAGCTGTGAGCCGCTTGCGTATAGCCAGAGATGCTGCTTCACCTTTAATGTTTAACAGAATCATTGCGGACACTATGTGAAAATTTCCCATTAGTTTCATTCCCAAATCCAGAGCAGCATCTGCCCAGTGTTCGTTCTGTATTTGTTTTAAAACGTCTGGTAAGGCAGACATTGGGGGTCTGCCGTGACTGATTATATAGACAGCTGCGAACATTGTCCTCCAGGAGTTACAGTCTCCAATAGCAGAAACCATTTCATGTGGTAAGCACAGAGTTAAAATTCTGTGTTTGTCTTGTGGTCCCATAAGGGGAAGCACAGCTTCAAGTTGGTCTACTTTTTGGGCGATCCAGAATGGAATTTCCTCACGATAAATGGGCATTTTGCCCAAAACTGAGTGAACAATTACACAACTTGTTGTAGGCACTGCAGGCAACTGGACATACCCCGGCAGGCCAACCCTTGCTGGCTGTGCTAGGAGGGTGTGTGAAACAAATCGAGTTAAAAGTCTACATAAAACAACTAGAGCTTTGTAAAATGCCCATATTTGCAAAAGGTTCAGAGCGGCCATATCAGGATTAGGTGTATATCCAGCTAGAACCAGCCAGGTCACCCCATTGTTACTGAGGGGGCCCATGCGTACAAGTGTAGGTACATGTGGGAGGGCAGCAGGGAACCAGGTATGGTGTTTCCAGTAAGACACTGGTATTTTCATGAGCGCATAAGTTCTATATAGAATTGGCACTGCAGGTGTGGTGTATGTATGGAATGTGTTAGTATTAGCATCCACAGCCAGAAAATTGACCCAAAAATAAAAGACCTCAAAGTGGTACACAGGATCGGCTTCTACTACAAAGATAAAAGTACCACCCTGATTAGTAAGTCCATGTTGCGTTACATGTGCATGGACAGCAGGTCTGCAATTAATAGGAATAACAATAGGCTGTGGTGCAGTCATATGTAAAACAGGAATGAAAACAAAGTGCAACACAAAAAATGGGTATGATTATTTGAAACTTTCAAGCTTGAAAAAACAACAGTAAAAGCACTTAATAAAAACTGTGAAGGATTATTCCCAAACACCACGAATGTCTACGATGGTAGGTGTTAGGGTATTGTGAATATGCACAAGCACTATTCAGGAGTCCTGTGAATAAGTACCATACCAAATGTTGGCTGTGCCATGTTGCAGGAATTATGCTTAGAAACAGAACTATGCCTGGGACCACAGAACTTCAGTAAGTAGTAACTGAGTTACCATACCACATCAGTACCTATGGGCCCAAATCCAAACTAGCTCATAGTGTCTTAGTTGCTCTCATAACCTTTCCAGAGAAACAAGTAAATTGGCACCCCAGAAGACAACACTCTCGACCCTCTAAGGGATCGCATCACTTTTCGTTCTCTCACTCACTCGTATTCACAATAAACTGAAAATAGACACGAAGAACGATTACAATACTTATTGAAACTATTGTGCTCTATTTTGTAATCACTGCACTGCAGTTTAAAGACATATACAGGTCAAAAATGTTATTATCATAATCAACAGACTGTACACAATAAAAAAGCCCTGTCGTATTGAAAGACATCTGCCTAAGCCTGCCCTCCCACTAAAACACTGAATTATATTATATATCTCTGGGATTAGTGGGGGACCCCATACCTGGTTTACATAGGTAGTTGTTCTACATCTCAGGCAACAGATCTCTCAGTCTCATCGGGACCTTTAATCTGCGAGAATGTGTCCTCTCTGTTTTCAAAATGACAAGTCCCAGCTTATATGATAAAAATTGTATGTTCAAAACAGCAGCTGGTTTTTGCTGTTATATTTATGTGTTAGTGTCCGACCACAGAGAAAACAGAGCACAGTGTTTTTCGAGTGTTCCGTCTGAATCTCAGGAAAAGAACTAAATAGCAAAATATGTGCAGCCTTTTTGAAAAATAAATGTGCAGCGCAACACAATAGTGTTCTTTTGTAATGTGTTCAAAGCAAATGCTGGCTATTACGTGCTGTTAGGCTAACATAAGGGAAATGCACAACAGGAGGGGAGCCTGTCTGCGGTGTAACAGGGGATCCAGGTTTCTCCACGGGCCCCCCTGTCCTCATCTGAGTACCCCCGGATCATCACGTGCAGCGCCAGTTGTTGCAAAGGGAAGTGAACTGCACTGAGGGGTTGCCTCGTGGCCTAGGGGCGTCCCCTGCCCAGGCCCTTATGTGGTTTTTGTAATATTGAGAAATGACATTGGGAAACGGTGTGCTGAAGGACTAGGCAGATTGCTCCTGGCTGGCCGCTGTGGTGGTGAACATACTGGGGCTTCTCCCTCCCCCACCCTTTTTCACATCGGATTACCAGAAACTACGTGGGGCCCGGTGCGAGGGTATTGAATATTGGGGGCACCCCTGGCTGAGAGTGCAGACCCTGGTGGATTCGGTGGGGCTCATATGGCTACTCTGCTCATGTAATGCGCTAGTGGACTCAGAGTGGATTGGGGGTTGCCCGTTGGGGTGAGCCATAGCCCAATAACCAGATCTTGAGGAGGGACCCAGCACCAGACTCTGTGTGGGATGCACTCCCTACCTTATTACCTTCAGGCAGATGTTGCGGCCCCCTGAGCCTCTACTGATCAAGGACTTGGCCTCTAGTGGGGGTGAGCAGCCAAGCAGGGAGCTGGACTTTGTCAGACTTCGAGCTGCATGAAGTGAGGCTCTGGGTTGGGAGAACTTGGACTGGTCGAAGAGGTGGTCCTGAGTGCAATAGAAGAGTCATTTACTGTGGCATAGGGAGGTGCTTGACAGCATGGCCCCATGTTGAAAGGAAAGCCTCACAGCCCCACACAGGGGAATACCATTGAGCAATATGCCACGACGACGTCTGCCTCTTAAACATAAACGCAACAAGGAGGCCCTCATGGAGAAGCAATACTGGCATCTTCCCAGGAGGAACCAACTCAAGCAGACATCCTAGTGGCCATCCAGGGCTCCCGTGTGGCATTGGAAGGGAAAATAGATGCTGCTTCCATTGAGGTAAATCTCCTTCATATGGATTTATGGAAGGTGTCAGACAAGGTCTGTGCCACCGAGGGGTCTATTGTTGATCTCCAGGTGGAAGTGACTGCCCTAAAAAAGCAGGTGGCTACCCTTGCCTCGAAGATTAGAACCCTGGAGGCACAAGCTGAGGATACAGAAGGCAGAACCTGCCGTAATAACAACTGCCTACTTGGATTCCCTAAGAGGGCTGAGGGAGCCACATCGGAGAAGTTTGATTAGACCTGGATCCATGATACCTTGCGGCCCACATGTCTATCACCTTTATTTGCAGTTGAAAGGGCACATTGGGCATTGGTGGCTCCCCCAGCCCCAGGAGCTCCTCCGTGTGCCATAACCGCAAGGATCATCAACTATAAGGATCAAGACTGCATTCTTTGTGCTTCCCGCGAGACGAACAATGGGCACTATGAAAATCAAACAATTTCTATATTTCCGGATTACAGGCAGAAGGTTCAAGCTCATCACAAGTCCTTCTTGAAGGCAAAGAGGAAATTGAAAGCAATGGGTCTCAGATACATGCTGTTGTATATCACTAGACTGCGGCTGATCTCAGAGGGCTGATCTCTCTTCTTTGACTGGCCTGAGGATGCTTGGTGGTGGCTGGAAGTGTGGGACAAGATACCCTAGGGCCAAAGTGGCTCCTGGAGTTCTGGAAGGACCAGCAGGGCAAGGGCGCGCCTCCATTACTGGAGGGCATGGGATGAATGTACGCATAGGCCTGGCCAAGAGGGCGAGGGCCGGAGTTCCCCGAGGAACATAGCCCAGGATGATGATACCATGGCGCTAGCTGCCTCCTCCTTGGGGCTTAGCCCCCGGAGGGACTCAATTGACCCAACAATGGGCATAGAGATAAGTGATGTCCCTGGGGGTCAAGGAGAGATCTGATCAACCTGGGCTCCTTTTTGCAGGGGCATGTCAGTGGTGGGTAAGAAGAACTTACTTTGATATACATGTGTCACAGTGGTGCCGCATATACTGCTAATGTCAAGCGGGGGTCACGGGTTGCTCTATTCATGTGAAATGGTACACTGGTTTTTGGGGAGGGGGGTTAGGCTGTAAGTTCTGGCAGCAAGACAAAGAATGGGAGAACACACAGTTCTGTTGTGGGGTGATTTGTCCATGGTAGGGGTGTTTTCCAGTAATTGTTTGTTTTACTCTCTAATTTTTGTGCAGACCGGGTTCATAGTTACAGTGCATGTGCGGGTGCCGGATGTGGTGTCTCTTTTGGGGGATGGGTGCATCGCTCTTCTCTGCCTGGGGGATGGATCATCTGGATTCGATGGGGGCCACACGTGTTTATGACTGACGGTACTCATATCATTATCTAGAATGTCAGGGGGTTGAAGCCAAACGATATAGTGTACATTGGTACCTCCGGCGCCACCGGGTTCAGAAAGCATGTTTGCAGGAGACACATTTGTGGGTACTGAAGCTCAGAAGTTAGCGAAAAAATGGAGAGGGTAGCTATTCTCAGCAACCTGTTCTTCAAATGCCTGGGGGGTGGCGATCTGGATAGCGCCGAGGTGCCATTCTGACATGTGTATAGTGAGGCAGACATAGAGGGACGCTACATGCTCCTTCAAGGCACTTTGGATGGCATGGATATCATTATTATGATGTTGACGACGGGCAGCTTTATGGGACAATACAAGAGTTGCTTGAGGGCAGTGTAGGTTCCCCAATAGTGTGGGTGGGCGACTTTAATTACATTCTAAATGGTAACAGAGACCATCAACCACCACAACTGGGCACAAAACCGCAGATGACTGGTAATGCAAAATCTGGGGTTCCTTGACTACTGGCGTATCCTCCACTCACAATTGCAGGAGTGTACCTGTCATTCCTTGACACACAGCACATACAGTTGACTGGACTGACTCCTTTTCACAGGGGTGAACTCTGGAGTGCTGCAGACAGTTGGCCAGTTGGGTTGATTTCTTTCAGATCATGCACCAATGCTGCTCTATCTATCAGTCGGGGGTAGTGTCCATGCTGCACAGTGTTGGCGACTGCCTTCTGATCTTCTAACAGACGTGGCCTGTCGGGAGATGCTGGGAACTGCACTTTGGATGGTAACTGGGGCTCCACTGTGTTAAGAGCTACTGAGTGGGAGGTCCTTAAGACAGTCATACGGGGGTCTGCATAGGGTCCACCTGTGGGGTCCAGTGACAGCTCATGGCGGATATTGCGGGTCGGTAACGAGAGACTGGTGGCACTTTACAAGGATGAGGCAGGCTCGGTGCCTGTACGGGGGAGGTTATGCATACCCAACGCTCCTTACAGGAGCTGCGGGAAACCCTAGATAAGCACACTCTCACATCTTATCGCCAATGGTTGCAATGAGAGGGTGATAAATCTGGCTAACTCTTGGTCTGGATAATGAAGTGCGAACAAGAGGCCCTACCTATACTCAGAATACGGACCCCAGAAGGAAAGGTGGTAACGAACTGACATGATATACTGGCGACTCCGGTGGCACACTTTTGAGATGTTTACTGAGTGGGCAATGAGAAAAACACCAGACATAGTGGAGGCGTGTCTCGCAGGGATAACCCTGCCTCGACTCTCACCTGATGGCGTATGAGACATGGACGACAACCTCACACTGGAGAAGCTTGGGTCTGCCCTTTAGGAGTTGAACAGGGCCAAGGCCCCTGGGGAGATGGCTTTCCTGTTGAATTCTATCAGATCTACTCTGAAATTCTCACAGAGAAACCAGTGGAGGTCTTTTCTGAGGCATGGAGCGTTGGAACTCTGACCCCCACTATGCGTGAGGACATTATATGCCTCAGTTTGGAGCCGAAAGGTGACCCTGAGGACTAGTCACCATGATCAACTCTGATGCTAAGATCCTTTGCAAATTGCACGGAGTGGTCAGTGACCTGGTCCATGATGATCAGTGTGGAAGTATGCCCTCGCACAGCACAACTCTCTATCTTCAATGGCTGACTCACATTCTACATGAGACCAAGGAAGCAAATCAGGATATGGCACCCATGTCGATTGACCTAGAAAAGGCATTCAACATGTTCAGGTGGAGCTATCTCATGACAGTGCTGCAGGGGATAGTTTTTGGCCCAGTTTTTAGGGAATGGGTACAACTGCTTTATGTAAACCCCATGGCCAATGTCAGAGTGGGAGGGGAGGTCTCGGAGGCCTGGACTTTGGAGAGGGGCACCAGCCAGGGATGTCCCCTCTCCCCGCTCCTATTTGCTCTGGTGTGGGGCCCATGGCGACTTTACTATGCAGGGAGATGGAGCCCTGGGGCATACAGGTAGGAGAGTTGGCCCACATTATCTCATTGTATGCCGATGATGCATTGCTATATGGTCATTCACATGCAGAGGCGGTACATTTGCTGATGCGATATCTAGAGGAGTTTGGTTGGGTATCTGGCCTGCGCGTTAACATTAGGAAAACTCTGTTGTTCCCGGTGGGGAGATTGGCCTTGTCACCTCTTGAACGCTTGCCTGACCTGGGGCTCAGGTGCGAAAGGGATAGTTTCCGATACCTCGGAATTATGGTCATGGCCTCACGGGCACGATGGCTGACCATCAGTGTCTCAAAGTAGACGGAGTGTTGCGAGCGGTTGGCCAGGTTGGTTGAATTCTGGAACACGTTGCCCCTATCAGTCATATAGAGTGCGGCTATTGCAAAAAGTGTCTTCCTCCCATGAGGCTTGTATTTGGACCAAAATGCCCTGTTACTCCGCAGAGAGAAATTTTTCCGAAAGTTGGATAGCCTATTAATCTCACTAGCATGGGTGGGAAAATGTAGTAGGGTGGCTCTATCTGTCCTGAAAAGGGACATGGATGAGGGAAGTTTGCCCCTCCCAGACATACAACTTTACCTTTTTTGCAGCACACTTGCAGCATGCGGCTCGGTGGCTGACAGAAACCGACAACAGGGAAAAAAGGCGCATAAGGGGCATGACTGGGGACGATACACTACCGCACCTACTAATGAGAGGGGGCTGATCGAATGGTCCGGTTTCCTATCTGGTGAGCCACACTTCACAGATATGGAAAACGGTGGTGAAGAAGGTACTGTGTAGGGCCCCCTTTGATAGGGAGTTACACCTCTGGGATCCTGAACCCTTCCGCTCTATTGATCTTTACATGCCCATGGAAAGATGGAGGGTAAGTGGATGCCTTTTGGCAGGTGATTTCTACCCGGGAGAAGTTTTTCTCACTTTTAATCAGGTGCAGGACACAATCAGTGTAGGGCGGGCCATTTCCTGCAGTATGACAAATTAGAAAACACTGCAAAGGAGATATGGTGCACACATCCAGCAGCACCATTTCCTTCTCAGACACTGGGTGGATTGATCAGATGGGGGAGGGTAGACATCTTATTACTCTATTTTACAAAGCCCTTCAAGGAGGCATGAAAAAGTTCTCATAAAAAGCGAAGGCGGTATGAGAGACAGACCTGGGGGAACACATTGAGGACTCGGATTCGGACCAGGTTGTTTCGGACCATGTGGCTTGGTGAAAATGGTGTCCTGCAGTAGCAGGTTTAAATTGTTGCACTTCAATTATTTACACAGCACTTATGTAACAGCATCCCAGTTAAATAGTATTGACCTCAGTAGAGTGACACAATGTGTGCATTGTGGGGAGAAGAGTGCCATGTTTGTGCATCTGGCATGACAGTGCACAGGGGTATACAGCTTCTAGGAGGAGGTGGTGCCTCAAATTGAGGAAGCCACCTGCATTGCTATCCCTCTAACATCTGGGGTATGCCTGCTGGGCATAGTGGTGAAGCCCAGGGGATGTAAGATTTTGTATAAGCTCCAACAGTTAGCACTGCTTCTCACTAAGCACAGAGTGGCCATTGGTTGGATGGAGTCCTGGGTCCAGGGTCTTGAGTGGGGCCCATTGAGTCAGGGATGTCCTTGAGTGGGGAGTTGTGGAAGAATAACAACTGCAACTTTCTCGCACTGATAAAAGATCTGCTGAGGACTTGTCGGCCTGGAGGTTAATGCTGGACGCTTTTAATGAACATAGTAACTCAGACACTGAAGCAGACCAGGGATACCCGGAGACGTGAGAGTATGCAGAGTACTGCTACAAAGGAGGGATATTATACCAAGTGAGGTTCTGAGTCATGAACACATATGTTCACTTGCGGACTTGGTACTTGTGATATTATTCACTCTGTGATTGTTATCACTGTCACTCAACTCAGATGCGTAATATAGCACCTGCACTTGGTGACATGCACTGTGTGTTGTGTTTCCTTGAATGCAATAAATGCAAAAATAAAGATTTAAAATTCAAGAATGATCATGGACTTGTTAAAACCAAAGTTATAGTGAAATCAAAAAATTGCTGGATAGTTACAATACAATTAAAAGTAACACCAAACTTACTGTGATAAATATTTACATTTTGCAACAAATAATAAAGGAAAAAAACAGGTTGATCATTTCACCAGAGAATTAGAAAACATAATCAACTCTAACATCAACAATACTGTTTTGATAAATGGAACCAACACAAACATATTATTTGAGACTCTAACAATAAACTTCAATACTTTGGATGAACAATGTCATATTCTGCAGCTGGTTAGAAATACATGTTAATGTACCTCACATGGAAAAATTATTAAGTCATCACTTTGAAATTTGGGATTAGGCAACTTAATGGCAGATTCCCAAATGATCAAACTGCCTATTTCACTTTTTATGCATCCGAAAAAAAGTGTAATAGACTATTCTTTGCTGCATGTAGCAGATTTTGATTAATGTCTTGACTTTAAAAATATTGTTCGGCCAGAGAGTGGCTGCCATCCATAATACATCTCTTTAAGATGGTCGGTTCTTTCATTCAACTTAACCAACTTTATCAAGTAATACAGATGAATCATCTGCAACTGTGAGTTTAATCCCCATTTATGCACAGTTTGGGAACAACAATTCATTAAGGACATATTGAGCGTGACACGTTCTATCTTAAATGTGTCCATGAGTTGGATGGCCACCTAGGAAAATGTTGTAATGAAAGATGAATCTGCCAAGTTAAAGAAAATGCATTTATTTATTCTACAAGTGGAATGCAAACAAAACGGGCAGCCCTATTTCCTCTGTCTCCTCCAGTCAGTAACCTCACAGTTGTGCCATGACGTGCCGAGACTCCAATTCTTGAATTTCACCGTGTCAGACACCAAAATGGAATGAGGCACACGGATATTAGCATACAACACATCCCCCCTTTCAATACACCACCGAGTAATACAACAAAAGAAAAATTATGAGCAATAATAAATGCATATCATACTGTATAACCAAGAGGAAATTAAGACAAGAAAAACAAAACAAAAATTACTATGAATCACAAAACAAGTTCATACACAAATAAGATCATTAAACCAGATAAACAAATATAAATGAGATATTCAAACCACCATAAATTGTTAAACTAACTCATTCGAAAACAAAATCATTATATCTGGCAGGAAAAATGTTTTTTCTTCATCTATAAGCAAAAGATTCATTAATTTTACCATAACCATTAGAATCATTGACTACCCCATGTTTCACTACATTATTTCCATTAAAATTATTGATGACACCGAGGGGCATATTCTCAAGGAGCTATCGCCGAGTTAACGGCACTTTATCGCAGCCAAAGTTGAGATAAATGTATCGCACCATTCACAAGCTGGTGCTAACAGCCGATAACACCAGTTTACCTGTGAAAGCATCCTCAAAAAACATCGCCACAGATGACCCCTGCAACTATCGCTAATGAGATGCAGAGTAGGGATTCCCGAGCAAAAATCTGTGACAACACCACACCTCAACATTCTCAACGACCAGCCCGATCAGCGATAAGACCACAAAACAGGCGATAAGGCGCGTTAGCAGCAGGAATCTAACACCTGCTCTGACCTGGTGCAAAGTCGGACCACAGCCTGCACCACAAAATGGAGCCCAGCCCAGAGCCACACCTGAAGGGCAACAGATGCCATGGAGCCACTGATCATGCAGCTCGGAGCCCCAACAGGGCCACAACACCCACCGCCACCCCTCCCCACCCCACCGGACACCCACCGCCCCCCCCCGGACCAACACTGAGGCAGCACAGACAAAGACAGCGACCTGCCCAAAATGCACCAACCCCACAGACCCAACACCAGAGAATGTCATTGCCCACTATATGCCCAAAGGGACAACCCTCCTCCGCATCCTGACCACCATAGCCCACAGGCTGACGGTACCAACACAGCGGACAACCAACATCCCACCGCAGACAAAGCTGCTGGCCGTGCTGCACGTGTTGACCTCTGGCACCCTCCAACCAACCTCTGCCTGAGACGGAGGAGTCACACAGCCTGGCCAATCCAAGTCCCCCACAACGGTCATGGATGACACCATCAGCTTGGTACCCCACTATCCATACCTCACACACACTGCGCAGGAACAGCCGGAGACCAAGCAAGGCGTGTACGCCACAGCTGGCTTTCCGCATGTGTCAGGGGGCAAGTGACTGCACACATGTCCTACTAGTGGGCCCTGGCGACACTGCACACAATAAGCGCAACAGAAAGTGCACGGATCCCACCAATGTGCAGGCAATAGTGGACCACCGTGGAACCTCCGCCAACGACGTCGCCAACCACCCAGGCAGTGTGCATGATACCTGCAACTCCCGACAGTCCATCATCAACCTGCGCCACCAGGATGGCACCCACGGAAATGCACTGCTCATTGGCCAATACCAAATGCACACCCCACACACCGCAACTCCACAATCATGCAACACACAACACAGGAAATGCACATGTCCCAAGCTCACATACAACATGCACACCCACCAGACACGACATCACAGCTCACTGTGGGAACCTGGCTCAGCCATGTACATGAGCCATCTACGGCATGGCACCTCGGACACACAATAGCAGAATGTCGGAAGAGGTGGGGACCAGGCATGTGTGAAGGAGGCAAGGGACTGATGAATGAGAATGTACACAATGAAAGTAAAAAAGGCAACCCCCTAGAGAGAGTAATTTTACAGGTCAGGGAACAAGGGGGAAAATAATCACAACAACAAGAACGAACCCTCTAGACCTATATTTCTTTTTAGACTGGCTAAGACAAGCTCAGAAATAGGGCATCCAAAAGACAACATTATTCTCCACACCAGAAATAGTAAATCATTATTTTATTTCATATTTTTCCTTTTTTTGATTTATTTATAAAATATTTCATACTGGAAATAAATATGCAGTACTTTTCAAAAGACAACTTATTTTTACAAAAATAGCACAATGTGCCAAGAAACAGCCATGATCCAAAGGACACAAGTAGGAACAACATGGACAAAATTACAAATAATAAAACAATATCATTCTTCACATCCCCACATCAAACACACCTCTCACAATCCACAACTGGCACCCTTACATACAATGCACACACACTCAACACCCCAGAACAACACCACAAGCACAGATGGAAAGAACACAGGTTTTTGTGTAAAAGATGCTTATGTCTTTGTTCTGTCTTTCATAATCTACACATGGTGGTGAGAGAAAATGTAACACATTACAGATATTAACATTTTTTGAAAATGTGTAGGAATGGTACATTCGCTTGGTTTTAATATAGATATTGAGTAGGAGAAATGTAAGATATCTCCAGGGGTTTCTTCTTTTTATTAATTGATTCAATCAACTAGTTACTCTTCTCCACATTGTCATTTCAGACCAGTTCCCCCTTCATCCACCCGTTATAAGTTAGAAAATAACAGGTCCTGAAGAAGATGGATTAATTATTCAAACACTCCATCGAAACGTACGTCGACCAGCTAGAGTGTGACACCCCAGCTATCAGCACAGTCATCAGGGGTTGATTTCATCACCCGTGTTCTTTCCATCTGTGCTTGTGGTGTTGTTCTGGGGTGTTGAGTGTGTGTGCATTGTATGTAAGGGTGCCAGTTGTGGATTGTGAGAGGTGTGTTTGATGTGGGGATGTGAAGAATGATATTGTTTTATTATTTGTAATTTTGTCCATGTTGTTCCTACTTGTGTCCTTTGGATCATGGCTGTTTCTTGGCACATTGTGCTATTTTTGTAAAAATAAGTTGTCTTTTGAAAAGTACTGCATATTTATTTCCAGTATGAAATATTTTATAAATAAATCAAAAAAAGGAAAAATATGAAATAAAATAATGATTTACTATTTCTGGTGTGGAGAATAATGTTGTTCTTTTGGATGCCCTATTTCTGAGCTTGTCTTAGCCAGTCTAAAAAGAAATATAGGTCTAGAGGGTTCGTTCTTGTTGTTGAGAATGTACACAATGCCAAGTGTGGCGTGGATGTGCTGGCCAGACTGCAGTATGCAGACCACACACATATCCATATCGACACACACCGCTGGTGTTTGGAGTGTAGTGGACAGTGGATGCAACCATGTCACCCCAGCCAGTGGGGAAGTCACGGAAATGTAGCTTGTGACGTCCCCCCGTAAGCGTGAGCGGAGTCGGCTGGCCCGGCGTACGCCAGGCCAGCGTAGGGGTGTGAATAAAAGGCACGTAACCCTGGGCGTGGTCCTCTTCTGGAATGCCCAACGTCTCTGCCAGGGCGGCGCCCCTCACCCCGCCACGAGGCTGACGCCGTGAGCCGTGTTGCCAGCGATCCTGTGCGCCTGCTGCACCCCCGAACGCTGGTCCCCGAATCAGTCCTGCCCGCCCCTGCGCACCCAGGCCTCAATGCCCACCTTCCGACACCGGCGTGTGTCGATGAGGGCCCACCACGTGCCGGTGCAATCTCCAAGCCCGAGGCCTGCGACCTTGGCAGCCTCCTCAGACCATCACGGCCTCCGCAACACAGGCCCGCAGTATTCCTTTCACGTTGACGAACTCCACCGGCATGCACAGCGGATAAGTAGGTCACACATTTGGAACTGAGTCTTGATTACACCATGGCAGAGCACATAAATCATGGCTGAGTGTATGTCACTATACACCCTTCGATGTGGTGCCAACAGGTCTTAGTGTTACATCACAGCAGCAAGATTCTGTGGGCCCATGCGGACTACTGCCCTCGGCCTACGCTGCGCTCGAGTAGGTCACAGAATTGGAACTGAACATCGATTATTCAAAGGCAGAGTACGAATCATTGCACGCAAGGAGAGGCATAAGAGGATGACGCGTTGCATTTGGGAGGAAAAAAGGATCATCATTACGGAGGTGTTCGAACACTACCGACAACTGCCCTGATGTCACTAACTCTGTGCATCGCGAGCCTACGACACGTGGCTGTGGCCCACTGCTGACCGCTGCCTCCGGCCTACACTGCGGTCCAGTAGGTCACAGAGTCTTGAATTGTCAATTCCGGAGTTCATATCAGTGTACCGGCATCATCGCAGACTGCATCCCCCCTCAGCCCCGGTGCCACTAAGTCTGTTCCCCGACATTCATGGACACTCTCTGGCCGTACATTGGTGGCGTTTGAGTCTATGGAGCAGGGGGTAGTTTTCATCCTCATGCAGCTGATACCGAATTGGTGGTGGCAACGAGGCAGTCGCTTTCAACTCCTCCATTTGCTGCTTCCGGATAGCTTCTGCCCTCTGCATCATGCCCGGGAAGAACACCTTCCACTGTCCCCCGAAACACTCTGCGACATTCACCTCCGACATCGACGAGGACCCGCTCAGTCTGCGTGGCCCTACCTCATTGGACCGCAAGTCACCGTCCCGTGGTGGTGTGCCTGTGCCTGCCGATGTGCACCCGGGGCCACTAACTCTGTGCTGCTCAAGTCCGGGACCCTGTCTGAATGAATATTGGATGTCCTCTGTGACGGTGGTCTTGGGGTCATCGACGCCATGTGCATGTGGCCCTGCGCTGTCCGCTGCCTCCGGCCTCAACTACGGACCACCAGGGCTCACACATCAAATCGAGTCCTGACCGGCCCGGAGGTCGCATCACCGCAGGAGGCACACGCCACCATCGCCAGGGCCAACTACAACCACCATCTGCCAGAGTCGAGACAGTGGTACTGGCATACTGACGGAGTTGCTCAGACCTGTCGTGGATGCCATCATCTGCCTGATCCCCTGCTCAGCACTCCAGGTCCCACTGACTCAGTGGGTGCACCGCAACCAATGGACTGTTACTGATTGAGTTTTGTGATGTGGAGATGTTGCGCAGCAATGTCACCTCAGGCAGTGTGGGAGACCTGGGACATTGATGAGGAAGTTGCTGCAGGTCTAACACACCCCACTGCATCTGCATCAGGAATATCCTGAATGGACACAATCCAGGTTATTTTCATCACATGAGCGCGCACAGCTCTAGTGCCCCAACCTCAGTGCACTGCAACTCACGGACACTTCTGTTTGTATGTTGGGTGACCTCTGTTCTTGCTCCGGCTCCCTCCATGTTGCTCAGCAGTTGACTCTGTTATGCATGTGTCTTCTGTTTCCATTGCACTGGTGTCCACTGTTCAAGTTGTTGCCAGCACCGAGCACTCCGTGTGGGCTGGCTTATGCTCACCCCACACACATCCAGCACAGGCATCACTGTACATGTGGCCCTGCCAATAAAGGGGCCGGGCGCACGTGCCCGTAGCCAGTTCAACATGATATCTGCATGTCTCTATGGCAGTGTGGGTCTCCTTTGTGGGGTGTAGGTGGTCCCTGAAGGGTAATTGACACCCACGTATGTGATCTAGTTTGCCTTCCATGGGTTCGGACCACACCTGCACAAGTTCGCCCATCTCCTTTTGGCGTTCTGACACCTGGCATTGGGGTGCCATGTGTGGGTCGGTGAAGTGTTGTGGGCCAGCCGTGCTTGCGTGTGCTTCATGCTGTGTGGTCTGTTGCAGGGGCTGGGTTCTCCTCTATGTGGCTTGTCCTGGTGGTGGGTTGCGTGGGACGTCCATGGGCTGTTGTAGGGCGTCGGTGTCGAAGGTGTGATGGTCGTCTCCGGCATCACTGATGGGTTGTCTGGTCTGACCTGCTGGAGGTGTTGTTTGTCCCTTTGCAATGTGTAGGGGAGATGCATGTTGACATTGTGTTGACATTTATGTTGGCGTATTGTTTTTGTAGACATGCAGACTGTATGACAATGTACATTGTGACTGTGACTGTTTGGGCGGTGCTGGCAATTTGAGGGGGGACAGTGGACATTTGGACTACACAACTGTTGTGAGGTTGTACCCGTACATATGCATCTCACAGTTCCCTGCTCTGTCAGATGTGATTGGCCTGTTTCTGCGCATGGGCGGACCCAGTTGTGTTCCCTGTTCTGCAGTGTCGGTGTTGCACTTTGTGCCACATTGTCATGGGATGTGCTGTGATTGCCATGTGTGTGTGCTGCAGTGTGCCACGGGGATGGGGGACATGACCCTGGGTTATTGTGGGTGTGCAGTGTGCTACACGTCGTTGTGCATGTGTGCCACTGTGCACATCTCCCCCCGTCCCCCAGGACCTGTTTGTTACTCACCCTGCTGTTGTTGTGTCAGGTCCTCTCGAGCTGTGTCTGTACTCCCACCTCCTTGCACCGTCTCCACACTGATGGCTGGCCTCCATTTCCTCCAGCTCCTCCTGTGGCGCAGGACTCCCACCTCCTGTCGCCGTAGCTGCCTTCCTGTTGGCAGCGGCTTTGGGCCTGGTTTAGGTTTTCACGTCATGCCAGCGCCTCTTGGCCTCCTCCATTGGCCTCCTCGGCACTCCAGCTGCATTCAAGGTGGTCTGAATGTGGGTCAGTTGCTGGTAGTGTTCTGTCACATCCGTGACGCTGGTCTTGTTTTACTACGGACTGCACCCCGTCTTCCTCTCCCTCTTCTCCTTGGCCTTCCCCAGCCCCGTTGGTCCTTGCTGGTGGTCTGTGGGGCTTGTGGGGTTCGCGTTGGCCTCTGCGCTGGGTCAGGGTGCATCCATGTTGCTATGCACTTTGGATTGTTTCTGGTGTGTTGTTTTTGTTGCTTCTATGGTGCATTTTCCCACCAGACGCGTGGGATTTACAGGCCTGCCGCTGGTTTTCGCTGCTTTTTGTATCGCGCTTGGCCTCATCGCAGCTTTTTTTGCGTTTGTGTTTCACATTTTTGAGGCGTGGCATTGATTTTAACGCAGACAGTTGTCGGGTTATCTGGGGACTATCGCATGATACCGCCGTGTTGTGAATACTTGGTTAACACGGCGTAAATTTCCTGCGATGGACTGCGATGTTGAAGGTTGGGTTAAGTAACTTTTGCAATGGTTATCGCAGGTTCTTGAGAATATGCCCCCATGTTTCTCTACAGTATGTCCAAGTCTTCTGTTTACCTTGATCACCCGTGCACAGTACCTTTATTGCCCATTGTTCAATTTGACAGCTCAAGAATCGTTGGGGCGCACCAAACCTAAACTTAGCTTTCCTCACCCTTGATTCTGGTAATTTGACTCAGAGCCATTCACTTTTTTGAAACATACTTGTCTCTTCTCTTTAGAACATCATATCTACTTTTTTTTATTGCTGAACCCAAACTCCTTACGAGCATCAATCAATCAATTGGCATTTGTAAAGCACAGCACTGTCACCCCAGGGATATCTGGGTGCTGAGGTTGCCATGTCTCTGTCGAAAAGCCAGGTCTTGAGCTTCTTACTGAAGTAAGCATGGGAAGGTGCCAATAGGAGGTGGAGGGTCAGGTTGTCCCAGGCCTTGGCATCAATGTAGGAGAAGAGGAGAAGGAGCGGCGCCTTCTGCAGGCATGTCAGATGCATGGTGTGTGTGTGTGTGTGGGTGAGTGAGGTGGAACGCAGGTGTCTAGTGGGCAGATAGAAGTTCACTCGATGGTTGATGAAGGATGGAAGAGCTTTGTAGGCATGTCTGAGGATCTTGAACTGGCATCTCTTCTGAATGGGGAGCCAGTGGAGGTTTCTGAGGTGTGGAGTGATGTGAGTCTGTTTGGGGTTGTCCAGGATGAGTCTGGCTGCAGTGTTCTGTATGTTCTGGAGTCTTCTGAGGAGCTGGGTGGAGATTCCGGTGCAGAGAGCATTGCCATAGTCGAGGCTGCTGGTGAAGAGGGCCTGAGTGATGGTGTTCCTGGTGTTGATTGGGATCCATCTGAAGATTCTGATGGGCATGCAAAGGGTGAGGAAGAATATAATGAAATCTGCTCTTGCACTAAAAGAACACACACACACACACACCCAACCCCTGCACTCCCTTTCTGGGAGGCAAATGTACCACTGCACCTTTAAAAATACACTTTGAACAGCACTTCCTTTCGGCAAGGCAAGAAAGCAAACCCAAATGTAGGTAAAGTAACACACACACAAATTTATTAATGAACGGTAGGCCAATCAAACACTTTTAAATGAACAAGTAAAATAAAGTGTAGGGACTCTCTCTCTTTTAGAATAAGGCTTGTGGTTAATTACATAATGCTCTCTAAACAAAGGCTGTCTCAGATGCCAAATGCACAAGATTCAAATATATGTAGCAAACTTATAATTTAAAGGCATGAATCAATAACTGAGCAAACTATAATCTAAATGGCATGAATCAATAATTATACTGATTAATAAACAAGGAATAACTGATATAAGATAATATACACTGTCCTGCAAGAGATCAGAAAGATATATATATATATATATATATATATATATATATATATATATATATATATATATACAGTAGAGGATTACTCTGGATGTGCACCTCCCATACCACAAAAACACCTCAAATGATCACAACTAAATACATCACCTGGTGCATACACTGCCCACTTCTGACCGGGGGAGTCACAGCCGGGGATCAGAGCTCAGCAAGCCAGGGTTCAATCCGAGATAGACACGTCTGCCCTCGCTCGGAATCCAAACTCCCAGTTTCTCAGCTTGCAACCCTCAGCTTTAAACACACTAGAAGATTCGCGAAAGACCTCCTCCCACCGCCAGAGGAATTTTACCAGAACTGGCCAAGTTCCAAGCAAGCATCCTCATGGCAGTAAGGAGCTCTCAAGTCTCTTCCTCCATTCGCACTTCTTCCAGCCTCTATCCTGACGTAGCTCGCACAAGGCCTTCCAGAGTACATTAAACAAAAACAATCGCTCAGGAAAACAGCAAGACCTTGAATGTGAATAACCCAAACAACTTGCAAGCACTGCTGTGCACTCAGAGAAACAAGGCAAAGTCAGACATGAGGCCCTGTCAAAGCCAATAGTAAGCACCTATAATTCTCATCCACACAACTTACAAGCACCACTGTGCACACAGAAAAGTTTGATGCAAGGTACAGTCAGAAAGCAGGATGACATGAGGCCATGTCAAAGCCAATAGTACAAACTCATAATTCACATCTCCCACTGAAAGACAGCAAGATTACAGGACAGAAGAGAAGCAGGTATATGCAGGACCATCCTACATTAAGGCTAGGGTAAAATAACACACTAAAGTCAGCTAAAATGGTGGTAGTTGGAGGTCATCATAGGGTGCCAGACTACAAGAGTGGCTCTTTCACTACAAAGAAAGAGGAGGCAACTGCGTTGATTTGTAGTTTCATGGTCAGTTGGCTATGGAGGATGATGCCAAGGTTGCCAGCATGGTCAGTCGGTGTGGGTGTAGGTCCGAGTTCTGTTGGCTACCAGCTGTGGTCCCATACGGAGGAGTTCTTCCCGAAGATCAGTACTTCTGTTTTGTCAGAGTTTATTTTGAGGCAGTTGTCACTCATCCATTTGGCTACCCTAGACCAGGTGTTGCAGAAGTTGATTTTGGCATTGGAGGGGTCCTCGGACAGCAAGGAGATTAGTTGAGTGTTGTCTGAGTAGGACATTATGTTGAGGCCGTGGGAACTGACTACGTCTGCAAGGGGGGAAATGTAGACATTAAACCAGGTGGATCTGAGCGATGATCCTTGTGGTACGCCGCATATGATATCCTTGCGTGCAGAGATGAAGGGAGGCTGTTGGATGCTATGTGCACATCTTGTAAGGAAGGAGGCAATCCACTTGAGAACATTTTGCTGTATGCCGGTGTTGTAGAGTCTGTCAATGAGGGTGTGGTGAGAGACGGTGTAGAACGCAGCAGAGAGGTCGAGGAGGATGAGGGCCACAGTTTCTCCCCAGTCAAGGAGAGTTCAAGGAGAGTTCTAATGTCATCTGTGGCAGCGATCCGCGCTGTCTCAGTGCTGTGGTTGGCAAGGAATCCTGATTGTGAGGCATCAAGGTGTTTGTGTTCCAGGTATTTGGTGAGCTGCTGGTTGTTGGCTTTCTCGCGTACATTGGCAAGGTAGGGGAACAGAGAGATCGGTTGGTAGTTTTGGAGGTAGCTGAGTCACAGAGGGTTTCTTTAGGAGGGGTCTGACCTCTACATATTTCCATCCTTCAGGGAAGGTTGCCATGGAGAAGGAGGTGTTGAGGATGTTGGTGAGCTCCGTGCTCATTTGGTTGGTTCTGAGGTTGAAAAGATGGTGGGGGCAGGGGTCGGTGGGTTCCCCAGAATAGATAAACAACATGATGGCTGTGATGGTCTGAGTGGTAAGTGGAGACCAGGTTGTGATCATTCTGGTGGTGTTCACTGGGTGGATGAGGTTGTCAAGGCTGAGCGAGGTGGGTTGGGGGTCAAAATTGTAGATGGTGGCGATTTTGCCGTGGAAGTAGTCCGAAAAGATGTAGCAGAGTTCTTGGGAGGGGTGGATGGTATTCTCTGTGGCTGTCGGGTTGGAGAATTCCTTGACTATTTTGAAGAGCTTGTTCGTGTGGTTGGCCGTGGTATCGATGCGGGCAGTGATGGCTGCTCTCTTGGCTTCCTTGAGGCGCAGCATTAGTTGCTGAAGGCTGCTTCGTGATTGGCTCTGTCAGAGGGGTTTCTAGTGACACACCATCACTTCTTGAGTTGATAGCAATTGCGCTTGATAGGCCTGAACTCTGGGTTGTATCAGCTGACTTGTTTTGAGGTTTTGTTGTCTTTTGCTAGGCTCAGCAGGGCCACCCTGTCAGCGCATTTAGTGATCCAGGTGGAGAAGTTCTGGACAGTCTGGTTGAGGTCTGCTGAAGTTTTCAGTTGTGTGGTGCTCACGGCTCGTCTCCACTTAGTCTTGGTTACCTTGCTCAGCTGCAGTGGGAGGGGCAGTGGTGCTTGGCAGTGGTGTGCTGGGGGTCGGAGATGGTGAAGTGAATGATGGCGTGGTTGATCCAAGTGAGTTCCGTGACATGGGTAAATGTAACTGTCACCCGGAGGTGAAGATGGAGTCAATTGTTTGTCCCACTTTGTACATGGGTTCGGCGACCAATTGGGTGAGGCCGAGTAGGATGCAGTGGTTGGAGTAGATGGCTAGGGAGGCAATGTGGTTGGGGATTGTTTCGCAGAAAGCTGGTCGGGGTCCCGGGGGCTGTAGGCGATAGTGCCTCTAATCGTGGTCTTAGCGTCGTTCTGTAAATTGAAGTTGAGGTGTTCCATGAGAGGTGATGGGTCGTCGTTGGTAATGGTGCATCAGATGGTTTATCTGAAGATGATGCCCCCACCGTGTTTGTTAGTGTGTCCGTCGGGGTGGCGGTAGTGATGCCGGGTGTTAGAACTGGGGGTCTCTAGTTGGCAATGGTTTGCACCTTTGTCCAAATAGGGACCCTTGCTTCTAGTCAGGATAAGGGGGAAACACTCCTAAAATAACCCCTGCTCACCCCCTGGTAGCTTGGCACGAGCAGACAGGCTTATCTCAGAGGCAGTGTGTAAAGCATTTGTGAACACATACAGTAATACAGTGAAAACACTACAGATGGACACCACACAGGTTGTAGTATAAAAATAAGTATTCTTTATATAGATTTATCACAAGACCCAATAGCAAAAATCCACAATACTGTAATAAAAAAAAATAGGCTTTAAAAGGTTATAAAATAGTTCAGTTCTCTCAAGTTGTAAATGCGACACTTTACTCTCAATGTACCTTGAATGCGTAACGCAAAGAAAACAAAAGGGTCGCAGGGAAGGTGGTGCGTCGGTTCCTTACACTCAGGGGAGTGGATGCGTCGGTTCCTTACTGCTGCGCAGGGGAGTTGATGCTCGCTTCCTTACTGTGTGGGGAGGTGATGCGTCGGTTTCTTACTGCTTTCCGGTGCGATGCGACAAGATGGCACCTCGATGCGATACTCTTCCCCGGTACGATGCGACAAAATGGCGTCTTGGTTGCGATGCGACAACGTTGGTGTGATGCGTGCACGCCCGACGGCCGTGCGGCGACTCGGTGATCTTTGGCGCCGCGACAGGCCCTGCGACGTGCTTCTCCGGTGATGCGACGATGACCTCTGTGGCAGCGTCTCGCTTCTCCGGTGATGCGCCGCGCTTCGGCGATGCGATGATGACAGCGGCAGCGGCGTCTCGCTTCCTCGGTGATGCGATAACCACGGCTGCGGCGGCGACACGCTTCTTGTTGTTGCGTCGCGCTTCCAGCTCCCAGCGACACGCAGTCTCTCCGAAGGCCCAGCACAACAGCAGGCACTTCAATTCCCAGCAAGGGAATGCAGGGGGGAGCTGGTTGGTGAAGTCTTGTATCCCTGAGACTTCAGGCAGGAGGCAAGCTCTAGTTCAAGCCCTTGGAGATTCTCTTCTTCAAGATGACAAAGCACAGCAAAGTCTTTTCTCCTGTCCTTGGCAGAAAGCAACCACTGCAGGCCAACCCCACTCAGCAAAACAGCACAGGGGCAGTACTCCTCCTTCAGCTTCTCCGGTTCTTCTCCTTGGCAACAGGTTTCTTGATTTCCCAGAAGTGATCTAATTTCCTAGGGGTCTGGGTCCCCTTTTTATACACAGTTTTCCTTTGTTCTCTGAAGGCAGAGAGGCCTCTGCCTAGTCCAAAACCAGTTCTGGTCAGTCCTGGAGCACTTTGTTTTTCTGACTCCTTCTTTCCTTTGTGAGTGAGGGGCAGAGCCATCAGACGCCCGGCAGGAGGTGGAGCCAGCATTGTGGAAGGCAGGCACAGCCCTATTCAGACCCAGGTGCAACTCCTCCCTCCACTCTGGATGCAGATCTTTCTATTCAGCCCTGTGCTGACTCACCCTGTCTCCTGTAGCCACCCCCAGCCCCTGTCACTCAATCTCCAGACAAGGAATACACAACCTAGCAGAGGCAGGCTTGGAAGTTTAGGCAAGAAAATACCCACTTTCTAAAAGTGGTATTTTCAAACACAGAATGTTAAAACCAACTTCACTAAAAGATGTATTTTATCATTCTGAGTTCAGGCATACTAAATTCGTTTTTCTACCATGTTCCCTGGGTCAGTTCTGACTATAAGGTGTAATAGTCAGTCTGCCCATTCTGGCCTATGGGGAGCAGGTAGCCTTGCAATAGTGAAAAACGAAAATGGCTGTAATTCACTATCAGGACATGCCACACACACCAGGGCATGTCCTACCTTATACTTACAATGCACCCTGCCCTTGGGCCTACCTTAGGGGTGTCTGATATGAAGATAAGGGAAGGTTTAGGGACTGGCAAGTGGCTGCACTTGCCAAGTCGACATGGCAGTCACAGACTGCACACAGGCTCTGCAATGGCAGGCCTGAGACACATTTTACAAGCTGCTTCTGTGGGTGGCACAACCAGTGCTGCAAGCCCACCAGCAGCATTGGATTTACAAGCCCTGGGCACACGCAGTGCACTGTACTAGGGACTGACAAGTAAACCAATCATCCAATCATGGAGTCACTAATCCATAACACAATTTACAGTAGGGAGCACTTGCACTGTGGCACTGAACAGCAGTGGCACAGTGCCCAAAAGCATCTAAAACCAGCAAAACATAAGAGGCAACAGCAAAAAAAAATGGAAGGGATACCCACGCCAATGGTGCCAAGTCTAACACGTGTCCCCTCCAGCTGAAATGTGGGGAGAACTACCCTTCCTCCTGGGAGTTCTCATCACTAAGGCGGAAAAATCTGGACAGACCATCAGCATTGGCGTGTTCTGTACCAGGGCGGTGTTCCACCGTGAAGTCCATCCCCTGTAGGGAAATGGACCACCTCAACAGTTTTGGGTTCTCACCCCTCATCTGCATTAACCATCTGAGGGGCCTGTGGTCTGTCTGAACCCGGAAGTGAGTCCCAAACAAGTATGGTCTCAACTTCTTCAGTGCCCAGACCACAGCAAATGCCTCACGTTCAATCGCACTCCACCTCTGTTCCCGTGGGAGTAACCTCCTACTAATAAAGGCTACAGGTTGGTCTAGGCCCTCCTCATTCATCTGTGAAAGCACAGCCCCAACACCATGCTCTGAAGCATCTGTCTGCACAATGAATTCCCTTGAGAAGTTGGGCGCCTGAAGCACGGGCGCCGTGCACATGGCAGATTTCAGGGCATCAAAAGCCTTTTGGCAGGCATCAGTCCAGTTCACTTTCCTGGGCTGCTTCCTGGAAGTCAGCTCAGTCAAGGGTGCAACAATGTTGCCATACCCCTTGACAAACCTCCTGTAATACCCGGTGAGTCCTAAGAAGGCTCTCACCTCTGTCTGGGTTTTGGGGGTTCCCAAGCCAGGATGGTATCTATCTTGGGTTGTAGGGGCGCCACCTGGCCGCTCCCAACCTGGTGTCCCAAGTACACCACAGAACCCTGCCCGATCTGGCACTTACTCGCCTTGATCGTGAGGCCTGCCCTCCGCAGCGCCTTCAACACTTCCCAGAGGTGGTGCAGATGTTCCTCCCAAGTGGCGCTGAACACTGCAATGTCATCCAGGTAGGCGGCACTGAAATCCTCCAGCCCAGCCAACACCTGGTTGACCAACCTCTGAAAGGTGGCAGGGGCATTCTTCATCCCAAAGGGCATCACCCGGAATTGGTAGTGCCCATCTGGTGTGGAGAATGCTGACCTCTCTTTGGCCCCATCAGTTAAGGCAATCTGCCAGTATCCAGACGTTAGATCAAACGTGCTGAGGTACCGGGCAGCCCCTAACCGATCAATGAGCTCATCAGCTCTGGGGATGGGGTGCGCGTCAGTCCTGGTGACTGAATTGAGTCCTCGGTAGTCCACACAGAACCGGAGTTCGGGTGTGGCACCAGGCGCGGCAGCCTTTGGGACCAAGACCACTGGGCTGGCCCAAGGGCTGTTAGAGGACTCAATCACCCCTAAGGCAAACATCTTGGAGACCTCCTCCTTGATGCAAGCTCTCACCCTGTCGGTCACTCTGTAAGTTTTGTGCTTCACAGGAGGACTGTCCCCAGTGTCCACATCATGGATGCACCATTCAGTGATACTGGGAGCCAGGGAGAACAGATCAGAAAACTGCCCCAACAGTTGGCGACAGTCATTCTGCTGCTCTGGGGTCAGGGTGGGAGAGAGGTTCACACCATCCACTGACCCATCTTGCTCTTTTGCATACAGGAGGTCAGGAAGAGGTTCAGTCTCCTCTTCCATCCCAGCATCTGTTGCTAAGAGCATGCCCACTTCAGACCTCTCAAAGTGGGGCTTCAGGCGGTTCACATGCAGGACCCGCAAGGGGTTCCTGGGAGACTGCAAGTCCACCAAGTAGGTGACATCACTCTTGCGCTCCACCACCTCAAATGGTCCGGTCCACTTATCCTGGAGCGCATAGGGCTCCACTGGGGCCATGACCCAAACCTTTTGTCCAGGCTGAAACTCGATCAGAGTGGCATTCTGATCATGCCAACGTTTCATCTCTTCCTGGCTGGCTTCCAGATTCGCCTCAGCGAGTTGTCTGAAACGCCGAGTCTGGTTTCTGAAGGCCAGCATGTAACTAAATACATCCTGGGGAGTTTTCCTGGGAGCTTTCTCCCAGCCTTCCTTGACCAGACTCAGAGGTCCTCTTACAGGATGGCCGTACAGCAGTTCAAAGGGACTGAACCCTAAGGACTTCTGGGGCACCTCTCTGTAAGCAAAGAGCAGGCATGGCAAGAGGACGTCCCACTTACGCCTCATGGGTTCTTCAAGACCCATAATCATGCCCTTAAGGGTCCGGTTGAATCTCTCAACCAGCCCATTACCTTGGGGGTGGTAAGGAGTGGTGAACTTATAGGTTACACCACACTCCTGCCACAGGGACTTCATATACTTGGAAATGAAGTTGGTACCACGGTCAGACACCACCTCCTTGGGGAACCCCACACGGGAGAAAATCCCCATCAGTGCACGTCCCACCACGGGGGCCGTCACTGTCCGAAGAGGGATGGCTTCCGGGTACCGGGTGGCATGGTCCACCAAGACCAGGATGAACCTGTTGCCCATGGCTGTCTTGGGATCCAGAGGCCCCACAATGTCAATACCCACCCTCTCAAAGGGGGTGCTGACAACAGGGAAAGGTTGGAGAGGAGCCTTGTGCTTCCTCCCACTCTTACCACTTGCCTGGCAAGTCTGACAGGTCCTGCAATGAGTATCTGAACTCTTGCGCATTTGGGGCCAATGAAAGTGGGTGACAAGCCTTTGAAAGGTCTTGTCTTGCCCCAAATGTCCTGCTAAAGGCACATCATGAGCCAGACCCAGTAGGAAGGCTCTGAAGCGCTGGGGTACCACCAGCACACGGGCTGACCCAGGCTCAGCAACCTTAGGCTCACTATACAGGAGACCATTCTCCCAGTAGATCCAGTGTGATCCAGACTGATCACCTGCTGCCTGGCTTGCAGCCTGTTGCCGCAAGCCCTCAAGAGAAGGGCACTTCTTCTGCTCCTCGCAGAACTCTTCCCTGGAGGGGCCTCCTTCCTGCTGCCAATGGGTCAGCTCAGGCAGGTCCCCCAGTTCAGCCACTTGTTCCCCTGTAGGTTCCAGGGCATCCCCCTCAAGGTCTGCCTCCTCCTGGACCGTGGGAACTTCGGGGGCCGGTTTCCCGTGCCCCCCGCCTCCTCTCTTTAAGGCAGGCACCTGGGCCTTTCTTCCAGGCTCCAGGTTCTCCTGAATACCCTTACCGGCTGCCATTGACCGAGTGGTCACACACGCCCACTCTGGCAGACCCAACATCTCCAAATGAGACCTCCGCTCCACCTTCGCCCAAGGGGAGCTCTCCAAATCATTGCCTAGCAGACAGTCAACAGGCATGGCTGGCCTCACAGCTACTTGAAGGATACCTGAGACCCCCCCCACTCAAAGGGAACCTGGGCCACCTTGCAGTGGCTCTCTGAGTTGTCAGCGGCAACTACAGGGTAGAATACGTTGGGGACCACCTGCTCCTCAGACACCAGCCGACAACTGACAGCTGTCACACTGGCCCCGGTGTCTCTGAGAGCCTCCACCCTATGGCCATTGATGGTCACCCACTGCCTGTATTTTTTAGTGTTATCAGGCAGCTGGGTCCTAGGGACCATCTCTCTGTCTCCTAAAGAGACCAGGGACATCTCTGCGGGACCCCACCCACCTTGGGCACCCAACTCCTCCCCCAGGGCTACACTAGCCATCTGCCGGGGTGGTGCACCAGTGGGTGCAGTGGTCACGGTATTGGGGCACTTGGGACTTCCTACAAAGTGACCCACCTGACCACAACTAAAACATGCTTTGGGCCCCTTCTGAACAGACTTATCTGTTGGGACCCATGGTCTTTTCTCAGTGGGAGGCTGGGAACCCTTACCTTGGTTCCCTTGGGGTTTACTTTGGGGCCCTTTTTGGAACTCCTTCTGTTTACCCTTGTCCCCCCACTCTTCTGCTGGGGACCCTGCCCACCTTTGGCGGAGTCTCCCACAAGACCCTTGTGGACCCGGGTACTGACCCAGCGGTCCGCCTCCTCAGCAAGCTTCCTAGGATTAGTCAGCTTACTGTCAACAAGGTGCTGGCGTAGCTCTGGAAAACAACTACTGGACAAGTGCTCCCATGCAATTAAATCATAGAACTCCTGCAAGTCATTTACTTTGCTACCCTTCACCCATCCATCCAATGCTCTGCAAAAATAAGACACTTACTCCACCCAGGTACTAGACTCCAGCTTTTTGCAGTTCCTAAACTTCTGTCTATAAAGCTCTGGAGTTAACCCATACCTTGCCACTAAAGCTTCCTTCAGGTGGGCATAGGACATCTGATCCACTGTGGGCAAGGCTAGCAAGGTTTCCCTTCCCTCACCTGCAAAGCGGCCCCACAACCCCGCTCCCCAATCCTTCTCAGGGACCCGGTGTGATGTCATGGCGATCTCATAAGCTTTAAACCATTGCCCAATGTCCTCCCCCTTCATGAAATCCTTAATAACCTCCTTGGGGATGTACACTCTACTTTCTGCAGGCACTGGAGGTGTGCTGCCACCAGAGGGAGTGATTTCTAGGCTCCTAGCCTTTAGCTCTAGCTCCCTCACCACTCTCTCATGCTCTAAAAGCATCTTCTTTTCTTCCATGGCCAACCTCTTACTTTCTAACTCCAATTTCTTATGCTCAAGGCTATCATGGCTTCCCTGTTTCAGTTTGGCCATCTCCATTTCATGCATCCTGCTTTTATCCCTGTCCTCCAGCTCCTCTGGAGACAGGCCCTTTTGAGAAACACTGCTGCCCTCCCTGGAAGGCACTCTCCTCCCAGGTAAGCCCAATGGCCCCTCAAGCTGCTCATCTAAATTCTCTGCCTCCTCCACAGGCTCCTCGGACTGCCCACTGGCATTCCGTGCTTCCAACCAGGCCCTCAGCGCCTTTTGAAGCTCCTCCTTCCTGGTGAGGCCTTTCATAGAGATTTTAAACTTTTTACAAACAGCTTTGAGTTCTGGCACAGTGTAGGTATCAACCCTATCTTCTTCAAATTCAATATCTGTAGGTGCAATGGATCCTTTTTTGCTCATGGTGAAAATTGGCAGTTCTCAACAAAAATTAAAGGTTCCAAGGAAAAAAAGTCCTATCAAAATGTATGTGGTCGCGTATTGGTCTGCACTCACTAGTAGTGTACACCAATCACTGTATATGAATCACAAATGCAAGTCCAAATCCTCACCGCTGACCACCAATGTTAGAACTGGGGGTCTCTAGTTGGCAATGGTTTGCACCTTTGTCCAAATAGGGACCCTTGCTTCTAGTCAGGATAAGGGGGAAACACTCCTAAAATAACCCCTGCTCACCCCCTGGTAGCTTGGCACGAGCAGACAGGCTTATCTCAGAGGCAGTGTGTAAAGCATTTGTGAACACATACAGTAATACAGTGAAAACACTACAGATGGACACCACACAGGTTGTAGTATAAAAATAAGTATTCTTTATATAGATTTATCACAAGACCCAATAGCAAAAATCCACAATACTGTAATCAAAAAAATAGGCTTTAAAAGGTTATAAAATAGTTCAGTTCTCTCAAGTTGTAAATGCGACACTTTACTCTCAATGTACCTTGAATGCGTAACGCAAAGAAAACAAAAGGGTCGCAGGGAAGGTGATGCGTCGGTTCCTTACACTCAGGGAGTGGATGCGTCGGTTCCTTACTGCTGCGCAGGGGAGTTGATGCTCGCTTCCTTACTGTGTGGGGAGGTGATGCGTCGGTTTCTTACTGCTTTCCGGTGCGATGCGACAAGATGGCACCTCGATGCGATACTCTTCTCCGGTACGATGCGACAAAATGGCGTCTTGGTTGCGATGCGACAACGTTGGTGTGATGCGTGCACGCCCGACGGCCGTGCGGCGACTCGGTGATCTTTGGCGCCGCGACAGGCCCTGCGACGTGCTTCTCCGGTGATGCGACGATGACCTCTGTGGCAGCGTCTCGCTTCTCCGGTGATGCGCCGCGCTTCGGCGATGCGATGATGACAGCGGCAGCGGCGTCTCGCTTCCTCGGTGATGCGATAACCACGGCTGCGGCGGCGACACGCTTCTTGTTGTTGCGTCGCGCTTCCAGCTCCCAGCGACACGCAGTCTCTCCGAAGGCCCAGCACAACAGCAGGCACTTCAATTCCCAGCAAGGGAATGCAGGGGGGAGCAAGTCTTGTATCCCTGAGACTTCAGGCAGGAGTCAAGCTCTAGTTCAAGCCCTTGGAGATTCTCTTCTTCAAGATGACAAAGCACAGCAAAGTCTTTTCTCCTGTCCTTGGCAGAAAGCAACCACTGCAGGCCAACCCCACTCAGCAAAACAGCACAGGGGCAGTACTCCTCCTTCAGCTTCTCCGGTTCTTCTCCTTGGCAACAGGTTTCTTGATTTCCCAGAAGTGATCTAATTTCCTAGGGGTCTGGGTCCCCTTTTTATACACAGTTTTCCTTTGTTCTCTGAAGGCAGAGAGGCCTCTGCCTAGTCCAAAACCAGTTCTGGTCAGTCCTGGAGCACTTTGTTTTTCTGACTCCTTCTTTCCTTTGTGAGTGAGGGGCAGAGCCATCAGACGCCCGGCAGGAGGTGGAGCCAGCATTGTGGAAGGCAGGCACAGCCCTATTCAGACCCAGGTGCAACTCCTCCCTCCACTCTGGATGCAGATCTTTCTATTCAGCCCTGTGCTGACTCACCCTGTCTCCTGTAGCCACCCCCAGCCCCTGTCACTCAATCTCCAGACAAGGAATACACAACCTAGCAGAGGCAGGCTTGGAAGTTTAGGCAAGAAAATACCCACTTTCTAAAAGTGGTATTTTCAAACACAGAATGTTAAAACCAACTTCACTAAAAGATGTATTTTATCATTCTGAGTTCAGGCATACTAAATTCGTTTTTCTACCATGTTCCCTGGGTCAGTTCTGACTATAAGGTGTAATAGTCAGTCTGCCCATTCTGGCCTATGGGGAGCAGGTAGCCTTGCAATAGTGAAAAACGAAAATGGCTGTAATTCACTATCAGGACATGCCACACACACCAGGGCATGTCCTACCTTATACTTACAATGCACCCTGCCCTTGGGCCTACCTTAGGGGTGTCTGATATGAAGATAAGGGAAGGTTTAGGGACTGGCAAGTGGCTGCACTTGCCAAGTCGACATGGCAGTCACAGACTGCACACAGGCTCTGCAATGGCAGGCCTGAGACACATTTTACAAGCTGCTTCTGTGGGTGGCACAACCAGTGCTGCAAGCCCACCAGCAGCATTGGATTTACAAGCCCTGGGCACACGCAGTGCACTGTACTAGGGACTGACAAGTAAACCAATCATCCAATCATGGAGTCACTAATCCATAACACAATTTACAGTAGGGAGCACTTGCACTGTGGCACTGAACAGCAGTGGCACAGTGCCCAAAAGCATCTAAAACCAGCAAAACATAAGAGGCAACAGCAAAAAAAAATGGAAGGGATACCCACGCCAATGGTGCCAAGTCTAACACCGGGCTTCGAAGAGGGGTTGAGCCACATGTCAGTGATGAAGGTGACTTTGAGGAAGAGGGTGGTGATGGAGTCCCAGATTTCCCTAGAATGTTTGCAGAGGGAGCGGATGTTGAGCAGGATGCATTGGATCGGTTCTGTGTTATTAGTAGTCTTCTGAGCAAGAGCGGCACAGGGTCCGGTGGGGCAGGAGGCTATGTGTTGTAGGAGAAGCAGCAAGGGCAGCAGGTGAAGGGTCCTTTGGATGATCACAGCGTGTGCATGAAACAACTGCTGTTGTAGGATTCAGGGCCAAGAGCTCCTTGGTGGTGTAGCGGCGGATGGAGAGAGGACCAGGGTTCCTGGTGCTGGGCACGGTCCAGGTGCAGATGGGTGCAGATTGGCTGCCTTTGGGGCAGCGGTGGCGTGGCTAAGCAGTGGCCTCTATATGTAGTCCTGGGAGGTGGGAGGGGCTTGCATGGAGCAGTAGAAGTGGCAGAAGTGGCAGGAATCAGCAATCGGAACGGCAGCTCAGCCGGTCTGAAATGGATTACCTGTGGGAAATGGCAAATGGGAGGCTGAAATGCAGGCAAAACAGGCAAAAACAAAACCAAGCTAAGCACAACTAAATGGCACTACAAAGGCCAACCCCCCCCCCCCAGGGAGAAACTTTATTACAGGTAGGCAAGGTCCCTAAAAGCAGGCTCAAACCGGGGGCTCAGGGGACTGTGGCTCAGTCAATCAAAGCAGGAAGCCACAGGTAAAGATCGGAGGAAGCATGGGATTGGCTATTTAAGACTAGGTAGGTCAAGGACCGCTCATCCGAAGACAGTTTTTTATCAGATGCAACATTTTAAAAAACAACGAACCCAACAGGTCTCAACAGATCACATGCATCTCTTCCCCTCAAAGCTTTAAAAGGTGATATTCCTGTTACAGTATGAGGTCTGTTACAATAAGACCAAAGCATGGCTCGAACAGCATCCTGTACATCCACACCTTCCAGCAATGCTCCTCTGACACATTTAGTAATCACTCTGTTGGTTCATTCCACTTGATCATTCATTTGTGGGTAATATAAACTACACCTCTTGTGTTTGATCCCTGTATCAGTTAGAGATCATTTAATTTCCATAGACATCAACTGTACACCATTATCAGATACAAGTTCGGACGGAAATTCCTCTCTGGTAAAAACATCAATTAAGATTCTAATAACACTGGTGTTGGGTTCACATACAAATTTGGCTTCCAACCACTTAGACAAACCATCTATCATAACTAAAGAAAAATGTTGATTAACAGGAAGAAGATAGAAATGACCAAGGAAATCAATATATACACTCTCTCCCAAACTCTCTTGGGTGCTTCCACTTCCTTCAGAGGAGGCGTTTTGCATTTAAGACACTTGTCAGTCTGTGCACGTTCTACATTTGTGATTCCATTCTTCAACATCCCTGTCCATGCCTGGCAATAAATATATTTCTCACAATCTTTTTTTGCTGAGTGTCATTCCCAGATGACCTTGATGACAGATACTAAGCAAATTACTTCTCAGTTTATAAAGTGGTATGGTATGAGTTTATCACTTCTAAAAAGTATTCTAGCATGAATCTTGCTATATGGTTGCAAATCCATTGGAAGACTGCCTTCCCTAGGCCACCTCTTAATAGAATGCTCCATATCCTACTCCAGCACCACATCCTCATCAAGAGTTTTTCTCCAACATTCTTTGGTCACACATTTCTCACTGCATGTATTCCAAAACACACTAGCTGCTAAACAATCAACATCCTGTTGATCTTCATCAATTGCTTCTTCTAAACATCTTGTTGTGGTAGACAAGAAAGACATTCAACTTACTTGTTCTTCTCACCGGGAATATACTCCATATCAAAATGATGTTCTAAAAGCTTCACACTCAACCTGATCAATCTAGCAGTGCCTTTAAATTGAGTGAACTTTGACCCCACTTAATATTGGCACTAAAGGTTAATGATCCGTGCGTAGCATACATTTAGTGCCCCACACATAAGCTCTGAAACACTCTACAGTCCACCTCCAAGCAAGCATTTCTCACTCAATGACTGAGTATGACCTTTCATGAGTCTTCATTGTGCATAAAGCATATGCCACAACCCGTTCTGAGTCTCCTTTGCTTGTGAAAGCACCGCTCCCAACCCCACACTACTAGCATCAACAGTAATCCATAGGTATTTACATGGAGAATAAGGTCTCAAAAGTGGGGTATCGGTCAATTCTGTTTTTAGCTTATTGAAAGCTAAATTCTGTGCCTCCAAACATACGGAAATACTCTACAAGGAATGACAAAAGCTGTGAGATGCCTTGACTCTTTAGACAAAAGCACTTGATGACATGCAGATTTCGTATCTAGTTTAGAGAACAAATTTGCACCAACAAGAGTAACATTCATTGCATCAATTTTTGGTAATGGATGACCATCAATGCATATTGCTTTGTTAAGACTCCTGAGGTCAATGCACATTCCTAATTCATTGTTCTTCCTCCATGCAACCATAACCGGTGACAACCACAAAGATGATTCTGTTGGTTCAATGACACCAACAGAGCACAGCTGTTGAATAAGTTTCTCCAAACCCTCTCTCACAAACAAAGACACCCCCTTAACTTATGTTTAACAGGTTTACTTCCATTCTTTACTAGTAGGGTATTTTCAAAACCCTGATGTTTTCCAAGTTTCTCTCCAAAAACTTCAGAATTCCTTTCTAAAACATTCTAAGAATCAGAATTTTTGTATCACAACATTGACATCATCAACCCCCAAAATTTGCTGAACAGAACCAGGTTTGAGAATTAGCCCCAGACACCCTTGATGATGTCAACCAATGATGTCAGGGCCTCAATGAGAAACATAAACTTTTCATATATCTTCCCTCCCTTTAAACTTAACTGATGTATCAAAATAACCTTCAAGTTCAATTCGTGTGCCATCATAACCGTGGGAACAAATGTCGGAAACATTGAAATTTCTTTGTAAGTTCTTTAGTTCAAAAGTCTTCCTGGAAATGATATTGATTTTCAATCCAGTGTCAGTCAATAAAGGTACAGATACATCATCTATTAAAAAATTCTCAAAACTGGATCCATTCCCACACACAGGCCAAAATTATCCACATTGGTGGTCAAATCATCTTCATTTCCAGTCTCAGTTTCAGTAACTCTGCTGACACCAAATGACATTTACGGCAAACTCCTGCAAAATGGCTGGTTGTGCCAAACTTAGCACACTGTTTACCTAAAGCAGGACACTGCTTAAAAGATGCGATTTGAAACTTTGATCTGCAATGAAAGCAAGACCCCTAAAATTCTTTTTTTAGGCAGGAGAATACTTACTATACTTATTACTTTTTATAACACCAACAGTACTCTCGGCTTCCTTATTCAATAGCTTGACAGATTTTCTTGAATCCTCTATGCTGTTGTCAATATCGACTGCTTTCTCCAGGGATGGATTCTTGCACATTGATAACCTCTCTTGTATTTTCTTATTAAAACACCTTGTAACCAATTGGTCTCTGATGGGTTGATCAGTAAACAAATGAAATTCACATTTAGAAGCCAAAACTCTCAAAAAGGTTACATACATATCAGCAGTTTCAGTGGCAGATTATTCTCTCGAAAAAAAAATGTGCATCCTGACAACCAAATTTGAAAGGCTTAGAAAAAAAAAATTCTAATCTTTTAATGGCTTTTTCATACTCGTCAAGTTGATCATCATAATTATCGGGTACAAAAACAGGTAAATGCTCAAAAATCTCTTGGCCTTACATGCCTAAAGAATGTGCAAGTAACCATTTTTTCCTATCAGGTTTAAATTTGGAACCAATTATTAAAATGCCTGAACCACTCTTTCCATGCAATTGGTGGTTCTCCAGGAAATTGTAGAATGGAGGATTTAGTGCTTGCATAGCTTATTAAACTGCAGGAATATTATCCAGGAATAAATCCACACAATCTGGATAGTTGAGTTTTAAAAAAATAATCCAATGTAATGCATGTTATCAGGAAAAATGCCTGATAAGCAACAATATTGATAATCCGACAATAACATGCATTTTTAACCACCTCATATCAAATATTTGGAGGAGACCACTGTAAAAAGGCTGCAATAGTAATTTGAAGAAGTCAGGCACAATCTCACATAACATACAAAGAGATTCAGGCAAACTGTCCTCGGAAAGATGGCTGCTGAATGAGGTCACGCTAATGCGCATGCACATGACATCAGGCAGGTATTTTCTAATGGCAGTTTGGAATGTTGCAGTAGTCACCACAGATCCCAAACTAATTCACCAAAAGTACAAATAATAAGCTGCCCATCACCTACCACCATGGGCTTCATAAATGTTCTCCATCACAGTTCATCACCATGCGTTTCCTCAAGGAACCGAAAAGTACACCCACAGCAGCAGTTAAACAACATGGCTGACTAAACACATATGCTCTGCAGTTAAACCCACTGACAAGGGAGGTACATTTCTCCGCTGGTTGCCACTGTTGCAATTGAAGATGAATCCGCCAAGTTACAGAAAATGTATTTATTCAATGAGTTGAATGCAAACAAAATGAGCAGCTCTGTCTCTTCTGTCTCCTCCTGTCTGTACCCTTGCCATTGTGCGATGACAAGCTGATACTCCAATTCTTGAATCCCACCACATTAGCCAACAAAGGGGATATTCACAAGAACGTGCGATAATCATCACCAAAATAGGTTAACGCAATTCTTCATATCGCCGTCTATCGCGGGAAAATAACGCTGTGTCAATGTCAAATTCTCAACACGGCGGTAACATGCGATAGTTTCCCGATAACGCGTCAAATGTCCGTGATAAAATCACTAGGACGGCGCTAAAAATCCCAAGCCGAACGTGAAAAAAGTTGCGATGGGCTCAACTGCGATAAAAAAATCAGCGATAAGCTGCGCCAGACCTGCAATTCACACACGTCAGGCGGGAAAAATCACCATAAAGGCAGAAAAAAAACCCACAAACAAAACCAAAACAACAGCGAAGCACAATGGAGGCAGCCGGAGCAAGTACAGAGGACAACCAGAACCCCACAAGCCCCACGGAGGACCAGCCTGGGACCTCGGGGTCAGGGAAGGGCAAGGAGAAGAAGAAGAGGATGATGCAGTTCAGTCCACAGGAAAACAGGATCCTGATAACGGAGGTGATAGAACACCATCAACAACTGTTCATCACCTCCACTGTGTCATTGGCAACAAAAAATGCAATATGGCAGTCCATCGTGGACAAGGTGAATGCAGTCGGAGTGTTGAGGAGGACAATGGAAGAGCTCAGGAGGCGCTGGAATGATGTGAAGCGCAAAACCAAGCAGAAACTCTGCAACATCCAGAAGGCAGCAATGCAGACTGGAGGTGGGAGTCCAGTGCCACAGGAGGAGCTGGATGAGATGGAGGAAATGGTGTCCACAGTCATCAGTGTGGAGACGGTGGTAGGAGTTGGGGACCGGACACTGCTCAACATGACCTGACACAACAGCAACAGGGTGAGTAATGACCAGGGACTGGGGGACGTGGGGAGATGGGCCCAATGGTATACATGCACATTTAAGTATAGCACAGTGCACACCCACAATGACTCTGGATCATGTCCCTGATCCCCTTGGCACACTGCAGCACACCTAGAAACAGCAAGTAGGCCCCCGTCGACTATGTGCCCAGAGGGGGCCCTTCCCACACATCACCAATCTCACAACCAACCCATGCACATGTGCCAACCCCAGCAAAGCGGCGTGTCTGTGAGCCACACTGACAATGCAAGTGACACTGCTTGATGAATAGCATGGCTGCAGTCAATATATCATGAGATGTTGCACGCCACAACACTGAGGTGGCTGAGCGTGGACCACATCCGTAAAGGAGCAGGTCACACTCTGACACATCCACGTGCACAAACAACCCCTGACGTCAACAACACATCTGCGGACAAACCATGCCCCAGAGTCCCAACTCCCACGAAGAGCCCAATTTACCCAAGTATGCAACATCTCAGCACTGTATAAGCACAGAAGTCAAAGGCACACTGCCTGAAAGGGATAAGGGGCAGCAAAATCAGAGCTGCAGGGGCGACCCTCCCAAAATGCAGCACACACACATAACATTCAGAGCACATTAACTGTGACAACAATGTGGTACAAACTGCAACACATTCACAATAGAACAGAGGACACAACTGGTGCCGCTTGTGTGTAGAAACTGGCCAATCACATATGGCATAGCAGGGAAATGTGAGATGATAATGTACAAGTACAAACACACATCCGTGATGTTGTCGAAATGTCCACTGTCCCGCATCAAATAGGCAGCTCCTCCCAAACAGTCACAATGTACATTGTCATGCAGCCTGTATGTAAACTTGTACAATGCGTCAACATACATGTGAACACAATGTTAAACTGCATCTCCCCTTCACATTGCAGAGGGAGAATCAACACCTCCTGCAGAGCAGACCGAACATCTCTACACTGATGACGAAGAGGACCTCCCCACCTTCGACACCGACGCCCTCCAAGAGCTCATGGACAGCTTCGGCACCTCACCTCCAGGAGCAGGGCAGCCCAGCTGCATCGAGGAGACCCCACCCCCTGCACAGACCACACAGCAGGAAGCACCCACCACCCTGGCAGTCTCCCAGGACCCCCACGAACAACACATGGCCTTCCAACGCCGTTTGTTAGGGGGCCAGGAAAAGATGGCTGAACAGGTGCGGGTGGGGTTCGACCTCATGGCAGCCAAACTAGATGCCATACGTGGGTGTCTAAGTCCCATCAGGGAACACTTACACTCCCTAACGGACACCCACAGTCCGCTCCATGCTCTCCAACGATCCATGGCTGACATCGCTGGAGTCCTGACTCAGAGACAAGAACAACTGTCTAGTTAGAGTGGCTCTAGTGATGTCAGCCGGGAGTTGGAACACATGCGGAGGATCATGGAGAACAGGGAGCGGATGCAGGCGGAAAGAATGGCTGCCACGGCTGCACACCAGCGAGATGTAGCTGGGATCTTCCATGCCCTGCAGACCCTCATCATGGCATTGCTGCCACAAGGCCTGACGCCGATGAATGCTGCTGCTGCTTCTACATCCACATCTCCGCCCCCTGATGTGTCAGTGCCTCACTATGCGGCAGACAATCCACCTCCGGCCCCTGATGTGTCAAAGCCACATAGTGCAGCAGAGATTCCACCTCCGGCCCCTGATGTGTCAGTGCCACACAGTGATGCAGGCACAACACCACCACCCACATGTGAGGCACATGAAACATCAGAGGACGAAGATGCAGATGATTCTGCCTTAGTGGTAAGGAGGAAGCGATAGCATTCATCTCTGCCATATGGCCTGTTTCTGCTTGGTTCTTCCCTCTGCATCATCACCTTCCACTGTTCCCTGATACACTCTGCGACACTCACCTTGGATCTCGACATGGACTGCCATATTCTGTTTGGTTACCAATGACACAGCAATCAGGCTGCGGACTGAACTCTTCCTCTTCCGATGAACTTGCCATTCCCTGAAGGACTCTGGCTGGCCCTCCACAGGGCAACAATGTAAAGTGGGGTTTGCATGGCCCTGTACTGCTCCAGCTTCAACACTCCACTGAATGTGAATAAAACATTCAAATTCACACAGATGTGTCATGTCTATGATCATTCAAGTATGAAAGTATGGATGAATGTAGGGTCAGTGATTCCCCCTTACGTCCATGTTGCTCATGTTGTGGCACTCGAGTCACAGGGTGCAACATTGCCTATTGCGGTCTGGGTGGCACCGACACTACGACAGAGACACACGCATTAGTTACTTTCTTGTCCAGCCCAGGACTGAACCAGGCTCATCATTCACACCCCTACGCTGGACCGGCATACGCCAGTCCAGCCCACTCTGCTTACGCTTACAGGGGGGGACGACAAAGCTACATGTCTAAGGTCTTCCACACTGCCTGGGAAGTTTGCGACAACATTCGTGAACAGGCCCCGGTGGTCCACTTTTGCCTGCACATTGATGGAATGCGTGTGGTTTCTGTTGCGGTTATTGTGTGCAGTGTCGGCAGGGGGCACAAGTAGTACATGTGTGCAGTAAATTGCCCCAACACGTGCTGGAAGCCAGCTATGGCGTAGTTCCCTTGCTTGGTCTCCAGCTGTTCCTGCGCAGTGTGGGGGAAGTGAAGGTGCAGGGGTATCAAGCTGATACAAACCGTGATGCTTACAGGTACTATTAATCCTGCATAATAAGACCGTAACAGAAGTTCGTGTGGTCGTAACCTTCCTTTTCTTTCCTATGAAGGTTACGATCACACGAACTTCTGTTACGGTCTTTTTGTGCAGGATTTATCATGCCTGTCAGCATTCCGGTTTGTCCAAGTGCAATGCACTGTGCCAGATTACGTTTGTGACCATGCGGACGCTTGACCATTGTCACCATTTATCCAACAGGTTTCTGAATACTGACTTTCGAAATATGGAATTGTATTGGGGAGTTCCCGCAGCATATGCAGTTAATTGAATCCACACGTTGCCCTGATGAAGTTCCCCGTTGGGAATGGAACGCATTGGCTGAGCTTTTCGTATTGTTGATTTATGTATTTGTAATAAAGAACTGTTTTTACACTACTGTTGACTACTGGACTTCATGACCTGGCGCACCCCTATTTCAGTGACTACAATCTTGGATCTGGGGCACAGAGGCGTCAAGCAACGGCTGGCGTTGGGGTTGGTTGCGCAGGAACACTACGAATTGGAACTAGCGTGTGGTGCGGCTACAGGGGCCCGCCGTTGCTTTTGTGGACATGCATCCAAGACAGGTGTGAGGAACTTTGATAGGGCTGGCTGTGAGACTCCTCCGATTCTGGCAGTTGTTGGTTGGAAGGTACCAGGGGCCAACAGGTGCAGCACAGCCAGCAGCTTTGTCTGCGGAGGGATTTTGGTTCTCCGCTGTGTTGGTACTGTCAGCCTGTGGGCAATGTGGGTCAGGATGCGGAAGATGGTTGTCCTTTTAAGCCTGTAGTGGGCAATGGCATCCTCTGGCGTTGAGTGTCTGAGGTTGGTGCGTTTTAGGAGCGTCCGCTGTCTTCTTCTGCGCTGCCTAGGTGGTAGTCCGGGGAGGGGGAGGTGGTCTGGTGGGGTCCTGGGGGTGGTGGCAGTGGGTGTTGTGGCCCTCTTGGGTCTCCAAGCTGCATGATCATTGGCTCCATGGCATCTGCTGGTCTTCAGATGTGGCTCTGGGCTGGGCTCCCTTTCTGCTGCAGGTTGTCGTCCTGCTTAGCACCAGTAATAGGCAGGTGTTAAATCCCTGCTGCTAACGCGCCTTATCGCCTGTTTTTGGCTCGCTTCGCCGATCTGGCTGGTCGTTGAGAATATCACGAAGTGGTGTTTTCATGTGTTTTTGCACAGGAATGCCTACTCTGCATATCATTAGCGTTAGTTGTCGCTCTCATCCGTGGCGATGTTTTTTGCGGCAGCTATCGCTGGAAAACTGGTGATTTCGGCAGTTTGCACCAGCTTGAGAATAGGGCGAAAAATCTATCGCCACTTTTGCGGCGTTAAAGTGCCAATAAATCGGCAATAACTCCTTGAGAATATGCCCCAAAGTGGAATGAGACAAATGTACATGAGCATACAATATAAATCTGATTGGGAAGCATGTTTAACTTTATTTCCACCTCTGTAACATCAAATACAAAACAGTACAAAGGTTAAATCATTTTGACAATATGATACCTCATGAAAAAAGACTTCACAGGAAAAGACTGCAATCTGCACAAAAATTGTAAATAAAAGAGGTGAAAGAAGGGCTATTCAACATTACTACAAAATAAAAATGTACAATATTAAAGAGAGAGGCAGATGCATGGGCTGAACTGCAACCTTCAATCAACTTTAATGATACTCGCAAGTTATGGTCTATTATAGGCTATGAAATGAAGCAATGCACACTTGGCACAGAGTATCATATAGCATACACTAGATGGAAAGCTTTTTTTCCAAATGATATGGAGGAAATATAAATATCATCAACAAATCAGACTGCAAACCGGGCCATTAAAAATATCTAATTTCCCATAAGAAAATTGAAATGCTCATAAGAAGCTGATGAGAGTCCTGTGCACTACCCCTAATGGCATCCCTGTAACTGTAATAAAGCCAGCAATAAAGACAAAGAATGAAGAGATCATGGCACACTAACCATAATTTGCATACCAAATGCAATGTTCATGGTCTCACCATTTATTAAACAGATGAAATTACAGAGCGCTTAATTTGTAAATAAATACGTGCGGGGGAACAAAGTTTTGCTCAGATGCCCGCGACCAGCAATATTAAATGTTTGCATGCCGAATACCAAGGCGACATACACTTGATTCTACCTCAAGCCTTTTTATTCCACCTTACCCGCTTCCTTCATCTTTCCCCTTGTGAGTTTTTACCTCTCTTGCTTTGGGCCAACGCCTGATGAAAAATAAGTGACGGTCCCCAAAAATAAGTACCAGTGGGCCCTACATGCAATCACCGGTTGCAATTGAGCACCTCCATTACAAATTGCTCAAATCAACTTACAGATGAGATTATGCTCCGAACCATAACCTGGGAATTTCAGGTTTTGTTGTCTTAATTTGTAACAATAACTGTACTTGAACTGAGTTTTTAGGTGAATTCCCTTGAGGTGTTATTACATAAGGTAATTCCCATTTCACTTTAACATTCCTTTGTCTGTGATTTTTTTTAATCATTTGCCACCTTTAAGACTTTCTTATGCCTAACCATTGTAGTGGATTACATTTGGGAGACCTTCATCATGTCTAGCTTACTTTTGATGTATTGTGTTTCATGCAAATCCATCAAGAAGGGGCAGAGTTAAATAGGTTGGGTCCAAAACCTTTGTGCTGGATAATGTATCAGCATCATATTTGACAAGCAGTTAATAAGTTAAGCTGGTGCAAGAATCTCAGGTTTCATGCAGATCTGACAAGGAGCTCACAGTTAAATGTTGGATCAAAAATTGATTGATTGCTAATATCTTTGCATGAATCTTCTGCAAAGCCTTAGCATATTTAGCTTACTCTTAGTATATTAGAATTTAATGCAAATCCATCAACAGGTGGCACAGTTCTGGAGGGGAGGTTGGTGAAGGGTGACTGCCAATCTCAGTGCGCACAGCCTTCAAATATGTGTAGCATGGGCCTAGTCTGAAGCCTGGCTATGTATATATTTTGATATGTTTTTAAGGATTCATGTGCCCGGTGTTAGGGGGATTAATGATCAAATGTTGGTATCATGCACTCAAAATAGTCAATGAGAGCTAACATTTTCCTTGTCCAATGGGGCAGACAGTCAGTGTATCTATAAATGTTAATCCTTTCATGCCCCCTGAGAATTTATTCAAATGCTACTTGCTTAAATACTTCTGAATGGTTTTACACCAAACCAAGCAGTGACCCTTCTGTGAGTAGAGTTTTAGTTGTGTGCTATAATTCTATTTAGAGTTTCTTTCTGTAGCACATAGCAAAGACTCCAAGGGGAGTTAAAAAGGGGACATTAGTAATAAGTGTCCCCCCCTGTGGGAAATGTGTCTTTTCTGCATGAACACCCCGGATGTTTTGAATTTGTATAGACCCCATTGTTGCTGGCTTTAGACCTCTTTGCACTTTAACCCTGCTAACCAAGAGTAAAGTCTATGTACTGTTTAAATTGACAAATTCCTAATTGGCGCATTGAGCCTGCCTATAAGTCTTTAGTATATGGTGTAGAAAGTTCACCCATGCCCTGGACGTTAAATGAAACTTGTGGACTACAGCATCTATTGTGCCATCCACTACAGAGGTAGTGCAACCATGGCTACAAGCCTACCCTTTTTATCATGCCCGCTGCTGTGTAAAACCTGTAGAGTGACCTGCTAAAATAAACTCTTTTGACAGGTAAAAACCTCCCTATGCAAGCATTTTAGCCCCCAAGGAAGGGTGCATGGTACTTAAAAGTAGGAGTGTGGCAGGCCGAGCTGGCCAATGTAGAAAACACCAGTGCAGATTACTTCTATTTTTATTAGCTATTAAAAGTCCATTTCAATGGTGATGCCAGATTTTTAATACATATCAAGGAAAAGTAACTTTTAGAAAGTTACCTTTTCCCTCACTGAAGTTGCTGGGGCTTTTTTGCATTAACTCTTTAGCAACTTCCAACCTGTATTTAGCCTGGGAAGAGGTCGGGAAATGTGCCTCCCAGGAGCAAACAATTATTAATTTCTCTGAACTCTGCAGAATAATTAGACAGGGGCATGTGGGCATCCTGTGACACCACACTGTCCAACCGTGCTTGATCGATTTGTTGAGCCACAGATAACACTTGGGGAGTACTTGAAAGGTAGAGAACTGGATACCAAGACCATTTATGTGCATTTCCTGTCTAGTTAACGAAGGCTTGTGCTTTTGTCCTACCAGACATCTGTCTCTGGGTTTATTGTGCGTACAGCACCTGATTAAAACTGGATTGTAGTGTTAGATGTGGAAGGGCACTAGTATTACCATAGTAGACCCACCCCACAGACACACCCTGCCCTCAAAGCTCAGGTTTACTGTAGTCAATGACTTTCGCCATCTTGAAAGTGCCGTAACACATGGCATTTTGGGCCTGTTTGCAGAAAGGAAAACAGAAACTGCAGAAAAAGTGGGTAGGATTGGCCTCAAGGATTCCCAGAAGCCATCCCCACCCACTAGCATGTGCCAGGGATGAATGTGGCACCTCCGGTCACCCGCTTAAGAACACTTTCTGGACCAGTGTAAGATCAGAAGAGGAATGGAGCTGCTGTCTATGATCTGAGAGGAGTCCTAAAGAACTGGATCTGCTACCACCAGGGCAAAGGAGTGGATTGCAAGGGTGAGTTGACTGACCTCTTGTGTGACTACCCGGGGACAATAAACTGCAACAGGCCCTTTCTTAGCAGTACCCAGCTGACAAGTGCCAACTGAACTCAGACTAGAATCTGCTGATAGCCTCTGCCTGACATCCTGTAAGTCTCTAAAGGCCAGATGTATCAATATTGGATTTTGCGATTCCATAATAGCGAATTTTACCGATTCGCTATTATGGAATCGCAAAATGCAATGTATGTGGGTTTCGCAATAATAATTGTGATTCCTACATATTCCTTATTTGCAACTCGCAAATTGTGAGTTGCAAATAAGGAATGGCTTCCCATTCATTCCTATGGGCCTAGAGGCCCTTAGGAATGAATGGGAATTGCATGCGCAATTTGCGAGTACCCAATAGGTACTCGCAAATTGCGCATGCAATTTCAAGGGTGCAAGGGTGCCAAATGGACACCCTGTTGCACCCCTGGAATATGCATGTGTGCAGTTGTGGCACACATACTACGCCACATGGCACCTTGAAAAATGCAAAAAAGTGCATTTTTCATGGAATTCGCATATTACCACCAACTTCAAGTTGGTGGTAATTTGCGATTCCTTAAAGGCAGGTTGCAATTTTTTTTTGCTTCCTGCATTTCACTTAAGGAATCGCAAATTGCGATTCCTTAAATGCATTAAAAAAATAGGGAATCGCAATTTTTGTGATTCCCTATTTTGCGAATGCCTTTTGGGATGGTACATCCCAAAAGGCTTTTTCCCGTTCGCAAACGGCCCGTTTGCGAACGAGAAAAACGCTTGATACATCTGGCCCTAAGTGCCTGCTCTGAGATCCTAGGGGGCTTTACAAATGTACTCCTGTGGCTGTTTGTGCACCAGAAGAAGCCCTGAATCTCTTTTAAACTTTTCCTACAGACCAGAGAGACTTACAAACATTTTCGAACTTTCTGTATTCCAAACTTTTTACTTGGACCAATCCCCCTTGTTGTATCTGACCGGGACGCCATTGCTTTTGGCCTGAAATTGCACTTTGTTCCCAGTCCACCATCACCATTGGCTATCATTGGCATTTTACTTTATCTTGGTGCTATTTCTACTTAAAATTTTAAAAAGTCATATCTCCAGTTGCCCTTATTGGATATTTGTTATTTTGGTGTCATTTTGTTTTTGGAAGTTTACTCTATTCATCTAATTCAGTCTAATAAGGTTTAGCATTTTTATTGATTTGAATTTTGATACTGCATAAATACTTTGCATGTTGCCCGAAGCCTAGCGTGTTTGCGCTGTGCCATAGCTACCAGGGGGTTGAGCTCAGGTTAATTTAGTGATTTTAAGGGTGCACCTTGACAAGAAGTTGTGATTATTCCTTGAAGTGGGGAGCCCCCACTTCAAATAATAAGCCTGGTTTTTTTTTACCCCGATTGCAGTTTTGAATGAAACTCAAAATTTCACGATAAGCTCAACATGGTAAGTGTCTACCATGTGTTATCCAGGTCTGTAAAAGTGCTCCAATGTTTTTTATTAATAAATTATTTTTGACCCTCTTGTTTACCTTTGATTACCCTGCTCCTTCACAGATCTGCATGAAACGTAAGATTCCTGCACCGGGCTCAATGTGCTAACAACAGGGCAAATGGCATTCAGATTCGTTAAAGAGCACCAACGTTATTAACACATTAAATCACTGTTGCCCCCCCTTTTAGCTTTGCCCCTCCATTAATTAATCTGCACGAAACTTGCCTTACACACAGTAGGCTAAATATGTTGAAAGCCTGCCAAGTTTAATTTGAGATTCAATGATGCCATAGATAATAGCAAATTAATCCTTAATTTATTACCTCTAATAAATGTGTCCCTTTTGACAAATCTGCACGTATTGAAAAATACTATAAGTATGCTGAGCATGTTAAGCATTTGCAGAATTTTATGTTAATTCTTAAATAGCACTAAAGAAATAGGCAAATCATAAATAAACCTTTCTAATTATCATTAGATCTCTAAAATGTAACCTCTTTATGCCTAAACTGGAACACTTTTAAATACTAATATCTCAAGAACCCTGCTTTGTGTACTACAGGGCCTACATAGGGGCTCACATACATATATGTCCGACCCCTACCCCGGCCTTGGACTGGCCGGGGTAGGGGTCCGCGCAGCCTTTAAAATGGGTCTGTTATGGAACAAATTTGGAGAACAACGAGCAATAAAAACGGACAGCAAAAGACTGGCATCACCCACTGGAGGATTTCAAATTATCGAAATTAACATTGGTAACCACAAGTCCCAGAATGCATTTGATTCGCATCCACTGAGGAGGTCCAATGGGGGCCAACATTATAAATCAGGCAATTAGATGGAGGGTTAACTCAATGTTAATGCCGGACTTTACCTTTGATAAAGGTCATAATGACCGAAACGCGTCAGGACAGTCGTCCGTTTTTTAAATAAATTAATGGAATTGCCGATTTTTTAGTGCGCCTTTCCTTTGTGTTGAAGGATTTGTTTGTTCATATATATATATATATATATATATATATGTATGTATATATATATATATATATATATATATATATGAAACTTTGGCGCCGCTTGACGAAGCTTCATGAAATGTTTATAAAACTTCCCCTTTTTGGATCAGCTGCTATGTTAACAGTTTTGGGGTGACCGGTCAAGCGGGGCCCAGAAAAAATGGGGGTCCCGAAACACGTTTTCACCATGTTATGTCTATGGGGATTTTTTTTTTTTTTAACACGATTACAGCCCGAACCACAGAACAGAATTACACCAAAATTGGCAGAAAGCTAGATATTGGTCCAGAAAGCGTGCTTTTTGTAATTTGGTGTACCTCTGTTCAGCAGTTTCAGAGATATTTAAGTTTAAAAAATATACATATCTAGGAGCCCAAAATCCTACTGAAATTTAATTGGCTGCCAACACTTTAACCAGGAAGTGTTAGCAGCCATCATGGGACTCGGCTTGAAACCGTTTCCCACAAAAAATGTAAAAAAAAGTAAAGGAGTCAGGGTAGAAATACCCTACCCCTAGGCCTCTTGGGGGGGTCCCACAGGGATCTCCCAGGCCCCCAATTTTTTTTTTTTTTAAATGTTGTCCGGATCCATGGACCACGCTGAAAATGTTCCCAAAAATGAAGCACAGGCTCCAGTGTTTTCTTTCTAATCGGTTCCTGGGTGGGCCAGGTCCCGGGGACATTGTAATAAAGGAGGGGCGCACAGCCCCCCCCTCCTGGGGACCATCACCTCCCATGGGCTTATAGAACAAAAAATTCTAGGGAGGCCCATATGGCCTCCTCCACTGCCCGTGGACTACCACCTACCCGGGGTGTATTTATTTTATAATGGGGGGAATCATGGGCCCCCCCAACCCCAGGGACTGCCAGCTCCTCGGGCTTTAATCTTAAAGAATGTGGGGGCCACGCGGACCCCAAACCACAACTCCAGGGACCACCACCTCCCTGGGGCTTTAATTTTAAGTAAAGGTGGAGGGGCCGGGCATACCACCGCACTCAGGGGACCGCTACCTCTTGGTAATGTGGGGGGGCACAGCCCTGGGGACCACCACCTCCCTGGGGCAAAATTTAAGAAGGGAGTGGGGCTGCACAGCCCCCCTTCTAAAGCTGTACATGGCCCTGGGGACCCCCACCCCCAGGGCCAGGTCCTTCTAAGTCCCTGGGTGCCCAACCCTGGGACATAGCAGTTAGCTGTGGCTTGGCTGGAGCTCTCTGCCAAGCCACAGCAAATGCTCTGCTTCCAGCAAGTTAGAGCTCACAAATGCTCTTGGTTGCTGAAAGCGGAGCATTTGTCTATTTCCCTGCCCACTGTTAGGTGAGCAGGGAAACAAACAAATTGCTTTGAGGTCCAGGTAGCTTCATATATAGATCCCTGGGTCTAAAAGCAATGCTGGCTCACGCAGGAGACAGGGAGCCGGCAGGGACCTTGAGTCTCCCCCTGCAGTCCCCAACAGAGAGGCCAGGCACCAGGGGGTTGGGGTCCCTGGGGCCGAACTCAGCCCAAAGAAGGGGGTCCACTCCTTGTAAGTTTTTTTTTAAAAAGGCCAGGGCCCGGGGTATGGGGTCGCTGGGGCCAAAATCGGCCTGAGAGGGAGGCAGCACAGCCCCCTCCCCTTTTAAAAAAATATTTAAATACAGACCAGGCCCCGGGGGATGGGGTCCCTGGAGCAGAAATCAGCCCGGAGAGGAGGGCCATGAGGCTTCCCTTCCCCATTCAAAAAAGGCCTGGCCCATGGGGATTTAAAAAAAAGGATTGGCAAGTCGCCAGAGGCCCCACCCCATTTCTCCACCACTCTGTGAATGCACCTCCTGGCACACTGCTAGTTAGGGGATGAAGTCTGCTTGGCTGCTCAGGCTCTTTGGGGCAGCAAGCCCCCCCATCCGTTACCTCCAGTAAGTCCCACACAGTGGGATTGGTGAGCAGTCTTGGGAGGCCACATCCACTTTCTCCACCACTCTACAAACGCACTACCTGGCGCACTTCTGGATGGGGGATGAAGTTGCCTTGGCTCCCGAGGGTCCTTGGGAGCCAACAAGCCCTCCTGTTACCTCCAGTAAGTCCCACACAGCAGGATTGCTTAGAGGTCTTCGGAGGCCATGCCCCCTTTCACAATCACTCTGCAAATGCGCCTCCTGGCACAATGATGCTGAAGGTCCTTGTGGGGCAAAAAGCCCTCCTGTTACCTCCAGGAAGTCCCACACAGCGTGATTGCTGAGAGGACTTCAGAGGCCACACCCCTTTCTCCAGCACTCTGGAGACGCACCTCCTGGCACGCTGCTGGTTGGGGGATGAAGTCCCCTTGGATGCTGAGGGTCCTTGTGGGCCAACAAGTCCCCCTGTTACCTCCACTAAGTCCCACAAAGCAGAATTACTTAGACGTCTTTGAAGGACATGCCCCCTTTCTCCACCACTCTGCATACGCATCTCCTGGCTCACTGCAGGTTGGGGTATGAAGTTCCCTTGCCTCTAGAATGTCCTTGGGGGCCAACAAGCGCTCCTGTTACTCTCAGTAAGACCCACAGAACAGAATTGCTGATAGGTCTTCGAAGGCCATGTCCCCTTTCTCCACCACTCTGCAAATGTGCCTCATGGTGCACTGCTGGTTGGGGGATGAAGTCCTCTTGGATGCTGAGGGTTCTTGGTGGCCCAGAATCCCTCCTGTTACCTCCAGTTAGTCTGACACAACAGGATTCCTGAGAGCTGGTCGGAGGCCCCGCCCCCTTTCTTTACCACTCGGCAAACATGCCTACTACCATTAAAACTAAAGGTTACAGGGTCATTATAGTTAAGAAATAGAATTTTAAAAAACTTAGAAATTCACTGAAAAAAACAAAGGTTACAGGGCTGTTATAGTTAGGCTCAGATTTCACTCGTACATGAGCTAACTATAACTTAGGCCCCCACAATGTACTGCTTATGAACTTACATATTACATCACTCATGACATGGTCAGTGACATCACTGATGACATCACTGATGACATTTCAATTGACATCACTGATGACATCATCCAGTGAGTGTGAGTGTTTCGTAAACGTTTGAGTCTTAAAAATAGATGCTAAGCAACTGCGTAAGTTAAATTACTATTCTTTCTGTACTACTGAGTGATACTTTTTCTAACATATGTCATCTGAGTGGTTGTGTGACTGTCTTGCCTGTATCCATGAGTGGGTGGGTGTGTGAGTGCTAGTATGAGTGTGAGAGTGGGTATGTGAGTGACTGTATGGGTGAATAAGAGGGCGTGTGAGTAGCTGTATGGGTGAGTGAGTGCCTGTGTGAGTGCCTTTATTGGTGAGTGAGTGTTGAGTGGCTGTAAGAATGAGTTGCTGTATGGGTTGCTGTATGGGTGAGTAAGTGGCTGTTTGAGTGGGTGTGTGAGTGGCTGCATTGGAGAGTGAGTGCTTGTGTGAGTGCTTGTATGGATGTGTGAATGGGAATATACGTAGCTGTCTGGGTGTGTGAGTAGGTGCATGAGTGGTAGTATGGGCGAGTGAGGGGTTCTGTTGAGAGGCTGTATGGGTGAGTAAATGGGGGTGTGAGTGGTTGTGTGGGTGAATAAGTGGCTGTGTGAGTAGCTGTATTGTTGAGAGAGTGGGTGTGTGAGTGGCAGTATGGGTGAGTGAGTAGCTCTGTGAGTATGTGTATGGGTAATTGAGAGGCTGTGTGAGTGGCTGTATGTGTGAGTGAGTGGGTATGTGAATGGCTCTGTGGATGAGTAAGTGGGTGTGTGAGTGTTTGTGTGGGTGTGTGAGTGGTTGTGTGAGAGATTGTGTTGGTGTGTAAGTTGCTGTGTGAGTGGTTCTATAGATTATTTCATCAGTGATATAATTAGTGATGTCCTTTGAGATGTCATCAGTGATGTCATTGACCATGTATAATTTCCTGTGAAGTACCCAAAATTATAAGTCATAAATTACTCAAGTGATGTGCAAACATTTTACAAAAACGAGAAAATTCAAAATATCAGGCAGAGCATCTGTCTTAGAGAGGAGAATTAATAAAACAAATCAATCAAATAGGTAATAGAAATTGAAGATTTGCTTTCAGGAAGTGCCGATAATACAGTTCTACCATAAATATCATTGCTGATAAAAAAGATGTATCTATTATCCCAACGCATAGCAGAAATGTTGGCAGTATATACCTAAGATCCCTTTGTATATAACTTCTTCCATCATTGAAAATCTATTTAATTCCATACTAAATCAAAGAGGACATATAGTTTACATATAAGAGGTATTAAGTCAATTAAAGTGCAAATATAATAACAAAAAATATTGGCATGTCATAAATCATTATGAGAATAAAGTGCAAATGCTTAGGAAGATGGATTAAATTCCTTGCAATCGCCACTAAAAATCATAAATATGGTGCAATTCAATTGTAAACATGTTTTCTCATATGTGCAATAGTTGCATAGAGTACTCTATATTCTGAAGGAGAGAGATTATTCTGAAAAAGATAAAGTATATTTCTTTACAATAACAAGCCATAATCCTTACAGAAATAAAGTGCAACTGCTTAGAAAGATCATGTTAGTACCACATCATCTCCACTATAGATATCAGTAAAACTGCAATTCAATTGTGAACATATTTATTTGTATGCGCAAACAATCGCATACATTACTGTTACTTTCAAAGGAGAAGGATCAAAAGGAAAAGGTTTAAAGGAATGTACATACATTTCTCATACTTAAACCTTACAAATCCCTTCAGGAGAAGATATATTTTATTAAAACTGCATTCTTCAGAGCTCCTTTTATCTCCACTGCTAATCTTAATAAAGTGAAATTCAATTATAAACATTTTTCTCATATGTGCATGCAATAATCGTGCACAGTACTTTACATTCTAAAGGAGAGAGATTATTCTCAAATGAGATAAAGTATATTTCTTTTCATTAACATGTCATAATCATTACAGAAATAAAGTGCAAATGCTTGGAAAGATCATTTAAGTACCGGACAATCTCCACTATAGACCTTAGTAAAAGTGCAATTCAACTGTAAACATATTTTCTCAAGTGTGCGAAAATCTCATACAGCACTTTTACTCTCAAAGGAGAAGGATTAGAATGAATACATATATATATATATGTGTATATATATATACAAAACAGAAAGCGGCTCCTTCCGGAGATCCCTCGTCTTTCTCGGGGTGGCTCGGTGCCGGCGGAGCAGCCGGTGAATTAATATAAACAAAGAACGGAGTTCCAACGAGCACTCAGGTCTACAAAAACAACAACAAGGTCCTTTCTTAAGCCAAGATGAGAGGTTTATTACTGCATAAACCAGTCGTGACGCGTTTCGCGCTCCAAAAAGCGCTTGTTCACACAACTAGGTCAATAAAGTTCGTCTCTTAAAAAGCATTTCAACTGAATACGTTCATCGACATAAAGAGTGGACTGTGACATAATAATATTTGGGCGCCATCTTAAGACAGACAATTCGAAATGACATATCCAACAGTAAACTTACAACTTTAGTGCAAAGAAAATGTGAATATCGGATATCATCAACGGACAAGGGACTCGAGATACACAGTGTCAATATGAAATACCCAGTTCCGCCTTCCTATGTATCATTTAACACATTGGCCTCGACTTCTACCACTCCCTGGTTAACGTGACCTCAAGGGTGCATTATGGGGACCGTAGTCTAAACGTGCTCGTGAGAAAGTAACTCACATACATCATGAGTAAATCTCACCTATTTTCAAACACGCATACTTTAAGAGTACGTGAGCTCTTATTAATGCCAAATTACTGCTTTCAAGGGCCATATGTTATATCATCGATAACGCGGATGCACTGCAATTATGACTTGTTAATTTATACAAGCCTACGTATATGCCTAGTTAGTACCATATTACGCCGGGCATACACATCGATGGCCTCTTGCTTGTACTCTGTATTATATGCATGCACTTATGACCTTTCACGTAACCCTCAACCGCTGATGAAAATTGCATATCTGTATGGCGGCTGTGTCACCCTTGAATAATCACCCTCGCATCATAAAATTCATCTGGCTGCCATGTATACTTTCCTGATTAGTGGAAACACAGTCCAAAGGGACGAACCGAAATCTTTAGACCTTGATTCTCATGCACAAAGTGAATCACCATAAAAACTGCAAAGATGTGCACATATATACACGTGTTGTTAAAAAACCATGTACATCACAATATATAATACTTGACATGATGTAAAGAAGATGAAACACTGAGAAAGGTTTAGGGTACAGGTGCCGCAAGCCTGAGACAACGTCCCTCCCTTCCTTCCTGTGAGAGAGAGAAAAGAAGACAATAGAGTATAAATGTTAGAAGAGGTCCAAGCATTAATGCATAATTAAAAACATAAGATACATTACTTGTCTTGTTTAACAGAAATGCTAGGTACTCACTAAACAATCTCTATTCATTTTGTAAATGTATTGCCAACTCTTCATCCATGTTATGCCCTTTCGGGTATCGAGTGCACATACTTATTATATACCTAGATTCTTTCTGTCTAAGTCGTAATGTGCGGTTACCTCCCCTCTGATTAAGGTTCACCTGTTCTACAATAAAGAATGAAAGTTTGGTTGAATCAGAAAAATGATAAGCCTCGAAATGACGGGCTATGGGGTATTGTTTATCATTTTTATTTATCGCTCTAGTATGTTCAAGAATACGTTTTTGGCCATATGTGTTGTACTGCCCACGTACTTAAGGTCACATGGGCATACTAACACATATATTACAAATGCACTAGTACATGTCAGGAATTGTTTTATTTTGTTCATCTTGTTGGTACTGGGATTCCAATATTCTTTTACCATATGGCTGTTGTTACAGGCCTTACAATGACCACATGGATAAAAGCCCTGCAGATCTATCCCTCTGTTCAGACTCCTACTGCCTATGTTGTTCTGTACTAGAATATCTTTCAAGTTACGCCCACGTCTGTATGTTATACTTGGCCGATCAGGTAAGGTGGTTCCGATAATGGGATCCCCTTTGAGGATATTCCAATTTTTTACTATACACTTTCGGATCTGATTAGAATTGCCATTATAGTTAAGTATAACACGTGTCTGAGATGTATCAAAGTTCTCGTTTTGTGTGGCCAGGGTGTTACTGAGTAACTTGTCACGTTCCACCAGTTTGACTTTATCAGTGGCTTTCTTTATTACCCATTTTGGGTATCCCCTTACCAAAAATCTCTGGGTCATGGTATTCTGTTCTTTAATGAAATCTAGCTCAGTACTGCAATTTCTTTTGCTCTGAGCAGCTCCCCATAGGGAATACTCCATTTGAGATTCTCTGGGTGGCTGCTCAGAGCATGCAACAATGTGTTACCTGCCGTCTTTTTGCGGTAAAGGACAGTATAAAGTGTATTGTTCCTGATCTGTACCTTAGTGTCCAGATATTCTACCTCATCCTTACTTATGTTACATGTTAAGGTAATATTCATCTGGTTCTGATTTAATCTAGAAATGAAGTCTGTGGCTTGCTCTTTTGTGCCTTTCCAGACAACAAAGATGTCGTCTATATAACGCAGCCATAACATAACTTTGGTAAAGTCATTTTGAAGAATGCTACTAGTTCTGATGTCATCCTCCCACGCCCCCATAAACAAATTCGCAAAACTGGGCGCGAAACAAGTCCCCATCGCTGTGCCATGTGTCTGTACATAAATCTCATCATTAAATAGGAAAAAATTATTCATGAGGCAGTGCAAAATCATATCTAAAATCATTGTCGTATGTCCCAGGTAACCAATCTGCCTTCCTTTCAAGTATCTAGCACATGCTTCGGTTCCTTGTTTGTGTTCAATCACCGTATACAGAGAGTTTACGTCCATAGTTATTAATAAATAGTCGTTCTCCCAAGTCAGTTTGTCTATTTTCTCCAAAAATCTTTCGTATCTCTTACGTGTGACGGTAATGACATTACATACTCTCTGAGGAAGTGATCTACATAACGTGAAACATTTTCTAAAACACTCCCTCTGGAGGAAATTATGGGTCTACCAGGTGGATTTACTCTGCACTTATGAATTTTAGGGAGTAAATATAGAATGGGAAGTATAGGATAATCCTTTTTCAAAAAACAAAACTCCTCCCACTCTATCAAACCCCTGTCTTTCCATTCCGTCAGTTTTTCCCATATGGAATTGATACTGGCATTATATTCAGAACGATTAGATTTTCTATAAGTTCTAGTATCTTTAAGTTGGCACTCAGCTTCCTTAATGTACATATCTATAGGAAGAATGACAATGTTACCGCCTTTGTCAGCGGGCCTCACCACAATGCTGGTATCTGCAGCAAGTTCACTCATAGCTTTTTTCTGTGATAGTGTGAGATTATGTCTGAATTTCTTCATTTGGTTGGGCCAGTTGTTGCTACGTAGATCTAATAGTTCTTTTCCAACCTGATCCTGAAATGTATCGATATTGTCATGATTCATTTTGGGTAAGAATGTCGATTTAGGTTTGAAATCTGTGCAAGCAGCTTGATCATATCTTACCTCCATAGCATCCAGTATGCGGAGTGCATCAGAGCTCAGGTTGAGACCATTCTGCTCATTGCTTAATTCATCGAGTGCCATCATCGTATCAATGTCACCTATGATCAGTTCTTCCTCGGGTACCCGGCTTTCTTCAAATTGCATAGCCCTATTTCTGGCCGGTCTCAGTTTATGCCATTTTTTTAATTTGAGCTTTCTACAGAATTGGCATAAACTGAGACCGGCCAGAAATAGGGCTATGCAATTTGAAGAAAGCCAAGTACCCGAGGAAGAACTGATCATTCTTCCTATAGATATGTACATTAAGGAAGCTGAGTGCCAACTTAAAGATACTAGAACGTATAGAAAATCTAATCGTTCTGAATATAATGCCAGTATCAATTCCATATGGGAAAAACTGACGGAATGGAAAGACAGGGGTTTGATAGAGTGGGAGGAGTTTTGTTTTTTGAAAAAGGATTATCCTATACTTCCCATTCTATATTTACTCCCAAAATTCATAAGTGCAGAGTAAATCCACCTGGTAGACCCATAATTTCCTCCAGAGGGAGTGTTTTAGAAAATGTTTCACGTTATGTAGATCACTTCCTCAGAGAGTATGTAATGTCATTACCGTCACACGTAAGAGATACGAAAGATTTTTGGGAGAAAATAGACAAACTGACTTGGGAGAACGACTATTTATTAATAACTATGGACGTAAACTCTCTGTATACGGTGATTGAACACAAACAAGGAACCGAAGCATGTGCCAGATACTTGAAAAGAAGGCAGATTGGTTACCTGGGACATACAACAATGATTTTAGATATGATTTTGCACTGCCTCATGAATAATTTTTTCCTATTCAATGATGAGATTTATGTACAGACACATGGCACAGCGATGGGGACTTGTTTCGCGCCCAGTTTTGCGAATTTGTTTATGGGGGCGTGGGAGGATGACATCAGAACCAGTAGCACTCTTCAAAATGACTTTACCAAAGTTATGTTATGGCTGCGTTATATAGACGACATCTTTGTTGTCTGGAAAGGCACAAAAGAGCAAGCCTCAGACTTCATTTCTAGATTAAATCAGAACCAGATGAATATTACCTTAACATGTAACATAAGTAAGGATGAGGTAGAATATCTGGACACTAAGGTACAGATCAGGAACAATACACTTTATACTGTCCTTTACCGCAAAAAGACGGCAGGTAACACATTGTTGCATGCTCTGAGCAGCCACCCAGAGAATCTCAAATGGAGTATTCCCTATGGGGAGCTGCTCAGAGCAAAAGAAATTGCAGCACTGAGTTAGATTTCACTAAAGAACAGAATATCATGACCCAGAGATTTTCGGTAAGGGGATACCCAAAATGGGTAATAAAGAAAGCCACTGATAAAGTCAAACTGGTGGAACGTGACAAGTTACTCAGTAACACCCTGGCCACACAAAACGAGAACCTTGATACATCTCAGACACGTGTTATACTTAACTATAATGGCAATTCTAATCAGGTCCGAAAGTGTATAGTAAAAATTGGAATATCCTCAAAGGGGATCCCATTATCGGAACCACCTTACCTGATCGGCCAAGTATAACATATAGACGTGGGCGTAACTTGAAAGATATTCTAGTACAGAACAACATAGGCAGTAGGAGTCTGAACAGAGGGATAGATCTGCAGGGCTTTTATCCATGTGGTCATTGTAAGGCCTGTAACAACAGCCATATGGTAAAAGAATATTGGAATCCCAGTACCAACAAGATGAACAAAATAAAACAATTCCTGACATGTACTAGTGCATTTGTAATATATGTGTTAGTATGCCCATGTGACCTTAAGTACGTGGGCAGTACAACACATATGGCCAAAAAGCGTATTCTTGAACATACTAGAGCGATAAATAAAAATGATAAACAATACCCCATAGCCCGTCATTTCGAGGCTTATCATTTTTCTGATTCAACCAAACTTTCATTCTTTATTGTAGAACAGGTGAACCTTAATCAGAGGGGAGGTAACCGCACATTACGACTTAGACAGAAAGAATCTAGGTATATAATAAGTATGTGCACTCGATACCCGAAAGGGCATAACATGGATGAAGAGTTGGCAATACATTTACAAAATGAATAGAGATTGTTTAGTGAGTACCTAGCATTTCTGTTAAACAAGACAAGTAATGTATCTTATGTTTTTAATTATGCATTAATGCTTGGACCTCTTCTAACATTTATACTCTATTGTCTTCTTTTCTCTCTCTCACAGGAAGGAAGGGAGGGACGTTGTCTCAGGCTTGCGGCACCTGTACCCTAAACCTTTCTCAGTGTTTCATCTTCTTTACATCATGTCAAGTATTATATATTGTGATGTACATGGTTTTTTAACAACACGTGTATATATGTGCACATTTTTGCAGTTTTTATGGTGATTCACTTTGTGCATGAGAATAAGGTCTAAAGATTTCGGTTCGTCCCTTTGGACTGTGTTTCCACTAATCAGGAAAGTATACATGGCAGCGAGATGAATTTTATGATGCGAGGGTGATTATTCAAGGGTGACACAGCCGCCATACAGATATGCAATTTTCATCAGCGGTTGAGGGTTACGTGAAAGGTCATAAGTGCATGCATATAATACAGAGTACAAGCAAGAGGCCATCGATGTGTATGCCCGGCGTAATATGGTACTAACTAGGCATATACGTAGGCTTGTATAAATTAACAAGTCATAATTGCAGTGCATCCGCGTTATCGATGATATAACATATGGCCCTTGAAAGCAGTAATTTGGCATTAATAAGAGCTCACGTACTCTTAAAGTATACGTGTTTAGAAATAGGTGAGATTTACTCATGATGTATGTGAGTTACTTTCTCACGAGCACGTTTAGACTACGGTCCCCATAATGCACCATTGAGGTCACTATAACCAGGGAGTGGTAGAAGTCGAGGCCAATGTGTTTAATGATACATAGGAAGGCGGAACTGGGTATTTCATATTGACACTGTGTATCTCGAGTCCCTTGTCCCTTGATGATATCCGATATTCACATTTTCTTTGCATTAAAGTTGTAAGTTTACTGTTGGATATGTCATTTCGAATTGTCTGTCTTAAGATGGCGCCCAAATATTATTATGTCACAGTCCACTCTTTATGTTGATGAACATATTCAGTTGAAATGCTTTTTAAGAGACGAACTTTATTGACCTAGTTGTGTGAACAAGCGCTTTTTGGAGCGCGAAACGCGTCACGACTGGTTTATGCAGTAATAAACCTCTCATCTTGGCTTAGGAACGGACCGTGTTGTTGCTTTTGTAGACCTGAGTGCTCGTTGGAACTCCGTTCTTTGTATATATATATATATATATATATATATATATATATATATATATATTACCTGCTGGCGGTCGCCAGTAGGTAGTTATAGTTACGACCTAGTTATCCATAGGAAATCAGCGACTTTCTGATTTGCCAATAACGTTGGCGCACGTTTGACGAATCTTCACGAAATTTTCAAAACTAATGGCCCGCTCAGGTTAGCTCCTGTCTTGAAAGTTTCGGGGTGATTTGTCTTGCGGGGGCCGAGAAAAAAGGGGGTCCCAAAACACATTTTCCCCATGTTAATTTCCATAGGAAACTTTAGACAAGGCTACAGCCCGAACTGTTGAACGGAATTACCACCAAATTTGGCAAAAAGGTAGCTCTTGGTTTGAGACTGGTGCCTTTTGCTAAAATGGTGTAAATCCGTTCAGTAGTTTTTTAAATATTAAAGGAAAAAGAGATGTATATATCTGGGCGGAGCCTAACCACACATCTCATCGTGAGATCTGATTGGCTGTCAGCACTTCATCCAAGAAGTGTTGGCAGCCATCTTGGGACCAATATACATGATAGCACCCATTAAAATGCATTGTAGTGAATGGAAGGTTTTGAGGGTCACCAAAAGGAGAACGTATAAAGGGTGATAAGACTTTAGTTACATTATAAATCATTTGTTGATGGTACCATACTAATTTTAGGAATTGTGGTGTGTTCTAAGGTGATTTTACCCCGTGAAAAAGCCTTCTGCTGGGATATCATGAATCATGTTTGAGAGAAAACTATTTTCTCATACTTTTCCCATAGAGGTTTGGAAGGTGATCTAGAAGCTAAAATGAGAGCATATTTTCTGTAAATTCACATTATCTTTCTCAGTCATGTGAGAATGAAGTCTGACATTGTCAGTAAAACATGTACATCCAACAAGGGCAGAGACTGTCAGTTGATTCCTTTGTGTTCTACTGCAGCTTCCCAGAGTGTTCTAAAGAACAACTAGAGCGCTAACAGTCTTACTTATGACAAAGGTATGGCACACCTGAAGCCATCTTGATTGGAATAAACTGGTTACAACTAAGACATTTAATTTAAAAAGGAACAAAATGAGGGGGTTCATTTTGCCATAGAAATTATGATTAGTGCTGCAGAAAGAAAAAGTAGGGCACATTTTGAGTGACTTTTCAAATCCTCTTCTATTTCATTAAAAACTTCTGACATGCAGACTGAAACATGCACTTTCAATACCAGCAGCAGACTTCCTGGTGAGCAATAGCTTTACTACTGTGATCTAATGAGCAACTAGAGTGCTAATATTCTGAATTTACGGCAAATGTGTGACACATATGAATGCCTTCTTGATGGAATCAAAGTAAAAAACTGAAAGTATTTCCTACTGAGGAGACTGTAGTAAATGAGGAAATTAGGAAACTTCATAACAAATAAGTCTCCCAAGATGGCCACCAGAGACAAAAGAGCCCAAATGTAGCACAAATATCACCCAGATGTAGCCCATGTATAGCCCAATGACAGAATGTCCCAGAGTGTTCTAAAGAACAACTAGAGCGCCAACAGTCTTACTTATGACAAAAGTATGGCACACCTGAAACCATCTTGATTGGAATAAATTGGTAACACTTAAAATTTAAAAAGGAACAAAATGAGGGGGTTCATTTTGCCATAGAAATTATGATTAGTGCTGCAGAAAGAAAAATTGGGGCACATTTTGAGTGACTTCTCAAATTCTATTACAGGACCGGAGGCTTCAGATTATGCTTTCTCTCTCTTTACTGCAAAATTAACAGCAGCCAATAAGAACATTCAAAACATATTGAAAGTAAAACATTCCCAGAATGCTTAGCGTCACATTGTAAACACCATAGAGACTAGCCCTATAAATAACTGTCCACACCGGACCACTTCCTCTTTCTTTGCTGCTCCTCCCAGAGTTAAGTGCTCGATATTATTCTTGCCATAACTCATACTAAGTTAATTGCTTTACATTGCTTATACTTCTGTTATTATTAATTGTCTTGAATACTGTGATTTTCAAATGAATGCGCTGTGTTTTTCTCGTTGTGCGCAGATGTATTGAAAAATTGTGGCTGACATTGCCTCACGCTAACGCTTGTATTGGGCTCTTGGAAGGTGGCGGTTGCCTTTAAAGACGTGCTCTCACCTTCCGATTGCCTGGATCCTTTCACCAGACTCACCGCGCGTCTTCCTGGCGGTGCGCAGAGCCTTCCCTCATCGGGCCCACGTTGTTGCAGAGCCTCCTGTCGTGTAGCCCAATTGGGCTTGTTTTGGGCTCCTTTTGGGCTACGCGACACTAGTTATCGTTCCTCCTCGCTCCGCGCGTCTTTTCAAACGCGGTCTGGAGCGCAAGCTTGTCCTTCCTGTGCCCTGACAGATGCCTAACCTGGGCTGAAGAATAAGGCAGGCCATAGCCGTGTGCAGGCTATTATATATTAATTTGTTTGGCTCTTTATGCCCTTTGGGCTGTTTATGACTACAGCTTTGCTGAGGAGCGTTTAAACTGCTAACTTTACTCTTGCACCAGGGTTGCTCCCCCTTGACAGATTCCTTTGGGATCTTGCTGATTTATAGACAGTCTCTCGCCTTAAGGGTAGCGATGGAAGACTGGGCCTATTTTGAGGAGGATGAGTATGGGTACTATGAGGAGGAGCATGGGCCCCTCCTGGAGGACAACCTTGTTAATGCCCTTGATGCTTCTGTTCAAGATTCCGTCAGTAAGGCGGTGGAAGTAGCGGTCCCTAAGACTGTTAACAAGGCGCTTGCGGCCGCCTTGAAGCCCATTACGGCGCAATTGGAAAATTTCGCCAAACGACATGGCATGCTCCAGCAGGATGCTGGGAAGTCCTCCACGTCCTCCCAGGGAGGTAGCGCCGCTAATGCCAAGACGTCCAGTTGGCCGCACGCACAGGCTTTGTCAAAGCTCCCTCCACCTTCTACACATGATCATCCTTATGCTGGAGACTCCAACCCGTTCCCTTCATCGTCTAAAGTATTTACTGATACCGATACTGGTACGGACACAGATTCAACTGGTCATACAGCATCTCCCAAGAAGAAGAAGGCCAAGAGGTCTTCTATCCGTACCCAATCCCCCCCAGTCTATCAGCCCGCCAATCCTTTTGACTTCAACCCACAAGAGATCATACATCCGAGGTCATCTGATTGGGCACCTCCTCCGGAGGTCGCAGATTACATACACCAGAATTTGAGGCGCTCCTTCGACAGAGAAGTCAGGAACCGACTTCGGTCGGAATGCCCGCGCCCGGATGTACCTGACAAAGTCGCAGAAACTCCCGATATTGACCCAAATATGCTGGCTTTCCTTAAAAATTCCAGAATGACCCTAAGAAAGGCATCGATCGGGCCTGGCAAGGGTGCCAGGATAAGTTGTTGGATACCATGCAGGCAGCAGCAAGTTAGAGCGTGTGGAATTTTTTGATTATTTGGGCATTCGCTTAACTCCAACTTTGAGGTGGGACCAACATATTGACAAGGTAAAGCTGCAACTTATTTTCTGCAACTTATTTTCCAAACTGCAAACCTGGCGAACATACACAGAAATACCTTCACTAGGCAGTTGGCGCCAGCATTGGAAATTTACAACATGAACATTTTAGGGGGTGCACTATATGGAGCAGAACTCTGGGGCTCTGGTAAAATAGCACCGTTGTCATTGGTCGAAAATCGATTCCTTAGATCTCTGACTAATCTCCCAGCAAGTACCCCGTTAGTTCCACTCTGTTTTGATTTGGCACACAGACAGTTGGTCCATAAAATCCATTACAAAGTTTTGATGTTTTGGTATAGATTGTGGACCGTTGAGGAATTGTCCCCATACCGGGAGCTTCTTCGCGAGCTCATGAAATCATCTACCATCAAATCAGTTCCTTGGTTTAGAGCTCTGAGGGCAATTCTAGAGAAGCTAGGGATGTTGAGGTTTTGGTCTGACCCAGGGAGTATGATCACTGTTTCAAGAACAGCACTGAAGGAACAGTACTGGGAAGCCACATCCTTACAAATTGCACTTGACGCTCAGGGTAGTCTGACTATTAATTTCCTAGACTTCAAGTGTGTACCCTGCTTTGAAGACACAGTTGATGAAATTGCTCCTCCCTTGGCCCGGAAGCTGTTTTTTCAGTTTCGTTATAAAACGCTTCTGCTTAAAACTTTTTGCAAAAACTGGAGGTCAGGCTTTGAAAATAGCGTTCTTTGCCCCGCTTGCAATGCGAGTCCTGAGTCCATTACCCACCTCCTATTTTTTTGCCCATTCTATAAATCACTGAGGGCCAAGTGGATCATTCCGCTCTGTAAAATCATTGGCCCCGGTCACTATTTGGAGGTGCTAAGACTGTTAAGCACGGACACTAGTAGACTCGTGGTCTTTGGTCTATCTAGATTCTGGCACGCGGTATGGCTGAAAAGGTTCAAGTGCTTGAAGTGATGACCATTGCCTAGCACTGGATCAATCTCAATGCACTTTAGTCTGGACATCATTTACGATTCTAAAACTGATTCACTTGATGCTTTGTTTTGATTTCCTCGATCCCTCAATTACATTGATTGCCGCTTTTATTTTTGTAATTTTATTCCCTTTTAATTGTATTATATTTAATCATGTATTTTATATGTGCATTCTATATATGTTTTCTTTACTGTGCTGTGTATACTTTTATGACCCTGTGGTCGAAATAAAGTAGAAGGATACCATCGGTCCCCTGTCCAAGATCCTTGAATTAGCCCTGTTAGCCAAGGAGTCCGGCGATCCAATTGACCCGGCTATCCTTGCTGGTTGGACGCAGCGTGCCATCTGTTTTTTGGGCAACGCGAATTGCGCCATATCAGCAGAGCGCAGAAAGTCACTTCTGATGCGCATGGATACCAACTTAACCGAGTTAGCATCTGCTGAACCAGGTCCCTTAGCGGACGGCCTCTTGTTCGGGGAGCGTTTTGTAAAGGATCAATCAATCAATCAATCAATCATGTCACTTATAAAGCGCACTACATACCCGCGAGGGTCTCAAGGCGCTGGGGGAAGAGGGGGGTGGTGCTGCTACTGATCGAAGAGCCAGGTCTTAAGGAGTCTTCTGAAGGCCAGTAGGTCTTGGGTCTGTCGGAGGTTGGTGGGGAGGGTGTTCCAGGTCTTGGCGGTGAGGTGGGAGAAGGATCTGCCGCCGGCGGTCGTTTTCCGGATGCGGGGGACTGTGGCGAGGGCGAGGCTGGTCGAGCGGAGCTGGCGGGTGGGGGTGTAGAAGCTGAGTCGTCTGTTGAGGTAGGCTGGTCCGGAGTTGTGGAGTGCTTTGTGTGCGTGGGTGAGGAGCTTGAAGGTTATCCTCTTGTTGACAGGGAGCCAGTGCAGGTCTCTCAGGTGGGGTGTGATGTGGCTGCGTCGGGGGATGTCGAGGATAAGACGTGCAGAGGCGTTCTGGATGCGTTGCAGCCGTCTCAGGAGCTTAGCCGTCGTTCCTGCGTAGAGGGCGTTTCCGTAGTCCAGCCTGCTGGTGACGAGGGCCTGGGTGACTGTTTTTCTTGTTTCGGTGGGGATCCACTTGAAGATCCTGCGGAGCATTCGGAGGATGTTGAAGCAGGATGAGGAAACGGCGTTGACCTGCTTAGTCATGGAGAGGGTGGGGTCGAGGATGAACCCTAGGTTGCGTACGTGGTCGGTGGGTGGCGGGGCTGTTCCCAGTGATGTTGGCCACCAGGAGTCGTCCCAGGCTGAAGGGTTGGAACCAAGGATGAGGACCTCCGTCTTGTCCGAGTTCAGCTTCAGGCGGCTGGTCCTCATCCATTCGGCGACGGCCTTCATTCCTTCGTGGAGGTGGGCTTTGGCGGTGTGAGGGTCTTTGGTGAGGGAGAGGATCAGCTGGGTGTCGTTTGCGTAGGAGATGATGTTGAGGTTGTGCTGTCGGGCGACGTGGGCGAGGGGTGCCATGTAGATGTAGATGTCTCCAAATATGTAGGGACTTTCACTTCATTGGACAAGGCCCAGACGAATATCAGAAGGGCGTTTCACACGGGCCTTTTTGGTCGGGCCGGGCGAGGCAGGGGCCGCTCGCCAGGCCGTCAATACCAGCAAGGTCCCCCCAGAGGGGGTTACGGCCGCGGTCGCGGCGACTACCAGGATCCCACCAGAGGAGGCACATTTTACCCAACAAGGCGTTTCAACCTGCGCCGTTTCCATCGAGGAGGCCAGAGGGGAAATTTCCAGCCTCAAATTACAGCAGGTAAGCCCACTGTCTCTGTCTCTCTATCCTTTGGGGGGGTCGGATTCGCCACTTTCTGCACAATTGGCGCGTCATTACTCAGGACGCCTGGGTTCTCCAGACAGTGCAGGGTTTTCTAATAGATTTCTTTCAAACCCCCTCACAGCAGTATCTCCCGCCCCCTCTGTATTTTTCCCAACAAGACGAACTTTTTATAGATCGCGAGATAGAAGACTTGCTGGAGAAGCACGCGGTCGCCTACTGCGAAGGGGGGCCTGCAGGCTTCTGCAGCAACGTCTTTCTGGTGCAGAAGAGGGGCGGCGGTTACAGGTTGGTATTAAACCTGAAAGACTTCAATTCCTTTGTGCTTTACCGTCACTTCAAGATGGAGGGGATCCATCTCCTAGCAGACATCCTAAGACAAGCAGATTGGTTGGTCCATCTCGATCTCAAAGACGCGTACCTGACGGTTCCCATCTTTCCGCCTCATCGCAGGTTCCTTCAGTTTCAATGGCGCGGCAGACGCCTGGAATATTTGGTCCTGCCTTTCGGTCTCTCCTCGGCTCCTTGGTGCTTCACCAAGTTATTGAAACCGGTGATTGCAAACCTTCGGGAGCAAGGAATACGCTTAATAGTTTACCTCGACGACATCCTGATAATGGCTCCTTCGGCTTCCCTAGCGACCCTTCACCTGCAGATAACCATGACATTGTTAGAGGGTCTGGGATTTGTCATAAACAAGTCGAAGTCTGTTCTGGTTCCGACACAGTCCTTGGAATTTTTGGGATTTGTGATCAACTTTCAGTCGGCCCAGCTTCAGTTGCCCAAGCAGAAGCTGAGGGACCTGAAGAAGGAATTGAGGACAACTCTAGACACACAAAAGATGTCCTTACGGGCGATCGCTCGCTTGGTGGGCCTACTGGCATCATCCATACAATGGATTTTCCCGGGTCCTTTACATTACCGAGCCCTTCAACGTCTCAGGATCAGACACCTACAAAAGGGCCTATCTTACTCGGATCGAGTCCCGCTGTCGGACGATGCCCGAGCAGAGATTCAATGGTGGTTGACACACGTCGATGCATGGAATGGTCGGGCGATCTTCGGATATCTCCCGGAAGTGATCATAGAGTCCGATGCCAGCAGGTCGGGTTGGGGAGCCCGCTGCGGGGAAGTGACCACGGGGGGCAGATGGTCTCTCCAGGAGTTGGAGTTGCATATCGAATTGCCTCGAACTCCTGGCGGGTTCATTTGCGATTCGCACTCTCTCACCCAGGAAGGTATCATGTTGTATTCTGTTACGAATGGACAATATCTCAGCTGTGAGGTATATAAACAATCTGGAGGGTACCAGGTCCCTGATGCTGGCGGAGATCGCCAAGGACTTCTGGCACTATTGCCTAGCACATCAGATCACAGTGATTGCGGAGTATTTCCGGGTCGAGACAATGCAGTAGCGGACTGGCAATCCCGTCATCTCAAAGATTACAGCGACTGGAAACTTCATCCGTCTCTGTTTCGCCAGATCCAGTCGCTGTGGGGTCCATTCCAAATAGATCTCTTTGCCTCTCGGCTGAATCACCAACTAGAGTCTTTCTTCAGTTGGAGGCCAGATCCTCTAGCGAGAGCGACCAATGCCTTCACTCAGGACTGGTCTCAGAGCACCCAGTATGCATTTCCTCCGTTCATCCTAATACCCAGGGTTGCGAATCAAGTGGTTCGACAAGAAGCGGAGATTGTGATGGTCACTCCGATTTGGAAGTCGCAGCCATGGTTCCCTGTCCTGTTGGAGATGGCGTGCGACTCTCCAATTCATCTCCCGTGCTTCCCGAGGATACTCCAGGGCCCTCAGGGGGAGCTCCACCCGTTAGTCCTCGCGGGACAGCTGTCCCTGATGGCCTGGAAGCTTTCCGACAACAGTGGTCATTGCCAGGAATTTCGGAGCACGCTTCCAGTTTTATCCAACAAGCCTGGGCCCCATCTACCAGGAAGAGATACGGCTCTGCATGGAAGGCTTGGTTGGGTTGGTGCTTGGAGAGGCACCTGGATCCCGTGGAAGCAGATATCTCTCACATTTAAAAAAATTTATCACAAAAAGCCGCGGATGGTTTATCCTATAGATCGGTGAACAATTTCCAGTCAGCTATTTCCGTGGGCTATGCACATCTAGAAGGCAGGCCTGTCGGTATGCATCCGATAGTGTGTAAACTCCTCAAAGGGATACGTTTAGCGAACCGTCCTAAGGCTAAGTATACCTCTTTATGGGATGTATCTAAAGTATTGCAGTTATTTGAACAATGGCCTGGTAATGAATTACTGTCCAGAAAACAATTGTCAGCTAAGTTGGCCATGCTGTTATGTTTATCTGCATTGTGGGCAGAAGGAAGAGGCAGTGGTAGTACAACCATTCATGCCAACAGACCCGATTCAGCCAGGAAACGCCCAATGTTTTTAAGCCCAAATGGGCTTTATTTGATAGGTCTCCTGTCTACAATCTCCTCTTTTTCAATGTAAGTCTATGGGGAAAATCGATACCCCAGTTTTTTTTCAAAATCTCGCTCTTACCAAGTTCAAAATGTAAGCAAGTATGGTACATTGGATCATGGAAGGCAGGAGGAATTGGGGTAGGGACATGGACTCGGATAACAGAGGACAGGAAGGACATGGACAGGTGCACCAATCTGACCTTACAGGGCAGGCATCAGGGTTTGCAGCAGCACAATACACCACACAGGGCATGCGGGACGGGAGTGCAGCACAACATTCCATGGAAAGCAATAGGGAGGGGACAGGACCTTGCACATGGACAACAGAGAACAGAGGGGAAAGAGGCAATGGCAGCTAGCTGACCATAATGGACAGACAGGAGAGAAAGCTGCAGCATAACGGACCATAAAGGGCAAGAGGGAGGGATCAGGGGCATTACAATGGAACAGACAAGCCAGGGGGGAGGGAATAGGGGTCTGCACATGGAAAACAGAGGGCAGGGGGCAAGGGGGCAGGGCAGGAGCAGCAAGCTGACCATTGAGGTCAGGCAGGAAAGGCACTAGAAGCAAGACACATCATGGAGAGCAACACTTATACACCCTCATTCTTCAATACACCTTGGCATATATATAAAACATATTTAAACTTTACAGAAACACACAGTCACTGGATGATGTCATCAGTGATGTCATTTGAGATGTCATCAGTGATGTCATCAGTGATGTCACTGACCATGTCATGAATGATGTAATATGTGACGTCAGCAGTGCATTGCGGGGGCGCGAGTTATAGTTAGCTGAAATAACTATAACGGTGGAATTTCTATGGTTTTGTACGAGTGAAATGTCCAACTAACTATAACGTCCCTGAAACCTATGGTTTTTTCAGTGAATTTCTAAGGTTTTTTAAATGCTAATTTCTATCTATAACGTCCCTGAAACCTGTGGTTTTTCAGTGAATATATATATATATATATATATATATATATATATATATATATATATATATATATTTATATATATATATATCACACAAAGGTTGCCCCAATGAAGACGCCGCACGCAAAGAGTTGATCACACATTTATTGCCAGCAGCAGCAGTCCCAGCATTCCACCTTGATTCAAATTAAAAAGGCCAGACACGTTTCAGACATTATTATGTCCTTGTTCACCGGCTTATAACAACGGGGGCAGCAGGCTTTGTGGAGCTGTTGATATATACTGTCCAAGTCCCGCCCCAGTGGGCGTTAGCCAAATTGCTTCCTGGTTCTCGTAGTTCCACATAATTAAACCCCAAGTGGGTGCTGCTATGCCTCCATAATAATAGTCTCTACCCCAGTGGGTTATAATAACAGTCTTACCCCAATGGGTTGAATCGGCGCATGGAACAACTGAGCATGCTGCCCATATATACCGGCAACACTGGTCTCCTCGTTCCTTCAAAGCCCGTGATTTCGAGCGCTGCAGAGCCGCTATCCACAGCAGCGGGGCGTCTTCGCGGCTGGACTAGCCGCTCAATTACATCACACAAAGGTTGCCCCAATGAAGACGCCGCACGCAAAGAGTTGATCACACATTTATTGCCGGCAGCAGCAGTCCCAGCATTCCACCTCGATTCAAATTAAAAAGGCCAGTCGCGTTTCAGACATTATTATGTCCTTGTTCACAGGCTTATAACAACGGGGGCAGCAGGCTTTGTGGAGCTGTTGATATATACTGTCCAAGTCCCACCGCAGTGGGCGTTAGCCAAATTGCTTCCTGGTACTCGTAGTTCCACATAATTAAAACCCATGTAAACATGTTTTCTCATATGTGCAATAGTTGCATAGAGTACTCTATATTCTGAAGGAGAGAGATTATTCTGAAAAAGATCAAGTATATTTCTTTACAATTACATGAGATTGATCTTGCGAAACATTGAACTTTACGATTCTGTTAACGTGAAGTTGCTCTGAACCGGGCTTTGTAACACCCGTTTTTACCTACTGGTTTTAATTAATTCTCACTGTATTGTATTAGGAAAGAGGATTTACTGTTTTTATGTACACTTTTATGATCTATGTTTCTAAATCAGATCAAATAAAGTTTAATGAATTCTATGGCAGGACGGAGGCGAGGATTATGCATATCTTTCCTCACTTTATTTGCATAGCAGTTCAAAGAAAACGTAACACAACAATCATTAAACAAAAGACTACACAACCCATGAACCATTAGAGGGGTAGTCTCCAAGGCAACTATAGTCCAATCATATCACAGTCCATCGTATATAATATCGTGATGATGGAGCAAGGTTTCATAAATGAAACTTGCTTGTATTCAATCCTCCTCACAGTATTAATTTATTAAACTTGTATTGTTAATACTAACCTTTGCATTCACGACACAAAAAGAAAGGGATGCTTGCCTATGTGTTTTACTAATGAATAACGCTTGTCTGTAATCCAAAATGGTCGCTATGCGCGGGAAAGCTCAATGCGCATGTCGCAACCATATCACATGGTGTGACGTCTTTCTTTGCTTGGTGGGAAACTTCTGCTTCTGCGCAGTGTGCATTAAAATGGCTGCTTGATGTTTTCACATGCTTCTGCTTGCTCTCGTGTCATTATTAAATTGTCGTTTCCTAACGCTACTAACGCGGGTTAGAATATATAATTAAATGGGAATAGAATAGAAATAGTGGGTATACAGTGAAACATTTTATTTGTGATTCTAATATTTTCTTCTTGCACTTTTATTAGTTCGTAAACTTGGGCCTGGGTTGGTGACCTGAAACTCGAGAGGCAAATGGTTCTGCGCATGTGCCTTGTGTGCCTGCCAAATGAAGTCAACCTGGAAGAAGTCCAAGGCCGTAACCTGATGGCCAAAGATGTTGTACTAGTGCTTTCCTGTCACACATCGATACATTGTCTATGAAAATTGGTTCACATTTGTCATGAGACGGGTGGGAAATAAAGCGAATGTATTAATTTGAAGGGGTGGGAACGTAAAGACAATAGGCTTTACAATTTAGGCCAAATCAACATGGTGCGAAAATCCACCCCCTGTCCAATCAGAAGTAGTGGTCCCATATTTTAGCAACATTAAGGGGAGGTACATGGGCGTAGAAGGGTCTAACAGATATAGAATTAGCTAATTAGCTAGAGCTGACTCTCAGAACACACAGAAGAGCCCCAGACTGCCAAGCTGATCGGTTGCTGACTGAATCTCTGTCCAGAAGAGGTCCTGAGGAGGGGGCGGCGGAGTCCATTAGAAGGAAGGCACGGGAGAATCGAGAGAAGTCAAGTATCAGAGAGGGGAACGACGCAGGCGTCGTTGTAGAGAGGTTACCGGTCCTGTCCTGATCCTGGAAGAAGTCTTTGCTCTTCATCCTTCCTGGGTCCTATTCTTTCAACTCCTTGGCTAAGGGGTTTGGTTCTCGCACTTAGGTAAATATAATGCAACCTTTAGTTGCGCTGCTGTCTCTATCTTCTTCTCTTCTTAAACACCGTCATTGATTAGCAATAATCATTTCTATGCTTAATCTTGGGTATTGTGATTAAGTACCATGTGGTTCTGTATTTTACTCTGCTAAATCTTTAGATAAACATTTTAAAACTTCCTGACTCAGTGGTTATTTCAGGATTATGTATTATAATGAATGTCACTCATTTTAAATTTCCCAATTAGCAAAGGATTCATTGGTAAGTCATTACTCTTCAATCAGAAGGTAATTGGTAGCAGGGATTTTGATAGAGAGTAACAACTGATAAAACCCAGCGTAAGTATTAGCGTAGTATGAATGTATGGGCCCAAGTGAGTATCTAGTGTATGAATGCTGTTTGCTAATATCGCGCTGGATCAGTTTTCTGGTTATCAGAGGATGGTTACTCTTTGTTAATTGGGTAATGAGAATTTTATTTTTATGAGCTAACATCCGTGTATTCAAAGTTTTGTTTTATGTTGTCCAGAATACCCCGGGGTAAAAGGAATAGCGGATGGTAAGTGGAAGCCATACTGCAGTGAGGTTATCTGTCAGGCAGAATTAGTACTGAAAAGTTAAGCAGGACTTTCAGTACTCGTTAGGGATTCTATGCGTGTGAGTAATAGCAAAAGAGTACGCTGGTGAAAATCTGATGTTATATCACCTAGAAAGGGTAACATTGGAGAAGTAACAGGTACTTCCGGAGCTTGTGTGAAGAGTAGACGGAAGTGTTTTTACTCGTAGTGTATGTTTAGTAAACAGAAAGGTTTTACTAAGTGTGAGAGAAAACTATCTTTTCTATTTTAGAGAAACTGGCACGATAGCGAATGTTTTATGTTGTTACTGAAATTTAATTAAGATTTATATAGAAAATAAGTTTGCGTAAATTTTTTGTAAAGGGAGGGTCAGTTGCCGGAGACGGAGATGACGTCACAAAACGCCGCGCTGGGATTGGTTGAATCCGCGGTTTGTGGGAAAACCCTTGTAAAGGAGGGGTCAGTAGTCAGGAGTAGTACTGACGTCACAGGTGCCGCGCTGGGATTGGTTAAACTAGCAAGGACAGAAAAGAGCAGATTGTAAAGGAGGGGTTGACAGATAAACGTCACCAAAAGGCCGCGCAAGGATTGGTTCAGAAATAAAAGTTGGCAGAGACTTGATTGGTTGATATTTTAGAAGCTAAAATCTTAGGGGATAAGGATTGCATGTTAAAACGCGATCCGACTTTAACAGGAACTCGTCCGGATAGGAGATTCCTAGGTTTTGCAGAATATAATTTTGTACACCGAAGATTAAATAGAATGTACGGAGAAAGGAGAAAATTGACATTTTTACAAAAGATTAAGAACTATTTTAAAAAGGATAAACCACTCAAAACTAGAGAAGGAATTATTATTCCACCAGCTAAAATGCCCGCTTCATTCATGATGATGGAGAGAGGTTATCATACTTGTGTATGGATGGAGAATTGGATAGAATATACCAAAAATGATGGAATATTAGCATTTCCCGAGAATGGTACCTTCAATGGAAGAATTCTTCAGAATTTGAGACTGAGGATGAATGATTTAGAACCCAGACCTAGATTAACTCAGTACGAAGCTCTAGAAGAATGGGAAACCGAGGCATTTGAGCGGGATACGATCTAGAAGTAATAGGAGTTATCCAGGATTTTTTCCCAGATATCTACGTGAGTCTAGGGATGGTCAGATGAAACAATGGAGAAGGGCAATGATTACAGAAGGATTATATCCATTGTTTTCAGCAGAGGAGAAATTATGAAGTAAGTGCACAGAAAAGACAAAACATTTAATGAGAAATGAGGAGTCTGAAGACGAATTTATGGAGGAAATGTTAAGAAATCCCCCACCATACCAGGAAGGGACAAGTGGATGCACCCCAAGTGCACCACCAAAAACTCCATTAGTGCCACAGGTAATGCATGAATTCACCCCGAGTAGAATACTTCATGACAAAGAAAAGGAAGCTCTAGAAAAGACCAGAGCAGAATTAATACAGGAAATAACCCAGATAAAAGTACATCCTGATTCGTTGACCATACCAGTAACAATTGGTCCAGTAGTTCCATTATATGGTACTCAGGGAAGCTGTCCTCCACCGATACTTACACCTACTGCTGTGAATAATCCAAAACCTGAAGCTCCAGTTATAATTGAGGATCAATTTAGTGACTGTGAATCCACAATATCACTTATGGACTTGCCTATTCGAGGTTCTGTAAATAGTACTCCCAGAAGAGATGTACCTATATGTTCAAAAGATGTAAGTTTAATAACTTCATCGGGAGCAAAAAGTGCTACCATAGTAACACCTGAAGATCTAGAAAGATGGGTGCAAGGGTCAGTTAAACAGTGCACACCTCCGAAAATAATGGACATTCATAAATTGAAAGTCGAATTAGAAGAAATAATAGCAGGAAATGTAGGACCAGAACGCTTAAATACCTATGATGGATGCAGAATTATTGTTCCTGTGCAGGAGTATCACCAGAAATGTAAGGATATTCCATGAAAAATTATCCAATTTAGCACTACAGATGGGAATAGAAATAGGGAGATCAAAAGTACTACAGAAACCCTATAGAGCAGAATTTTCAGACAAAGATTTAGAAAATATGAATGCCTCTGGAAGAAGATTACAAATAAGAGAATTAATGTTAGTTTTGCAAAAATGGGGAGACCTAGATAAATGGAAAACTAGGTGGGCCAAGAAAAAGGAAGAAGCACGAACAAGTAGAACAGCATCTGAATATGTGATGAAGGAAACAGGGAAAGCAGACCAAATGTATCCGATGCGAGAAGTTGCGGGAGGAGGATATGTACATGTCCCATGGAGCAGACAGGATATTTTGTCATTTACGAATGATTTTCCAAAGTTGAGAGAAAAACCAATTGAATGGTACAAGCAGGTTGACAGGTTTGTGAAGGTGTCAAAGGTATTGTTGAAGGATTTGGATGGGTTGTTTGATATAGTGGTACCTGCCGATTTATGGACAGATTGCAAAATCACAGTGGATTGGCCTAGTGATGAATATCCTAGAGATCCGAAGACAGGTGCCCCGTCAAATGATGTGATGAAAAAGTATCAGCAAGTGATAACTTACCTGAAAGGGAAAATACCACCGAAAGAAACAGATTGGGTAAAAATAGATCGAACTACCCAAGAAGCTAATGAATCAGTACATTCCTACTATGAGCGTCTATTGCAGGTATTTAAACAGTATAGTGGATTTGAGGACATTGGAGACAAGAACATGAGTCAGTTTGTGTATCGATTTGTTTATGGTTTAAAGCCAGAAATTTGTCAGATGATTAAACAGCATATGCTGTGTTGGCAGGGAAAGCCCATAGATGAGATTCTGAAGTATGCAAAATATTGTGGAGACGATATTGAGGATAGACACAAGAAATTGCAGGAAAAAGTGATGTGGGCTCAGGTGAAAATGGCAGAAAAGCAGGGAATTAATTTGGAAAATCCAAGTGAAAATCCAGGAAAAGATTCTGGAACGAATGGTGATACTGGGAATGGTGGGAAGTTTAGAGGACGAATGAGTAGAGAAGAAGCTAAAAAGAAATTTCCTTGTCATGGATGCGGAAAATTGGGGCATTGGAAGGATGAATGTAAAAAGATTCGGAATAATAATGGCCCAAATCAAAATTTAAATCCACAGACGCAGAATGACTCACAGCAGGGTGCAAATCCTCAGAGTCAGTTGCCACCTGCACCTATTCAGGGTAATGTAAGCAGAGCAAAGCATGGTACAGACATCGGATATCCAGGAGGAAGTGGTAAGAATGATTATATGACATCACAATTTCTTTTGCAGGACGATTTCTGTCAATTCAGTCCATGACGGTGCCTAGGAGAGGGGAAGAAGGAGTGCATACTTGGCGCATCCTTACAGGTAGATCAGTCAGGTCCATATGTTGAAGGGAATGTGAAAGGTAATAATATTACTTTCCTTTTGGACACTGGTGCTACCCGGTCTACTGTGAGAACAGCAGACATTCCAGACCTTCCTCTCTCTGGTGAAAATATCCAAGTAGTGGGGGTAGCTAATCAGCGGATTAGAACACCTCTTACCGAACCCATGGAAGTTAAAATTGGAAACTTCAGAGAAATGCATCAATTTGTAGTATGTGATTCCAGTCCAGTAAACTTATTAGGTAGGGATTTATTGTGCAAAATGAATTGTACCATTTTCTGCACACCGGATGGTGTGGCAGTTCAGACACCAGATGAAGACCATGTATATAAAATTATGATTGCAAAACAAGGTACAGAAGTGGATGAAATGTTTTCGTTAATAACAAAAGATGAGTTGCCAGAAGAATTAAAAGGTACAGTAAACCCCATAGTATGGGATTTCACCGGAAAAGAAGTAGGACTTATGGCCAAAATAGATCCAGTTAAAATTACTGTAAAGGAAGGTGCAATTTTCCCAAATACCAGACAGTACAAAATGAGTGCAGAAGTAAAAGCAGGAGTCATTGAAGAAATAAATCGAATGGTAGAACAAAACATACTAAAAGAAGTAATGAGTAGCCCATGTAATTCACCAATAATGGGATTAAAGAAACCTAGTGGAAAATATAGGATTGTTCAGGACCTGAGGAAAATAAATAAGATTGTAGAACCATGTTGTCCCATAGTACCAAATCCTGCAGTAATTTTATACCAGATTCCGTGGAGTGCAGGATGGTTCACAGTAATTGATTTGTGTCAAGCATTCTTTTCAATACCATTACATCCAGACAGCCAGTATCTTTTCTCATTTAAATTTGAGAACAAGGTCTATGCGTGGAATCGTGTTCCTCAGGGGTACACAGAAAGTCCTTCTATTTTCAACCAGATACTGAAAAAGTGCCTTGAAAAACTAGTGATGCCAGGAAGCTCAGTATTAGTCCAATATATTGACTACTTATTGGTGGCATCGAACACCAGAGAGGACTGTGTTGTTGATTCTATAGCATTATTAAATCTTTTGGCAGAAGAAGGGCATAAAGTCTCACCTGAAAAATTGCAATTTTGTACAACAGCTGTTAAGTATCTGGGACACCAAATTGAGAGAGGAAAAAGAAGAGTAACAGCTGAAAGAGTAGCTTTAATAAAGAAAATGCAAATGCCTGTAACACAAAGACAAGTGAGAATGTTCCTAGGAATAGTAGGTTACTGTCGACAATGGATACCAGGATTTTCCATGTTAGCTAAGCCCTTAATTAACATGACAAAGAAGAAAGCAAAGGACCCTGTGGAGTGGGAGGATGAAAGTGTAGAAGCTTTTGTAAAATTGAGAAATGCCCTATGTTCAGCACCTGCCTTAGGCATGCCTGATTATAAGAGAGAATTTGCATTGTTCTGTCATGAGAGAGAAAATTGTGCACTTTCTGTCTTAACTCAGAGACATGGATTGGAAAGACGTCCTATAGCATATTTTTCTGCTACATTGGACCCAGTAGCAGCCGCGTTGCCAGGATGCCTAAAAGCAGTGGCGGCTACTTGTTTGAGCATTGAACAGAGTGAGTCAATTGTGATGGGACACCCTGTAAAAGTGTATGTTCCACATGCAGTTGTCATTCTGTTGACAAGAACCCGAACTCAGCATCTTACTCCTAGTCGGCTGACTAAATATGAAAGAATAATAATGGGTGCTGAAAATGTGAACATGGTAAGGTGTACTATAATAAATCCAGCAACCTTACTACCAGACCCACGTCATGAGAGAATTAAAGATGATGAAGACGATGAACATGATTGTATACAAATTACAGAATTATGCACAAAACCACGCCCAGATATAGAGGAACAGCCTCTTAAAAAGCCAGACAGGGAGCTATTTGTTGATGGTTCATGTCAAAGACATGAAGATGGTAAACTAACTGCTGCCTATGCGGTATGTGAATTAACTGGAATAGTTGAAGCATCCTATTTACCAGGAGTCAAATCTGCACAAGTAGCTGAATTGATTGCGTTGATAAAAGCATGCAAAATTGGGAGGAATCAGAGAGTGACCATATTTACAGATAGCCAATATGGTTACGGGGTTGTGCACGATTTTGGCCAACTATGGATGCAGAGGGATTTCATGACTTCTTCAGGATCCCCCATTAAAAATGGACAATTTGTAAGGGAATTGCTAGAAGCAATACAATCACCAAAAGAATTGGCTGTGGTGAAATGTGCCGCACACCAGTCAGGAGATGACTGGGTGGTAGTCGGCAACAGATATGCAGATCTGGTGGCTCAACATTGTGCCAAAACCAGAATGTCAGTCAATAAGAGGGTGGAAAGAATGGGAATCAGCTGCCAACTTATGCTGTATATGCCACCTGAAACTTGGAATGAGGTGAAGAAATTGCAAGATGAGGTTGATGAAAGTGAGAAGAATTTGTGGATCAAAGTGGGTTGTTCCCAAAGAGGAGATGATGAAGTGTGGATCAGTGCTGATGGCAGACCAGTCATGCCAGACTGTTTACTCTCACAAATGGCTAGAATGCATCATGGAGACACACACATAGGGAGAGATGCAATGATTAGGCTGTTCAGACAAAATTGGTACAATCCCAAATTCAGAGCTGTTGCAGAGAGTCTTTGCCAGAGATGTCTAACTTGCCAGATGCATAATCCGGGGAGGAAGACAGTAATTGGATTTGGGAAAATTGGAAAGGCAGAGGGTCCATTTATGAGACTTCAGTTTGATTTCATACAGTTACCACCATGTAGAGGGCTGAAATATGTACTAGTCATAGTGTGTCTGTTTTCAAAGTGGGTGGAGGCTTACCCTACTAGGAGAAATGACAGCATTACAGTTGCAAAACTGTTGCTACGAGAGCTCATTCCTAGGTTTGGTTTTCCAGTAACTTTGGAATCAGATAGAGGAAAACATTTTAACAGTGAAGTGATTCAAATAATCTGTGAAGCATTTCAAATCAAACAGAAACTGCACTGTGCATATCGTCCAGAAGCTTCTGGAGTGGTTGAACAATTGAATGGCACTATAAAGTCAAGACTGGGAAAAATGTGTGCATCAACATCATTAGAGTGGCCAGATGCATTGCCACTTGTTCTAATGGGACTCAGAAGTATACCTGACAGAAACACAGGATTGAGCCCCCATGAAATAATGATGGGAAGAGCAATGAGACAAACACATGTTCCCACAAACAAACTGGTGAATATATCTGATGATATGGTTCTGGACTATTGCAAAGGATTGGCTGACCTAGTGCGTTCTGTCTCTCATCAGGTTGGAGAAGACGCAGTTTCCAGGCAGCCCGAGCAAGAACATGATCTGAATCCTGGTGACTGGGTGGTAGTGAAGAATCACACCAGAGAAACGTGTCTATCACCTAGATGGGGCAGACCGTGTCAAGTCATACTGACAACGAATACAGCAGTGAAGTGTGCCGGATTTCCTAATTGGATTCATGTAAGTCACACCAAGAGAGTACCAGATCCCGAGGAAGAGAATCTTCAGACAACGCCAATCACTGAAGAGGCTGAAGGTTGCCCAGCTGTAGGATCTCAAGTTCGAGATTAAAGAGAAGCTGAAGAAGAACAACCGAGCACAAGTCAGGATTGGATACCAGTGGTTGAAGTTCCTGAAGTATACCACAGAACAAGAAGTCAAGTGAAATTGAAAGAAATTGAAGAAGATCAGATAGGTGAAGAAGAAGCAGTTCAGGAACAAGAAGAAAAGACATTAAGAAATCCTGAACAAGGTCAGATAGGGAAAGAAAACTGGACTCAAAACAGTGAAGACCTAATAGACTTTGATCAGGGACAGACAGGTCTAGAAGAATCCGGTCAGGCTGCAGAAGTTCACAGTGCAATAAGCCCTGATCAGAACAAGTTAGATCAAGAAGAGTGCACAGAAGAAGAAAACGTTGAAAATCATGAACTTGAAGAAATAAACAAAGAACAAGGTCAGTTATTGGAAACTCACAGCGGAGCTGTTACAGAGAAACCAATCAGACCTGAAAAAGACAAAGCAGAAGAAAAAGTGATCAAAGAAAACAAAGCAGTACTAAGCAGTGAAATTAACGAGATCGCTGAAGACGAAAACAAAGAAACAGTGCCAACAAAGAAAACAAGAAAAGGAGATCATTGGCCGAGTGTCATTAAAAGAGTAAAGTACCACATAACAACCAGAAGTGAAGATCCAGATCAAGTACCTGAAGTATCAAGTCAAACCGATCAAGAGACATAAAGACAGAGAAAAGAAGAAGTAAAAGACTGAAACTTGTGAATAACAAATTTAAGGGTCCTGAATGGACTTATATCATCCTTGAAGATTTTGAAAGCTCAGAATCAAGTGACAGTGGTGGCGAAGGAACAAGTGCAGAATTGACGTACGAAGAAGAAACAAGACCACCCTGACTAAGCAAAAGAATAAGCTAAAGAAAAGAAGAAAAGATAAGAAGAGCAATCTTCCTTGTCGAAAAATGCCTGATGATAGAGTTACTGGGAGACCAAAACAGAAATGTTGTAGAAGATGCTGTGCAATATGCATATATAGTCTAGTAATGGTGCTTATAGTATGGTTAGTCCTGATTGTAGCAGTTCCTTACCTTATAGTAGATAAAAAGATTAATAATGAAACTAAAGAAAGGACAGCAAATGTGAAGGGCAATAGAGTAGAACTAATGGCAGAAAGTGAACCAGAAATTCATCATGAAGTAGCTGACAACAACACTAGTTTAAACGTTTTCACCAAGTTATTGTTTCAATATGTAGACACCATGGAAGTTAGTAATTGTTACGTCTGTATGAAGTTACCCGAATCAGTAGCAGAAGGATTAACATACCATCACTTACCACTGACATATGGCATATCATGTAGTGTTTTGTCTAGTTTATTTTATAGAACAGGGAAACTTCAGTATTATTATTCAAACTTAAATGTGATATTTTCTGAGGTTCCGATTCGCAAGAGTATGAACCCAGTGCTTAGTAGTCAAGACGCACAGTTTATGGGAGAATTTTTCTTAACAATGAAATCAATAGACATAACACATGCACATAGACACAATCTAACATGTTCTTTACTTGAAGAAGAAAATATATTTTTGAATTTAGTAGAAGATAGAAGACAAGATTTCCAAAAGAAAGCTTCTGAGCATAAGGCTCATTTACCACCTTGGGCTGAGAAAGAAGGTAGTTACACACCTGGCAAGGCTCAAGCTGCTATGGCTCTGGATTTCGTAAAGACAGGGAAAATTTGTCTTCATAGGTTAAAGACTGATTATAACAATGTTTTCATTGGTACCAGTGAATGTGAACACAATTTTTTAATTCTTGGAGGTTGGGGACTCAAAGGAGGAACAGATTCAGTTTTTCCGGGAATTTATTATGTGTGTGGGAATAAGGCTTACTTTAGGCTTCCTGCACGGTGGTATGGAAGTTGTTATGTTGGAATAGTACTTCCAAAAATATACCACGTAAAAAGAAACACTGGGAGCAATGAAAACAATAACGAATTAATACGTAGTAAAAGAGCTAGTTTTTCAGAAATTGTAGGTGATATATTTGGTGCATTGATACCTTCAGTGGGAATAATTCTGAACTCAAGGAAAATATGTAAATTGTCTACAGTGGTTGATCGTTTATCAACGGATACTGCTGGAGGTTTTCTAATGATTAATGCGGAAATGGTTGCGATTAGATCTATGGTGATGCAAAATCGACTTGCTCTTGATATTATATTGGCGAAAGAGGGCGGAGTCTGTAAATTATTGAAGACGAAACATTGTTGCACTTATATTCCTGATAAGAGTGCAGAAATTGGAACGTATATACAGAATATAACTAAACTTGAGAAAGAACTTAAACCACTGGAAGTTGATAGTGTATGGGAAAGATTGACAAATAGTATCTCGTCAATTGGAACCTGGTTTGCTAATATAGGGAAAGGACTTATAGGTCAAATATTAGTACCCTTAGCAGGGATAGCAATAATAATTTTGACAATAACAATATGGTGCAAATGCTGTAAAAGGAATGGAACGTATAAGGTGACAGGAAGAGGAAAGAAACGAAAGGTAGATGAAATCGAACTTGAAGAGTCGAGAAGTGAATTATACAAGAAATTAAAAGGAGATTGTAAAAATAGAAAGAGTAAAGATGAGAATGAAGTAGTTTGCTAGAAGTTGGCATCTGATTGAGGGTAATGTTTTTGATGGCTCAGAAACGCCATCAGAGAGGGGATTGATGGAGCAAGGTTTCATAAATGAAACTTGCTTGTATTCAATCCTCCTCACAGTATTAATTTATTAAACTTGTATTGTTAATACTAACCTTTGCATTCACAACACAAAAAGAAAGGGATGCTTGCCTATGTGTTTTACTAATGAATAACGCTTGTCTGTAATCCAAAATGGCCGCTATGCGCGGGGAAAGCTCAATGCGCATGTCGCAACCATATCACATGGTGTGACGTCTTTCTTTGCTTGGTGGGAAACTTCTGCTTCTGCGCAGTGTGCATTAAAATGGCTGCTTGATGTTTTCACATGCTTCTGCTTGCTCTCGTGTCATTATTAAATTGTCGTTTCCTAACGCTACTAACGCGGGTTAGAATATATAATTAAATGGGAATAGAATAGAAAAAGTGGGTATACAGTGAAACATTTTATTTGTGATTCTAATATTTTCTTCTTGCACTTTTATTAGTTCGTAAACTTGGGCCTGGGTTGGTGACCTGAAACTCGAAAGGCAAATAGTTCTGCGCATGTGCCTTGTGTGCCTGCCAAATGAAGTCAACCTGGAAGAAGTCCAAGGCCGTAACCTGATGGCCAAAGATGTTGTACTAGTGCTTTCCTGTCACACATCGATACATTGTCTATGAAAATTGGTTCACATTTGTCATGAGATGGGTGGGAAATAAAGCAAATGTATTAATTTGAAGGGGTGGGAACGTAAAGACAATAGGCTTTACAATTTAGGCCAAATCAACATGGTGCGAAAATCCACCCCCTGTCCCTGTCCAATCAGAAGTAGTGGTTCCATATTTTAGCAACATTAAGGGAGGTACATGGGCGTAGAAGGGTATAACAGATATAGAATTAGCTAATTAGCTAGAGCTGACTCTCAGAACACACAGAAGAGCCCCAGACTGCCAAGCTGATCGGTTGCTGACTGAATCTCTGTCCAGAAGAGGTCCTGAGGAGGGGCGGCGGAGTCCATTAGAAGGAAGGCACGGGAGAATCGAGAGAAGTCAGAGTATCAGAGAGGGGAACGCGCAGGCGTCGTTGTAGAGAAGGTTACCGGTCCTGTCCTGATCCTGGAAGAAGTCTTTGCTCTTCATCCTTCCTGGGTCCTATTCTTTCAACTCCCTGGCTAAGGGGTTTGGTTCTCGCACTTAGGTAAATATAATGCAACCTTTAGTTGGCTGCTGTCTCTATCTTCTTCTCTTCTTAAACACCGTCATTGATTAACAATAATCATTTCTATGCTTAATCTTGGGTATTGCGATTAAGTACCATGTGGTTCTGTATTTTACTCTGCTAAATCTTTAGATAAACATTTTAAAACTTCCTGACTCAGTGGTTATTTCAGGATTATGTATTATAATGAATGTCACTCATTTTACATTTCCCAATTAGCAAAGGATTCATTGGTAAGTCATTACTCTTCAATCAGAAGGTAATTGGTAGCAGGGATTTTGATAGAGAGCAACAACTGATAAAACCCAGCATAAGTATTAGCGTAGTATGAATGTATGGGCCCAAGTGAGTATCTAGTGTATGAATACTGTTTGCTAATATCGCGCTGGATCAGTGACGTCCCTTCCGCTTCCTCTTTCTTCACTGCTCGTCAGTTAAGTGCATTCCTTACATTCTTGGCTTAATCTGACGTTGTTGCTGTTTGTATAGCGGTTTCTTGTGCACGTTATTAGCATTATTGCCTTGGTATTGTTTCATATTCCCTGCGCAGCAGCTCTTGCCCGAGCGCGTTCTCCCCCTCGCAGTTTCTCCCGCTGTGTGCTCTGCGCGCGGTGAGATCCTGTCAGGCGCGTCTGGTCCGAGCGAGGCAGCTCCGTCGGCGCTCCGGCTGGTCTTTACGCGCGTTTGGGAATCCGGTCACTCTTTTAGTGTCCGCTTGATTCCCGACCAACCCTCGCCTAATTTTGACACCGCTACGCGGTGATTTCCCACACGGCCACGTTAGTGACCAACGCCACCTGGTGGTGGTAGTTGGTATTGCGCCTCAGTCTATTCTTATAACAGCTTCGGGAAAGCCCAGCTGTTGGAGCACCGGCAAGGGGCTGTCTTAAGGATTTTAAGGGCATTTGTTCTGTGCTCACACCCTCTGCTATCATGTCTTCTCCAGAAGACCATTTTTACTCTTCCTACCAGGAAGTGGAGGAGGAATGGCCCCCCAACTTCTCCCTCCAGCAGTGGACCAAGCTCTCTCTCTGGCTATTTCTAGGGCGCTGGCTCCTCTTAGGGATCAGGTTGATAAGCTGGCGAAAAGCATCCCTGGGGTGTTCAGTGACCCAGATCTGGTGGTGGCGGGTCCAAGTAGCTCCCCAGATGGGGAATAAAGGGCCGTTAAGCATAACGCGGGGCACTTGGAAGGATTTGATAAACTTACGGAGACCTTCCTCAAGAGTGCGCAAACGCTAAAACATGCACCCTGCCGGGAGGAGGAGGGCCCGGAGAAAATTGCGACACTGTCACCACTATTGTAGACCCCGACCGGCGGGTTTCCCTTAGAGGAGAGGGTGTATCGGAGGGCGATTTCTCCTCCGATGAGGATAAGGACTCGGGCATCCCTGGCGTCCAGAGTCCCACTCCTCTCAGTCCCCGGTTGGGGACGGGGTCCACTCGGACATGTTCGAGCCTACCCAAATTTACCATCCTAGGTCGGCAGAGTGGACACCTGACGCCAAAGTGGCAGAGTATGTGGTGGGGAAAATCCATCAACCCCTTGAAAGGGAGGTCAGGAATAGGATGAGGGAGAATGCCCCAGGCCCTCACTGAAGGGGAAGGTGGCACACACGCCTGAAATTGATGAGAAACTATGTACCTTTTTCTCCAAGTATATGATGGATCCCAAGAAAGGAATTGATAGGTCTTGGACGTGGTAGGGCCCTTGACCCAAATTATTCAATTGACGGAGCGTTCCAAAGAGTCAGGATCCCCTTTGTCCACGGATATTGTGGCTGGTTGGGCGCACTACCCTAAACCCTAAAACACTACCCCTCCACTACCCAAACACCACTGCCCTAAACCTAAAACACTACCCCCAGCACGACACCCTACACTACCCAAACATAACTGCACTACCCTAAACCCTAAAACACTACCACCAGCACGACTCCCTACACTACCCAAACACCACTGCACTACCCTAAACCCTAAAACACTGCCCCCAGCACGACTCCCTACACTACCCAAACACCACTGCACTACACTAAACCCTAAATATACCCCCCAGCATGACCTCCCACACTGCACAAACACCACTGCACTACCCTAAACCCTAAAACACTACCCCCAGCACGACCCCCTACACTACCCAAACACCACTGCACTACCCTAAACCTAAAACACTAACCCCAGCATGACCCCCTACAATACCCAAACACCACTGCACTACCCTATACCCTAAAACACGACCCCTACACTACACAAACACGACTGCACTACCCTAAACCCTAAAACACTACCCACAGCATGACCCCTTCACTACACAAACACCACTGCACTACCCTAAACCTAAAACACTACCCCCAGCACAACCCCCTACACTACACAAACACCACTGCACTACCCTAAACCCTAAAACACTACCCCCAGCACGACTCCCTACACTACCCAAACACCACTGCACTACCCTAAACCTAAATCTACCCCCAGCACGACACCCTACACTACCCAAACACCACTGCACTACCCTAAACCATAAAACACTACCCCCAGCATGACCCCCTACACTACACAAACACCACTGCACTACCTAAACCCTAAAACACTACCAGCAGCATGACCCCCTACACTACTCAAACACCACTGCACTACTCTCAACCCTAAAACACTACCCCAGCACGACCCCCTACACTACCCATACACCACTGCACTACCCTAAACCCTAAAACACTACCCCCAGCATGACCCCCTACACTACTGCACTACCCTAAACCCTAAAACACTACCCCCAGCACGAACCTCTACACTACCCAAACACCACTGCACTACCCTAAACCCTAAAACACTACACCCAGCACGACCCCCTACACCACCCAAACACCACTGCACTACCCTAAACCCTAGAAAAGAAACCCCCACCCCATGCCCAATCCCCCTTATCTCTCACTCCTCATGGTTCCTCTCTCCTCGTGGTTCCTGCTTCATGTCATCTCTGAGGGCGGTGCACGTCGTTGTGAGGAAACTGAACAGCCTCTGTTTCCTTACAACGACATGGATAAATCTACATGTTTTTAGAACGCATGGTCATTTACCATACATACCTTTATAACAAAATTTGTTGTAAAGGCATGCGTGGTAAATGACCATGCGTTCTAAAAATGCGTAGTAATGACTTTGTGATGTACAACGCATGCGTGGTAATGCATGCGTTGTAATGGTACTCGCAAAGTAAAAGTCGTTGTAACGGCTGTTTACCGATCGAAGCTGGCCCCTGTTCTTCAGTGAGGCGTTTCTTTGATTAGTTGGGAGGAAGGAATGTGTTTTTACCGAAAAGTGCATTCCCGGCTGTTGTATTGTGAAAGTGTCCGCGTGGCCTGGTTTCACTTCCGGTGAGAGAGTGGAAGAGTCTGTTTGGATCTAAAGGAGTTCTGTTGTTGGACGGGGCCGACGCGACATGTCATCAGAAAACATAGCTAATGGAAAGCGTCCTCCCTGAAGTGTGGAGCAGTGCCATGAGAGGTCAACGAGTGTGCGTCCCACCGCAGTATGACCGTACCGCGTGACCCATGTGCCGCCTCCAGGGTACGGGAGGCAGAAGCGGCATCGCAGGTCCTCTTGAAGACCGTTGTAGCACTAATTCTACATTTTGGTACTAGGGCATTTTAACTTCGTTGTTCCTGCCAGATACAAAGAGAAGATCCTGTGTTATTCAGTGCCCTCGTTACCTTTTTTGTGGGTTGTGGTGCTTGTCACTTCACTGCCCCGCCGGTGCACACGACTGGGCACCCCACCTCGTGTGCCATCTGCAGGGCCTCTGCCCTCGGATCACTGGTTTCGGTTTCTGGAGTGGCAACATAAACAGTTGCTCCCAAAGGACTAGCCTGAACACTTAGGTGAATATCCCCTGCACCAGCATTCCACGGAAATTCTTTCCTAGCTCTCCCACGTCAACGAGCACGGCTCCGCTCGCGACACCGTATGACGTCATCGGAGCCATAAGAGGACCTCGTTGGCGTGCTGACGTCAGTTCCACCCATTTTTTCCGTGCCACCGAGGCAAAGAGGGGTCCGAGACATTTTCACATGTGTACATAGTATAATAAATATATATATATTCACTGAAAAAACCATAGGTTTCAGGCACGTTATAGTTAGAAATTAGCATTTAAAAAACCTTAGAAATTCACTGAAAAAACCATAGGTTTCAGGCACGTTATAGTTAGAAATTAGCATTTAAAAAACCTTAGAAATTCACTGAAAAAACCATAGGTTTCAGGGGCGTTATAGTTAGTTGGACATTTCACTCGTACAAAACCATAGAAATTCCCCATTATAGTTAGTTCAGCTAACTATAACTCGCGCGCCCGCAATGCACTGCTGATGACGTCACATATTACATCACTCATGACATGGTCAGTGACATCACTCATGACATCACTGATGACATCTCAAATGACATCACTCATGACATCATCCAGTGAATGTGTGTTTTTCTGAAAATTAAATATGTTTTATATATGTATATCTCAAGGTCGATGGAAGAATAAATGGGTATATAAGTGTCTAAATGGATGATTTTTGTTTGTAAAATTGATTGTATAACTGACTAAGTGTATCTTAGTGAATACATGGGTTAGTGAGTAATGTTTAAATATGAAAATATCTGTATCAGTCTCTCACTTTGTGTATAAGTGGCTGCATGGGTTGGTGAGTAGCTACATGAGTGTCTATATGGGTTATTAGTTGGTTTTTTGAGTATCACTATGAGTGCCTGAGTGTCTGTATGGTTCGGTGGGGGTATTACTTAGTGCATAGATGCATGAATGAGTGACTCACTGTTTGTATGTGTTGAAGACAGCATGTGTGCAGGACTGTATAGGTGGATGAGTATGTGTATGGGTGTGTTAGTGAGTGAATGACTGTCTCAATAGTGTCTTTATGAGTAACTACATATGTTTTAAACTAGTATATGTGAGTATTGGTGTATATAAGTGAGTATATGTGAGAGTGAGAGATTGGAAGAGTTCCTGTACAAATAAGTAGGTGTTTCTATAAGTGATTGTTTAAGAGAGTAAGTATGTGTAAGTTTCTGTAGAAGTAAGTGTGGTAGTGTGTGTATAACTGTATATGCAAGTAAATGGATGTTTGATACTTTATTTGCATGTGTGACTATGTGTGTGAGTAACTCTATGGATGAGTGGCGGTGCGTAACAGGATGTATAGGTGTATGAGTACATATGATGAGTGAGTACATGTATGAGTGACTGTATAGGGATTGTTGGTGAATGAGTGGATGTGTGTATTGATCTTGGAATTACTGAATAGGTGTGTTGTAACTGGTATTGGTATGTCCATTGTTTTGAAAATGTTAGTTTGTATTTTTGAGTGTGTGTATCAAAGGTTATATTAGGGTGAGAGGAGGTCTGCCACTCTATCACAAGGATGATGTCATCAGTGATGTCATCAGTGATGTCATTTGAGATGTCATCAGTGATGTCATGAGTGATGTCACTGACCATGTCATGAGTGATGTAATATGTGACGTCATCAGCAGTGCATTGCGGAGCACGCGAGTTATAGTTAGCTGAACTAACTATAACGGGGGAATTTCTATGGTTTTGTACGAGTGAAATGTCCAACTAACTATAACGCCCCTGAAACCTATGTTTTTTTCAGTGAATATATATATATATATATATATATATATATATATATATATATATGTATATATGCACCAGTGTTTGTTGTTATATATATATATTCACGCACCACCAGTCGTTTTGGGCTTTCAGACTCGACCGTATTTTGGAGTGAGCAGCATGGCAAGTGCTATACTGATTAGCCCCCCAGAGAATCAGCCGAGAAGAGGAATAGAGGACGATAGCAGTGCGGGAAGCGGTGATCTTGACGCGAGGAGGTCTGCTGACTTTCAGCGCGGGATCTATGTTTTCCCCTGACTTGATATGCCTCACTCAGCAGACCGACAAATATCTGGTGACTGGGCACTGTGTAAGCCAATGCTGCAATGGTGAGGATTGCTTGGCTTGTGTATTTTTACGCAATGATCTCCCCTTACCCTGCATATTTGGTTATTTGTATAGACTTTGTGCTGCGTCCACAGTGGAGACCTCTTGACTTTCACACTATTAGGGTGTTTTTTAATTTGCACATTTATCCCATACGGAATCCACTCGGAGCCTGTGTCCGGAGTCAAGTGGTGAAGGTGCGCATCCACTAAGGGTTTCTCGCATGATATTGGACTTTTCTGAGCGCAAGCATAACTTAGCAAACAAGGCTTTTGATGTGAGTTTGGACACTATACATACTATAGATGCCTATGGACTTTTTTGTAGGCCTGGGCGGAAAACTACGCTACGCTCGCGGAGTGTGCGTAGTTTGCGCAACTACGCGCTACGGGAATCGCACGTAGCACAGTGCAAAAACACGTAGCGTAGCGGGCAATTTTTGCTCGCTCGCGGTTCTCAACGTCAAGTTGGCGACCGCGAGCGAGCAAAATCAACATCCCGGCGAGACTTTTTCCTCGTTCGCGGTCGGCAACTTCAAGTTGCCGATCGCGAACGTGGAAAATAAACTTCCCGGCAAAATTCTCAACGCGGGGAGGTCAGGTTTCTCATTGCGAGTGGTCGCGTATGTTCGGCACCGCTCGCGATGAGAAACTACCAGTCTGCGTTCAGAAAGCTGCCGCTCGAGTACAAATCTACTCGAGCGGCAGAAAACGACCGCTTGCACTGTGCATGATGTCGTTCGCAATGATTGCACAGTGCGGACAAGCATCCGGCACTGTGCAATCATTGCGAACAGCATTTCCCTACCGCACTACGCAGTTTGCGTAGCTACGCATAGCGCGCGTAGTGCAAAGTACACTTTGCGTAGCTACGCTTAGCGCGACTACGCGAACTACGCCCAGGGTGACTTTTTTGTGCCTTTTTAAACATTTTGCATGTTACTACGATGGGGCATTATGGGACTAGTAGTCCCTGCTTGTTTCAACATGCAGTTTATAGGTTAGCATCAGAGTTTACAAGCACGCACTATGTGTTACAGTTCGATAGTTAGTCTGATGTTTTATTGACCTATAACTTCAATTGCGCCTATCTGTTTATGCTTAACTCGGTATTGATTAGTCATGCTTCTTATTGCAACTGCGAGCGAGTTTTACTAGCACAGTCTTGAGTTGTTTCTATGTCAATTAAGGGATTATTTGAGCTTAATCATGTCACCCTGGCGCTATATTTTTTACGCAGTATACTCTATTTTTAATGTGATACCTGAAGGGGTTTGCGCAATTTCTTAGAATATAGGACAACTATAGCACGTGTTCTAACATAATGAAAAAGATACATTTCCAGTGTATTTGTCAATTGTATATATTGTATGTATGTTTTAGTGGTCCGATGATGCAAAAATCATTTAATGGATTTATTTCAATGCACTATGCATTTTTATCTTTTTCCAGTTACAGCAGTGTCCACTAATTATACCTAATATATTACACGTGAATGTATTTTCGTGCACTTTTATGTAGGTTGTATCTTTTTAATTTGGAACCAAGAAATTCTTCTATGTCTATGATTGTGACATAGTATAAATGTTTAAAGAAAAATGGGGCTCACCAGATTGAGAAAGGCTGCTGTGTCAGCCGAAAAGTGTCTCTCTTGTTTGCTGGGTCGGAGGAGGCCCTATGGAATAAAAAAGCCTTAAACCCAGCATTCCTCGGGTACGTACTCTCTTCCATGTGGAGCGGGGGTTGTCTGGATATATATATATATATATTTATATATATATATATATATATATATATATATAGTCAGTACTCCTCTTCTTTGCCAGTTCCCTGCACCATAGAACCAAAAAGGAAACGGACTCCTCTTATTTCGTGCAATGCGTTGTTTATTTTCTTTGTGCTATGTCGCCAGGACGCATTTCGACCCACCTGGGGCCTTGATCACATGACATGCATAAGTTTACACCCCCATTCAAAGTGCTCAGTGCTTACAAAGTTAATAGCTATGAAAGACAGACTACTCGTCTGAATTTCGTTGCCCACGTTGCAATATTGGTTGGCTTGCGCACATAATACAGTACTGATCCCTGCAACTATTTGATACTCCATGTAAAATACATCTACTTTGTGTGTATGCATACAGTAAAACAATAAATAACGTGCACACATTTTTAAAAATGCATCTTATCAACATAATACATCATTACCCGCATTTGTAAAAGCAATGTGCAAATTACGCAAAAATTCCTGCATGAATGCATATAAATAGTGCGCACACATTACCTTTTGTTCCACATGTTTTGGCGCATATCATGAACGTATTTGCTACACTGACTGTCATGGTGCAAAATACAATATCAATTTAATACTTGGTACATGATCGTCATATATGAAATGCCACTCAGATCAGTTATTATATAAATGTGCAAATTATTGTATCACCCATGTGAGCATCCAGCCTATTACTTGTAAAGTGCAAAAGTGCATGCAAAATAAAAAAAGTGCTGTTTTGCGTGGTCCAATTGCTCCCCAAGTATTTCCACGCAAATAAAGTGCAAAAAGTGCCTTAAAGTGCTAATTGTGAAACTGTCCAATGCGAACCTGTATTCACAATAAAACAAGAAACAAGGAAGGGGTGTGTCGGAAAGAATAACAGTTTGTTAAAACCAAAATTGGATATGTTATGTTTATCAGAGGCATAAAACGTAGTTATTTTCCTGATACTGAGTTATAACCATGTGTGCAAGTTTTCCGTGGTGTTTAAACCCTGTGGGCTCTTACTATCAAGTTCTAGGATGAACCTAGTTTCCAACTTCCTCAACATTGCATCTCTGTTACCTGCTCGTCTTAACGGAGGAACAGAGTCCACCACAAAGTATCTTAAATGGTCGAGATTGTTCGCATGGACCTCCTTGAAGTGGCGGGCTACTGGATACGTTGTATCAGAATTGGTAATAGCCCGAAGGTGCTGGAGTATTCTCTTGTGTACCTGCAGTCTTGTGCTTCCCACATACTGCAGTCCACAAGAGCACTCCAGCACATACACCGCAAATTCAGATTTGCATGTTAGAAACTTAGCTATCTTCGTAGACCCATCCCTGAACGGAGTGTTGTAAAAAGTTTTTCTCACTCCATATTTGCATGCTTTACACATGGTACACTGGACGAAACCTTTACGGTCTGTCATCCAGTTTGTACTTGCTCGAATCTCAGGACTACTACCGACCAAGAAGTCACTTGTACTAGGAGCCTTTCTGAATGTGATCACTGGTGTAGCTGGAAGTTTGTCCCCAATAACTTGATCGCTTTGTACTAAGTGCCAGTTCTTTTTGATGATTTTTCTCAAATCATCCTTTTGTTTGTTGAATGTTAAAATCAACCGAGGGTTACCATCCACAGTACCAGCTCTGTTAGTTTTTTTATTCTTACTGCCTGATGGTTTAAACAGTAAATCATCTCGGGATATGTCCCTGGTACGGACAGAAAGCGGCCAGAAAGTGGCGTTTACATTCTTCCTGTGCCACTATTAGGTCATTTTGATTGCTGCAAATTCTGCGTATCCGCAACATTTCTCCATATGGTATGCTGCAGATAGTGTGTTTTGGGTGGAAGCTGCTACTATGCAATATGGTTTTTCCTGCGGTAGGTTTTCGATGTAATTTCGTTTGTAGCCTGTCATCTACCGCAAACACTTCCACATCTAAGAAACATATGGAACTCTCACTGATGTCATAGGTAAAGTGCAGATTTATGTTGTTACAGTTTAGTTTCATTATAAAATCCTCTGCACTCTGTCTGTCGCCACACCAAACCAAAAACAAATCATCAATAAAACGAACCCATTTTATCACATTGTTTGCCATAATGTCCTCATACACAGGGGTCGATTCCGATCTCGGCCGGAAGCACACCTAACAGTATTCGTCCGGAAAAAAAAACAGCCGAGTGCGTGTTTCCCGACCGATTCGAACACTCGTCCGAACGAACAAGTACGATGCGCATAACAACCCAGATTCCGAGCGAGCCGTACTTACCCAATCCAGCTCCTGTTCCCCGCCCGAGCCGGATCCGTAAACGCCGAATCGAGTCGTACGGAAGCAAATACACAGCACCTTCCGGCCGGACGAGTACGATGCGCACTTCGTACGAGCCGAACCCGTCGCTATGTCCGGGACGTTTGAGTATCCGGGCGAGCCGTACATAAGCTCCGTTTCGCGCCACAAGACGATCCACGGCTACGAGACGAACAGGCCTGCTACGAGTACGAGTCGAAGACACGAGAAACACGAACGAGACGACATAAGCATGAATCCCATTGCGCAGGTCCTACCTATACTCTACATCTATTACCGGGACCGGCACGGACGCGTACGGCGCAGACGGTAAGTCAAACACCAACAACACAAACAAACAACACGTACCCGAAATATGTCACACACACATAGGGATGCACAAATGACGTACACTAGCAACAGCAAAACCATAGGGGTGGGATGGCCATCACCAATGCCATACACACCCATAGGGGGATGGATGACTACCACTAACACCACCCTACCACCACCCCTACTCAGGGGGGGCTGGATGCCTGCCACTACCACCACCCCTACTCAGGGGGGGCTGGATGCCTGCCACTACCACCACCCCTACTCAGGGGGGCTTGGATGCCTACCACTACCACCACCCCTACTCATGGGGGGCTGGATGCCTGCCACTACCACCACCCCTACTCAGGGGGCTGGATGCCTGCCACTACCACCACCCCTACTCAGGGGGGCTGGATGCCTGCCACTACCACCACCCCTACTCAGGGGGCCTGGATGCCTACCACTACCACCACCCCTACTCAGGGGGGCTGGATGCCTGCCACTACCACCACCCCTACTCAGGGGGGCTGGATGCCTGCCACTACCACCACCCCTACTCAGGGGGCCTGGATGCCTGCCACTACCACCACCCCTACGCAGGGGGGCTGGATGCCTGCCACTACCACCACCCCTACTCATGGGGGCCTGGATGCCTGTCACTACTACCATCCCCACCCTTAGGGGGATGGATGCCTACCACTACCACCACCCCTACTCAGGGGGGGCTGGATGCCTGCCACTACCACCACCCCTACTCATGGGGGCCTGGATGCCTGTCACTACTACCATCCCCACCCTTAGGGGGATGGATGCCTACCACTACCACCACCCCTACTCAGGGGGCCTGGATGCCAGTCACTACTACCATCCCCACTCATAGGGGATGGATGCCTACCACTACCACCACCCCTACTCAGGGGGCTGGATGCCTGCCACTACCACCACCCCTACTCATGGGGGCCTGGATGCCTGTCACTACTACCATCCCCACCCTTAGGGGTATGGATGCCTACCACTACCACCACCCCTACTCAGGGGGGCTGGATGCCTGCCACTACCACCACCCCTACTCATGGGGGCCTGGATGCCTGTCACTACTACCATCCCCACCCTTAGGGGGATGGATGCCTACAACTACCACCACCCCTACTCAGGGGGCCTGGATGCCTACCACTACCACCACCCCTACTCAGGGGGCTGGATGCCTGCCACTACCACCACCCCTACTCAGGGGGGCTGGATGCCTGCCACTACCACCACCCCTACTCAGGGGGCTGGATGCCTGCCACTACCACCACCCCTACTCATGGGGGCCTGGATGCCTGTCACTACTACCATCCCCACTCTTAGGGGGATGGATGCCTACCACTACCACCACCCCTACTCAGGGGGGACTGGATGCCTGCCACTACCACCACCCCTACTCATGGGGGCCTGGATGCCTGTCACTACTACCATCCCCACCCTTAGGGGGATGGATGCCTAAGACTACCACCACCCCTACTCATGGGGGCCTGAATGCCTGTCACTACTACCATCCCCACCCTTAGGGGTATGGATGCCTACCACTACCACCACCCCTACTCAGGGGGGGCTGGATGCCTGCCACTACCAACACCCCTACCCAGGGGGGGCTGGATGCCTGCCACTACCACCACCCCTACTCAGGGGGGCCTGGGTGCCTACCACTACCACCACCCCTACTCAGGGGGGTTGGATGCCTGCCACTACCACCACCCCTACTCATGGGGGCCTGGATGCCTGTCACTACTACCATCCCCACCCTTAGGGGGATGGATGCCTACCACTACCACCACCCCTACTCAGGTGGGCCTGGATGCCTACCACTACCACCACCCCTACTCAGGGGGGGCTGGATGCCTGCCACTACCACCACCCCTACTCATGGGGGCCTGGATGCCTGTCACTACTACCATCCCCACTCATAGGGGGATGGATGCCTACCACTACCTCCACCCCTACTCATAGGACGGGTAATGCATGACACAACCAGCATACTCCCACATAAGGAATGTCTGAAAATTACATCCCCTCCAACACCATGACAAGCGTGTGTAGTCTGTGTCAAATGCCTACAACGCTGAACATGACATTGAACATACAATGTGACACCCTAGCACATGTGTCACACATAAATGTGTGTGGCCTCCACAATGCAAGCCCACCATGGCCACTGTGGCAATGGGGTCGAACACCCCATCACCACAGCGACCAAAAGGTAAGTGTGGGGTCCATAGCTGATGCACATTTTGAACAGTGTGGCAATGGGGCCTAAAGCCCCATCACCACAGCGACCAAAAGGTAAGTGTGGGGTCCATTGCTGATGCACATTTTGAACAGTGTGGCAATGGGGCCTAAAGCCCCATCACCACAGCGACCAAAAGATAAGTGTGGGGTCAATAGCTGATGCACATGTTGAACAGTGTGGCAATGGGGCCCAAAGCCCCATCACCACAGCGACCAAAAGGTGAGTGTGGGGTCCATAGCTGATGCACCTTTTAAACAGTATGGCAATGGGGCCCAAAGCCCCATCACCACAGTGACCAAAAGGTAAGTGTGGGGTCCATAGCTGATGCACCTTTTGAACAGTGTGGCAATGGGGCCCAAAGCCCCATCACCACAGTGACCAAAAGGTAGGTGTGGGGTCCATAGCTGATGCACATTTTGAACAGTGTGGCAATGGGGCCCAAAGCCCCATCACCACAGTGACCAAAAGGTGAGTGTGGGGTCCATAGCTGATGCACATTTTGAACAGTGTGGCAATGGGGCCCAAAGCCCCATCACCACAGTGACCAAAAGGTAAGTGTGGGGTCCATAGCTGATGCACCATTTGAACAGTGTGGCAATGGGGCCCAAAGCCCCATCACCACAGTGACCAAAAGGTAAGTGTGGGGTCCATAGCTGATGCACCTTTTGAACAGTGTGGCAATGGGGCCCAAAGCCCCATCACCACAGTGACCAAAAGGTAGGTGTGGGGTCCATAGCTGATGCACATGTTGAACAGTGTGGCAATGGGGCCCAAAGCCCCATCACCACAGTGACCAAAAGGTAGGTGTGGGGTCCATAGCTGATGCACATTTTGAACAGTCTGGCAATGGGGCCCAAAGCCCCATCACCACAGTGATCAAAAGGTAAGTGTAGTCATGGTAAAAGCTGCCAAAGCCAAACTGCATGGATGATTCCTGGTCACACAACAACAAACACATCAGTGGCATAGTAGTGCTTGTGTCCCATAGCAACATAGATTGGGTGAGGCAAAAAGTGCAGTGGCAATAAAACATCATTTTGGCCATGTGCATACAAACATCACCCATGGGGGCTCACATTGTCAACATTCACAAATAACACATTGACAGAAGTGACCATCATAATGCAGACCCACATATCTGCACCAATGGACACACAAATGTAGATATCCTGTGGAGACTGTAGATGTCAGGTGAACAAATACCATACCATGGCAGCAATGGGACATACAAACCATGATTATTGTGCTGACTGATGACCTAGGAGTCCCAGGGACAGCAGGGGAAAGCCACCAAACAACATACAGCCAATGGCGCACTCAAGATATGCCAATGCAGTGGTGCAAATGCACAAACACAAACAGGCAGACTCACACTGCATATCAAACACAACAGGTGATGGGGGTGTGTGCCAGTGTCCCCAGGCAACCACACAACACATGAGGAGGCCTGAATTCCAATTACACAGATGTGTATACAGTGCCATACAAAAGTAACTCATGGATCGGATTCCCCTATGTGGGCAAACAGGCATTGTTAGATGAGAGGGAGCTCAAATTACACATGTCACACAAGCTTGTAGGAACAGCAACTAACACAGCAAGAGACAGACCCACCACAGCACTACCCCCAGGGACCCCACATTGTGGTGACACTAGCCTGCATGATAATCCCACTGTGATGACAAAGGTAGATGTCATTCACACTGTGAACCACAGCCATGTGTCCTGAGCAACAAACTACCATCACACCTACACAAGCACAAATCAATCAGCACGGCCTGCCAGCCAAGGCCAATATGGAGGTAGGGGTCTAGCCGTGCAACAACTCACATTTGCACACACTCAACACCACACACCTTGATCTCCACCAATGTGCAGCAGTGAAGCTCACATGGACTGGTGACATTGCACATGCACCCATGACAATCCCAGGGGTGGTGGTGGGAACTAAGGTGCAGAAACCCATCACACATGGCCAGTCAACAAGACTCGTGAATGTCTGACACACTGCACACTACGCGGTACATGGGCATGACGTGAAATCCACCACAATCAATGGGATCCCGGCCATAGTCACACACCAATGAAGAAGCCAAGGTGACACACAAAGAACACACGTATACAACCTCCAACATTGCAGCTCTGACCCTGAGGAGTGGCAGCAGACACACACACAACGTGTCACAATCACTGAAAGCTACCACAAAGTGTAAATTACATGACTTGTGTAACCAACAAGTGCCAAGGGGAATCCTGAATGTGTCCCATCTGCGTTTGCCCACATCCCCAACCCTGACAACAAAGACAACCTGGGATGACAACCTGATGAACATTAGTTTGCCATGCACCCACATCCCGGAGAAACCAGGTCCAAGATGCTGGATGAACACAGAACAACTCAGCAAGCATCAGAAACAGGAACATCCGTAGGGACACAGCCTGTGTAGGAAAAGGGAAGGGAACACGCACAGACATGCTTACACAACACACAACACGGGCCCAGGCAATGTCACAGGATTACACACTGCCATGAGGGCACTCCACTCCTGTGGAAGGTCCGCTGTGCCAAACCTTGTCTGTGCACGACTCAAACATGTCAGCAGAACACTCGGTCAGTGAGTCAACAACTACAACACACTGAAGGCTCTGCTCACATCAGCCTGGGTACGGGAGTGTCACGTCAGTCATCTGCATACACCCAAAACACGTGTCAAGCAAGGTGCACTGTATACACTGATGAGTCCTTCAACATTGGTGTGCTAAACTGCATGTCCAGTGGAGATGGGCACACAGTCAGGGAAATAGAAACATTGAACAGTGGTAAGCCCACCAGATGTGCATCACTGTAAGACAAAGATGTTAATTTACAAATGCAAAACGTACATCCCTGTGTCATATGCTGAACATCACACCCTCAGACTGCAGCAGAGGATGCTATAGATCCAGACTACAACAGGACACATATCCCATGGACCACATGGAGTCCATCACAGCAACACTTCATTTTCCTGATCTGAACACTATTACAACAGCAAATGCATGATGATACTCATCTACATCATGTACATCAAAAGAAAAACCACAAGTAAACAAAAAGAGGCTTTATTCAGCAAATGTCAATCAAAAATCAGAAGTCCAAATTAAACTAAGGCCAATGGCCAGTCCAAATACACAGTCCCAACAGGGTGATATGTGACAACTTGTCACCCATTGCTTGCCTGCACTGGTACGGACAGGGGACATCCCCCTTGGAGGGGCATACAAGGGGCAGGCCAGGCACCGCAGGGACAGGATCAGGGGATGCCAGAGTGAGGCAGTGAAGGGGTGGTGGGTGCAGGAGTGTCACCGGCAACTGCAGTGGAGGTGTCTGACTCAGGGGGGGCCGGCACCACTGTAGGGCACAAGTCAGATGGTGTTGGTGCTGCAACCACTGCAGTGGGCTGGTCTGATGGAGTGGACTGGGTCCCCACTGCAGTGCCCGAGTCAGACGGGGTGGTTGTGGACTCCACTGCAGTGCATGCCTCCAAGGGAGTGGAAGGGGGGCAGATGAGGTGGGCAGGACAGAGGGGGGACCCGGTCTCCACACCTGTGGCACAAACAGGCAGAGAGTCTGGGTTGGGGGTGGAAGAGCAAGTGGCAGGGGGAAGGGCCTAAGCAGTTTGGGGATGCAGTATCGGTGTGTGGGGGAACCTGGGGCAGGGTGTGGCGGTGGAACCTGTGGAGTGGTGGCCTGGGGGATGGAGGAGAGAGACTGGGTGGTGGAGCTGCGTGGTGGGTGGGGGTCTTGCCCTTCCTGGTCCGGGGGACTTCTGAATGGGGTCCTCAGTCTGCCTGCGCCTGGGGGAGGGTGTCCGGGGGCGAGGGGCACTCCCCTCTGTGTGGGTGGACTTCCTCTTCCCCGGTATGCCGGATCTGCAGGATCGGAGGGGAAGAGGCCGAGGTCACAGAGGAAGAGCTGCTGTGTAGGTGGGGTTGCAGGTGAGGCAAGGGAAGGGGTCTTTGAGGGAGAGGATTTGGAGGACTGCGGAGTGACTGTGGATGCCTGTGTGTGTGTGTCTGTTCCCCATCCCCTGTGTGTGTGGTATCTGTCCCCTGAGGATGCTTGTGTGCACGTCTTGCCTTTATTTTGGGTGTGTCTGTACTGCTCGTGTCTGTGTGTTTGGGTGATTGTGCAGGTGTGCATGTGCTTTGGACAGGTAGGGTGCCAGGAAGTGTGGATGGGGCAGAGGTAGGAGGGGGAGGGACTGTTGGAGGAGGGACACTGCTGCCGTCAGGGAGGAGTCCATGGACTTATTGCTCCTCTGTAGGGCAGACATACCCGTCGAGATGCCCTCCATGAATGACACCAGCTGTGTCAACAGAGTGGTGTGTGCATGGAGGACACTCAGCATTGCTGTCTGCCCTACATGGAGCTGCCAAAGTAGGTACACAGACTCCTCACTCAGGGCAGCAGGGGACACAGGGGCAGGGGTGCGGTGCCTGGCACGAAGGAGACACGCTCCCGAACACGGGCGCCTCCACGGACCTCTGGAATTGGAGCCAATGGGAGGGCGGTGCTGATGGTGGCGGGGCCAGACAGACTAACTGGGGTGTGGTGGCTGCTGACACCCGCCTCCACAAGGGAGTCATCCTCCGAGCTGCTGTGGTCCTCAGCTGAGGTGGATGGTGCTGAGGACTCCTCGGTGTGGCTCCCCTCGCCCTCCATGCCACTGGGTCCCTCCGACCACTCGTCGGATGCTGACCCAGTCTGGCTCCGCAGCTCCTCCTGGTCCGTGGAGCTGTCCCCTCCTGTGGCCGTGGATGTATCGGCAAACAATTAGGGAAACAGACAAACATCAGTCACCTGCACTGACCGCACACACCACAGTAAGTACAGCACTTACAGAGCCAGCCCTGGCATCCTTAGTTGAACATTGCAAAAACTCCTCACACAGATTCGGAGAAGCCAATTGTCAGTCTGATGGTCAACCATGGGACTCACACCCCTCCTGCCCTTGCACCCATCTGTCTGGTGCCTGTCTGATGGTAAGACCCCAGTGTGGACACATGCACCACCTACACAGTTGTTGGACATTGCAGGGAACACGGTGAAGTATGTGAACATGCACACATCACATCTCTTGCCACTGAGTCAGTGCAGGTGTCCGGAGAAAGGGATGGCCAGAGTCTAAATAGAAATGCATGTGATGCATACCAGCACCAGACACCATGATGCACCCATGTCCGGATAGTCCATGCCACAATGGGTTGCATGTTGCACATGTCACTCCCCTGCAGGATCACTCTTAGGAAGTTTAATGCCATGACACAGGCATGCGTGCAAAGTCATACATCACTGTCTCCATTCACATGGCCATGGCAGCCAGCCAACAACAGTCTGCACTGTGTCACAATCCTAGGACATGGGGAATGCAAGTTATGTAACTGACAAGTGCACATGTCCATCCCCCACACACCACATCATCTGAACTAGTATTTGTCCACGTCATGCCAATTGGACATATGGGGGACATGAAACACAACTCTCAGAACCTGAGCACCTCACAGTGTGCTGTGAATGAATAACAGCTGCCTGAAAGTCACAGTCGCATACACCTGTGTGCACAGTCAAGTGATCAAACACCTATAAGTCACAGAAGAATCGTCTCTCATGGTCACATCTCAGATGGCATGCTGAGCCCTAACCGATAAACATCACAGTAGTCCTGACAACGAAGCCACAGCAGAATGACACAGAGGCAGACACCTGAGGGAACATGTCACTGATCACAACATGTCAGATGATCCATGGGAGTGGGAGTACAGAGTGTATTGTATGCCCTGGAGTAGGCATGACTGTCCAGCTCCACCTGTAAGAGGGATGAGTCCTGGACAGTAGGCAGGTGTCTAAGCATGTGTGACACACTTGATATACATACTCCTGAGGCCCAAACATTGTTCCCACCCGCAGCATGGGGGTGTGCCAAATACCCCAGGGACATGTTTTGAAGCAGATCAGCAAGTGGACCACATATCAAAGTTACACCCAGATAACATGTCAGAACTTGGGCATTGTGTAAGCAATTGACCCACCCATGAATCCCACAACATAGTCACGGGAACAAATGCTGTCCCCCACCTTGAGCAAAGCAAAATGCAATGACACAGTCCCCAAGTGACACAATTTCCTGACTGTAAGGGCCACACATATGCGTATCAGATGAGGAGTGGGCATGTCACAATTGAGGGACATGGGTCCTGGACCACAAGACTGATGTACTGTGGAAGTTTAACCAGGCCAGAGGAGGGCACATAGCATGTCAGACAAAGTGCACAGTGCAGTCATGGACTCACCCCCTCCTTGCTGCTGTCTGGCCTTCAGCTGCCCATCCAGGTCAGGGAAGACCACCGCCAGGATCCTGAGCATGTGGGGGGTCAGGGTCCGGTGTCCGCCCCTCCTGCGAGGAGGCGACAGCTTCAGCTGGATCCTTGCGATCCTCCGGGTCCAGCCTCGAAGGTCCTGCCATCTCTTCTGGCAGTTGCGGATCCGGTGCTTGTAGTCCCCCACGGATCTTACTGCCCGGGCGATGGTCAGCCAGATTTCCAGCTTCTGGTGGGCATCAACCTGTGAGGATGACAAAGTGAAAATGCCATTACTACACATGCAACATATACGTGCATCACACAGTTGGATATACATGTCTCAATCACTGGGGCATATGATGTACACAGGCAGTGCAACGATGGCTATGAACGTTTGCCAGCAGTTACTACATGGTATCATTGCATGGGAAGTAAACCTTGTTGGAATGCACTGTTACTGCACTGTACCTGTTCAGTGCATGTAACTACACACTTTGGGGGTGAGAACTACTCAGTGAGCATGCTAGCCAGTGGTGTGCACACTGTAAGTCCTGCTAGTCAGACAACATGCAAAATTAGTAAGGCAGTGGACAGCACACTCACCTGCTCCCCTGGTTTCCCATACAGCTTGCTGTACTGTGGAAGGAGGCTGTCCAGCAGGGCCTGGTTCTCCTCAAGGCTGAAGGCTGGGGCTCTCTCCACAGTACGTGCCATTGCAGTAGCCAGAGGATGCAGAGACAGCAGCAGTGTTGGTGGCAGATGTCGTCCTGGAGCATGTTGTGCAGGCAAGTGAGCTCTCAGGGGAACAGCCAGCATTATATGTGTGCTGCAGAGGCAGATACTGTCCCATGTGTCCAAAGTGATAGGTCCAAGTCGTTTGCATCTTCTGAATCTGACCAATCCATGGAATAGCAGCACTAATACACGCCCACAGCATCCTTCAAAACTTCAACTTCATGACACCCATGATTTTGCAACATTGTTGTGGCTGGCCAACTGAATTCACTGCATCAGACTCGTTGAAGCTTCGAAAACGCGTCCGTTGCCATGCCAGGCCCCAGCCAATGCGTGTGCACCGTTCGGTCCATTGCTGTACAACGCGTATGTCGGGATACAACGCGTACCCGCTCCCAACAGATGCAATGGGCCGGCCGGGCACACCGATCGGTCCATTGCTGTACAACGCGTACCCGCTCCCAACAGATGCAATGGGCCGGCCGGGCACACCGATCGGTCCATTGCTGTACAACGCGTACCCGCTCCCAACTGATGCAATGGGCCGGCCGGGCACACCGATCGGTCCATTGCTGTACAACGCGTACCCGCCCACAACAGATGCAATGGGCCGGCCGGGCACACCGATCGGTCCATTGCTGTACAACGCGTACCCGCTCACAACAGATGCAATGGGCCGGCCGGGCACACCGATCGGTCCATTGCTGTACAACGCGTACCCGCTCACAACAGATGCAATGGGCCGGCCGGGCACACCGATCGGTCCATTGATGTACAACGCGTACCCGCCCACAACAGATGCAATGGGCCGGCCGGGCACACCGATCGATCCATTGCTGTACAACGCGTACCCGCTCACAACAGATGCAATGGGCCGGCCGGGCACACCGATCGGTCCATTGCTGTACAACGCGTACCCGCTCACAACAGATGCAATGGGCCGGCCGGGCACACCGATCGGTCCATTGCTGTACAACGCATTCCTGTACAGGTCACTCGCATATGTCACCATGCTTGTCACTGGTGAACGTATGCCAGCCACATATACCTGCCAGAGACTCAGGGGCACACCTACAACTCCACACCCAGTCCACACTGTTTCCTAAGGCATGTAAGGCTGCATTACCTTTTCTGTGTATGGGGGTAAACATGTGGTTTCTGTGGTGGCACTTGTGGGCAGCCACACCCAGGCTGTGCATGTGTTCATGGGGACATGGTCCTTTGTGTGTTGTGCACATGACCACTGTGATGTGCAACAGTTCATTTCGGAGCATGTGGCATGGTCACATTTCCAGGTTGTGTATGTGTATGACATGTCACATACCCCCAGGGTCCCATGGGGGAAGGCATGTACGTCACAGGGTGACCCATTGCCACAATAGTGATGGCCCTCCACAGTCTGTGTGCATGTTGTGTTTCCGATGTCTCTGATTCCATGTGCACGATGGGAGACAGTCTCCACATCAACGTTGTTTGTGCATGGACTTTGATGTTGTGTGTCACTGGCGTACATGTCTGTCCTGCGGAGGCGACAGGGGCCACTACCTGTGGGAGTCATGTTTCATTTTCTGACGTGTACATGATACGCCATGTCATGCCAGTGTCCATGTGGCAAGACAGGGTCACTGGGAATCTACCTGTCAATGAGCTGTGATGCCTGTGGCACATCTGTCCAGACATGTCACTGTGGTGTGTGTGTGGAACGTGACAGCAGTAAATGGGTACTGTGACAGAGCCTAATGGTTTCCCATAGCACAACCTGGAACCTGTTGTCCACACATGTTGTACTGAGAAGTTAGATGATGGCCATGTAGGTGCCAGTTATGTCCGAACAGAACGGCACACACATCAAGTACTTGTGTCTCGTAATGATGTATCATGTGAAATTGAGTATGGTGAATGGCACATATGTGGGGTGACTGACAATATTTCTTTCTTCAACCTATGCACTGCAGGGTTCCAGCTGTCCATAGACCATTCCCTGACCTGGCAACGATGGTGGAACGTGACAGCATCCGACGGTACCGCTTCACCAGGCAGCTGATTGAGGATTTGGCAGTGCGCTTGGCACCACATTTGCAACCTGGCCGGCCGTACCCTACATCGCTGACCCCCAAGGTGAAGGTGATGGCAGCCCTACACTTCTTTGCCACCGGTACCTTTCAACACACTGTGGCGACTGCCGGTGGGATGTCACAGACTATGTTCAGCCGTGTGCTACGCGATGTTTTGGAGGCAATGTTGAGATGCCTGAACCAGTACATCTATTTCCCTACACGTCAACAACTCACTGACGTCAAGAGTGACTTCTATGCCCTGGGGAGGATCCACATGTCATTGGCTCCATTGATGGGACACATGTGGCTTTGGTACCACCACAGGCACATGAGCAGGCATACCGGAACCGGAAACATTACCATTCGATCAATGCTCTGGTGGTATGTCTTGCAGATATGAGCATCACACATGTGTGTGCCCGTTTCCCTGGTTCAGCACACGATGCCTACGTGATGAGGAGTAGTCGCATCCCGAGGATGATGGCACAGATGCAGAACCAGCGTGCCTGGCTTGTCGGTGTGTACTGACTTTGAACCATTGTGTGTGTTCTGCTCTTTTGTATTCCGCCCACTTTTCCAACTCAGCTAATGTGCAATTATCTGTCCGTAGGTGTCTCAGGATACCCCAACATGCCGTGGTTGCTGACACCCCTCAGGAACCCTGTGACACCAGCCCAGATGCGCTACAATGAGGCACATGGTCGGACCAGTAGAGTGATCAAGCGGACATTTGGTCTCCTGAAGAGCCGCTTCCGCTGCCTGGACAAGACAGGAGGGGCCCTCCCATATGCCCCAGCAAAGGTGTGCAAGATTGTCATCGTCTGCTGCATGCTACACAACCTGGCAGTGCGGAAGGAGTTGCCTCTCATCCTGGATGACGATGACCAACGTCCGCCACCTGTGGAGGATCCTGGCCTAGACCACGATGCCAGTGATGATGATGATGATGGTGATGTCCGCACACAGCTCATCACCAACTTCTTCAGCTGAATGTGAGTATCCAGGGAGATGTAATGTGAATGATGTGAGTTTGCATGATATGTGTGGGTGGTGCTCTGGTGCTGTTTGAGTGTGGCCATGTGCTACTTGACTGGGTGCGTGCAGCAATGTGTCCTTACAGGTAGTCTGTACTCCCCAACAGTGTTGACATGCTAACTTGGTTTTGTGTAGTTGTCTTGTGACATGTATTGGGCATGAGTATTGCAGTTCTGTCCTGTTCTTCAGTGGGTTTAACTGTGTGTCATGTCTATCCTTCCCAGGGTGCTTACTGAGTACTTTGGTCAACTTGGATCCCCCGACACCATGATTCAGCTTTCAGGGTGGCAGCAGTCGGTTCCCTACAGGTGATGTGCCACACACCCCTGGACTTCATATCTTCTGCACTTGTTGACTGTGTGGCCACTGCCACGTGGGAATACCTTGCATTTGTAGTGGAAACAACATGTTGCAAATGTGTAATAAACCTGTGCTTGACTTTGGGATGTGCGTTGTCTGTGGTCACACATCTGACTGACATTTGCTTACTGCACCTGTGGGCTAGTTGACACAGACTCTGAATAGGTGTGGTGTCTGTGCATTCCACAGCATTTCCTGGCAACATCACTGTAGGCGATGAGTCCGATGGCCCTGGTGTCTCTGTGTTGTGTAGCCCTAGTGGTGTGTCTCCCTCATATGTGTCACGTCACCATGACTCACATGACGGTGTTGTACTTGCTGTAGCAGTTAGCATACACAGTGTAATTTAGCAGATCATCATCCCCATAACAGTATCCACATTGGAATAACAACAGAGGCAAGTATGTTGTACTAGTGATTTTATTTTCAAAAATGTGTGTGTGTATAGTGCACAGGATGGTGGGTGCTGTACATTGGGATTGTGATCCAAAGTTCCCAGATGAGTTGCAAGTCTTGGTAGCAGAAATGTCCTGAGTGAAGTCCACAGTCATATGATACATTAGTCCAACTTGAACTCCCCATGTCATGTGGGAGAGTTGTGTTGCATTCGACAGGGTGAACAGTTTGCACACAAAGGAGAATTTCCGGAACAGGTGTTGGCTTCCTGGGGGATGTACGTGGCCATCAACCTCTCAGTTTTCCTTCCTCGGACGACCCCTCTTCTTTGGGGGGACCCTCACGTGCAGGCTGCTGCGGTGCAGGGGAGTCTCCGCCAGAGTCCTCCTCCCTCCCTGTGGCAGTGTCAGTTGTTGCAGCACCAGATGTTGTGGGCACACAGGGAGGTGTGGCCATGTTGGTGCTAATCTGGCGGAGGCATGTCAATATGTCCCTATGCACCGCAGTGAGTTCTTGCAATGTGTCCCACTTGGACTCCATGCGAGACATGTGTGTCTCCAAACGGGACATGTGGGAGTCCAAGCGGGCATGATGGGCAGCCTGCTGCTGTTGTATGTCCTTGAGGATCCCCACTACCTGTCTGACCTCTCAGGTGCTATTCTGGTACGCATCAGCAATGCGTGCCAGTTGTGGGTCATCATGCAGTCCAGACCCCTCTGCAAACAGCGACCTATGTCTACCACCCCTCCCACCACCCCTGGCGACACGTGCAGGACCTGCCGTGGCACGCACAGGTGACCCGATGCCCCCTTGGGGGTTGTTAGTGGTGTTGTTGTCCGTTGCTCCACGGTGGGCCTGGGGCCCTGTGCTGTTGTCATCGGTGGTCCTTGGTCTGTCCATGTCGGCGGGGGTGGTCTGTGTGTTGGCAGTTGTTGGAGGGGTGGGTGCAGGCGGTGCAGATGTTGGTCCTGCTGGTGCTGCATGATGACTCACACCGGAGGGGCCAGGTAGGTCTTCGCCATCCAAGGAGGGCAGAGGCTGTTCCACACCAGTGAGCTCAGTGTCCCCCGGAGCCTGGGACAGGGACTCCTCCTCGCCTTCTGCTGTGTCCCCATCATCACCTGTATTTGGAAGAGACACACATTGTATGTTATGTTTCTACAGGCATCAATGGTTCACACACCTGACAGTTGTGACTGTACCTCTGGATGCGGGCCTGTACATTGCATTGTCCTAAGTTGTCACAGTAAGAGGTTGATATTGGTGTAGCACATTGTCCTGCATACCTGGGGCATTTCAATGTGAATGTTGAGGTGTGTGCATGGCCAGCATTGGTTGTATTTGGTGGACATCCGGCCATCCTTCTCCACCTAGCCCAGTTATCCCACCATGAAGCATGCCACCCTTGCAGTGGGTTCAGGTTGACTCTCAGGATGTCATTCAGTGGTGTCCTGGTGTTCGTTGTTGCACAGTTCCCAGCAGGGCCTTGTGCTCCCCACAGCAGTACCCAGTGTCAGCCATCTTGTCAGTCGTTTTCCACTCCCTGCGATGTGAGCAGGGTTCAGAGTGGTGTTGATGGGCCAATTGTGAGGGTGAGCAATATCTGTGACTACAACTCCCATCATGCTATTGCCTACACACCCCTTCCCAGCATGCCCGTACTTCCTTCCTTTTGAGTGGACTTCACTGTGTGTGAGTGTGACAGCAATGGCAAGATGGCTGACAGTGTGGTCCTGTTGTTTGTTGGTGCACAGTTCCCAGCAGGGCCTAGTGCTCCCCACAGCTGAGGCCAGTGCCAGACATCTTTGAGGTGGCTTTTCACTCCCTGTGAGGTGTGCATGCTTCAGTGTGAGCTTGCTGGGCCATGTGGGTGGGGATGTTGAGCTGTGACTGCCACTCCCATCATGCTATTGCCTACACCCCCCTTCCCAGCATGCCCATACTTCCTTCCTTTTGACTCTGCTTCCCTGTGGGGTAGTGTGCCTGTGCTGACAGGAAGGCTGACAGTGTTGTCCTGGCGTTTGTTTGGCTACAAGTCCCAAGAGTGTCCCTGTGCTTCACACAGCATTACCCAGGGTGGTGGTTCTTTGTGGGATCTTCATTTGGAGTGTGAGGCATTGCATTCTCCCAGGTGGGTTATGTGGAGTTTGTGTTGAGGGGGGTGTGAGGAGAGCTGCTTGTAACTATGGTCAGTGCTGTCAGTCCTCCTTCCCACCCAGCCAGATATCCCACCATGCAACGTGCTTGCATTGCAGGGAGTGCAAGTTGGCTTTCAGGATGCCAGGCAGTGGTGTTCTGCTGTTTGTTGTTGCACAGTTCCCAGCAGGGCCTTGTGCTCCCCACAGCAGTACCCAGTGTCAGCCATCTTGTCAGTCCTTATCCACTCCCTGTGATGTGAGCATGGTTCAGAGTGGTGTTGATGGGCCAATTGTGAGGGTGAGCAATATCTGTGACTGCAACTCCCATCATGCTATTGCCTACACCCCCCTTCCCAGCATGCCCATACTTCCTTCCTTTTGAGTGGACTTCACTGTGTGTGAGTGTGACAGCTATGGCAAGATGGCTGACAGTGTGGTCCTGTTGTTTGTTGGTGCACAGTTCCCAGCAGGGCCTTTTGCTCCCCACAGCAGTACCCAGTATCAGCCATCTTGTCAGTCCTTATCCACTCCCTGTGATGTGAGCATGGTTCAGAGTGGTGTTGATGGGCCAATTGTGAGGGTGAGCAATATCTGTGACTACAACTCCCATCATGCTATTGCCTACACCCCCCTTCCCAGCATGCCGATACTTCCTTCCTTTTGAGTGGACTTCACTGTGTGTGAGTGTGACAGCAATGGCAAGATGGCTGAAAGTGTGGTCCTGTTCTTTGTTGGTGCACAGTTCCCAGCAGGGCCTTGTGCTCCCACAGCAGTACCCAGTGTCAGCCATCTTGTCAGTCCTTTTCCACTTCCTGTGTTGTGAGCATGGTTCAGAGTGGTGTTGATGGGCCAAATGTGAGGCTGCCCATTATCTGTTACTACGACTCCCATCATGCTCTTGGCTACACTGACTTCACCAGCATACACAGGATTCCTTCCTTTCAGTGAGCTTCCCTGTGAGGTGGTGTTCTAGTGGTGGCTAAATATCTGACAGTGTTTGTTGGTTAGATTTGTGCCACTGCCTAGCTCTATTTGTTGTTGGGTTTGTACATGTCATGACACAGTTACATATCACTATGACATGGCATGTATTGTGTTTATCTGACTAACATACACATCTTGGGATGATTATCTTTTGGTTGCTGTGGATTTGCTAGGGGTGCATGGTTTGACTATCCCCTTGACAGTGATGTGTGTGTATTGTCACACAATATTGTGTATATTTGTTGTGTACTCACCAGGCTCTGGGATGTTTGTTAGTCCATATACGCTCACTGGTGGTAGGATGGCCCACACCTTCTCCTCCCAGGGCCTGAGGTATGGTGGTTTGGCAGGAGGGCCACTGCCGGTGTGCTGGCTCAGGATGTAATCCTTCTTCAGTAGGTCCCTGACCCTCCTGCGCACATCATACCACCTGTTCTGGATGTCTTCCTTTGTGCGCAAACATGGTGATTGTGCATTGACCCTGTCGACGATCCTCGCCCACATCTTGGTTTTCTGCGCCATGGGGGTCTGTTGGACCAATGTGCCAAACGACTGTGGCTCTACCCTCAGGATCTCGTCTACCATGACTTCCAATTCACTATCTAGGAACTTTGGATTCTTCTTTGGGGGCATGGTGATGGGTGGTGGTGGTGATTGATGTGTGTGTGTGTGCAAGTGAGGGTGTGTGAGTGTAGGTTTTGCTGGGTGTGTGTGAGGGTGCTATTTGTTGAGGTGCTAATGGTGTGTGGCTTTTGTGTTGGATGAGCTGTGTGTGTGTCTGTGTTTGCTGTCTGATGGTGTTCTGTGCTGGCAGGTCAGTGGAATTTGCAAAGGGTCATGGTAGGGATTTGTGGCCTTTATGTAGGTGGAGTTGGGGGTGTGTCCTTGTTCCATTTCCCCCCCCCCCTGTATTTATTGGTTTTGTCATTGCTTGTTTGGCCCTCTTTTTTTGTATTTTTTCATTTGTAATTATTGTGCATGTAGGAGACGTTCTTCTGACCGAGTAGGACGTTGCAGTTGTCTCGTGCGCGCCTCTCCGAGTCGTTCCCGCTGTGTTTCAGCTAGGTTTCATATGCGGCGTACGCGTCGGTCGCGGAGTATTGTGTTTGTTCGGCTGGATTTTGTATGCGTGTCGGTCCTACGGCTTGGGCTCCGTGCGAATCGGTCTGATTTTGCACCCATTGCATCGTACTGCGCGGGTCGGAGTTCGCGGGTACGTTTCGTTCGGGTTCATTCCTGGTGCGTGTCGGTCGGTTCTATTCGCGTGGTTTCCCGGCCGGATAGCTTGTTTCCGTCCGGGTCGGTCGTTCGGCTTGAGTTCCGTACGAGTCGGTCGTGATTCACATGCATTTCATCGTACTACCCGGGTCGGACGGCGCCGGTACGTGTCGGTCGGACTATATTCCCATACCGAGTCGGTCGGTACGTTTTCCGGCCCGAATCGGAATCGGCCCCAATGTCTTTAAAATCTTCTCCTCCCACCATCCCATATGGAGGCAGGCATAGCTTGGCAAGAAGCTTGACCCCATTGCTACACCCCTCACTTGATGATAGATCTGATGCTGAAATAAAAAATTATTATTTTCTAAACAGAATTTAGTTAGATCTATCAACATCTTGTTGTGCGTATAAAATTCAATGGGTCTAGTACCAAGAAAATGTTCAAGTGCCCTGATCCCATCATGATGGTGAATTGAAGTATATAGGTTAGAGACATCCATCGATATTAATAGATAGTCTTTCTGCCAGTGGAAATCATGTATTTGTCTTAAGAAATCCGTGGTGTCCTGTATATATGATGGAAGGGCCTTTACATGTTCTTGGAGGAAGGAGTCAATGTATATAGACACATTTTCAAGAAAACTCTGTTTAGCAGAAATAATAGGCCTACCAGGAGGTCGTAGGATATCCTTATGAATTTTAGGGATAAAATATATGACTGCCATGATTGGATGGTCGTTTTTGAGGAATTTCAGTTCGTCATGATTGATTAAACCAAGGCTTTTCCATGCCAATAGCTTGGCAAACAGTTCATTTTGTGCTGTTTTGGTTACCAATTTGTTGCTTAGTTTATAACAATTTCGGTCACCCAGTTGTAGCAATGCCTCTTCCATATATTGTTGTTTCGGCCAGATGACCACATTGCCACCCTTGTCTGAGTTGCGTACCACTATTGAATTCTTGTCCCGTAATTTTGTAATCAGTTGTTGGTACTTGTATTGTTGTGCACTACGATGTTTAACATTCTTTTGTATTTTAAAATTCAATTTTCGTAGTTCAGCTGTAACAATTTCATTAAATGTATCGATGGAATCCCTCGGCATCACAGGCACAAATTTAGGGGCATATTATCAAGAACGGCGTTAAAATTATCGCCGCTTTAGCGGCAGAAAACTGCCGCTAAAGCGGCGATAATGGGCGTGATAATATGCCTTGAGAATTCCAATAGAGGCCATGTTCTGGTGTCAACATGGGCTTCTATTGGAATTCTCAAGGGCATATTATCAAGCCCATTATCGCCGCTTTAGCGGCAGTTTTCTGCCGCTAAAGCGGCGATAATTTTAACGCCGTTCTTGATAATATGCCCCTTAGAGTTTGGTTTAAATTCCGTAAGTGGGGCGGCAGATATGTTTATGCCTTGTTGTTGCAAACATAATTGTGAAGATTCCTGTTCTGCCTGTCCAGATTAGTCATTTTGTAGAACATAAAGATCTCGCAATATATTGACATCCGAAGCCTCCAATGCCATATTAGAGTTCTGGGAGACCCTTGATGTAGTTTGTGTCGGTATCTTATCGTGTCTTAATTGATGATACTTTTGCAGCTTCAGTTTCCTGATGAATTTGTATATGTCAGCCCTTGTTTGAGGGTAATCAAAGTCACTTACAGGGCAATATGAAATCCCTAATAGGGTGTTTTTTAATTTGCACATTGATCCCATACGGAATCTACTCAGAGCCTGTGTCCGGAGTCAAGTGGTGAAGCTGCGCATCCACTAAGGGTTTCTCGCATGACATTGGACTTTTCTGAGCACCAGCATAACTTAGCAAACAACGCTTTTGATGTGAGTTTGGACGCTATACATACTATAGTTGCCTATGGACTTTTTTGTGCCTTTTTAAACATTTTGCATGTTACTACGATGCGGCATTATGGGACTAGTAGTCTCCGCTTGTTTCAACATGCAGTTTATAAGTTAGCATCAGAGTTTCCAAGCACGCACTATGTGTTACAATTCGATAGTTAGTCTGATGTTTTATTGACCTATAACTTCAATTGCGCCTATCTGTTTATGCTTAACTCTGCATTGATTAGTCATGCTTCTTATTGCAACTGCAAGCGAGTTTCACTGGCACAGTCTTGAGTTGTTTCTATGTCAATTAAGGGATTGTTTGAGCTTAATCATGTCACCCTGGCGCTATATTTTTTACGCAGCATACTCTATTTTTAATGTGATACCTGAAGGGGTTTGCACAATTTCTTAGAATATAGGACAACTATAGCACGTGTTCTAACATAATGAAAAAGATACATTTCCAGTGTATTTGTCAATTGTATTTATTGTATGTATGTTTTAGTGGTCCGATTATGCAATATGCATTGAATGGATTTATTTCAATGCACTATGCGTTTTTATCTTTTTCCAGTTACAGCAGTGTCCACTAATTATACCTAATATATTACACGTGAATGTATTTTCGTGCACTTTTATGTAGTTTGTATCTTTTTAATTTGGAACCAAGAAATTCTTCTATGTCTATGATTGTGACATAGTATAAATGTTAAAGAAAAATGGCGCTCACCAGATTGAGAAAGGCTGCTGTGTCAGCCGAAAAGCGTCTCTCTTGTTTGCTGGGTCGGAGGAGGCCCTATGGAATAAAAAAGCCTTAAACCCAGCATTCCTCGTGTGCGTACTCTCTTCCATGTGGAGCAGGGGTTGTCTTGATATATATATATATATATATATATATATATATATATATATATATATATATATATATATATATATATATATATATATTATCTACATACCCTAGCACGACCCCCTACACTGCCCGAACACCACTGCACTGCCCTAAACCCTGAAACACCACCCCCTTCACGACCCCCTACACTGCCCGAACACCACTGCACTGCCCTAAACCCTGAAACACCACCCCCAGCATGACCCCCTACACTGCCCGAACACCACTGCACTGCCCTAAACCCTGAAACACTACCCCCAGCAAGACCCCCTACACTGCCCGAACACCACTGCACTGCCCTAAACCCTGAAACATCACCCCCAGCAAGACCCCCTACACTGCCCGAACACCACTGACCTAAACCCTGAAACACCACCCCCAGCACGACCCCCTACACTGCCCGAACACCACTGCACTGCCCTAAACCCTGAAACACTACCCCCAGCATGACCCCCTACACTGCCCGAACACCACTGCTCTGCCCAAAACCCTGAAACACCAGCCCCAGCACGACCCCCTACACTGCCCGAACACCGCTGCACTGCCCTAAACCTTGAAACACCAGCCCCTGCACGACCCCCTACACTGCCCGAACACCACTGCACTACCCTAAACCCTGAAACATCACCCCCAGCACGACCCCCTACACTGCCCGAGCACCACTGCACTGCCCTAAACCCTGAAACACCAGCCCCAGCACGACCCCTACACTGCCCGAACACCACTGCACTGCCTTAAACCCTGAAACACCAGCCCCAGCACGACCGCCTACACTGCCCGAACACCACTGCACTGCCCTAAACCCTGAAACACCAGCCCCAGCACGACCCCCTACACTGCCCGAACACCACTGCACTGCCCTAAACCGTGAAACACCAGCCTCAGCACGACCCCCTACACTGCCTGAACACCACTGCACTGCCCTGAACCCTGAAACACCAGCCCCAGCACAACACCCTACACTGCCCGAACACCACTGCACTGCCCTAAACCCTGAAACACCACCCCATGCATGACCCCCTACACTGCCCGAACACCACTGCACTGCCCTAAACCCTGAAACACCACCCCCAGCGCGACCCCCTACACTGCCCGAACACCACTGCACTGCCCTAAACCCTGAAACACCACCCCCTGCACAACCCCCTACACTGCTCGAACACTACTGCACTACCCTAAACCCAGAAACACCATCCCCAGCACGACCCCCTATACTGCACGAACACCACTGCACTGCCCTAAACCCTGAAACACTACCCCCAGCAAGACCCCCTACACTGCCCGAACACCACTGCACTGCCCTAAACCCTGAAACATCACCCCCAGCAAGACCACCTACACTGCCCGAACACCACTGCCCTAAACCCTGAAACATCACCCCCAGCAAGACCCCCTACACTGCCCGAACACCACTGCACTGCCCTAAACCCTGAAACACCAGCCCCAGCACGACCCCCTACACTGCCCGAACACCACTGCACTACCCTGAAACACCACCCCCTGCACGACCCCCTACACTGCCCGAACACCACTGTACTGCCCTAAACCCTGAAACCCCACTCCCAGCATGACCCCTACACTGCCAGAACACCACTGCACTGCCCTAAACCCTGAAACACCACCCCCTGCACGACATCCTACACTGCCCGAACACTACTGCACTGCCCTAAACCCTGAAACACCACCCCCAGCACGACCCCCAACACTGCACGAACACCACTGCACCGCCCTAAACCCTGAAACACTACTCCCAGCAAGACCCCCTACACTGCCCGAACACCACTGCACTGCCCTAAACCCTGAAACATCACCCCCAGCAAGACCCCCTACACTGCCCGAACACCACTGCCCTAAACCCTGAAACACCACCCCCTGCACGACCCCCTACACTGCCCGAACACCACTGTACTGCCCTAAACCCTGAAACCCCACTCCCAGCATGACCCCTACACTGCCAGAACACCACTGCACTGCCCTAAACCCTGAAACACCACCCCCTGCACGACATCCTACACTGCCCGAACACTACTGCACTGCCCTAAACCCTGAAACACCACCCCCAGCACGACCCCCTACACTGCACGAACACCACTGCACCGCCCTAAACCCTGAAACACTACCCCCAGCAAGACCCCCTACACTGCCCGAACACCACTGCACTGCCCTAAACCCTGAAACATCACCCCCAGCAAGACCCCCTACACTGCCCGAACACCACTGCCCTAAACCCTGAAACACCAGCCCCAGCACAACCCCGTACACTGCCCGCACACCACTGCACTGCCCTAAACCCTGAAACACCAGCCCCAGCACAACCCCCTACACTGCCCGAACACCACTGCACTGCCCCAAACCCTGAAACACCAGCCCTAGCACAACCCAGTACACTGCCTGCACACCACTGCACTGCCCTAAACCCTGAAACACCAGCCCCAGCACAACCCCGTACACTGCCCGAACACCACTGCACTGCCCTAAACCCTGAAACACCAGCCCCAGCACGACCGCCTACACTGTCCGAAAACTACTGCACTGCCCTAAACCCTGAAACACCACCCCCAGCAAGACTACCTACACTGGCCAAACACCACTGCACTGCCCTAAACCCTGAAACACCACCCCTGCACGACCCCCTACACTGCCCAAACACTACTGCACTGCCCTAAACCCTGAAACACCACCCCTCAGCACGACACCCTACACTGCCCGAACACCACTGCACTGCCCTAAACCCTGAAACACCACCCCAGCACGACCCCCTACACTGCACGAACACCACTGCACTAAACCCTGAAACACCACCCCTGCACGACCCCCTACACTGCCGGAACACCACTGCACTGCCCTAAACCCTGAAACACCACCACCAGCACGACCCCTACACTGCCCTAACACCACTGCACTGCCATAAACCCTGAAACATCACCCCAGCACAACCCCCTACACTGCCTGAGCACCATTGCTCTGCCCTAAACCCTGAAACACTGGCCCCAGCACGACCCCCTACACTGCCCGAACACCACTGCACTGCCCTAAACCCTGAAACACCACCCCAGCATGACCCCCTACACTGCCCGAACACTACTGCACTGCCCTAAACCCTGAAACACCAGCCCCAGCAAGACCCCCTACACTGCCCGAACACCACTGCATTGCCCTAGACTCTGAAACACCAGCCCCAGCAAGACCCCCTACACTGCCCGAACACCACTGCACTGCCCTAAACCCTGAAACACCAGCCCCAGCATGACCCCCTACACTGCCCGAACACCACTGCACTGCCCTAAACCCTGAAACACCAGCCCCAGCATGACCCCTACACTGCCCGAACACCACTGCACTGCCCTAAACCCTGAAACACCAGCCCCAGCACAACCCCCTACACTGCCCGAACACCACTGCACTGCCCTAAACCCTGAAACACCAGCCCCAGCACGACCCCCTACACTGCCCGAACACCACTGCACTGCCCTAAACCCTGAAACACCAGCCCCAGCACGACCCCCTACACTGCCCGAACACCACTGCACTGCCCTAAACCCTGAAACACCAGCCCCAGCACCACCCCCTACAATGCCCGAACACCACTGTACTGCCCTAAACCCTGAAACACCACCCTCTGCACCGCCCCCTACACTGCCCGAACACCACTGCACTGCCCTAAACCCTGAAACACCACTGCACTGCCCTAAACCCTGAAACACCACCCCTGCACGACCCCCTACACTGCCCGAACACCACTGCACTGCCCTAAACACTGAAACACCACCCCTGCACCGCCCCCTACACTGCCCGAACACCACTGCACTGCCCTAAACCCTGAAACACCACCCCCTGCACCGCCCCTACACTGCCCGAACACCACTGCACTGCCCTAAACCCTGAAACACCACCCCCAGCATGACCCCCTTTACTGCTCGAACACCACTGCACTGCCCTAAACCCTGAAACACCACCCCCAGCATGACCCCCTACACTGCCCGAACACCACTGCCCTAAACCCTGAAACACCACCCCTGCACGACCCCCTACACTGCCCGAACACCACTGCACTGCCCTAAACCCTGAAACACCACCCCCTGCACGACCCCCTACACTGCCCGAACACCACTGCACTGCCCTAAACCCTGAAACACCACCCCCAAGACGACCCCTACACTGCCCGAACACCACTGCTCTGCCCTAAACCCTAAAACACCACCCCCAGCACGACCCCCTACACTGCCCGAACACCACTGCACTGCCCTAAACCCTAGAACACTACCCCCAGCATGACCCCTACACTACCCGAACACCACTGCACTACCCTAAACCCTAAAATACTCCCCCAGCACGACCACCTACACTACCCGAACACGACTGCACTGCCCTAAACCCTAAAACACTCCCCCCAGAACAACCCCCTACACTGCCCAAACACTACTGCACTGCCCTAAACCCTGAAACACCAACCCTCAGCACGACACCCTACCCTGCCCGAGCACCACTGCACTGCCCTAAACCCTGAAACACCACCCCAGCACGACCCCCTACACTGCCCGAACACCACTGCACTAAACCCTGAAACACCACCCCCTGCACGACCCCTACACTGCCCGAACACCACTGCACTGCCCTAAACCCTGAAACACCACCCCCTGCACGACCCCCTACACTGCCCGAACACCACTGCACTAAACCCTGAAACACCACCCCTTGTACGACCCCCTACACTGCCCGAACACCACTGCACTGCCCTAAACCCTGAAACACCACCCCCTGCATGACCCCCTACACTGCCCGAAAACTACTGCACTGCCCTAAACCCTGAAACACCACCCCCAGCAAGACTACCTACACTGGCCAAACACCACTGCACTGCCCTAAACCCTGAAACACCACCCCCTGCACGACCCCCTACACTGCCCAAACACTACTGCACTGCCCTAAACCCTGAAACACCACCCCTCAGCACGACACCCTACACTGCCCGAACACCACTGCACTGCCCTAAACCCTGAAACACCACCCCAGCACGACCCCCTACACTGCACGAACACCACTGCACTAAACCCTGAAACACCACCCCTGCACGACCCCCTACACTGCCGGAACACCACTGCACTGCCCTAAACCCTGAAACACCACCCCCAGCACGACCCCCTACACTGCCCTAACACCACTGCACTGCCATAAACCCTGAAACATCACCCCAGCACAACCGCCTACACTGCCTGAGCACCATTGCTCTGCCCTAAACCCTGAAACACTGGCCCCAGCACGACCCCCTACACTGCCCGAAACCACTGCACTGCCCTAAACCCTGAAACACCACCCCCAGCATGACCCCCTACACTGCCCGAACACTACTGCACTGCCCTAAACCCTGAAACACCCGCCCCAGCAAGACCCCCTACACTGCCCGAACACCACTGCATTGCCCTAGACTCTGAAACACCAGCCCCAGCAAGACCCCCTACACTGCCCGAACACCACTGCACTGCCCTAAACCCTGAAACACCAGCCCCAGCACGACCCCCTACACTGCCCGAACACCACTGCACTGCCCTAAACCCTGAAACACCAGCCCCAGCACGACCCCCTACACTGCCCGAACACCACTGCACTGCCCTAAACCCTGAAACACCAGCCCCAGCACGACCCCCTACACTGCCCGAACACCACTGCACTGCCCTAAACCCTGAAACACCAGCCCCAGCACGACCCCTACACTGCCCGAACACCACTGCACTGCCCTAAACCCTGAAACACCAGCCCCAGCACCACCCCCTACAATGCCCGAACACCACTGTACTGCCCTAAACCCTGAAACACCACCCTCTGCACCGCCCCTACACTGCCCGAACACCACTGCACTGCCCTAAACCCTGAAACACCACTGCACTGCCCTAAACCCTGAAACACCACCCCCTGCACGACCCCCTACACTGCCCGAACACCACTGCACTGCCCTAAACCCTGAAACACCACCCCTGCACCGCCCCTACACTGCCCGAACACCACTGCACTGCCCTAAACCCTGAAACACCACCCCTGGACCGCCCCTACACTGCCCGAACACCACTGCACTGCCCTAAACCCTGAAACACCACCCCCAGCATGACCCCCTTTACTGCTCGAACACCACTGCACTGCCCTAAACCCTGAAACACCACCCCCAGCATGACCCCCTACACTGCCCGAACACCACTGCCCTAAACCCTGAAACACCACCCCTGCACGACCCCCTACACTGCCCGAACACCACTGCACTGCCCTAAACCCTGAAACACCACCCCTGCACGACCCCTACACTGCCCGAACACCACTGCACTGCCCTAAACCCTGAAACACCACCCCCAAGACGACCCCCTACACTGCCCGAACACCACTGCTCTGCCCTAAACCCTAAAACACCACCCCCAGCACGACCCCCTACACTGCCCGAACACCACTGCACTGCCCTAAACCCTAGAACACTACCCCCAGCATGACCCCCTACACTACCCGAACACCACTGCACTACCCTAAACCCTAAAATACTCCCCCAGCACGACCACCTACACTACCCGAACACGACTGCACTGCCCTAAACCCTAAAACACTCCCCCAGCACGACCCCCTACACTGCCCAAACACTACTGCACTGCCCTAAACCCTGAAACACCAACCCTCAGCACGACACCCTACACTGCCCGAGCACCACTGCACTGCCCTAAACCCTGAAACACCACCCCAGCACGACCCCCTACACTGCCCGAACACCACTGCACTAAACCCTGAAACACCACCCCTGCACGACCCCCTACACTGCCCGAACACCACTGCACTGCCCTAAACCCTGAAACACCACCCCCTGCACGACCCCCTACACTGCCCGAACACCACTGCACTGCCCTAAACCCTGAAACACCACCCCCAGCACGACGCCCTACACTGTCCGAATACCACTGCACTGCCCTAAACCCTCAAACACCACCCCCAGCACGACCCCCTACACTGCCCGAACACCACTGCACTGCCCTAAACCCTAGAACACTACCCCCAGCATGACCCCCTACACTACCCGAACACCACTGCACTACCCTAAACCCTAAAATACTCCCCAAGCACGACCCCCTACACTTCCCGAACATGACTGCACTGCCCTAAACCCTAAAACACTCCCCCAGCACGACCCCCTACACTACCCGAACACCACTGCACTGCCCTAAACCCTAAAACACTCCCCCAGCACGACCCCCTACACTACCTAAACACCACTGCACTGCCCTAAACCCTAAAACACTACCCCCGCATGACCCCCTACACTACCCAAATACCAATGCACTACCCTAATCCCTAAAACACTACCCCCGCACAACCCCTACACTACCCAAAGACCACTGCACTACCCTAAACTCTAAAACAATACCCCTGCACGACTCCCTACACTACCCAAACACCACTGCACTACCCTAAACCCTAAAACACGACCTCCTACACTACACAAACACCACTGCACTACCCTAAACCCTAAAAACTACCCCAGCACGAACCCCTACACTACCCAAACACCACTGCACTACCCTAAACCATAAAACACTACCCCCAGCAGTACCCCCTACGCTACCCAAACACCACTGCACTACCCTAAACCCTAAAACACTACCCCCAGCAGTACCCCTACACTACCCAAACACCATTGCACTACCCTAAACCCTAAAACACTACCCCCAGCAGTATCCCCTACACTACCCAAACACCACTGCACTACCCTAAACCCTAAAACCCTAAAACACTAACCCCCAGCACGACCCCCAACACTACCCAAACACCACTGTACTACCCTAAACCCGAAAACACTCCCCACAGCACGACTCCCTACACTACCCAAACACCACTGCACTACCCTAAACCCTAAATCTACCCCCAGCATGACCCCCTACACTACACAAACACCACTGCACTACCCTAAACCCTAAAACACTACCCCCAGCACGACCCTCTTCACTACCTAAACACAACTGCACAATTTGTTACAGGCGTTGCAACGCAGGCCTGTGGTGCTTACTGGAAGTACCTGGTGGGCTAGTTGGGCCCCAGGGACTCTCAGGATTCAAGGTGACCTAATCCCCCAACTTAAAACGTGCCACGGGGCGCGTTTGCACAGTGGTGAAGGGAGGGGTGGGGCCTCAGGTGACATGTGCGCAAACACGCCCTGTGGTGCGTTTTAAGTTGGGGAGTTAATTCCCTTTGAATCCTGGGGGCCAACTAGCCCACCAGGTACCTTCAGTAAGCACAACAGAGTTGCGTTGCAGAGAGGTGAAAAAGGTGCGTGGCCTCGGAATGCCTCTCTGCAACTCAGCTCTGTGGTCCTAACTGTAGGTACCTGGGGGCTAGTTGGGCCCCAGGGACCCTCAGGATTCAAGGGGACTTAATCCCGCAACTTAAAACGCGCCACGGGGCGCGTTTGCACACATGTCACCTCAGGCCCCCTCCCTTCACCACTGTGCAAACGCGCACTGGCTCTGGTTAGTCAGAGTCAGTTACCACCAGTACCCGTCTGAAAAAGTTGTGGGCACAGGATGATTTTGCAACAAGGCCTCTTTCTGCTCCTCTGTTGGTTCTTTCTGCACATCTTTTGCTTCTTTCTGTGCGTTTTTTCTTCTTTCTTCACATGTCCTACCTCTGTTGGCATAGTTAGAAACTAGCATTTAAAAAACCTTTGAAATTCACTTAAAAATCATAGGTTTCAGGCACGTTATAGTTAGAAATTAGCATTTAAAAAACCTTTGAAATTCACTGAAAAAACCATAGGTTTCAGGCACGTTATAGTTAGAAATTAGCATTTAAAAAACCTTTGAAATTCACTGAAAAAACCATAGGTTTCAGGCACGTTATAGTTAGAAATTAGCATTTAAAAACCTTTGAAATTCACTGAAAAAACCATAGGTTTCAGACACATTATAGTTAGAAATTAGCATTTAAAAACCTTTGAAATTCACTGAAAAAACCATAGGTTTTAGGGACAGTTATAGTTAGTTGGACATTGCACTCGTACAAAACCCGTGAAATTCCCCTGTTATAGTTAGTTCAGCTAACTATAACTTGCGCCCCGCAATGCACTGCTGATGACGTCACATATTACATCACTCATGACATGGTCAGTGACATCACTGATGACATCACTGATGACATCTCAAATGACATCACTGATGACATCATCCACGTGATAATTTCATGCATCTTCTCACACCCTAATATAACTTTTGATACACCCACTCTAAATTACAGACTGCCATTCTCAAAACCATAGACACTCCAACACCAAAAACTACATACCCACTCACTGATTCTTAGGTCTACACACACATCCACTCACTCACCTGTACAGTCACTCGTACTTACAGTCACTCAGTACAGGACTATCATATGCACTCATACACCTATATAAACACTCACACACCGCCACTCATCCATAGAGGTACTCACACACTTAGTCAGTCATGCAAAAAATTAATCACACACCCATTTACTCACCTATACAGTTATACACACACTAGCTCACTTACTCATACAAATACTAGCACATTCTTACGCTCTTATACAATAACTGATACAAGCACACACGCATCCATACAGCCACTCTCACAATAACACACTCTCACTTATAGCCATTTAAATACTCTAACACACATATATACTGCCTTTTACATATGTAGTTACTCGCACATGTACCACTGAGATATACATTCACTCACTAACACACCCATACACACACTCACCCACCCAAGCAGTCCATCACAGATGCACTCTTGAAATCATGCACCCAGTGAATCACCCACTCACACATCTATGTATAGAGTCACACACACCCCACCCACACAAACACTCAGGCAGCCATACAGATACTCAGAGAACCAATCAATAACCCATATAGACACTCATGTAGCTATTCGCAAATCCATGCATCCACTTACACACCAACAAACAGACGGATACAGACATTCACACAGTTTAGTCACTAACCCATGCATTCAGTAAGATACGTTTAATCACTCACTTGTAGAGTCAGTCACTCACGTACTAAATCATCCATTCAGACACTTATACACCCACTCATTCTTCAATACGCCTTTCCCTATATATATTAAACATATTTAAACTTTACATGTCATCAGTGATGTCACTGACCATGTCATGAGTGATGTAATATGTGACGTCATCAGCAGTGCATTGCGGGGGCGAGTTATAGTTAGCTGAACTAACTATAACAGGGGAATTTCATGGGTTTTGTACGAGTGCAATGTCCAACTAACTATAACTGTCCCTAAAACCTATGGTTTTTCAGTGAATATATATATATATATATATATATATATATATATATGTAACAACAAACAACATCCACTGGTGCAGATGCCCGACCCTACAACGGTGTCACGTGTGTCAATCAGTGCGGTACCCAGTGTAGGTATATTCATCACTCCAAAGAGTTGAAAGGAACCACACACACTCAGGACAGCCAATACACCAATTAAAGTTTATTTCTCCATGATGCGTTTTGGCTCCATCGAGCCTTGATCTCATGATGTCTGACAAGGCCCATAGAGACTAAGGGGTCGATTCCGATTCGGGCCGGAAAAAATACCGACCGACTCGGTACGGGTTAATAGTCTGACCGACACGTACCGGCGTTGCCCGACCTGGGAAGTACGATACATTTTCTGTATATGGAATGGCACTGAAACACAGGCACGAGAATTTATAATTCTGTTAAATGACAATTCAATGAATCTACAATTTACTAGCCACATAAGTAACAAAAATGTGGAATTTTTAGATTTAAAGTTAGAAATCACTGATAACAGAAGTACAAGTCAACTTTATCGAAAAGAAACAGCAGGCAACAGTCTGTTACAAGCTGAAAGCTGTCATCCTAAAAATCTTATTCGCAGTATCCCCTTTGGGGAATTACTGCGAGCCAAAAGAAACTGTAGTACAGAGGCAGGATATCAGAAAGAAAAAACTATCATGATACAAAGATTTCTAGATAGGGGATACAGTAAATTAATTGTTAAACAGGCAGAGAAGAAAGCAGAAAATCTTAAAAGATGCGATCTTATTGTACCCCGAATCAGAGAAGAGAGAGAACAAATCAGGTTTATCACAGGTTTCAATCAGCAAGCGTGGGAAATCAAACGAAGTCTAATGAAATTTTGGGAAACTTTGAAAACTGATACTGATTTGAAAGAACATATTGGTGAAGTTCCTTCTATCACTTTTAGAAGAGCTAAAACACTAAAAGATACTTTTAGCACTTGCCTTTTGAAAGAACCGAAAAAGAAAGATGTGATCCAAGGTTTTTACATGTAGACAGTGCAAAGCGTGTAAATACAGTAATAATTGCAAGGTACTCAAAATCTCTGATGATATTTCCCCACACAAAATAACTAAACATGTCAATTGTAACACCGAATATGCTATATATGCATTGAGATGTCCTTGTAATAAGTTTTATATAGGGAGCACGATAAAAAGGGCCAAGAATAGGGTATTAGAACACCAACGAGCCATTAAAAATAATGACAGTCATTATCCTGTTGCACGCCACTTTCATGCAAAGCATAATCAAAATGTTAATTTATTGAAATTCACGGTCCTAGATTGTATCCCTACTAGAGAAAGAGGAGGTGATAGAATATCCGAGTTAAGGAGACTTGAATCTAAAATGATTATTAAATATGACACCATGCAGCCTAAAGGCCTTAACTTGGACGAAGAATTGTCAGTACATCTGTAAAAGTGGTCTAACAGTAAAGAGATTTTTAAATTGTGCGCCGCCTCTAGAAATTATCTGTATTTTAAAGTATTTTAACTTTCATGTATAGCACTTTTTTGTCTTTAAGTAACCTAACGTGATGTTTCTTTGTTCACTGTTTCAGAATAGAAGATCGAAAGGCAAAATGAGCATAAAATATCTCTGCAACGTATGGTCAGGAATACCATTTGGTATTGGACTTTTTGCTTCAATTGTCACAGTTATTTTGGCCCACTGGGGCAGAATTATGCATTTTTGTAAATGAGGATGATTATATAGTGTCATTGACTTGTTTTTGCAGTTTATGACCAAAAGGTTAGCATGCCTGTCATTGATATGTTAGCCCACTAGGGCAGGATTATGTAGTACAATAAGGGGATGAAAACATTATTATAGAATAACAGTGTAATACGGTCTAAGGACACGAATCATTTTCTATATTAAGCATCAATTTAGTGTGCTAAAAATAATTGTTATGTGGAATCTTAAGTTATTTCAAATTTACTGTGTATTAAGGAGTATGCTCAAATTTTGTCGAAAAAACTTTATTTAAACATGTGATGAACGAAGTCAAGAACACATAGTATTTTGTTTATTTTCATGATCATGTGCACTGTTTAAAAAAATGTATGTACCTTTAAAAGAATGAAAATTGAGGAAACACCTTACCCGTGAGAAAGGAGTGGTGTTAAACTCCGAAACGCGTCGGGTGTTAGCGTTGCCTTAAATAAAAACGCTGAAGCAGATTTGTGGCCACGGCACTGGTTCTTTCGATCTACGTAACTTGTAACCAGAATTGTTGGATATATATATATATGTAACAACAAACAACATCCACTGGTGCAGATGCCCGACCCTACAACGGTGTCACGTGTGTCAATCAGTGCGGTACCCAGTGTAGGTATATTCATCAATCCAAAGAGTTGAAAGGAACCACACACACTCAGGACAGCCAATACACCAATTAAAGTTTATTTCTCCATGATGCGTTTTGGCTCCATCGAGCCTTGATCTCATGATGTCTGACAAGGCCCATAGAGACTAAGGGTCGATTCCGATTCGGGCCGGAAAAATACCGACCGACTCGGTACGGGATAATAGTCTGACCGACACGTACCGGCGTTGCCCGACCTGGGAAGTACGATGAAATGCATGTGAATCACGACCGACTCGTACGGAACTCAAGGCGAACGACCGAGCCGGATGGAAACAAGCCATCCGGCCGGAAAACCACGCGAATTGAACCGACCGACACGCACCAGGAAGAAACCCGAACAAAACGTACCCGCGAACTCCGGCCCGCGCAGTACGATGCAATGGGTGCAAAAGCAGACCGATTCGCACGGAGCCCAAGCCGTACGACCGACACACATACAAAACACAGCCGAGCAAACACAATACACCGCGACCGACGCGTACGCCGCATATGAAACAGAGCTGAAACACAGCGGGAACGACTCGGAGAGACTCGCACGAGATAACTGCAACGTCCTACTCGGTCAGAAGACCGACTCCAACATGCACAATAATCACAAATGAAAAAATACCAAAAAAGAGGGCCAAACAAGCAATGACAAAGCCAATAAATACAGGGGGGGGGGAAATGGAACAAGGACACACCCCCAACTCCACCTACATAAAGGCCACAAATCCCTACCATGATCCTTTGCAAATTCCACTGACCTGCCAGCACAGAACACCAGCAGACAGCAGACACACACACAGCTCATCCAACACAAAAGCCACACACCATTAGCACCTCAACAAATAGCACCCTCACACACACACAGCAAAACCTACACTCACACACCCTCACTTGCACACACACACACACATCAATCACCACCACCACCCATCACCATGCCCCTAAAGAAGAATCCAAAGTTCCTAGATAGTGAATTGGAAGTCATGGTAGACGAGATCCTGAGGGTAGAGCCACAGTTGTTTGGCACATTGGTCCAACAGACCCCCATGTCGCAGAAAACCAAGATGTGGGCGAGGATCGTCGACAGGGTGAACGCACAATCACCATGTTTGCGCACAAAGGAAGACATCCAGAACAGGTGGTATGATGTGCGCAGGAGGGTCAGGGACCTACTGAAGAAGGATTACCTCCTGAGCCAGCACACCGGCAGTGGCCCTCCTGCCAAACCAGTATACCTCAGGCCCTGGGAGGAGAAGGTGCGGGCCATCCTACCACCAGTGAGCGTATATGGACTAACAAACATCCAAGAGCCTGGTGAGTACACAACTAATATACACAATATTGTGTGCCAATACACACACATCACTGTCAAGGGGACAGTCAAACCATGCACCCCTAGCAAATCAACAGCAAACAAAAGATAATCATCCCAAAAAGTGTATGTCAGTCAGAGAAACACAATACATGCCATCTCATAGTGATATGTAACTGTGTCATGACATGTACAAATCCAATACCAATTTGAGCTAGGCAGTGGCACAAATCTAACCAACAAACACTGTCAGATATTTAGCCACCACTAGAACACCACTTCACAGGGAAGCTCACAGAAAGGAAGGAATCCTGTGTATGCTGGTGAAGTCAGTGTAGCCAAGAGCATGATGGGACTCGTAGTAACAGATAATGGGCAGCCTCACATTTGGACCATCAACACCACTCTGAACCATGCTCACAACACAGGGAGTGGAAAAGGACTGACAAGATGGCTGACACTGGATACTGCTGTGGGGAGCACAAGGCCCTGCTGGGAACTGTGCACCAACAAACAGCACAACACCACTGCCTGACATCCTGAAAGCCAACTTGCTCTCCCTGCAATGCAAGCATGTTGCATGGTGGGATATCTGGCTGGGTGGGAAGGAGGACTCACAGCACTGACCACAGTTACAAGCAGCTCACCTCACACACCCCCTCAACACAAACTCCACATAACCCACCTGGGAGAATGCTATGCCTCACATACCATATGAAGATCCCACAAAGAACCACCACCCTGGGTAATGCCGTGTGAAGCACAGGGACACTCTTGGGACTTGTAGCCAAACAAATGCAAGGACAACACTGTCAGCCTTCCTGTCAGCACAGGCACACTACCCCACAGGGAAGCAGAGTCCAAAGGAAGGAAGTACGGGCATGCTGGGAAGGGGGGTGTAGGCAATAGCATGATGGGAGTTGTAGTCACAGATACTGCTCACCCTCACAATTGGCCCATCAACACCACTCTGAACCATGCTCACATCACAGGGAGTGGATAAGGACTGACAAGATGGCTGACACTGGGTACTGCTGTGGGGAGCACAAGGCCCTGCTGGGAACTGTGCACCAACAAACAGCACAACACCACTGCCTGACATCCTGAAAGCCAACTTGCACTTCCTGCAATGCAAGCACGTTGCATGGTGGGATATCTGGCTGGGTGGGAAGGAGGACTCACAGCACTGACCATAGTTACAAGCAGCTCACCTCACACACCCCCTCAACACAAACTCCACATAACCCACCTGGGAGAATGCTATGCCTCACATAGCAAATGAAGGTCCCACAAAGAACCACCACCTTGGATAATGCCGTGTGAAGTACAGGGACACTCTTGGGACTAGTAGCCAAACAAATGCAAGGACAACACTGTCAGCCTTCCTGTCAGCACAGGCACACTACCCCACAGGGAAGCAGAGTCCAAAGGAAGGAAGTACGGGCATGCTGGGAAGGGGGGTGAAGGCAATAGCATGATGGGAGTTGTAGTCACAGATACTGCTGACCCTCACAATTGGCCCATCAACACCACTCTAAACCATGCTCACATCACAGGGAGTGGATAAGGACTGACAAGATGGCTGACACTGGGTACTGCTGTGGGGTGCACAAGGCCCTGCTGGGAACTGTGCAACAACCAACAGCAAGACACCACTGAATGACATCCTGAGAGTCAACCTGAACCCACTGCAAGGGTGGCATGCTTCATGGTGGGATAACTGGGCTAGGTGGAGAAGGATGGCCGGATGTCCACCAAATACAACAAATGCTGGCCATGCACACACCTCAACATTCACATTGAAATGCCCCAGGTATGCATGACAATGTGATACACAAATATCAACCTCTTACTGTGACAACTTAGGACAATGCAATGTACATTCCCGCATCCAGAGGTACAGTCACAACTGTCAGGTGTGTGAACCATTGATGCCTGTAGAAACATAACATACAATGTGTGTCTCTTCCAAATACAGGTGATGATGATGGGGACACAGCAGCAGGCGAGGAGGAGTCCCTGTCCCAGGCTCCGGGGGACACAGAGCTCACTGGTGTGGAACAGCCTCTGCCCTCCTCGGATGGCGAAGACCTACCTGGCACCTCCGGTGTGAGTCATCATGCAGCACCAGCTGGACCAACACCTGCACCCCTGCACCCACCCCTCCAACAACTGCCAACACACAGACCACCCCCGCCGACACGGACAGACCAAGGACCACTGATGGCAACAGCACAGAGCACGAGGCCCAGCGTGGAGCAATGGACGACAACACCACTAACAACCCCCAAGGGGGCCTTGGGTCACCTGTGCATGCCACCGCAGGTCCTGCACGTGTCACCAGGGGTGGTGGGAGGGGTGGTAGACATAGGTCGCTGCTTGCAGAGGGTCTGGACTGCATGATGACCCACAACTGGCACGCATCGCTGATGCGTACCAGGATAGCACCGGAGAGGTCAGACAGGTCGTGGGGATCCTCAAGGACATACAACAGCAGCAGGCTGCCCATCATGCCCGCTTGGACTCCCACATGTCCCGTGTGGAGACACACATGTCTCGCATGGAGTCCAAGTGGGACACATTGCAAGAACTCACAGCGGTGCATAGGGACATATTGACATGCCTCCGCCAGATTAGCACCAACATGGCCACACCTCCCTGTGTGCCCACAACATCTGGTGCTGCAACAACTGACACCGCCACAGGGAGGGAGGAGGACTCTGGCGGAGACTCCCTGCAACGCCGCAGCCTGCACGTGAGGGTCCCCCCAAAGAAGAGGGGTCGTCTGAGGAAGGAAAACTGAGAGGTTGATGGCCACATACATCCCCCAGGAAGCCAACACCTGTTCCGGAAATTCTCCTTTGTGTGCAAACGTTTCACCCTGTCGAATGCAACACTACTCTCCCACATGACATGGGGAGTTCAAGTTGGACTAATGTATCATATGACTGTGGACTTCACTCAGGACATTTCTGCTACCAAGACTTCCAACTCATCTGGGAACTTTGGATCCCAATCCCAATGTACAGCACCCACCATCCTGTGCACTATACACACACACATTTCTGTAAATAAAATCACTAGTACACCATACTTGCCTCTGTTTTTATTCAAATGTGGATACTGTCATGGTGATGATGATCTGCTAAATTTCACTGTGTATGCTAACTGCTACAGCAAGTACAACACCGTCGTGTGAGTCATGGTGACGTGACACATATGAGGGAGTCACACCACTAGGGCTACACAACACAGAGACACCAGGGCCATCGGACTCATCACCCACAGTGATGTTGCCAGGAAATACAGTGGAATGCACAGACACCACACCTATTCAGAGTCTGTGTCAACTAGCCCACAGGTGCAGTAAGCAAATGTCAGTCAGATGTGTGACCACAGACAACGCACATCCCAAAGTGAAGAACAGGTTCATTACACAATTGCAACATGTTGTTTCCACTACAAATGCAAGGTTTACCCACGTGGCAGTGGCCACACAGTCAACAAGTGCAGAAGATATGAAGTCCAGGGGTGTGTGGCACATCACTTGTAGGCAAACTACTACTGCCACCCTGAAAGCTGAATCATGGTGTCGGGGGATCCAAGTTGACCAAAGTACTCAGTAAGCACCCTGTGAAGGATAGACATGACACACAGATAAAAACACTGAAGAACAGGACAGAACTGCAATACTCATGCCCAATACATGTCACAAGACAACTACACAAAACCAAGTTAGCATGTCAAAACTGTTGGGGAGTACAGACTACCTGTAAGGACACATTGCTGCACGCATCCAGTCAAGTAGCACATGGCCACACTCAAACAGCACCAGAGCACCACCCACACATATCATGCTAACTCACATCATTCACATTACATCTCCCTGGATACTCACATTCAGCTGAAGAAGTTGGTGATGAGCTGTGTGCAGACATCACCATCATCATCATCATCATCATCACTGGCATCGTGGTCCAGGACAGGATCCTCCACAGTTGGCGGATGTTGGTCATCGTCATCCAGGATGAGAGGCAACTCCTTCCACACTGCCAGGTTGTGTAGCATGCAGCAGAGGATGACAATCTTGCACACCTTTGCTGGGGCATATGGGAGGGCCCCTCCTGTCTTGGCCAGGCAGCGGAAACGGCTCTTCAGGAGAACAAAGGTCCGCTCAATCACTCTCCTGTCCGACCATGTGCCTCATTGTAGCGCATCTGGGCTGGTGTCACAGGGTTCCTGAGGGGTGTCAGCAACCACGGCATGTTGGGGTATCCGGAGTCACCTACGGACAGACAAGTGCACATTAGCTGAGTTGGAAAAGTGGGTGGAATACTACAGATCAGAACACACACAATGGTACAAAGTCAGATCACACCGACAAGCCAGGCACGCTGGTTCTGCATCTGTGCCATCATCCTCGGGATGCGACTACTCCTCATCACGTAGGCATCGTGTGCTGAACCAGGGAAACGGGCACACACATGTGTGATGCTCATATCTGCAAGACATACCACCAGAGCATTGATCGAATGGTAATGTTTACGGTTCCGGTATGCCTGCTCATGTGCCTGTGGTGGTATCAAAGCCATATGTGTCCCATCAATGGAGCCAATGACATGTGGCATCCTCCCCAGGGCATAGAAGTCACTCTTGACGTCAGTGAGTTGTTGACGTGTAGGGAAATAAATGTACTGGTTCAGGCATCTCAACATTGCCTCCAAAACATCGCGTAGCACACGGCTGAACATAGTCTGTGACATCCCACCGGCAGTCGCCACAGTGTGTTGAAAGGTACTGGTGGCAAAGAAGTGTAGGGCTGCCATTACCTTCACCTTGGGGGTCAGCGCCGTAGGGTACGGCCGGCCAGGTTACAAATGTGGTGCCAAGCGCACTGCCAAATCCTCAATCAGCTGCCTGGTGAAGCGGTACCGTCGGATGCTGTCACGTTCCACCCTCGTTGCCAGGTCAGGGAATGGTCTATGGGCAGCTGGAGCCCTGCCGTGCATAGGTTGAAGAAAGAAAGATTGTCAGTCACCCCACATATGTGCCATTCACCATACTCAATTTCACATGATACATCATTACGAGACACAAGTACTTGACGTGTGTGCCGTTCTGTTCGGACATAACTCACACCTACATGCCCATCATCTAACTTCTCAGTACAACATGTGTGCACAACAGGTACCAGGTTGTGCTATGGGAAACCATTAGACTGTGTCACAGTACCCATTTCCTGCTGTCACGTTCCACACACACACCACAGTGACATGTCTGGACAGATGCGCCACAGGCATCACAGCTAATTGACAGGTACATTCCCAGTGACCCTGTCTTGCCACATGGACACTGGCATGACATGGCGTATCATGTACACGTCAGAAAAACAAACATGACTCCCACATGTAGTGGCCCCGGTCGCCTCCGCAGGACAGACATGGACGCCAGTGACGCACAACATCAAAGTCCATGCACAAACAACGTTGATGTGGAGACTGTCTCCCATCTTGCACATGGAATCAGAGACATCGGAAACACAACATGCACACAGACTGTGGAGGGACATCACTATTGTGGCAATGGGTCATCCTGTGACGTACATGCCTTCCCCCATGGGACCCTGGGGGTATGTGACATGTCACACACATACACAACCTGGAAATGTGACCATGCCACATGCTCCAAAATGAACTGTTGCACATCACAGTGGTCATGTGCACAACACACTTGTCCCCATTAACACATGCACAGCCTGGGTGTGGCTGCCCACAAGTGCCACCACAGAAACCACATGTTAACCCCCATACACAGAAAAGGTAATGCAGCCTTACATGCCTTAGGAAACAGTGTGGACTGGGTGTGGTGTTGTAGGTGTGCCCCTGTGTCTCTGGCAGGTATATGTGGCTGGCATACGTTCACCAGCGACAAGCATGGTGACATATGCAACTGACCTGTACAGGTACGCGTTGTACAGCAATGGACCAATCGGTGTGCCCGGCCGGCCCATTGCATCTGTTGTATCCCAAAATACGCATTGTACAGCAATGGACCGATCGGTGTGCCCGGCCGGCCCATTGGATCTGTTGTATCCCGGAATACGCGTTGTACAGCAATGGACCGATCGGTGTGCCCGGCCGGCCCATTGCATCTGTTGTATCCCGGAATACGCGTTGTACAGCAATGGACCGATCGGTGTGCCCGGCCGGCCCATTGCATCTGTTGTGAGCGGGTACGCGTTGTATCCCGAAATACGCGTTGTACAGCAATGGACCGATCGGTGTGCCCGGCCGGCCCATTGCATCTGTTGTGGGGTTGGTACGCGTTGTATCCCAAAATACGCGTTGCACAGCAATGGACCGATCGGTGCGCACGCATTGGCTGGGGCCTGGCATGGCAACGGACGCGTTTTCGAAGCTCCAACGAGTTTGATGCAGTGAATTCAGTTGGCCAGCCACAACAATGTTGCAAAATCATGGGTGTCATGAAGTTGAAGATTTGAAGGATGCTGTGGGCGTGTATTAGTGCTGCTATTCCATGGATTGGTCAGATTCAGAAGATGCAAACGACTTGGACCTATCACTTTGGACACATGGGACAGTATCTGCCTCTGCAGCACACATATAATGCTGGCTGTTCCCCTGAGAGCTCACTTGCCTGCACTACATGCTCCAGGACGACATCTGCCACCAACACTGCTGCTGTCTCTGCATCCTCTGGCTACTGCAAAGGCACGTACTGTGGAGAGAGCCCCAGCCTTCAGCCTTGAGGAGAACCAGGCCCTGCTGGACAGCCTCCTTCCACAGTACAGCAAGCTGTATGGGACACCAGGGGAGCAGGTGAGTGTGCTGTCCACTGCCTTTCTAATTTTGCATGTTGTCTGACTAGCAGGACTTACAGTGTACACACCACTGGCTAGCATGCTCACTGAGTAGTTCTGAGCCCCCAAAGTGTGTAGTTACATGCACTGAACAGGTACAGTGCAGTAACAGTGCATTCCAACAAGGTTTACTTTCCATGCAATGATACCATGTAGTAACTGCTGGCAAACTGTTCATAGCCATCGTTGCACTGCCTGTGTACATCATGTGCCCCAGTGATTGAGACATGTATATCCAACTGTGTGATGCACGGATATGTTGCATGTGTAGTAATGGCATTTTCACTTTGTCATCCTCACAGGTTGATGCCCACCAGAAGCAGAAAATCTGGCTGACCATCACCCGGGCAGTAAGATCCGTGGGGGTCTACAAGCGCCGGATCCGCAACTGCCAGAAGAGGTGGCAGGACCTTCGAGGCTGGACCCGGAGGATCACAAGGGTCCAGCTGAAGCTGTCGCCTCCTCGCAGGAGGGGCGGACACCGGACCCTGACCCCCACATGCTCAGGATCCTGGCGGTGGTCTTCCCTGACCTGGATGGGCAGCTGAAGGCCAGACAGCAGCAAGGAGGGGTGAGTCCATGACTGCACTGTGAACTTTGTCTGACATGCTATGTGCCCTCCTCTGGCCTGGTTAAACTTCCACAGTACATCAGTCTTGTGGTCCAGGACCCATGTCCCTCTATTGTGACATGCCCACTCCTCATCTGATACGCATATGTGTGGCCCTTACAGTCAGGAAATTGTGTCACTTGGGGACTGTGTCATTGCATTTTGCTTTGCTCAAGGTGGGGGACAGCATTTGTTCCGGTGACTATGTTGTGGGATTCATGGGTGGGTCAATTGCTCACACTATGCCCAAGTCCTGACATGTAATCTGGGTGTAACTTTGATATGTGGTCCACTTGCTGATCTGATTCACCACATGTCCCTGGGGTATTTGGCACACCCCATGCTGTGGGTGGGAACAATGTCTGGGCCTCAGGAGTATGTATATCAAGTGTGTCACACATGCTTAGACACCTGCCTACTGTCCAGGACTCATCCCTCTTACAGGTGGAGCTGGACAGTCATGCCTACTCCAGGGCATACAATACACTCTGTACTCCCACTCCCGTGGATCATCTGACATGTTGTGATCAGTGACATGTTCCCTCAGGTGTCTGCCTCTGTGTCATTGTGCTGTGGCTTCGTTGTCAGGACTACTGGTATGTTTGTCGGTTAGGCCTCAGCATGCCATCTGAGATGTGACCATGAGAGACGATACTTCTGTGACTTATAGGTGTCTGATCACTTGACTGTGCACACAGGTGTATGCGACTGTGACTTTCAGGCAGCTGTTTTTCATTCACAGCACACTGTGAGGTGCTCATGTTCAGAGAGTTGTGTTTCGTGTCCCCCATATGTCCAATTGGTATGATGTGGACAAATAGTAGTTCAGATGATGTTGTTTTTGGGGGATGGACATGTGCACTTGTCAGTTACATAACTTGCATTCCCCATGTCCTAGGATTGTGACACAGTGCAGACTGTTGTAGGATGGCTGCCATGGCCATGTGACTGGAGACAGTGATGTATGACTTTGCACGCATGCCTGTGTCATGGCATTAAACTTCCTAAGACTGATCCTGCAGGGGAGTGACATGTGCAACATGCACCCCATTGTGGCATTGACTATCTGGACATGGGTGGATCATGGTGTCTGGTGCTGGTATGCATCACATGCATTTCTATTTAGACTCTGGCCATCCCTTTCTCTGGACACCTGCACTGACTCAGTGGCAAGAGATGTGATGTGTGCATGTTCACATACTTCACCGTGTTCCCTGCAATGTCCAACAACTGTGTAGGTGGTGCATGTGTCCACACTGGGGTCTTACCATCAGACAGGCACCAGACAGATGGGTGCAAGGGCAGGAGGGGTGTGAGTCCCATGGTTGACCATCAGACTGACAATTGGCTTCCCGAATCTGTGTGAGGACTTTAGGCAATGTTCAACTAAGGATGCCAGGGCATGCTCTGTGATGTGCTGTACTTACTGTGGTGTGTGCGGTCAGTGCAGGTGACTGATGTTTGTCTGTTTCCCTAATTGTATGCAGATACATCCACGGCCACAGGAGGGGACAGCTCCATGGACCAGGAGGAGCAGCGGAGCCAGACTGGGTCAGCATCCGACGAGTGGTCAGAGGGACCCAGTGGCACAGAGGGCGAGGGGAGCCACACCGAGGAGTCCTCAGCACCATCCACCTCAGCTGAGGACCACAGCAGCTCGGAGGATGACTCCCTTGTGGAGGCGGGTCTCAGCAGCCACCAAAGGCCAGCAAGTCTGTCTGGCCCCGCCACCACCACCACCGCCCTCCCATTGGATCCCATTCCTGAGGTCCGTGGAGGCTCCCGTGCTCGGGAGCGTGTCTCCTTCATGCCAGGCACTGCACCCCCTGCCCCTGTGTCCCCTGCTGCCCTGAGTGAGGAGTCTGTGTACCTCCTTCGGCAGCTCCATGTAGGGCAGACAGCAATGCTGAGTGTCCTCCATGCACACACCACTCTGTTGACACAGCTGGTGTCGTTCATGGAGGGCATCTCAACGGGTATGTCTGCCCTACAGAGGAGCAATAAGTCCATGGACTCCTCCCTGACGGCAGCCATGTCCCTCCTCCAACAGTCCCTCACCCCTCCCACCTCTGCCCCATCCACACTTCCTGCCACCCTACCTGTCCAAAGCACATGCACACCTGCACAATCACCCAAGCACACAGACACGAGCAGCACAGACACACCCTTGCCTCATCTGCTACCCCACCTACACAGCAGATCTTCCTGTGTGACCTCGGCCTCTTCCCCTCCGATCCTGCTGATCCAGCATACCGGGGGAAGAGGAAGTCCACCCACACAGAGGGGAGTGCCCCTCGCCCCCGGACATCCTCCCCCAGGCGCAGGCAGACACAGGACCCCATTCGGAAGTCCCCCCGGACCAGGAAGAGCAAGACCCCACCACACCACCATGCAGCTCCACCACCCAGTCTCTCTCCTCCATCCCCCAGGCCACCACTCCACAGGTTCCCCCACCACACCCTGCCCCAGGTTCCCCCACACACTAATACCGCATCCCCAGACTGCTTAGGCCCTCCCCCCTGCCACTTGCTCTTCCACCCCCAACCCAGACGCTCTGCCTGTTAGTGTCACTGGTGTTGAGACCGGGTCCCCCTCTGTCCTGCCCACCTCATCTGCCCACCCTTCCACTCCCTTGGAGTCATGCACTGCAGTGGAGTCCACAACCACCCCGTCTGACTCGGGCACTGCAGTGGGGACCCAGTCCACTACATCAGACCAGCCCACTGCAGTGGTTGCAGCACCCACACCAACTGACTTGTGTACCACAGTGGTGCCAGCCCCCCCTGAGTCAGACACCTCCACTGCAGTTGCCGGTGACACTCCTGCACCCACCACCCCTTCACTGCCTCACTCTGCCATCCCCTGATCCTGCCCATGCGGTGCCTGGCCTGCCCCTTGTATGCCCCTCCAAGGGGGATGTCCCCTGTCCGTACCAGTGCAGGCAAGCAATGGGTGACCAGTTGTCACTTATCACCCTGTTGGGACTGTGATTTTGGACTGGCCATTGGCCTTAGTTTCCTTTGGACTTCAGAGTTTTCCTTGACATTTGCTGAATAAAGCCTCTTTTTGTTTAATTCTGGGTTTTCTTTTGATGTACATGATGTGGATGAGTAGCATCCTGCATTTGCAGTTGTAATAGTGTTCATATCAGGAAAATGAAGTGTTGTTGTGATGGACTCCATGTGGTCCATGGGATATGTGTCCTGTTGTAGTCTGGATCTATGGCATCCTTTGCTGCAGTCTGAGGGTGTAATGTTCAGCATTTGACACAGGGATGTACGTTTAGCATTTGTAAATGAACATCTTTGTCTTACACTGATGCACATCTGGTGGGCCTACCACTGTTCAATGTTCCGATTTCCCTGACTGTGTGCCCAGCTCCACTGGACATGCAGTTTTGCACAACAATGTCGAAGGACTCATCTGTGTATACAGTGTAACTTGCTTGACACGTGTATGGGGTGTATGCAGATGACTGACGTGACACTCCCGTACCCAGGCTGATGTGAGCAGAGCCTTCTGTGTGTTGTAGTTGTTGACTCACTGACGGAGTGTTCTGCTGACATGTTTGGGTCGTGCACAGACAAGGTTTGGCACAGCGGACCTTCCACAGGAGTGGAGTGCCCTCATGGCAGTGTGTAATCCGGTGACATTGCGTGGGCCTGTGTTGTGTGTTGTGTAAGCATGTCTGTGCGTGTTCCCTTCTCTTTTCCTACACAGGCTGTGTCCCTAGGGATGTTCCTGTTTGTGATGCTTGCTGAGTTGTTCTGTGTTCATCCAGCATCTTGGACCTGGTTTCTCCGTGATGTGGGTGCATGGCAAACTAATGTTCATGAGGTTGTCATCCCAGGTTGTCTTTGTTGTCAGGGCTGGGGATGTGGTCAAACGCAGATGGGACACATTCAGGATTCCCCTTGGCACTTGTTGTTTACACAAGTCATGTGATTTACAGTTTGTGGTAGCTTTCAGTGATTGTGACACGTTGTGTGTGTGACTGCTGCCACTACTCAGGGTCAGAGCTGCAATGTTGGAAGTTGTGTACGTGTGTTCTTAGTGTATCACCTTGGCTTCTTCGTTGGTGTGTGACTATGGCCAGGATCCCATTGATTGTGGTGGATTTCACATCATGCCCATGTACAGCGTACTGTGCTGTGTGTCAGACATTGACAAGTCTTGTTGACTGGCCATGTGTGATGACTTTCTGCACCTTAGTTCCCACCACCACCCCTGGTATTGTCATGGGTGCATGTGCAATGTCACCAGTCCATGTGAGCTTCACTGCTGCACATTGGTGGAGATCAGGGTGTGTGGTGTTGAGTGTGTGCAAATGTGAGTTGTTGCACGGCTAGACCCCTACCTCCATATTGGCCTTGGCTGGCAGGCCGTGCTGATTGATTAGAGCTTGTGTAGGTGTGATGGTAGTTTGTTGCTCAGGACACATGGCTGTGGTTCACAGTGTGAACGACATCTACCTTTGTCATCACAGTGGGATTATCATGCAGGCTAGTGTCAGCACAATGTGGGTCCCTGGGGGTAGTGCTGTGGTGCGTCTGTCTCTTGCTGTGTTAGTTGCTGTTCCTACAAGCCTGTGTGACATGTGTAATTTGGGCTCCCTCTCATCTAACAATGCCTGATTGCCCACATAGGGGTATCCGATCCATGAGTAACTTTTGTATGGCACTATATACACATCTGTGTGGTTGGAATTCAGGCCTCCTCATGTGTTGTGTGGTTGCCTGGGGACACTGGCACACCCCCCATCACCCGTTGTGTTTGATAAGCAGTGTGAGTCTGCCTGTTTGTGTTTGTGCCTTAGCACCACTGCATTGGCATATCTTGAGTGTGCCATTGGCTGTATGTTGTTTGGTGGCTTTCCCCTGCTGTCCCTGGGACTCCTAGGTCATCAGTCAGCACAATAATCATGGTTTGTATGTCCCATTGCTGCCATGGCATGGTATTTGTTCACCTGACATCTACAGTCTCCACAGGATATCTACATTTGTGTGTCCATTGGTGCAGATATGTGGGTCAGCATTATGATGGTCACTTCTGTCATTGTGTTATTTGTGAATGTTGACAATGTGGGACCCCATGGGTGATGTTTGTATGCACATGGCCAAAACGATGTTTCAGTGACACTGCACTGTTTGCCTCGACCAATTTATGTTGCTATGGGACACAAGCACTACTATGCCACTGATGTGTTTGTTGTTGTGTGACCAGGATTCATCCATGCAGTTTGGCTTTGGCAGCTTTTACCATGACTACACTTCCCTTTTGGTCACTGTGGTGATGGGGCTTTAGGCCCCATTGCCACGCTGTTCAAAAAGTGCATCAGCTATGGACACCACACTTCCCTTTTGGTCACTGTGGTGATGGGGCTTTAGGCCCCATTGCCACGCTGTTCAAAAAGTGCATCAGCTATGGACCCCACACTTCCCTTTTGGTCACTGTGGTGATGGGGCTTTAGGCCCCATTGCCACGCTGTTCAAAAAGTGCATCAGCTATGGACACCACACTTCCCTTTTGGTCACTGTGGTGATGGGGCTTTAGGCCCCATTGCCACGCTGTTCAACATGTGCATCAGCTATGGACACCACACTTCCCTTTTGGTCACTGTGGTGATGGGGTTTTAGGCCCCATTGCCACACTGTTCAAAAAGTGCATCAGCTATGGACCCCACACTTCCCTTTTGGTCACTGTGGTGATGGGGCTTTAGGCCCCATTGCCACACTGTTCAAAAAGTGCATCAGCTATGGACACCACACTTCCCTTTTGATCACTGTGGTGATGGGGTGTTCGAAACCCATTGCCACAGTGGCCATGGTCGGCTTGCATTGTGGAGGCCACACACATTTATATGTGACACATGTGTTAGGGGGTCACATTGTATGTTCAATGTCATGTTCAGTCTTGTAGGTATTTGACAAAGACTACACACGCTTGTCAGGGTGTTGGGGGGGATGTAATTTTCTGTCATTCCTTATGTGGGAGTATGCTGGTTGTGTCATGCATTACCCGTCCTATGAGTAGGGGTGGTGTTAGTGGTAGGCATCCATCCCCCCATGAGTGGGGATGGTAGTAGTGACAGGCATCCAGCCCCCCCTGAGTAGGGGTGGTGGTGGTGGCTGGCATCCAGGCCCCCCTGAGTAGGGGTGGTAGTAGTGGCAGGCATCCAGCCCCCTAAGGGTGGGTATGGTAGTAGTGACAGGCATCCAGGCCCCCCTGAGTAGGGGTGGTGGTAGTGGCAGGCATCCATCCCCCTAAGGATGGGGATGGTAGTAGTGACAGGCATCCAGGCACCCATGATTAGGGTTGGTGGTAGTGGTAGGCATCCATCCCCCCATGAGTGGGGATGGTAGTAGTGACAGGCATCCATCCCCCCATGAGTGGGGATGGTAGTAGTGGCAGGCATCCAGTCCCCTAAGGGTGGGTATGGTAGTAGTGACAGGCATCCATGCCCCCCTGGATAGTGGTGGTGGTAGTGGCAGGCATCCAGCCCCCTAAGGGTGGGTATGGTAGTAGTGACAGGCATCCAGGCCCCCCTGGATAGTGGTGGTGGTAGTGGCAGGCATCCATCCCCCTAAGGATGGGGATGGTAGTAGTGACAGGCATCCAGGCACCCATGAGTGGGGATGGTAGTAGTGACAGGCATCCAGCCCCCCCTGGATAGTGGTGGTGGTAGTGGCAGGCATCCATCCCCCTAAGGGTGGGGATGGTAGTAGTGACAGGCATCCAGCCCCCCATGAGTGGGGATGGTAGTAGTGACAGGCATCCAGCCCACCCTGGATAGTGGTGGTGGTAGTGGCAGGCATCCATCCCCCTAAGGGTGGGGATGGTAGTAGTGACAGGCATCCAGCCCCCCCTGGATAGGGGTGGTGGTAGTGGCAGGCATCCATCCCCCTAAGGGTGGGGATGGTAGTAGTGACAGGCATCCATGCCCCCCGAGTAGGGGTGGTGGTAGTGACAGGCATCCAGGCCCCCTGAGTAGGGGTGGTAGTAGTGGCAGGCATCCAGCTCCCTAAGGGTGGGTATGGTAGTAGTGACAGGCATCCATGCCCCCTGAGTAGGGGTGGTGGTAGTGGTAGGCATCCAGCCCCCCTGAGTAGGGGTGGTGGTGGTGGCAGGTATCTAGCCACCCATGAGTAGGGGTGGTTGTAGGGTGGTGTTGGTGGTAGGCATCCATCCCCCTATGGGTGTGTATGGCATTGGTGTTGGCCATCCCACCCCTATGGTTCTGCTGTTGCTTGTGTACGTCATTTGTGCATCCCTATGTGTGTGTGACATATTTCGGGTACATGTAGTTTATTTGTATTGTTGGTGTTTGACTTACCATCTGCGCCGTACGCGTCCGTGCCGGTCCCGGTAATAGATGTAGAGTATAGGTAGGACCTGCGCAATGGGATTCATGCTTGGATCGTCTTGTTCGTGTTTCTCATGTCTTCAACTCGTACTCGTCGCTGGCTTGTTCGTCTCGTAGCCGTGGATCGTCTTGTGGCGCACAACGGAGCTTATGTACGGCTCGCCCGGATGCTCAAACGTGCCAGACGTAGCGACGGGTTCGGCGCGTACGGAATGCGCATCGTACTAGTCCGGCCGGAAGGTGCTGTGTGTTTGCTTCCGTGCGGCTCGAATCTGCGTTTACGGATCCGGCTCGGGCGGGAAACAAGAGCTGGATTGGGTGAGTACGGCTCGTTCGGTAACTGGGTTGTTATACGCATCGTACTTGTTCGTCCGGACGAGTGTACGAATCGGTCGGGAAACACGCATTCGGCTTGTATTTTTTCCGGACGAATACTGTTAGGTGCGCTTCCGGCCCGAATCGGAATCGCCCCTAAATATTATATATAATCCATTCTGCCTCATGTAGATACTTTGCATGATAATGATAAGGAGACAAGCATAAATAAATAACAGATAAGAAGCTTAATCCACATGACAAGAATAGACAAGAAACTGTATATTTATGTATACTGCAACCAAATTACATTTGACAAGACAAGGGTAGGGGGTGAAGACTGCCTCTCCTGTGAGAGTCCTTTCCTCGATTGCTGAAAAAAGTGAAAGAAAATCAATTACAATACAAGGATTGTGTGGTTCAAACTAACCGCTGGTTTATATGTGAGATAACATATACAACAATATGTGTAAATAATTATTGGTTTATGTATTTTGCTCCAGTTATTTATATGTTTTTAATTTTAAATGTGATTGAAATCCATATGCTGGTTTGTTTTTATCTGGGTTTCATTCTTTCCTAAGAACAACGTATCCACACTTTACAATTTAGTTTAACCATAACATTATCAAAATAAAAGAATGCTTGGCTAGAGATGAACAGCTCTATAACCCGAAATATGATTTCCACCCTCATGCAACTGTATGAAAACAAGTGAATAAAAGATGTTGAAATCAAGAAATGGTGTCTCACCACCTACTCACCAACTACAGACTATAAAAGACAGGCTTAGAAACATAATTAAAAAAGTGTACAGTTTCTTCATCGAAATTGACCCTATTCAGCACAAGGGTAGCAAAGTCTATGATGTATCTCAACTCTAATAAATGCAGTTCTAGGGCCCTGTTGCTCCCTCTAACTTTGGTGGCCAATATTGTTGAAAGGAAAAAATTACAATATATTGCTGCTTTGATGGTGTTTATCAAAGAAGTGACATGCCACTGGATACTGTGTGTCTCTATTTCTGTTTGCTATAATGTGCTCCAGCAAACATTTTTTCACAGGGTGAACTGTGCTCCCTATGTACATATTTTAGCATGGACATCTGAGACTATACAAACACAATAGTCAGATTTCCAAGTAAAGAATTTGTTTATAGTAAATTCCTTGTTCGTATTGGGAATTATCAATTTTGATACATTGTGGCTGTTCTTGCATGCTTTACAATTCTTTCAACGGAAGAAGCCTCCCTCTTTGAAACTCCCACTATTTATGTCAGTATATGTTACCATATTGTATCTTTGAGGGATTTGTTCTTTCTATAGGTAATTTTAGGGTATTCACCTCACATTTTGTTAGAATTTCATCAGTATCTAAAACATGCCAGTGCTTTTGTAAAATATGTTTGCGTTGAGGAGACTTGTTATTGTGCGTGGTGATGAATTTGATGTTGTTCTCAGATTCTGTCTTGGGTCTGTGATTGAATGTATGAGATCACATCTGCAAATTGAGTGTATTTTATGATAAGTTTCTGACTGGATTCCCTTTCTAAAAAGCCTCTTGTCATAATCTTGCTCTCTGTTTCAAAGGCTCCCATTGTCCTCAATATCCTTTAGCACACAACAATACCTCATATGGTGTAATAGAATTCAGATTAGTTGGATGTGCACTGGATGCATGCAAGAAGGTTCACTGACAGAATATCAACACCTAAAATATCCCCATACCACAATATCGAGTTATAAATATCAATGTCAAAAATATCAACATCCTATATTTATAATGATAAGTAGAAAAATATCGAAAAAAATAACGATGTCAAAAATATAGTTGTACAAAATATCGTTTTTTATATACATAAAATAAAATAATAAATATTAAATATATTAAATAATAAAATTAATTTAAAAAAATGTAATTACATTTAGGGGCCGATTCCGCTCTCGGCCGGTAGGGCTCCGAATCGGATTCGGCTTAACCGGATCCGATTCGGAGCCCTATTTCCCGACCGAACCGTACGCGCGTCCGGGCGAGCGAGTACGATGCGTATTCGCCGACCGACTCGTCCGGGCATCCCGACCGCTCCGACCGACTCGTTCCCGGGTCCAACCGCACCGACCGACTCGCTCGGACTCGACTCGCACCGCGCAATGGAGACGTTCCCCGGCCGGGTAAGTACGATGCGCGCCGCGAGCAGTCCGACCGAGCCGCGCACTCCGGCTCAAAAGAGCTGTCGGAGCCGTACTTTGGGGGTCCGTGTCGGACCCCCTGTACGCGTAGCCGTGCGAGTCGCACACAGGGGGACCCATGGGTCCCCCTACCTGTGCGTGTACGGCGCGAATCGCTTCGCCGCGTACACGCTGTAGGGGCGCACTTGTCCGCATCGCACCCATTGAGTCAATGGGAGCCCGCGTACGCGTTGTACGACAGGCTCCCATTGACTTCAATGGGAGTCCGACCGACTCGAGTCCGATAGCATGCGAATGCATCGTACTCGTTCGGTCGGACTGCACGGGTCCGACTCGGTCGGAAATCTCTCCGGGTCCGGCTCGGTCGGAGAGATTTCCGGCCGGAATCGGAATCGGCCCCTTAATATACATTTGAACAATTATAACAAATAAACTTAATTAAAGAAAGTTAAACACATATATAATAATTAATATATATATTTACTTTAAAACAATTAATAAACTATTAATTTTAATTTATTTTATCATTTTAAAATTATATAAAATTTACAAATAAATAGATATATATAAATATATACATATACCAATAACATAAAATCTAATAAAAAAAACATTCTATTATGAATTAAAACATTAAACTATTTAAAAGTCTTTAAACTTAAATTCCCGCTCCAGTCAGTGCAACAGTAGGGACCGTGTTGGATAGTGGAGGAGTAAAAATTACTATTCCCACTCCAGGGAGTGCAACAGTAGGGAATGTGTTGGATAGCGGAGGGGTAAAAATTACTATTCCCACTCCAATGAGTGCAACAGTAGGGAAAGTGTTGGATAGCGGAAGGGTAAAAATTACTATTCCCACTCCAGTGTCTGCAACAGTAGGGAAAGTGTTGGATAGCGGAGGGGTACAAATTACTATTCCCACTCCAGTGAGTGTAACAGTAGAGGAAGTGTTGGATAGCGGAGGGGTAAAAATTACTATTCCCACTCCAATGAGTGCAACAGAAGGGAAAGTGTTGGATAGCAGAGGGGTACCAATTACTATTCCCACTCCAGTGAGTGCAACAGTAGGCACAGTGTTGGATAGCAGAGGTATAAAATTCACTATTCCCACTCCAGTCAGTGCAACAGTAGGGAAAGTGTTGGATAGTGGAGGGGTAAAAATTACCATTCCCACTCCAGTGAGTGCAACAATAGGGAAAGTGTTGGATAGCGGAGGGGTAAAAATTACTATTCCCACTCTAATAAGTGTAACAGTAGGGAAAGTGTTGGATTGCGGAGGGGTGAAAATTAATATTGCCACTCCAGTCAGTTCAAAATTAAAAGAAAACGAAATATCAACAAAAAAAATATTTAAAAAACAAAATAAATAAAAAAAATATATAAATATGTTAAAAATTAAAATACAAATATATTTAATATTAACATTTTTAAAAATAAAACATGGTATAATGTTAAATACAAATACCTACAAATATATTAAATAAAATAAAAATAATTTTCAAACAAATAAATATTTTTAATGAGAAATTATTTAGAAACAAAAACATTAATTATTACATAAATTTAGTTTTTTTATTTCCTACCCTATAACACAGTGGTTCCCAAACTTTTTCAACCCGCTGCTCCCTTGACCTGTTGGCCGTTCCCTAATATGTTACTTTTGTTTGGCGGGTGGTGGGGATGTAAGCTCGGCCTCTGCAGAACTTCCATTTTTCTCCCTGAAAATAATTGGGATGAAGCCAATTAAGGTATTATAATCATAGATGTAATCCTATCCTACTCACTGCAGAGCCCCATGCAGTGTCAACGACTGATTGGAGGGATACGGAGATCTCAAAGAAGTAAATTGTTACTGCATTGTCATGTAGAGCTGTTTAAAGAGGTGTATCTTTAGCTCGTTCTTGAGCAAAGTTTGTGAGGCCCGATAGAAAGAGGAATGTTGTTTCAAAATTGTGTCCAATCTGTGCGCCGCAGCACCCCGGTGGGCCATCAAAACTAGCCACGGGCGCCACGCACAAAGGGTATCAGTAGAGGACATGAAGCGTGCAAATGAGTGTAACTCCTTGTTTGCCTCCTGCTCTTGTGTGATGCTTCTGGCTTTGTGTAGCTCATGTGCATGTCTCCTTCCATAAGAACTATGTATATTATCACATGGATGCACCTGCCAGTGCCCTCAGCTACATGACTAATCTGTGTCCCTTTAGTTTCTTTCAAAGAAAGATTAGTAGCTGATAACTATCTCTAAAACTGACCAACAAATGAAAAAGCAGAAAAACATCTCAAGCAAACAAGCAACAGGGTCTAATCCACTCTAGGCATTTAGTTTCTCTCCAGGACTTGCCTGTTCCTGGTGCTGTGTCTTCTTGCGTGAGGACTTAAGGATTGGTATATGACTTGTGGCATATCTCTGTGCTTGTTACATGACTGCTGTGGCATCTTTTTCTTGTTGCGTGATTGCTGTAGCATCTCTCCGTTCTTGTACCAAGATTGTGTTGGCATGTGCATCACCTCTATGGTTGTAACGTCTGCTGTGGCATGTTGTTGGCCTCATGTACAGTGGGTTCCTGGATCACCTTGTTGTGTTCTTGAAGTATAAACATGTTTGTAGTCGTTCTTCTTAATGTCATGTTGCTCTTTTGCCCACATGGATCACAGTTTGAGTTTGATTGGGGGGAATTAGATATATTATGACATTATTTGTGCCCCTTATGGCTGCGCCGCAGGGTGCCAGCGACCTTCTCCACACTCCTATCCACTGAACAGTAGCGATAGTGCGCTCCATGGGATCTGGTCTGCTGCCCACAAAGCAAAGCTAAATGAGTACTGAGTAGTAATTGTGAAAAACTCTGTTGTGGCACCCCCTGCCAGTACCAGGGTTGTTTTGGGTAATCTGTTTTTGTGGTAGGAGCAGTGTCAGCCCCCCACATTCCAGTCTTTGCCTGCACAATAATCAATAATACTTTTTCTCCTGATGATGAACGTTTGAGCGCACCCTCTTGGCTTTGACTGTATGCCCATACGGGAGCGTGTCAAAGAGAGATCCCTGTTTTAAATGTTTTCAACCAACACAGCCGCAGCTCATATCTTTTCTGCAGATTAACGCCTCCTCAAAAAACGCACCAGTCACAAATTGTAATGTTATTTGCATTGCTGCAGCCCCTGAATAAATGGCATCATTTTACAGGTCTTTTCCACTGGCTATACCAGAGAGCATATTTACCCTCGCTGGAGATGGAAGCAATAACGCATGATTTATTGAAGTGTCACAAGTTCATGCCAGAGCCCATCTGCACTCCCGTTCCCTCGGAGGTTAAAGTGCAGCTGGGCAGGTATTTTTACAGTGTTTTGTTTATATTACTCTTCGCTTTGCAAGGCAATCTTGCCTGTTCGGTCCACAGAAGTTTAACGTGATTTCAAAAATATTTGAGCAGTCTCAGAGCTTCCCTTAAGAAATGCCTAAACAAGTTCGAGCAGTTGCTTTCTCTTAATACATTACTACACATTCGGTTCTAAAAATACAGGTAGTGATGGGTGTGTTACACCCTGCAGTGGCCCCAAAGCTGTGTGTTTGGTGCGCGGCGCCCCAGGCAAGTTTTGATGGCGCACTGGGGTGCCACGGCGCACAGATTGGGAAACACTGTTATAACACCACACAATTCACAACCCACATCTAAATTTAAAAAAAATGTACTTCCATAATTAACATAATTAATTATCAATTAAAGAAACATTAATTAAAAAACAAGTTAAAACACATAAAAATGTATTAACATCCCACACTTTATCCCTAAAATCCCCAAAACCCACAGCTAAAATTAAACTTAAAAAAATTAATTACACAATTAAAATGTATTTTCAATTAAAAAACGAATAGTATTTAACAACTAATTAGAAAATAAGTAAAATTAATTTACTCCCCACTCTTTACCCCTATAAAACCAAAACCCACACACACAAAAAATAAACAATTACCCATATCAATTATTAATTAATTAATATTAATGATCAACTAGTTATTAATTAATTAAACATACATTACTTCCCACCCTTTACCCCTATAAACCCCACAACCCCCACCTAAAATTAATTACACTATTTCCATAATTAATTTTTTATTAAATAATGAATATTAACAAATATTAATTAATTAATTACAAATAAATTACTTCCCATCCTTTACCCTATAAACCTCACAACCTGCACCTAATTTTTTTACACAATTACCATAATTAATTACTAATGAATGAATTAATTAATATTCATTTACAACCAATTAATAATCAATTAATAATAAATTACTTTCCACAATTAACACTATAAAATCTCAATTAAATAAATATTAATAAATAAAAATAATCATTAATTTATTATAATTAAATTGCTTCCTGCCTTATTCCCCTATAAACCCACAGCCTGCTACGGAACTAAAAAACGCAAAATGTTATTAAAATAAAATTGATAACTACTAAAAATGTAACACATATATTAAAAAACATAAACAATACTTATATAAAAAAATACATCACATACATTTAAAATATATACTAAAATAGATAAAACGAATTAAAAAATCGATATTTTAAACAACTATAGTTTTTGCTAAAGATATTAATGACTATATTTTCAAAAACGATATTTCTTACCTTAAAATCGATATTCTTGACCACGATATTCTTGCTGTCGATATTTCTGTGTCACGATATTTACAACTCGATATTTATGTAAGTAGACATTTCTAACTCAATATTTTGTCTGAATACCATGCAAAATACTGTTACCTATTTTAGCGTTGTGGAATACCCATGCATCCAATTTGTCACCAGAAATCCTGAACTCTAGATCCAGAAATACAACCATTTTCTACTTGTGGTACCTTTCAGCCTGAGGCTCACTTGTCATTCAAAGCATTGTCAAAATCCTCAGCTAACCATTCAGAGCCTTTCCATCTAACAAACAAATCCTTGATGTATCTGACCTGTAGCACCGCACGGTCATTAAACCCATTGATATTACTTGTCACCTGCTCATCCCACCAGCCCATAAAAAGATGTGCATAGCTGGGGGCAAAGCAGTTGCACAGCCCACATATATCTTACCCGTAGGCACTCGCCACTGTGCAGTTATGGTTGGGTCAAACTTTGTAGTGTAAAGCCATTTTTTGATTTGTCCATACCATTTGGTCCTGTGGATTGATTCACAGGACACTTGGCAACCTGCTTACCCAGTCCGCTAAGTTTCAGCATGGCAAGTTTCATGAAGAATCATTCAAAAGATAGAAGGATCTGGTGATAGACCAGACCCTGTGGCCAAACTATATTGTGCAGTTCATGCACAGTGAATTTGACTGCAGAGACTCTAGTACCAATCACCCAGTGCCCCATCACCAGTTGCAAGTTACATGGACTCAAATGGTCCCATTGCAGAGGCGCTAGTACCAACTGCCCTGTAGACGACCACCGGGTGCAAGATTCACGGACTCAGTCGCCTAGCTGCAGTATTAGCTAGTATTAGCAGAAGAGTGTCAAAGTCTATGATTCTGGACTATAATCGGTACAGTTTCAGGACCCTGTTGTGCCTCTTACTTCTGGGGTAAATCCCGTCGAAAAGAAAAAGTTGGAATATATCGCTGTTCTGTTAGTGTTTATCAAAGAATAGCGTGCCACCGGATACTGTTTTTCTTTATATCTGATTTCTCTAAAGTGCTCCAGCACACATTGCTTCACAGGGTGAACTGTAACATCCTATGTACATTTTTTGGCATGGACATATGAGACTATACACACAATAGTCAGATTTGCAAGTCAAGGATTTGTTTATAGTAAATTCCCTGTCCGTATTTGTAATTATGCATTTGGATACATTGTGGCTGTTCTTTATGCTTTACAATTCTTACAGCAGAAGAAACCTCCCTATTTGAAAGTACCACTATATGTCAGTGTCTGTTACCATATTGTTGCTCAGCCTGTTTTTGAGTGGTTTGTCCTTTCTAGAGCATTCACCCACACATTTTGTTAGAGTTTAATCAGTATCTAAAAGATGTCCATGCTTTTGTAAAATACATTTAATTTCAGGAGATTTGTTATTGTACATGATGATGGATCTGAGCCATCAGAGGATCTTATTCTCAGATTCTCTTTTGGGTGCTGAGACTGTAATTGGATGTATGAGATCGTGTCTGCAGACTGAGCATACTTTTTGATAACTTTCTGACTGTAGTTCCTTCCGAGAAAGTGTCTGGTAATAATCTTGCTCTCTGCTTCAAAGGCTGCTGTGGTACTGCAATTTTTTTTAGCATGCAACAATTCTCCAAATGGAGTACTATAAACCAGATTAGTTGGATGTGCACTGGAAGCATGCAAAATTATGTTGCCTGCTGTAGCCTCATGGAACAACCATGTTACCACTTTGTCACCAGAAATCCTCAACTCTAGGTCCAAAATTACAACATTTTCCTACTGGTGCTAGGTGACCGATTGCAGAGGGACTAGTACCACCCACTCAATACACTACCACCAGTTGCAAACTTCATGGAGTAAAGGGGTCCTGCTCAACGAGATGCATACGGCCCACCCGGTACAACACCTCTGGAGCAAGCTGCAATAATTCAAGGGGCCAAGCTGCGGAAGTGCTTGTACAGCTCATCTGGATCACCACCCACAGGTGTGAGCTTCATGGACTCAAGAGTCTCAGCTGTGGAGGGGCTTGTACCAACCACCCATTGCCCCGCCACTCGGTGCAAGGTTCAGAGGCTCAAGTGGTCTGGCTTCATAAGGGTTAATATCACCTGGTGCACTACCACTTAGTGAAAGCTTCACGTTCTCAAGGGGCCTGGCTGTAAAGGGGTACATACTACCTGCATGGTACAACACCATCGGGTGCAGGCTTCACAGATTAAAGGGCCCTAACTGCCGAGGGGCAAGTACAACCTACCCAGTACATCACCACCAGAAGATACAAGCTTCATGGCTGCACATAGCCCGCAGGTGTGAAATGAGGCAGTACCATCAAGCCACTGCCCATCTAACATACCACCGCCAGCTAAAGCTTTTCATATGGAAGCAGACTAGTTGTATGTGGCCCTACAGTTGATGCACACTGCGTACATTCTAAGGCTGTGAATAATGGAGGCTAAAATCTTTCGGAGGGCCTGACAAGGTGCCCGGCCAACCAGCCTAACCTCACTGTGCCTGACTGAAGGTAGACTGCAATGGGGATTGAACTCAGTGAGTCCTGGCCCTGTATCCTGTCCATGCAGTGTACGAAATTGCAATAATTGGTCTCACCTCCCTCTCTTGCAGACAATCATAGACCGTCCACTGTGGCTGTTAGACGCCCATGAAGGATGGGCTGCAGGGACAATCCAGATGTCATATCTGCACCCCACCCTCAAATGCACACAACTAAAGGCCACATGTTGACTTTGATGCTTGGTGCCTAGACTGTGAGGCCCCGCAGTCTACCCCTACTCTGTACGGTCAAAGGGCAGTGCAGATTAACTGTTAGAATTTGCCTGAGATTAGCTTCTGGATACAAAATCCCTGTTAACCCTTTGCATGCGTCGGACGGTCGGGAGCCGTCCGACGCAAAAGTGCTCGTGTGCATCGGATGGCTCCCAGCCGTCCGCGCACATGGCACTTGAAATCCCTCTGGTGCCCTAAACAGCCCTGTTCTGCTTGTTTCAGGGAAATGAGGATCAGCGTGCACGTCGCACTGACGTAATTTCTCTGAGACCGAAACTGAAATGAGCCTGTAGGCTCATTTCAGTTTCACTTTCTAAGTGCTCATGGGGCTATCTTAGCCCCCGAGCACATAGATAGACAGGAGAGGTACCCTTTCCAATAGTACCACTCCCTAGTGGATCCCTCAGGAGGGTGATCCACAAGCAGGGATACACCCACTGGACACAAGGGAGGGGGGAGCGGCCCATTGGGCAAGGGCCTTTGCTCCCCCCAATTAATTTGTGGCATGTTCAGTCTTTCTGCCCCCCCCTGGCATTAGCCCCCAATATGCCTCCCTGTCGGGGTGTAGGAAGCTGGCTCTGCATTTACTATACCAAAGTGAGGTATAGTGTGCACAGACTCCAGTGAAACCCAAAAGGTAGGCAGAGGTAAAGTAGATAGCACCTCACTCTCTATTTGTGGTAGTGTGGTTGAGCAGTAAGGCTGTATCAGAGGACAGTGTTAAGCATTTGTTGTACACACTCAGTGAGCAAATGAATTCACACACTCAAATACTGAACTTCAAACCAATTGTTTTTGTATAAAAATATTCTTTTAGTTATTTTATTTTTTCTAGAACCAAGCAAGCCTGACACGGGTAAGCAATAAATACTTTACATTAGTAATGCAGTTGAAACACAGTTTGGATTGCAATTGTATATGCACTTTGTTTTGATTGCAGTATTGTTACTGAAAATTCAATGCTTTGGAAATACAGTACATATACTTTGTATAGGCTTTTTAGTAAAATGACCAGTAGATTACTTTGCAGATTACTTTTCTTACACAGTACAGTATACCTGGATACTGCATTGGGACATTTCTATAAACAGGTGAGTAAAAGCGTTTTTGTTATTTAGTACAATTTCAAAAGGTTTTCATAGATTTTCAAACTCCACACTTTGAAACTTTTCATAGAAAAACAGTCAATGTTATCCTATGGAGGAAAATAGTGTTATCGGTTAACAGGTAAGTACTTTGTTGTGGGAGTTGGTATTCTGGGGTTAGACTCAGGGGTCCCCCAGGGTCAGGGATGCACTCTTGTTACACCCTCAGCGGCACTAGGGTGGCCGGGTGCAGAGTGCTGAGGCCCAATGTTATCCAATGGGGGTTTGGGGGCCACCGGTTGGTGGCTGCTGACGAGCAGGCCACTGCGTTGTGGGAGCAAAGCTCCTGGACGTAAGCTCAGGGCAACTGGGGGTTCAAGCCAGCACAAAAGGTGCACCCTCAGCGGCACTGGGGCGGCCGGGAGCAGAGTGCTGTTATGGCGTCGGGCGCCCTGTAGCTTTCAATGGAGAGTCTCCATTTTGCAAACACACTGCAGGCTCGGGGACGAAGGTCTTCTGGTTGCGACTACCACTTGGGGAGGTAAGTTGGGATGCTGGGGTTTGGTTAGGCACCGTCGGTTGGGCCACCCAAGGCCATGGTGCGTTGGGTGCAGGGGTGCCTTTTAGGGTCGGATCTTCTTACCAGCTCCTGGTCGCGGTTGGGGGGACCTTCCGGTTTGAGGCTGCAGGCGTCGACTGGAGGCTTTAGGCAGGTCAGGAGTCACCAGATCTTGGGTCAGGATCGCTGGGGAGACCTCATTTTGGTGTTGGGCCACTCGAACTCGGGCCGTGGGCGTCGGTGCAGAGTGGTGCAGACCCGCGGATCCTTGCGGAGCTGGAGTCTGTTGTTGAACAAATCCAGTGTTCACGGGAGATAGAGTCTTTGGGATGGAAGGCAGGCAGGTCCTCAGGGTTTCTCGAGGTTGCTGGCTGCAGGACACACCAGGATTTTGCAGGAGCAGGTTCGAGGTGGGGACAGGCCGGTAGGGCTGGGGCCAAGGCAGTGGGCGTCCTCCTCTTGTTAGCTTCGGCACAGCTGTTCGGTCCTGCTTCTTCTTCTTTTCTTCTTCTGGTTTCTTGTCTGAGGAAGCAAGGTTCAGGGGTGCCCCTAAATACTAGATTTAGGGGCGTTACAGGTAGGTAAAAGGTTGGGACCGATGGGTCCCTTCCCTGGGGTGGGTACACCCCCTATTATGCCACCCTCCAGTGGGAGGGGGCATAAGCCTTTCCCTTGTTGGCTGCATCCCCCCATCTGCAAGATGGCGGGGACTGAGAGTTGTGCTTCACCTCGCCTCCCCCACCTGAGAGGTGGAGTTGGCAGAGGTGGGCACACCTCTCTTCCTCACTTGTGTTTCCACCGGTTCTCCCACCCAAAGTGGGGGTCAGAACCAGAGGGGACCAGTTGCTAAAAGCAGCAAGTGGCCCGGGGAAGCTCACAAAGGCGGCAAGCCTTTGAAGCTTCCCCTTCGTGGACCCTGCCCATCCTGGGGGAGGAGGCTTGGCACCTTGTCCCAGGATGTGCATTGTTTCAGGCCCCCGAGAGCAGCAGGCTCTCGACCCAGGGGTCCAGAAACATGTCTGGTGGTGGCAGCTGAAAGCAGCCACCCAGTCTGGACACTAGTGGTAGGTCGTTTTTCAGTGGGCATCTCTAAGATGCCCTCTCAGTGGATTTTTCATTAAATCCCACACTGGCATCAGTTTGGGTTTAATGTGCTGAGAAGTTTGATACTAAACTTCTCAGTTTTCAGTGTAGCCATCATGGTGCTGTGGAGTTCGTAATGACAAGCTCCCAGCACCATATACTCTTAATGGCAGCACTGCACTTACAATGTCTAAGAATAGACTTAGACACTGTAGGGGTACAGGGCTCATGCACCTGTACCCTCACCACTGGTATAGAGCACCCAGCTAGATGGGTGACTGATCTATGCCAGGGCAGTGGGTGGTAGGCATGGCACAGAGGGATGTGTGCCATGACGACTCTTCCATTTGTTTTGCAACTAGACACGCAGCCTGCAAAGGCAGTGTGTGAGTGTAAAGGTACAGGACCTCTAAGGGTGGCACAATAAGTGCTGCAGCCCTTAGAGGCCTTCCCTGGTCACAGTGCCCTGGGTACCTGTGGTACCATTTACCAGGGGCTGACTTGTGGCCAGAGATGCCAATTGGGTTTTGTTTTCAATGCAGTTTTAGGGAAAGAACATAGGCCCTATGTACCTGATTGGCAGGAGTCCAGGGCACACTCAGTCAAAGCACATCAGCAGTTCAGCAAAAAGTGGGGGCTACCATGCAGAAAGAGGGCACTTTCTCACAGGGGGCAGAAAGCACACTAGGCACCAGGGATTTATTTTTAGAGCATATTTAGGGGTGGGGGCTGCCCGAGATGGGCATGCCAATGGCCCCACCCCCACAAAATTCCACAGTCTTTCTGCCCCCCCTGGGAGGCAGATGGGGCAAAAGCCCCTGATATGCCTCCAGGTGGGGTAGAAAGCCCACTGGGCACCAGGGATTATGTTGGTTTTTTAAATGTAGGGGTGGGATCTGCCCAGAATGTGCATGCCATTGCCCCATCCCCAAAAACATTTAAGAGAGCCTTTATGCCCCCCGGGAGGCAGATGGGGACAATAGTCCCTTATCTGCCTCCTGTGGGGGCAAAAAGCCCACTAGGCACCAGGGACTTTTCTTTTTTTATATGTAGGAATGAGGGCTGCCCAGAATGGGCATGCCAATGCCCCCACTCCCTCCCATAAAAATTAGACACAGTCTTTCTGCCTGTCCCGGGAGGCAGATGGGAGCAATAGCCCCCGGGGGGGCAGAAAGTCCACTAGGCACCAGGGATATGTTTAGGGGCATGCCAGTGAGAAGCCTCATAGGCAAGGGTCGCTCCCTTTTTTCAGGCACACATTTTGGCTGTTTCAGTGATATTTTTTGTCTCATCTGCACCCAAGCGGGGGCAGAAAATCACTAGAAACCACAGAGAGTTTGTGTGTGTATAAATTGGAGTTTGGCTGACGGCATGTGTGTACTGACCTTTGGCTGGCATTTTGCTGGTGGTGTGTGTGAACCTAAACTTGGCTAATGGTGTGGGTGGACTCGCGCTTGATGACGGTGTGTGTAGATTGGTGCTTGCCTGGTGGTGTACATGAAGTGGCACTTGGCTGGAGGTGTACGTGGACTGGTGCTTGGCTGGCTGTGTGCATGGATGGTGCTTATCTGCAGGGCCGGACTGGCCATAGCGGGCACCAGGTATTTCCCCGGTGGGCCAGAAGGGTGGGGGCCGGTTTTCTGGCCATGGGGGCCAGTTTTGCAGCAGTGCTGCCATATCGGCCCCTAGTAACAAAAGCGGTAGTCGTGCTTTTTACTAGCACACCCCCCGCCAGGGCCGGTCGAGCAGCAATCTGCCTGGCCTGGTTGCTGTTCACAGTCTGCCCTGCTTGGCTGGCAGTGTGCGGGGATGGCACTTGGATGGCGGAGTGTGTGGGTGGTGCTTGGCTGGGGGTGTGCTTGGAAAGTGCTTGGCTGATTGTGTGCATGGATGGCATTTGGCTGGCGCTGTACGTGGATGCCGCTTGGCGGGCGGTGTGCTTGAATGGCGCTTGGCTGGCAGTGTGTGTGGATGGCACTTGGATGGCAGTGTGCGTGGATGGTGGTGTGCATGTACTGACTCTTGGCTGGTGGTGTGGCTTGCATGGATCCCCCAGCAGAATCCCCTGCAGACCTCAAATTTACTTACAAAGTCACATTTTCCTCACATTTCTGTGTGGATAAGCTGTAGGATCACCGCACAGGCACAAATTTCCTACCACCCAGCATTCCCCTTGGTCTACCGAGAAAAATGGTACCTCACTTGTGTGGGTGCCCAAAGTAGAGTCAGCCTAAAAACGTATAAACAAACTGCACTTTTGGACCTGCTTTGGGCCCCCCTCAATCTCTACACGTTTTTGGCCCTTCCATGTCATAGGCACTTGGCCCATCCACACAAGTAAGGTATTATTTTTATCAGGAGACTGAGGGGAATGGTGAGTGGTAGGAAATTTGTGCCATGCAATGATTTCACAACTTTCCCACACAGATATTAGAGGAAAATGTAACTTTTTAGCTAAATTTGAGTTTTGCAGCAGAATCTGGGAAGGAAAATGTGGGGGGATCAATACAAGCCACACCTCCCTGGACTTCCACGGGTGCCTAGTTTTCATAAATGTCTGGGTTTTTTAGGTTCCCCTAGATGTCTGCAAACCCGGGACCAAAAACACAGGTGCCCACCTATCTATCACAAAACAACCTGGTTTTTCGAGGGGGTTACCTGCGTTTTTGGTCCCAGGCTCAGCGGCATTCTAGGGAAACCTACTAAACCCAGACATTTCTGAAAACTAGACACCCAGGGGAGTCCAGTGAGGTGTTGGCTTGTGTGGATTTTCCAACATTTTCCTACCCAGAATCCCATGCATACCTAAAGTTTAGCTTAAAAAATCAAATTTTCCTCACTTCCCTGTGTGGGAAAGATGTGGCATCACCAGGCTGCCACTAATTTCCTACGACACAGCATTTCCCCAGGTCTTCCATTAAAAATGGTACCTCACTTGTGTGGGTAGGCATAGCGCCCGCAGCAGGAAATGGTCCAAAACATACTGTGGAGACTTCACAAATATCGATCGCAAAAATACCTGGTTTTGCGAGGGACTCACCTGCGTTTCTAGTACCGGCCTCAGCAGACATCTAGGGAAACCTACCAAACCCAGACATTTCTGAAAACCAGACACCTGGGAGGGTCCCAGGAGGTATGGCTTGCCTGGACCCCCCAAAGTTTTCCTACCCAGAATCCCCTGTAAACCTCAAATTTAGCTGCAAATATCACATTTTTCTCACATTTCTATGTTGTAAAGTTGTGGGATCACCGTGCTGACAGAAATGTTCTACCACCTAGTGTTCCCCTGGTCTCCCGATAAAAATGATACCTCACTTGTGTGGGTGGGCCAACTGCCCACGGCAGGGAAGGGCCCAAAACGTATTGTGGAAACATCAAAATTACCTGTCACAATACGACCTGATTTTGCAAGGGGGGCAGCTTTGTTTTTGGGCCCGGCTCGGCGGCCATCTAGGGAAACCTTCCAAACCCAGACAGTTCTGAAAACTAGACACCTGGGGGAGTCCAGGGAGGTATGGTTTGCGTGGACCCCTAACGTGTTCCTAACCAGAATCCCCTGCAAATCTCAAATTTACCTGAAGAAATCACATTTTCCTCACATTTCTGTGATGGGAAGTTTTGGAATATGCGTGGATCCACAAACTTCCACCCACCTAGCATCCTCAAAGTCTCCCGATAAAAAGGGTACCTCACTTGTGTGGGTGGGCTAACTGCCCGCGGCAGTGAAGGAAGGGGCGAAAACGTATTGTGGAGACATCAAAATTACCTATCACAAAACGACTTGGTTTTGCAATGTGAGGTCACCTGGGTTTTTGGCCCCGGGCTTGGCGGCCATCTAGGGAAACCCACAAAACCCAGACATTTCTCAAAACTAGACACCCGGTGGAGTCGAGGGAGGTATGGCTTGCGTGGATCCCCCAACATTTTCCTACCCAGAATCCCCTGCAAACCTCAAATTTAGCCTCACAGTTCTGGCTGGGATCACATTGCCCGAACAAATGTCCTAACACAAAGGGGCCGATTCCGATCTCGGCCGGAAGCGCACCGAATACGATTCGTCCGGAAAAAATACGAGCCGAACGCGGTTTACCCGACCAATTCGTACAGTCGTCCGAGCGAGCAAGTACAATGCGATTGAACGCGAAATCGCCGACTGACTCGTTTCCGGCTCTGAACCGCTCCGTCCGACTCATTCGCACTTGATTCGTACCGCGCAATGGAGACGTTTTACGACCGAGCCAGTACGATGCACGATCCGGACAGCCGGATCGAGTCGGAGCCTCTGACACGAAAAAGCTCTCGGAAGTGGACTTCGGGGGTCCGTGCCGGACCCCCTTCACCCGTAGCCGTACGAGTCGGACACAGGGGAGACCCATGGGTCCCCCCTATACATGCGTGTACGGTGCAGATGGCACCAACGCGTACCCACTACAGGGAGCCCCCTTGTGCGCAACGTACCCATTGAGTCAATGGGAGCTAATTATACACGTCGTACGACTGGCTCCCATTGACTTCAACGGGAGTCCAACCGAACCGAGTCCGGCAGCATACGCCCGCATCGTACTCGCTCGGTCGGACTGCAGGGGTCCGGCTCGGTCGGAAAACAATCCGGATCCGGATCGGTCGGAGAGCTTTCCGACCCAGATCGGAATAGGCCCCTCAGTGTTCCCCTTAGTCTCCCGAGTAAAATGATACCTCACTTGTGTGGGCGGGCCAAGGGCCTGTGACTGGGAAGGGCCAAAAACATAGGGATTGAGAGGATAGCACAGTGCACTCTAAGCGCTATATTTAAAAAGAAAAAAGGTTTTAGGCGATTCTGCATTGGACACCCACACAAGTGAGGTATCATTTTTATCATGAGAACAAGGGGAACGCTGTGTGGTAGGACATTTATGCCGGCATGGTGATCCATGACAGAATGTGAGGAAAATGGGATTTTTCAGCCTGGGCCCGGACGCGAAGGGAAGTCCTCCCTGGGCTCACGGGACCCCGTCCCGGGCACTTTGCCACGCGATGGGCCAGAGGACGGATCCCAGGACGGGAAGGCACCCACCCCAGGGCCACTCGGGCCATGGTCAGGGCTCCTGGACCCAGCCAGGCAGTGGAAGCCTCCCCGGGCCCGATGCACCCCCGTCCCGGGACCTTGGCCGTGCGGCAGGCCGGGGGTTGGAGCCCAGGGCTGGAGCACCCACCCTGAGGCCCAGAAGTGCCACAGGGGGCCCAGTCAGAGATTCTGGGCCTGGACACAAAGGAAAGGCCTCCCTGGGCTGGCGGGACCCTGACCTGGGTGCCATACAGTGGGCCGGAAGATGGAGCCCAGGATGGGGGGCCCTCACCCAGTCAGAGCTTCTGAACCCAGCCAAGCAGGGGAAGCCTCTCCGCTCCGAATGGAACCCCGTCCCGGGCCCTTGGCAGTGCGGCAGGCAGGAGGATGGAGCCCAGGGTGGCAGGGCCGCCCCGGGCCTGGCTGGGACCTTGGGCCCGGTCCTTGCTCCTGGACCCTGCCACACAGGTAAAGCCTCTCTGGGCCTGGAAAAAATGGTCATAACACTTGTTCTACCATTTATGTTCCCCTAGATTTTGGACCCTAGCTCAGCCAGCACCCAGGGAAACCTAGCCAACCAAGTGCTATCCAGGGTGGGCTGACTTGCGTGGCTCTCACCACGTGTTATTACCCAGAATCCCTTGCAAACCTCAAATATTGACTACAAAAAACACATTTTCCTCCCATTTCTGTTCTGTAAAGTTCTGGAATCTGCAGGGAGCCACAAACCCAGCATCCCCCAGGTCTCCCGATACAAATGGCAAGGGAAGCTCTTCCCCTGCTCCCAAGACTGGAAAAACAAAACAAAAATTGCATTTGGAGGGTGGTAGCCTCTACTTGTTCTTCATGGATCTAAAAAGTGCCTTTGATTTGGTGCCAAGGAATGCCGTCTGGGTGGTGTTAAGCGTTCTTTGAGTCCCTCATTATCTTTTCAATATGCTAAGAAGATTACACGAAGGCAACTATGCCCAAATCAGGTATGGGAAGCCTGGGGAACTCACCTCACCAATCCCAGTCAATAGGGGGGTCAGACAGGGTTGTGTGCTTGCCCCTACTCTGTTTTGTATTTACATCAACGGATTGATTGCAGTACTGAGTGGGATGAAAGATATAGATGCTCCCAAGCTAGCGCATAAATTAGTGCTGCAATGATGTTTGCAGATGACACTTTCTTGCTCTCTTAAGACACCGAATGGCATCCAGAGAATCCTTGATGGTTTTGGTGCGTTTTGTAGAAGCAGGGGGCTGGAGATCAATATACAGAAGACTAATTATATGGTCATCGACCCTGCTAGTTCGACCTGCCCTAATCCGCACATGAATGGTATCCAACTTGAGAGGGTACCCTTCTTTGACTATTTAGGCCTTATCCTAACGGAAAAAATGGATTGGGGGCCACAAATAGACAAATTAAGTCTTAAGCTAGTCCAGACATCAGGAGGGTTGGCCAAGTTATACAGAAATTCTTTTCATAAGCCCGTAGGTCCTGTTATAGAGATCTACAAAACACAACTCAGGGGTGCTGCAATGTATGGGGCTCAACTCTGGGGTCACCGTCTTCCCAAATCTATAATTAAGTTTGGGAATAATTTCTTTACACAGTTATTTGGCCTTCCAGCGACTTTATTCCACTGCATCTGGATCTAGGGGTGAGACCGTTTGCAGAGGAAATTGGCTGTAGACCCCTCACATTCTGGCTGCGACTATGGGTAACCCCTGAACTGGCCGAATATAGGGCGGAGCTAAAAGAGGTACTGGGACTTCCTGGTATATGCAAACTGGCATGGTTTGCATACATAAAGGAAGGTCTCCACAATATAGATAGAGAGAGCCTTTGGACCAGCTCGGAGGCAGCTTGCACCTCATTATCACGTGAACAACTAGTCAGGAGCTACAGGGGGGGTAAACTTACCCAACTCAATGAGAGCTCACCCATCGGGCACCTTACAGTCAATTTTTTTCAAATAAAGGATAACTACAAACTAGAGCCATGTCTAGATGAGATACAACCGGCATTAGCCAGGAAACTCGATGTACAGTTTAGGCACGGGTCTCTTCCTCTGCGTGCCTTTTCCAATAAATGGGCTGGTAATTCTGCCCTACAGTGCCCAGCATGCAATAGTGAAGAGGAGACTGAACTTCACGTATTCTTTTTTTGTCCCGGTTACAAAAAAATTAGGCAAAGGTGGTTGACACAATTGTGCAGGAACCTAGGTACAAGGCGTTGTGAAGAAGCATTTAGACTTCTGAAATATAACACTCAAATGCCAAATGTATATGCTGTGTCGTGTTTTTTAACCTCTATTTGGTGGGTGGTAAGGCTTTTTTCGAAACTTGTTAATGGATCTTATGTCGATTGATCTTTTATTAATGTTCTGCACCAATCTTTAAGTTTTCTACTGGGTTTTAGCTTTTAATCTGTGTTAGAAATGGGGGTCTCTAGTTGTCAGAGGTAGGTACCTTTGTCCAAATAGGGGCCCTTGCTTCTAGTCAGGGTAAGGGGGATACACACTTTAGATAACCCCTGCTCAACGCCTTGGTAGCTTGGCACGAGCAGACAGGCTTATCCCAAAGGCAATGTGTGAAGTATTTGTACCAACACTCACAGTAACACAGTGATAACACCACAAATGGACACCACACCGGTTTAGAAAAGTAAAGTATCTTTATCTGAACTTAACAAGACCAAAACGGCAAAACTCCAACATACACAGTTAAAAATATGACTTTCAAAAGGTTTCAAGAACTTGTACCATAGAAAACTATGGATGCGTGACTTTTACACAGAGTACCTGAAGATGTGTCAAAATTCACAAGGCCAAACAGCCACAGAGAAAGGAAGCGTTGGAAAACACAGCGATGCGTCAGTTCCTGAGTCCTTGGGGAGGCGAGGCGACAGTCTTGCTGCACACAGGAGAAGTGATGCGTCGAATCCGGACTGTAGAGGGAAGTGAGGTGTCGAAATCCAAGACGGTTCTGGTGTGCAGGTGATGCGTAGCAAACTTAGTGCGCTAGTACGATGCGTGGCACACCGGAGGTGATGCGTCGCTTTGCGAGGCTTCGCGTCGTCCAGCGTTGGGTCCGAGAGACTTTGCACAGCTTTGCGATGCTTTGCGCCGGTTCGTGCAGAGATTAGCTGCAAAACCGACTTCTGAGTCCTTGTAACTGGAAGGAGGAACCTCAGGCAATGGTAGGACTCACAGATGGCAGATTCCAGCAGCAGCAGCAGATTTGCAGGAAGTCTTTTGTGTCCCTGAGACTTCAGAACAGGGGGCCAGCTCACTTCAGGCCCTTGGAGATCTCCTTCAAGCAGGGGACACAGCACACAGCAAAGTCCTTCTCCTTTCCTTGGCAGAAACGGCAACTGCAGGCCAACCCCAGACACACATCAAGGGCAGTACTTCTCCTCAGTCTCTCCAGCTCTTCTCCTTGGCAAAGGTTCCTCTTGAATTCCAGGAATGATCTAAAGTTCAGAGGTTTTAGGTCTAATACTTATACCCCAAAATGTCTTTGTTCTCTTTGTGCAAGGGGCTCTGAGCCAAGTTCAAACCAGTTTAGGGGGGCACTCTGCAAGTGCACAACAACATCCTTTGTCAGTGTGAGCCTTGGCTCCAGACACACCACAAGAGGGCGGAGTCAGCATTGTGGAAGGCAGGCACAGCCCTATTCAGGTACAGGTGCTACTCCTCTCACCACTCCAAATGCAGATCAGGCCTATTCAGCCTAGTGCTGACTCATTCAGACTCCTGGAGCCACTGCACCTCCCCAGCCCATGTCACTCCAAAGCCAGACAGTCAATCCACAAACAGGCAGAGGCTCACAGGAAGGTTGAACAAGAAAATAGCCACTTTCTAAAAGTGCTATTTTCAAACAAATAATTTAAAAAACATCTTTACTAAAAGATGTGTTATGAAATCCTGAGTTCAGGGATACCAAACTCCATTTTTCTATCTTATCCTTATCTTGAAGGTATTCCAAGATGGCCCGACAGGTGAGGAGCTCCGGCTGGGAGCTGCCGGGCTAAGGATTGCCTTCCTGGCTCTAATCCCCTGGATTCTTCCCCCTCCTTGGACCTTTATACATACCTGGGCTTCTATGGACTGCGGTCCTTCGATTCTCCAATTCCCGCGATGGAATTCGAGTCCTGCCTCAGCAACTTCTGAGGATCCGTGATTTTTCTACCGACCGCGGAGACCTAGCAATCATGGCCGATGCCCAGTGGAGCTACCTGGTAGCTATAGAGGAGATTGGCTGCGGATCTCCCCCTCGGCCGTCACCTACCCAGCCGGACATTGGGCACACTTTCCTTCGTCTCTCCGCTGTGTCTCCTTCCTCCCCCGCCTTGCGACGACTCACCGAGGATTTGCCGATGGCGGAGCCTTTCAGCGCGGCCGATGCCCGGTGGAGATGACGGGGTGGCTGTGGAATGGATTGGCAGGGGATCGCCCCTCCGAACCATCTCCTGCCTTATGGGCCTGACCGTAGTTGCCAGACCTCTTGCTTCCCCTTCCGGAACGGCGACTGAGGACGCGCCATTGTTGTTTCCCCCGGCGGGGGTTCAGCGGCGGGAGTTCCGTGGCACTGTGGACCAGTGCCCCCGAGCTGGTTTCTCACTTTTCGAGTCTGGGGAGACGTGTCCACCTTGGTCCCCGCTGCTGCCGACCACTTCTGGGGCTGCTGCCTTGGCGCCTGAGCTGACTTCCCCCGACATTGCGGCATGCCGTACAACGACACTGCTGCCCCTATAGCCCCGAGCGTGTGCACGTTAACGACCCGATTATGATCGGCGACCTCCAGCCCACCTCCCTCCTTGCTCCGATGGTGCCTCCTCCATCCAGCCCTGCTCCGTGAGTCAGCTCCCTTGTGGTTTTTTGGATTGGACTTTTTGGTGTATCCCGCCATTTTGTGATAATGCTATCGGTGCTCGTGACCCGGGTCCTCCATCTTGGCGGCTTTGACCAATTCTCATGCCGCTGGACTGCACCCTGTGTCGCCTGACTGACCATTACCCCAAGTTGACCCCCCCCCCCTTGGGTCCCCTACACCCCTCTCACCTTGTACAGTCACTGTGACTCCGGGATGTTGTTGATTGCTGGTCCCCAGCCGGTTTGTTTGACTTTCACTTTAATCTTTTTGGTTCCCCTGAAGTACTTTCCCCCTGGCCGGTCTGCCTGTCCCGATCTTCATTCCAACCCCTTTTACTTTTCCCCCTCTACCTTCGTTACCCCATAGGACGTGTGTATACGCTATGCTATGCTCTATTAACTCATGTTACTGCGTAACACTGTCTTTTTCCTATGTTATATGATGCTCCTGTAACTGATGTAATTTTGTAACTCGCTAATCCTCATGTAAAGCACTCTGATACCTCCGGGTCTAGCCAGCGCTATATAAAACTTTTCAAATAAATAAATCCCTATGGGAAGATATGTTTGTAAAATGTTACAAAGCATTCCCCATGCTGTCCTATGGTCAAGATAGCCTTTCAATAGTGAAAAACGAAATGGGCAGTATTTCACTATCAGGACATGTTACACACACCAGTACATGTCCTACCTTTTACATACACTGCACCCTGCCCAGGGGGGTACCTTGGGCCTACCATAGGGGTGTCCTATTTGTAAGAAAAGGGAAGGTTAGGGCCTGGCAAGTGGGTGCACTTGCCAAGTCAACATGGCAGATAACAAACTGCGCACAGGCACCGCGGTGGCAGGCCTGAGACCTCTTTTCAGGGCTACTCATGTGGGTGGCACAATCAGCGCTGCAAGCCACTAGTAGTATTTGATTTACCAGCCCTGGCACACTCAGTGCACTTTACCAGGGACCTACTGGTAAAACAAATATGCTAATCAGGGAGAACCAATCACAATATCAATTTACACAGAGAGCATATGCACTTTAGCACTGATCAGCAGTGGTAAAGTGCCCAGAGTCCTATAGCCACCAAACACAGGTCAGGAAGAAATAGGAGGAAGAAGCAAAAAGTTTGGGAATAACCCTGCCAAAAGGGCCATTTCCAACAATCTGCTTTTATGTATTGTATGTTTTGCATTGCTCTTTTATGGTTCACAGACCGAAATAAAGATCGAATGGAAAACAAACAAAAAAAAAAATAATTAAACCAACTGCTGTAAACAGCGGAGGGGTTTCCTGGACGTGTGCAGAGGACGCAACGGTTACGTCCTTGCCACACAGTCAATGTGGTGGAGGACGTGACTGTTACGTCTTTGGCACAGAAAGGGCTAATATACACAAAGCTGCCAGTCAGCCTACTTTACACTTCACATCCTTCTAGTCTAAATCCCATGTAAATGAGAGGATTAAATGTTGGATTGTGAAAAACTGATTGAGTGTGCTTTAATATTTACCACATAAAATCCACATATTCCGTCACATAGAATCACACTGTGTGCACCCTGAATATCAAAACCAGATAGAATACTGAACATATTGCCAGGTAAGTAGTTAAGGTTTTTTCATTCCTTACGCCAGATATATAAGTACCTACGCAATATATTTATATCTTCCAGGCATGTAGATGTGAAGTTAGGAATAGTAAATCTATTCTTGCCTATATGCACTTACCTTTCAATACTCTGTCCTCGATATTCTTGTATCACAACATTCTGGGGGTCGCTACTTAGTAGTACAGCCTGTATTTGGGTAAGAATGCACCTATAGAGCACAGCTTGAATGTTTGGTCATGGCTGCGGGCCGTGCCCCCCTAAAAATATACTTCTGGCTACAGGCCTGAAGGCATGGACGACTGCCTGGATTTGAACTTGCTGCAGGCCATGTTTGTTTTAACATCAGGGGAATCAACGGCAAATACCCGCCCAGCAGACCATAAAACAGGTCCACTAACAACCAAAAAACGGCCCACGTACCTTTCAGAGCAGCGCGTCCAGCGCTGCCCCATTGCCCTACAGGCCAGGCCGTCCGACCCTGCCACTGAAGCACATGATTGTCCAAAGGCAAGAAACTAAAGCTAGTACTACACAGCTATGTAGGCAACCAATGAGCCAGTCATGGCGGAAGCCCCTTTCCTTTCCTCCTTGGCATCCTTTCTCACGGCTAACAGGACTGCAGGCCAGTAAATCAGATGCAGCAGAACTGAGTTACAGCTGGCTTGGTGATTGTTAGCACCAATCATTCCAGCCACTGGCAGAGTATGCGGAGGCATGATTAATAAAGAGTAAACAAAAGATGCAATGGCTGAACAGTGGGAGCCGAAGGAACAGAATACAGATCATTGGCAAATACAGATGGCTCCTCAAGGTTATAGAATTTCCCGGGACTCAGAAACAACTATCAATCACAGCGGAAGGCTGACTAGCATATAAAGCAGATCGCCAGCAGATCGCTCGGCTCCTCTGTAAAACGGCGTGGGTTGTTGTTGCATCTGAAGTGCTGAGGTGTTTCTTACATGACTTTGTGTCCTGACACAGGTCTGCATGGATGCTGCTGGGCGTAGTTACAGCAAATTGCTGGATGTTCCTCTTGAAAGCACACAAGTGAAGTGTAACTTCTGGGGAGACTTTTCAGTTAAGATAGTGCTGGGTTAAGCCTATTTTCGCAGTTATTGCTCTTCTGTCCTCCTCATCTCCCGAGGGGCGGTCCCTCATATTTGTCATAAGCTAATTTTGAAGTAAATGAGTTGGCAACCGCGAGGTTCATACATTATGCATAAAGAAGTATGCTACGTTATGAATTTACTGAAGGTAAAACAATATCGCATGGCGTGAGGCATCTCGCAAGCGCCAAGTGCTTTACGTTATTGTTTTATGAACGCAATACAGTAGTCAGTATTAGCATAATTTCATTAATTTCAAACAGTTCCATGGGGTGGGAAAATTATGCATTTTTAATAACACGGATGTGCTACTGCTGCAAATACAAAAGGAGAGACAAGTATAGGGAAACATTGAATTAAAGGGATTTAAAATAGCAAAGATGTGTGACTAGAATACTGCTTACAGACTTGGGGGCTTATTTACAAGACCATTGCCCCGCCAGTGCGTCACTTTTTTCGGCTTGTATTTACAAGGCCAGGTAAAGTCCCCCCGTGTGACTTTTTATGACCTTGCAAATATGGGCCCCCTTCATGCATTACTCTGCATGATGTGGGTGTTCCCACGCAACATCCATACAACTTTGCACATTTCCAGATTTCCAACATTCAGAAAACGTGAGAAAGCGTCAGAATCCTATGCCTCCCCTGGGGAGGCGTAGGAATGGCGCAACAAGGAGAAAAACTTGTATTTCTCCTAGTTTTTTTCCTCTTTCTATGAGGTTATTTTTTCAAGGCAAGGTATTTTATTTGTTTGCCTTTTAGGGCTCGAAATATTTATTTCTATCTGAAATATGTCTGTGCTGAACAAAGTATATAAAAATAGCAGCGGGTTAGAAGATGGGTATGAGTTTCAATTACCTGCAGATTGAGCCAGTGACTGGTAAGCACTGGCAAGCAAATCTCACCAGAGTGCAGCACTCTTATGAGTGACCAGGGGGTCTGTAGACCTTGAAGAACCAAAGAGTGCCATCTCTTCTCACCCGTTAGCAGTACAAAAAAACTAGCTGCGCTGTGGTAGAGTGCCAACAATACAACAGTAGCATTCATTGCATGGAGTGCATAGCCGTCAATAGAACAGACATGAGATATGCACAGTGATATGTTCGCCATCAACCAAAAAAGCACAGAAGCAAATCCCTAGTCTCTGATCAGAGAACTGCTCTAGCCTTATTGCCTCTTCTACATCCGATCTCAGTGCATTCTCCACGTACAGCTGTCCCCTTATTCAAAATCAGCATCAAATGCAATTAAGCCTCATTCTTACTCTGATCACAGTAGAAGGCTGGCTGAGCCTAACCCATATTCATCTTCACTCCCCACCTCTCCAGGGAGTAAGGCTTTGAATCAATGGACAATTATTATCACAACAGGCAAATGTATCGCAAAAGAGGCTAAGTAAAGTGCCTCTGGATTCCTAATCTAGGGCAATAACTCTTAACTGCATACATACATACCTATGTCCCTAGTGTAAAAAAACAAAGGACCCTGGAATATTTTTGAAAATATACTGAATGACCTCATACACCCCTCTGAGTGTCATGCTTCATCATCGGTCATCCCACGGTGAAATAATCCTCTAATGGCAGGCGGGCCCTTGACTGTATCGAGGGTACTTACAGGCAGATGAGGTTAAGGATCCAGCCAGGAGAGAAATATAAAAACCTTGTTCACCTAACCAAGGAATGTCCTCTAAAGTTTGGGTTATGGTGGCAGTTCATGATGGGTTAGTGAGCTCCATACTTTATTGTAGTGATAGGTTTTCTTTCCATTGTTATGGGGGAGTTCAACCTTCTTTAAAAAAGTATGCTTTTGAATTGATATTTGCTATTCATTCAATTTAAAATCTGCATAATAACATACATTATATCGGCGTCTGAAATACATTTTAATGATTTCATCTCTGATGCCAGCAGCCTTTGGATCCACACGGCGAATGCCATGCCAAACCTACGTCTTTTCTTCCTCATCGCTGGAGTCTACATTGGCCTCCTTCCGCCATTCCCCTCACCTTGCATGTGCATTTGTTGTGTTTGCCATTGTTTTGAAGCACACAACATATCAGTGTGATGTGACAAATTTTCAGGTGCATCTGCCAGTGCTCCACCACTGAGGTGTAAGCATCAGAAACAGCCCTTCAAAAGATCCAATTCTGCTCAATGATGTTATTTATTTATTTTGAAAGTTTTATAAAGCGCGAACATGACCACCGAGGGTATCAGAGCGCTTTACAGATTATGCATCAAAAGGGTATAATACAGATTATGCATCACCAGGGTATAAGCATACAAAAACGAATAAACAAAGCGACAAAATCAAAGTTTAAAATTGTCCAACAATCTTGTGAGGGAAAAGTAAAAACACCAACAGGGAAAATCAAAGTCTAAAATTGTCCGACCTAACCGTGAATCAGGTGGCTGGGCCAGAGTCAACGGGTATGGACCCAGAATCCGATGAAGGTGCCAGGCTAAGGCAGAAATTTCTTCATCAGGAGCCATCTGACCTCTTTTTTGAAGAAGACAGTAGAAGGGTTCACCCTGACTTCGGGGGGAAGGGAGTTCCAGATCCTCGGAGCCATCCCTGAGAAGGCTTGGTTATAGGCCTTTTTTTTCTTGAATTTTTGAGGTTTAAGCAAAAGGGTGCTGGCGCTTCTGGAGGCTCTAGAACCACAAGAGAGCTCCAGTTTCTGCGCTAGGTACAGCGGGGTCTTGAAGTGGATGGCTTTGTGAGCCATGCATGCAATTTTTAACTGTATCCGAGCTTCATATGGAAGCCAATTCAGTTCCCGGAAGCCCGGAGAGATGTGGTGGTATTTTTTTGTGCCAGTTAAGAGCCTAGCAGCGGAACTGAGGGTAGCCCTAAGAGGAGCCGTCCTCACTCTAGGCAGGCCGCAAAGTGTTGCACTACCATAGTCCAGCTTTGAGATCACTAATGCTTGTACTGCAACCTTGAGGTCATGAGCAGGGAGGAAGGGTTTGAGTTTCCTAAGTAAGCTGAGTTGGAAGTTAGCTCCTTTGGTGAGGGAACTGATCAGTGCTTAATTTGTGCCGGTGCTTTCCGGTGCTTAGCACCGGCACTTAATTATCAGGGCCGGGTCTACACGCAATGCAGCACTTCATTGATTTTGATAGCGCCTCTGCACAGAGTGTTACTGTTACGGTTGCTTTTGTCATTGACTCATTTAACTTGAAGTAACGTAACACTGACTGACTACACAAACTGCCAGGAAGGGTCTGACACACTCCGACTTGTAAAACCAGCCCTGCTATCGTCATCATCATGACTCGGGAAAACTTAAAGTCAGTGTGCTGCTGAGCTCCTTGAGTTGAACGGACCGAATGTGAAAGTGAAACAGAATGGACTCCGGATCGTTGCGCACTGCTGGGGGCATGTGGGGGGTGGGCCGGGGGGGGTACTGTGAAGTAGTGCCAGGAAGAGGGTACTACTGACTGACTCACTGTACATCACTGGCAGAGGCTGCCCTACCTACTGCCTAGGACGGTGCTAGAGCAGTGTTCTTCTGGCGTGCCGCGCCGCCGCGGTGAAATTTAGAAAACGTCCGGGAAGGCGCCACGTGGGAAGCATCACGCCCGTACAAATAACACAGCAACTGGGTAGTACAAGCAGGGTGAAAATATTTGATTCGTGTGTCACAGCAGTTATATTATTTATTGGTGTAATTGCGTTGGTTGAATTTGTTTCCAATGCTAAAAACTGGGATACCTCCTACGCACACACTCACAAGATAAATCACTTACATCCGAGGCCGAGTCAGTGAATGAGTCAGTGTCAGTCCCCACGCACGGCCAGTCGGCCACGGCCACAGAGTTGTGGTACTCCGCCGCGGCGTCCAGTGCAGTGAGTGACAGTCTGACTCTCTCCAGACTCCTCCTCTCCCAGTCCCAGCGTGTTGCGGCCCGGGCAAGGGCAGTGGCCCGGCGGCAGCTTTGAGCCTGGCCTCATCATGGCCTGCACTGGCTGGGCTGGGGGCGGCTGAGCCAAAAGGAGAAAATGGAGATTCATGAATCTCAATCTTCTTCTCAATCCCAATCATGAATGAGTGACTCAAATTCGGCAGCCAGTGTCTGTCTCTCGACTGGCGGGCGCCGGGCGGGCATGGAGGCCACGGCCCCCTGCCCAGTTTACTAGCAGTGCCAGTGTTCCCTCCCGGCGGGCGGAATTGGGCTGGATTTTAGTTGTGCGGGGGTGGAGCTGTGCGGCAGGAGGCAACGTGCGCAGATTTCAGATTGCGCATTTGCCACGCCCCAGCATACCCGCACGGCCGCCCGCACCCCACCACCACCGAGTCATCGTGGTGGTTCAATCAACAGGCCACGGCCTTTCAACTCGGTCCCTGAGTGTGTGCCAGCCATCGCGACCTGACGACGACGTCACGTTGGTGGACTGGCAGTGGCAGCAGAGCAGTAACTGGTACCACAGTACTGAGTACCGCCCCGGCGTCCAAGCACCCAGGTGAGGCAGGCAACTGCAAGATGGCACCTGACTGGCACTAGGCCCCGCCGTGGCGCCCAATCAGTTAATAAAGCTGGCTACAGCACAGCAGCAGGCAGCCTAAGGCAGTGGCAGTGCTTTGCACTGACTGACTGCAGTAGGTGTGTGTGTCTCGGGCCGGCCCGAAGAACTTTGTCTTGACTTTAACAGTTAACTGTAGCGGGCGGCGTAGTAGTAGTAGCCGCCATGCGCCTGCCGCCAGCCCCACCCCACCCCATAATGATCATCATTCAATCATGATGCCAAGAGCAAGGAGAATGGAGATTCACGCTGAATTAATCTCATGCTGGTTCCGATGGTTCTTCTCAATTTGTTATGGCGGTCGCAGCCTTTAGTTTAGTGTGTTGCCAGCCCGGTGGGTGGGTGGGACGGGGGGAGGGACACTGGTTTGGCCTGAGTTTTGGTTCTTTCTAGCCTAGGGTTGGGGCTGTGTGCGCAGTAGGCAGCGTGAGCCGAGCGTGCGCAGTTTCATTTTTTCAGATTGCGCATTTGCCACGCCCGCCCCCAGCATACCCTCAGGGGCCGGGCGGCCGGACCCCACCACACCGAGTCATCGACCGTTCGCAACAACTTCAACGCCAGTCGACTAGCCGAGCCAAGCCATAGTAATAGTAGTAGTACTGACTGCACCAGGTGAGGCAGGCAGGCTGGCAGTGGCAGGCGGCAGGCCTAATGCTGCCCTATGGTGAGCAGCAGCCTAACTGGCAGTGCAGTGAGTGAGAGTGTGTGCACTATCTGCACTGCAGTCAGTGTGTGTGTCCCGGCCCAGCACGAACGCAAAGTCGCAAACCACTAAGTTTACTTTAAGTTAACAACTGGCAGTAGTATTAAGCAGTATAAGAAGTGAACTTAGTTAAGTAACTTAACTAGTAGCGAGGTAGCCGCCATGCGCCCACGACACGCCCACCCACCATGACATGAATGATCATCATGATTCATGATGCCAATAATGTGCTGCCCCGGCCCATGCCAAGCCAAACCAAACCAACGCTGCTTTTTTTTTTTTTTTGGGAGCGTGACGGTCGTCAGCAGGGTCACCCCCACGTCACCGTGTGTGGTGGTAGTACTGTCTGTCTGTCAGTGTAGTGCAGCATGCTGCATGAATGATGAGATCATCAGTGCCGGCCGTACACAGGCACACAGGTTTTTTAAGTGTGCTAGCCTCAGTGTGGAAGTGGAACCCCAGCTTGCAATTTATGTGCCTGCCGAGACTGCTGATGCTTACTAATGATAGCTCGGGGTCTAAATCCAGGCTGCGAATATAGATCATCATCTGATGGTCAGTGAGGGTCATAGAGGTTCAGGTTCAGCCTAGGACAGGTCCATGAGAGGACTGCAAGACTCCCATGTTATCTACAGTAATCCAGACTGCAGTAATCTATAGCACTACGGCAGTAGCGGAGGCTATATAGACGCTATAGACAGCGCATGGTGATGGCATGGAATGGATCATGGCACCCATGTGGATTGCTATTAATTCTACGTAAGGGCAGGCTCAGCCAGGCAGATATTACTGTATGCATTGGCATGCCATCATGATTCACAACGCAGCACTGCCATTGATTGGGGCGGCAACTGCAAGAGAATCTCCACTCGGTGCTGTGTGCACCATGGTAGTGCTGATGATGAGAACCTGTGCCACTAAGATACAACCACATGTCTCTTTGGGACTTTTTAGATCATGCCCTGCTAAATGTGGGTGCATCTCCCTCCACATTATTAACGTGCTCCAGCCTCCCTGCTGAAGGAGGCACATGATCTCTCTTCATAATATTGAGATGCTCTGCTAAACAAGGCCCATATGTCTGTTCACATTATTAAAATGCACTGTGTTAATCTGTATGTATACTGGTCAATACTGAGTGTAGATATAGGTAGGTCCGTCTGGGTGAGAATTTCCATAGGAAGAGCATTTTTGTTTCTTTAGCAATTCTGGTGGTGCTTCCCGAATCTGCATGATGTTAATATACAATTAAAGTTATCACCAGGCAGTAAGTAAGTAGTTGCACACACAGCACACCTAATAATGAATGAGCCCAGCATAGTCTTAAAGGCTCTTTAAGCGTGCAGCGTGCCATTGTTTGTGCTTGCAAATTTGTAATGTGTAATCGTGCTGTGCCTTAATATGTATTAGAGAGATGATGATGTGCAAAAACAACTGACAGGAGTAGGTCAGCGTCAGCCTCGCAGTGTCCTCCATTAAATTAATTCGAACTTCAAAGCAATCTATAACGCGCGCCACCTGAGCATTTCATTAAACAGGCGGCCCAGTGGAGGAAGTGGGTGGAGCCAGAGAAAAGTAGGTGTGGTTTCCGACAAACATTTCAGCACCTGCACTTCATATTTTACAAATTAAGCACTGGAACTGATGTGCTTCTGCATGTTCAGGCTTTTGTCTAGAATGATACCCAGATATGATGCCGAGTCCACGAGGTGCGGTCTGCAGTTAAGAGCAGTCAGCTGATTCAGCCATTGTTCCATGACGAGGGATTGGTTGTGGGGTGAGATCAGTAGGAATTCCATTTTAAGAGCATTAAGCTTCAGGTGAATGTGTGTCAGCCAGCTTTGTGTTTCCAGCAGGACTGAGTTGAGGGACTGAATGTCTTCGGGGGAGGTGATCTTCAGGTATAGGTGGGTATCGTCCGCATACATATGATAGTGAATGCTGGATGATTTTAGAATTTCTGTCAGAGGCTCCATGAACAGGTTACAATGCTGAACCTTGTGGAACCCCCAAGGTGACTGGTGCAGGGTGGGACAGGGATTGATCCACCTTGAAACTTTGGGATCTGTTCTGAAGGAACGAAGAGAACCAGCTTAATACCGGCCCAGACAGCCCCATCCTGTGTTCCAGGAGGTCAATTAGGTGATCATTTTTGACAGTGTCAAATGCTGACGAAAGGTCCAGAAGGATCAGTATGCATGACTCATTGTGATCCAGCATTCTAAGCGCATCATCCACGATGTGCGTTAGCGCCGACTCAGTGCTATGACCTGGGCGGAAACCAGATTGGCATTGGTCCAGGAGTTGGAAATGGTCGATGTGATGACAAAGTTGGGCAAGCACACATTTCTCCAAGAGTTTTGCAAAGGTGGGGATGTTAGTGATTGGGCAAAAGTTAAGAAGGTCCGTGAGATCCGCATTTGGTTTCTTTAGGATCGGGGTAACCTGACCTGATTTAAGGCAATCCAGAATAGCACCTTGCATAAGAGAAGCATTGACGATCGTCGTCCAGAGTGTTAGTAAGGCGGATCTCACTTCCGGGAACAGGTTCGATGGCAGAGGGTCGTTGTAGTGATTGGAAGGTTTCAAGGTCAACAACATTTTGCGAATAGTGGGTTCATCCACGGTTTGGAACAGACTCCAAGATGCATTGTTTTTGGGGCGGAAGGGCTGTATAGGTTCAGTGATACTCGACTCTGAGGGGCATAGGGTGTTCAGCGGACCACTCGAGAGGTGATCAAGGGCCGAGCGTAGTTCAGACTCGATCTTGGTAGTCTTATCCCTGAAGAAAGCAGCAAATTCTTCACAGTTCGGCAGTGTCCCTTGACCCGGAGCCGAGAGGTTAGGATGATTATTGGATTGGGACTTGATGAGTTCGAACAGCTTTTTCGGATGGTTTTTTGCTTGATCTAGTTGAGTTCTAAAGAAGGTGGCCTTCGAGCATCTGATGCGTTTATTGTATATGCTTCGCAAGGATCTTAGGTGACAAAGATGCTCCAAGGAGGGATAAGATCACTTCCTTTCTGCAAGTCTTAAATTTCTTTTTTCGGCATTAAGACTATCATTGAACCATGGTTTGGAGAGTTTAGCCGACACTCTTTTAAGCTGAAAGCTGAAGTGGTGCAGTTGAGTCAAGAACATTAAGCATTGCATGGTTATAGTGGGCCGTCAGGTCATGGACATCCGACATGATCATAGGGGGGGCAAGATGTTATCACATCTATGTTATGGGTCCTCCTGTGTGCCTGGTTGCATGCTCATTCAGCAGCTGTTACAGAGTTTAGCAGTTTTATCAACAGCCATGTACCTAATGGATACCCCTTGCCACAGATAATTTTTTGACAGGTGCTTTTGGCAACCAATGCAGCTTTAGCACAAAGACAATAGAAATATATCAAAAATAATGATACGAAAACATATTAACATGATGAATTAAAAATGTATATACACCGATCTGGGTGATGTGTGGGGCCAGGAGGGCTGCTGTTCTTCCCAGCACTACAAGGTCGATATGAATTGGTGAAGACCAAGCACTTTAAATACCTGCAGCTGAAGCAGGCATTGAACAAATGTGGGCACTCATTCGGAGACGTTGGAAATGACTCGCCCCATGGATGTAGGGCGCTGGGAGCACCTTTACATCATCATGCTATGTGCCAGATATGCAAAACCCTCTTAAGCACCTGTAGGCAGCCCATGACACACCTTAGGGACCGGTAGGAACAGGAGTTAGGGATCCCAGATGATGCCGATTGATAGGATGCATGTAGATACCTTTTAAAGGCGGTCATTAGGGCGGGCTTTCACCTGTAAAACTCAAGAACTTCCACTGGGCATACTTATCAGAAATAGGCTGCATAAAATGGGTAAGATTGGAAGTGATAGATGCCTTTGGGGTTGTAACATGGTTGGCACTCTGCTGCATACTCTGTGGCTGTGCCCATGCATACGCGTTTTTAGGGACCAGCATGCAAAGCAGACTCAGAGAAATTACGGAGGCAGATATTAACCTCACTCCACAGGTGATGGCCCTGGGTACATGGGGGGAACAAATTATCCCAAAATACATGTTATTCTGTAACATAGACCTAATGGTGGTCAAAAGAGATATAGTCAAACTGTGGGGATGCGCAAGGCTCCAGACCATAACAGATTGGGCTTGCAATATGGTTTGGTCCATGCAGGCTGAAGAGGCAATATAAAAAGCCTGAGGATGCTGTCAAAGGTTCAGCAAAGGGTGGGCCCCCTGGAAGAAATCTGAGATATTTCATAGGAGAGAGCCAGGACCACGCTGATATCTGCATATATGTGGAAAAAGACAAAGAAAACCTAAGGGAGTGTGCAAGTGACCGCTTGGCTGTAACCCTAAACTGTGAATTTAATGGTTGTATATATCACTGGAAACACTATGGCCCTCATTACTATCCGACTTCCATCGCTGCGGGCAGGTGTCCATCCAACAATGAGTCGGCAGTCCCACGGTGGTCTGAATGTGCCTTTTTGTACTGCGGCTTGCGCTGCACCCAGGAAAAGGGCTGCAACACAAGCCACAATAAAAACAGGCATTTTTCAAACATACATGCACTGTGCTTGTGTATTTGAGTATGCAAAACTCAATAAAAAGAATTAAAAAAAAAAATGTATATACAAAATGAGCATATAAAAACAAAAAGCCATAATATACATACTCATGCGTAAAGGTTTCCCCATTCTGATAACATACAGGTGTGTATTTGGGTATTGCCAAATTATTTTTTCCTAGTGATAGAGCGCTCGGTGCTCTTAAAATTTGTAGGAGTGCATTATACTCGAGAATAATCTGTACTGACACATACCCTGTTGTTTTGTTGTAATCCATGTGATTAGAATGAAGCTTGTATTGTTATATAAAGATATTAGAATGAAATCTGTAATGTATACAAGAGTGATTAGGGCTTTGCACGTGTTTAGAGAAATCATGTAATCATGCATACATATCATGGATATTAAGTAATATAGAATGTATCCATTTCTGAATAAGTGGTTCCTAGAGATACTCGTGTAACGGGTGTGCATTAATGGATGTTCTTAGGTTAGCCAATCTTGTAGGCCTAACTTTAGTTTCTTTAAGTTTCGTTTCTCCTTGTCTGCTCTCAAGTTATAAGTTAATTATACTTTATGTGTGTTTAGAGAGTTTTTCTTTCTTGTTCCTACTGCAGGTGCAGGAATTCGACCTCGTTATTAAGATTTAAGAAGAGACATAGGGAGGAAAGGAATGTCTTTGAAGAGTCTGAACAGATAGAAGAGAGGACGCCTTTCGTGTTTGGTGAAACCTGGGACCCAAGATCGTTGGACGAAACCTGAATTAATTGGAGTTCTGTGGAAACTTACCTAAAGCAGGTGTTCGCAGAGCAGGTTACCATGTGACCTATTAGGGGTGTAACTTTGCCTTTTTGTATTAGGAACAGGGACAGATTCGGGGGACTTCTGCTTGGGACTGAGGAAAGCAAGCATCTTAGAACGAGCTCCGTAGCTTTACGCTACTTGACCCATTTAACGTGAGTGTGCTTCTTAGGATGTCTTCACGTGCTGACACCATTTGAGGGGAATCAACTGGGAAGTTAAGTAGGGATGTCACTCTAGAAGTAGCGTAGGGACAGATTATTCTTCTAATTCCGAAATATAAATAAAGAAGGATTTGGACGCAGTGTCTATACTCAGTTGTGTTCTTGATTTGGAATTCATTATTCTGTGCCTACTGTGCCGAATGAATTATATTCGTAGGCTTGGTTCTGTATTGGTGATCATGTATCTCTACACTCTTGCATTGAGATGTACTTATGCTCTGCTCTTTTTGGCTTTATAATAAATTTAGCAAACTTGAAACAAGAGTCTGTGCTCCTTTAGACACATGGGGAAGGGGAATGTATAATCCGCTAGAAATTCTTTTCTCTCCTCCACACATGCTCAGCAGGCAATAAAGACCATCGGCCAGAGGTTCCTGAGTAAATCTAGAAAGTGGAATCTGGCCCCAAAAATTGGTAGCAGAGGATGGTTGCCTCTAGAAGTGAGGGGAGAACCCAGAAAAATCTAGAACAGGATTAGACACTTAGAGTCCAAAATAGACCCCATGATCGAGAGCAAAGGACGGCTGGCATTGACGGAGGTCGGCAGAAATTGATGGTGCGGCGAAGACAGCGGTGGCATGAGAATGAATAGTGATGTGTGTGTTAGATTGTGTTGAATTGATTGTGTGATGTCTTGCGGGGTTGGGATGATAGTTGAGCAAACGTGATTTATCGGTTTACTGGTCCGAACACGTGCGGTACAGGAGGTTTTGGTATTGAGGCTCAAGAGTAGTCCAAGATCCCGGGATAGGTTCATGGTGTAAAAGGCGTCACTTGTTTGTAATTGTCCAATCATTGGATGTGGGTGTCGTGGAGTTCTATCGATGATTCACTTGGGATAGGGAGCTTTGTGTGAGTGGATTCAAAGAGTCATGTGTGGAAAACCTCATGCGCAAGGGGTAGACTACAGCAATTCCAGTGACTAACGCAGATCGTGGGTCATGGAGTGTCAATGTTCTTAAGAGAGTGTATACTATCGATCTTTTAGATGACAGACAATTACTTGGTTTTATGTAACTGTAAGTTACTGTGACTGCATGGCAGGCGGTTACTTGATTTAGTAACTTTAGGGTAAACAGTTACTTGGTTGTATGAATGAGAGAGAGAATGCACATGGTGTGATTGTGAAGGAGGGTGAGCCGCTGCAAAGAGGAAAAGGTGGCATCAGAGTGCGCCGCGCTGTGATAGGCCGGGCGGTGTAACGCCGCGCTGGGATTGGTGGGCTCTCTGCAGGGATTAAAAAAGGAAAATTGTGTTCTGCAACAATTGGATTCAAAATGAGATGTTATAAGGTATTACGAGATATATGTAGAGGAGATTCAGGTGTGGTAACTCGGGTAGGGGAAGAAGCCCCACCAGAGGATACCCCGGCACACTATATGGCAACAAACAAAGGACTTCATACTATAGTGTGGCACCAAAATTGGCATAATATTACAGAAAAAGAGGGAGAATTGGCTTTTCCACGTTCTGGGTCATTTCAATTTGATGTGTTGCATCAATTAAGGGGAGTGATGTCCTCATTAAAACCTTCAACTAGACCCACACAATTTGAGGCATTAGATGCATGGATGCGAGCAGCACAGGCTAAACAAAGAGAAAATTCCCAGGGAAGGAAGAGAAAGGCAATGAAATCATATCAATATGCAAGATGGGACGCTCAGCTGAAGAGATGGAGGGTGGACACCATCAACGGAGAAAGACTGTACCCATTGTTGGTACAAGGAGCTGGTACATGAAATGAGAATACAGAGGATGGCAGTGACACAGATGATAGTCTGTTAGAGAGACTATTAGCAGACTGAGGTGGGGAGACGAGAACCGGCGGAGGAAGGAATCCCAGAAGGAGCGGGATCGGATCCGGTAGGTCCTAATGCAAGAGTAGTGGGAAAGATCTCGGCGGGACCAGAAGGGGCAGGAAGGCCAGTAGTTGGAAATACTGAGATGAGAGGAGTTGACAGTGCCATACGGTTACCAGAAGCCCTTACGGTACCGGTTACCATTGGACCTGTGGTCTCGGTATATAATCTGAACGTAGGGGAAAGCGGGGGTCAACAGGAATGAGAGAAGAAACTATATCTGGAGAAAGTATCACAATGGTAGGAACGGGTGTATCCTTGGTGCCTGTGGAAGCTAGTACTCCACTGCCTGCGACGGCAGACCCTTCAAGGGTGTGCATCAGGTCTGAAATGAGACGGTCGGGTACACTGGCAAAGTCAGAAATAAAAATGTGGGTCCCCCCAGTGAGGGGAACTATGGGAAGGACACCAGAGGTGGGAACGAGGCAAGAGGTACTTGGAACGCAACCTGGTTTCCAGAGTGTAGGGTTGGAAAGTCAGTGGAAGAGTCAGAGTTGTGAGAGGGAAGCCCAGCCCACCACTCAAGCTGAGGGGACGGGGAATCGCTGGAGAAGTCAGAGTTGTGAGAGGGAAGGACAATGTAATGTGGCAAATCAGGGAACACTTAAGGTTACAATGAAGGCAAGATTGCTAGATGTATTGAAATTGAAGGCAGAGGTAGATGAGGTAATTGATGGTAACTTGCAGTTGGAAAGGATAGATCTTTAGGATCAAGATGAACTGTTGTTTGTGGCGAAGGATGTTACTCGGAAGGCTAAGCGAGCTCACGAGACATTAGTCCAATCGGCACAGAAGTACGATGTGGATTTGACGAAACCTAAAATTTTACAGGGAAATCACAGGTTAAACTACACTGATCAGGAATTGGAAGAGGAGAGATTAGTAGGGTTGACAGCCCACATTCCAGAATTAGTCATAGGAATGCATGCATGGAAAGAGTTGGATAGATGGGAAGAGAGGTGGTCCAAGGAAAAGAGTGCCATGAAAAGGATAGGAGACACTCCACCTCCCGGAGGGGGAACGGAGAGAGTAGGAAATTACCCATTGCAAGAGGTGCCAAACGGAGGGTATGTGCCTGTGCCTTAGAGCAGGGGTGATTTGGCCTCTTTCACAAATGATTTCCCTCAGCTGAGGGAAAAGTCTGCCGAACGGTATAAGCAAGTTGACCGTTTTGTAAAAACTTCTAAGGTATTGTGGGTAGATTTGAACTCCTTGTTTGATATTGTGGTCCCAGGTGATCTGTGGATGGCGTGCAAAATTGAAATTGAATGGCCCACTGTAGAACCAGAAAGAGACCCTGTAACCCATGGCCCTTCGCCTGAGGTGTTGAAAAAATATGACCAGGTGATTACATGGCTCCATTCTAAAGTTGCCCCTTGAAGCATTGAGTGGCTTAAGATTGATCAAACTACCCAAGAGCCCAAGGAGTCGGTGCATGATTATAATGAGAGACTCCTACTAGCCTTCAAACAGCATAGTGGGCTGTATGCACTGGAACAGAAAGACATGGGACAGTTTGTTCCAAAATTTGTGTTGGGATTGAGGTCTGAGATTAGTTTAATGATCCAGCAACATTTGATCTGTTGGCAGAACAAGTCGGTGGATGAGATTCTGCATTATGCTAAGTACTGTAGTGATGAAAAAGAGTCTAAGAATAAGAAAATGAAGGATGAGTTGATGATGGTACAGTTAAGGAATGCAGAGAGACCAGATCTACCACAGGGAAATGAAGGTACAATGGGTCGGAGACAGGGGAGCGGTCGAGGAGTGAACCAAAATGTATCAGCTCCTCCAGGGAGAGGAAGAGGAATAGATCCTGGGACAGGAGTGGAGTGGGTTAATGAGAGGAGGAATACTGCCTGTCATTATTGCCACAGGATCGGGCATTGGAAGCATGATTGTCGTCTAAACCCAGCTAATCAGATACAATATGAGGAAAATGTGCAAGTGTCTGATGGTTTGAACATTGCGACTAGACCTAGGTCCATGTATGGGGGAGGTCTAGACCAGTCGGTACAGGTACCTCAACCTCTGAGAGTTCCCCAAGGCAATCGTGTGTACCAACTGATGCCTTTCATTGAAACATCAGACGATTTCATTCGGACCCATTGCAAAGACAGTGTCCGAGGGAGGAGGAAGATTGTACTCTTGGGGTAGCCTTAGAAGTAGACTAGAGTGGACCGTTTGTGGAGGCAGATGTCAACGGTCATCCCATTACATTCTTGATTGATACCGGAGCTGACCGCTCTACTGTAAGGTCAGCAGTGGTTCCCAACCTACCCCTCTCAGGACGATCGATCCAAGTTGTAGGAGTTACTAATCAGAAAATGACCATTCCACTGACAGATGAGTTACCTGTGAGAATAGGAACATTTCAGGATCAACACCAGTTTGTGGTGTGTGACTCAAGTCCAGTTTGTATACTAGGATGTGACCTTTTGTGCAAGCTAAATTGTACCATCTATTGTACTCCGAAGGGGGTAGAATTACAGACATCTGACGATGGTGCTGCCTTCAAATTGGCAAGTCAGAACTTGTGTGCAGAGGTGTTCATTGTCCTAACCACGGAAGAGTTACCATTTGATTTGAGGGATTCGGTCTCTCCTGTGGTGTGGGACTTTACTGGGGAAGAAATAGGTCAGATTCGAGAAGTCGAACCAGTTAAGGTACAGGTTAAGCAAAATGCTGAATTTCCAAGGACGCCGCAGTATAATTTGAATCTGGAGACTGTAGCCGGAATAAGATCTATAATTGAGTCCATGATTGCACAAGGCATTCTGAAGGAGATAAGAGGGAGCCCCTGTAATTCACCTATTATGGGGTTGCAGAAGCCCAGCGGCAAATATAGAATTGTCCAAGACCTCCGAAAGGTTAATGAGATTGTGATTCCATGTTGTCCTGTGGTAACGAATCCAACTGTAATTTTGTTCCAAATACCTTGTGAAGCAGAATGGTTTATGATCATTGACCTATGACAGGCATTCTTTTCGATACCCCTCCATGAGGAAAGCCAAGTTTTATTTGCTTTCCGACTGGAAAACCGTGTGTTAACGTGGAGTCGTATCCCACAAGGGTATACTGAAAGTCTGTCCATTTTCAATCAGATTTTGAAAAACAATCTTGAGAGTCTGTTGCTGACACAGAATTCAGTTCTCGTTCAATACATAGATGATCTTCTGGTTCCCTCGGAAACGTAGGATGCTTGTAGAATAGATACAGTGACTTTGCTGAATCATCTGGCAGAGAATGGGCACAATGTGTCCCCGAGCAAGCTTCAGTACTGTTTGCCTGAGGATCAGTATCTGGGTCATCGGATTGAGAAGGGAAAGAGAAAGGTGTCACCAGATTGCATTGAGGCGATCTTACAAATGGGTACTCCTAAGACGCAAAAAGAAGTCCGAATGTTCTTGGGAATGGTCGGCTACTGTCAACAGTGGATTCCCAATTTTTCACTCAAGGCAAAACCTCTGTTAAGGTTGACACTTAAGGATGTAAGTGATCCTGTACCATGGGATAACGACTGTTTGGTTGCCTTCCTGGAGCTAAGAGAGAGCCTGTGTCATGCTCCTGCTTTGGGAATGCCTGATTCCAATAAAGTGTTTTCGCTCTTTTGCCACGATAGGGAGGGTTGCGCACTAGTGATACTTACTCAGACCCATGGGAGTGCCCGTAAACCAGTGGCTTATATTTCAGCTACCCTAGACCCGGTAGCTTCCGCGTTGCCCGGATGTCTCAGATCCGTTGCTGCAACAGGTGTCAGCATTGAAAGATGTGAAAGCATTGTAATGGGTCACCCTCTTACTGTCTATGTGCCACACTCAGTAGAGCTCCTGATGACGAGAACCAAAATGCAGCATTTGACAAATAACAGGCTCACTAAGTATGAGCAAGTTATACTGGCATCTGAAAATGTTTCCTTGAAAAGATGTTCTATGTTGAATCTGCTACACTGATGCCATTTCCACACATTGAAGGGGAAGATTGTGAGGAACACGACTTTCTGGATGTGACTGAACTTTATACCAAACCAAGACCTGGCATTGTCGATGAACCTTTACCCGAATCAGATCTGATCCTTTTTGTTGATGGTTCATGCTTAAGAGAGAATGAGGGTCATTTGAGAGCAGCTTTTGCTGTTTGTACTATTTCTGGAGTTGTGGAAGCTGCTTGTTTACAAGGATTATACTCCGCAAAAGTGGCAGAAGTCATTGCCCTGATAGGTGCATGTCTCATTTCCGATCAAGTCAGAGTGACTATCTTCACCGATAGTCAGTATGGAATTGGAGTTGTTCATGATTTCGGGCAATTGTGGTCACAGAGGGGGTTCTTAACATCATCAGGTTCTCCTATCAGGAACGGAGAATATGTGCGACAACTGTTAGAGGTTTTGCAGAAGCCCAAGGAAGTGGCGGTAGTAAAATGTACAGCACATGGAAGGGGGGAGAACTTTATAACAAAAGGAAACCGCTATGCTGATGAAGTGGATCGTTTTTGCGCCATACATGCTTGTGTTTTCAATGGAGACTATATAGGAGAGAGCATAGAAAAGACTGAGCTCAGCATGATGTTAGCCATAGCTGACACTTGGGATGAGGTTAAACGTCTCCAAGAAGAAGTTTCAGAGGAGGAGGAAGCAGCATGGATTAGAGCAAGTTGTGAGAGAAGAGGTGATGGCATTTGGGTCTCAGCGGATGAAAGGGCAGTGTTACCAAACTGTTTGTTGAGTCCTATGGCGAGACATATTCATGGATCAGTTCACCTTGGGAGAGATGCTATGGTGAGGGTGTTCCGACAGACATGGTTCAAGCCAAGGTTTCGTGTGTACGCTGAGGCAGTGTGTCATAGGTGTGTTACGTGTCAACAAATGAATGCAGGAAAGAAAACTGTGGTTGCTTTGAGTCACATTGGGAGATCAGGAGGTCCTTTTAACAGAATACAGCTGGACTTCATCGAGATGCCCAGGTGCAATGGGCTGAGGTATGTTTTGGTGGTGGTGTATGTCTTTTCACGTTGGGTCGAGGCGTATCCAACCAGGCGGTGTGACAGTCTTACAGTGGCAAAGCTATTGCTTGGAGAGGTTATTCCACGGTTCGGATTCCCAACCTCATTGGAATCAGACAGAGGAACTCACTTTCATAGCGAGATTATGAAGTTGTTGTGTGCCACTTTACAAGTTGATCAGAGACTGCACTGTAGCTACAGGCAGGAGGCATCTGGCCTGGTGGAGCAAATTAACGGGACTATCAAGATGAGAGTGGCAAAGGTTTGCTCCTAGATGTCTTTGAATTGGCCGGATGCACTGCCCTTGGTGCTGATGAGCTTGCGTAGCACTCCCGATAGGAGAACAGGACTTTCGCCCCACGAAATACTAATGGGGAGGGCGATGCGTTTGCCTGCAGTGCCAGCTACAGCATTGATAACCATCACCGAGGATTTGGTTCTCGATTATTGCAAGGGACTGGCTGATGTAGTTAATTCTGTGTCTCACCAGGAAGAAGCTGTGACCGCACCCACATCGAAGGATCTCTTGCATGACCTAAGCCCGGGTGATTTGGTGCTGGTCTGAAAACACATGAGGAAGAACTGCCTTGATGCACGGTGGCGAGGTCCGTATCAAGTGATTCTGGTCACAAGCACTGCCTTGAAGTGCGGAGGCTTACCGAACTGGATCCACGCCTCCCACACCCGTAAAGTTCCAGAACCCTTGGAAGAAACAGCTCCTCTCGCTCGAGGACATCCAGCTGCAATCGCAAGGTCAGAAGAGAGGACAAGCCAAGCTGTGAGGGTTGATGTCGAAGCTGAAGGCTCACTAAGTCAAGCTGAGGGGGGTCGAGTTGTACAGGACCCAGGTACAGACTCTGAGAGAGACGGAAATGTTGGGGTTGATATAGAGTCGGACTCAGCTGAACAGACTGGTGTGGGGCAGGCCCGGGTGGTGAGAAGGAGAGCAAAAGCTGGAAGTGAGACATGGCCAGTGAGAAAAGAAAGACTGAATTTGAGGCTTGCATCAGAAAGGGATCTTGCTCCAATCACTGAAACGTCTGAACCTGAGCAAAGTGACACAGATCCAAGTCAAGAACGCTTGAGGAGATCAAGGAGAGGGAAAGTGCCGTGCTGGAGGTACGCTGCTCCAGAGTGGACGTACCTGGTCACAGATGCAGGGACCAGGGAGGTCCAGGAGGCTGAGGTCAGGAAGAGTGAGACCTGGGGAAACAGCACTGATCATTGACATTGAACTGTTGGTCCCTGGAGTCGAGGCCCTCGGGGTCTTGGCACTGACCATACCAGACCCTCCGAGGCTGAGCGAGTTGCGAATTCTGTTCGTAAACCAACTCTCATTTCCAGCGTTTGGCAGTAAACCTTCAGCTCAAGAATTGGCAGCTTTTCGTATGGAGATCTTACAGCTCGTTATTGATGCACTCAGCACCGATCTGATTCATGATGAAAACTGAACTGTATACAGTAAAAATTATATATGAACTTTGCTCTGAAAGAAGATAACTTAGGTCTGAGTGGAAGAAGAATAAATTTAGGGATTTTCCAGTAGAAGAAGAAAGAGGGTTAGGGATAGCTGTTGGTGAACTGTAAATAATTATTGACAAACTGAGAACGGAAGATTTCCAGGATCCCAAATATATTGAGTAAGAACTTTGTGCACAGAATCATTACATGAGAAGAAAAGACTTTTGCTGATCCAGTTGCTACACATTGTCAGAGATCTGATTCAACATGGAGTCTGGAAATTCAAACCATAGCCAGAAATGCATGATAGGTACACTCATAGTAGGGGTGATTGTAGTCATCACCGTAGTAGTCATTACTTCCATAGTTGAGTCCAACACTACAATAGAGGAGGGAGTACGAGGGATACCCTCACCTTCCACTTCAGGCATAAGAGAGGGTGCGTCTGAGTCCGATAAGGCCATGATAGAAGAAACCAGTCGTTTATTACATGTAGATCTATCCAAGGGTGATTTCACGTTAAATGCGTACGCAAGGTTAATATATGAATACGTGGACACCATGGATGCGAAGGATTGCTATGTGTGCATGCAGTTGCCAGCGTCTGTGGAAGAGGGCATTAGATATCATCACTTACCCCTGACATATGGTATCACTTGTAGTGTGTTGCTTAGTATGTTTTATAGCAAGGCACATTTTTAATACTACTTCTCTAATTATGATGTAGTGCTCCCGGAAGTCCCAATTCTTAAATACTTGAACAAGTATGATTACTATAAAAAAGAAGAGAGAATGTTGAAATATTTTGTGCCCTCAGTAAATTTGGACACCGCATATGCACACAGACACAATTTGACGTGCATGTTATCTGACATAGAAAAGAAATTTGCAGATCAGATCGAGGACAGGCATTGGCAGACATTATTTAGGCCTGATCCTAAACATGAGGTAATCGAATGGACACAAGAGGAGTTAGATCATAAGGCAAAAGGAAGCTCTGGCCCAATAGCCCTAGATTTGCAACAAAAAGGGAAACTTTGCTTCAGACTGACACTGACATATTATGACAAAATATCTGTGGGGGAGAGTGAATGCAAGCATATTTTCCTGATTGAGGAATTGGTGAAGAAGGCGCTGTTGGATAAGTTGACCATAGTGCCCAATGTGTATTTTTTGTGCGGAAGGAATGCGTATGTTCGGTTGCCACCGCATTGGTATGGAACGTGTTACTTGGCTGTGGTATTTCCAAAAATATCGCATGTGGAAGATTTGTGGCCATTGGAAGGGAAACAACCACGGCACGGGTGCAGGAAAAATTGTTGGTGATGTGTTTGGGGCAATGATACTGAGTTTGGGGGTGGTTCTGAATGATGTAAAGATTAGAAGGATGTCAACTCTGGTGAATAAGCTGTCAGTGAACACAGCTCAAGCCTTGCTACTTGTCAATGGAGAGATGGTCTCTATCAGGGCCATGGTGCTCCAGAACCGCCTTGCATTAGACGTATTATTGGCAAAAGAGGGCGGAGCCTGTAAATTATTGAGGGTCTAACAGTGTTGTAATTATATTCCTAACAATAGTAAAGATCTGAGGAAATATATAAGTAACATCACTGAGATACAAAACGACATACATGATTTGGCTACCGAAGGGATTTGTGATAAAATTGGCCAAGGATTTGGAAAGGTTGGAAGTTGGTTTGGAAACCTGGGACAGGGAATTGTTGGTTACATCTTGAAGCCTATCATAATAGTCGGGGTCTGCATCATTGTTTTATTGGGTGCCTTTAGAGCTTATAAGTGGCATAAGGCAAGACAGGCTGAGAGTTATCTTAGGAGATGGGAAAGACAGATGGAAAGACTGCAGGACAATCACTATCAGAACCTTAAGAATCTGGAGAAGTTTAGGCAGGGAAAGCAGGCTTCAACTTCTGTTTAGGTCAGTCTTTTCTGCAAGGAGAATGTAGAAAGGAAAGAGTGTTGTGTTTGATGACACTAGTCATCAGAGGGGGGGGCTGATAGAGCGCTCGGCGTTCTTAAAATTTCTAGGGGTGCATTATACTCGAGAATAATCTGTACTCACATATATCCTGTTGTTTTGTTGTAATCCATGTGATTAGAATGAAGCTTGTATTGTTATATAAAGATATTTGAATGAAATCTGTAATGTTGTATACAAGAATGATTAGGACTTTGCACGTGTTTAGAGAATTCATGTAATCATGCATACATATCATAGATATTATGTAATATACAATGTATCCACTTCTGAATAAGCATTTCGCATAGATACTCGTGTAACGGTGTGCATTAATGGATGTTCTTGGGTTAGCCAATCTTGTAGGCCTAACTTTCGTTTCTTTAAGCTTCGTTTCTCCTTGTCTGCTCTCAAGTTATAAGTTCATTAGAATTTATGTGTGTGTAGAGAGTTTTTCTTTCTCGTCCCTACTGCAGGTGCAGGAATTCGACCTCGTTATTAAGATTTAAGAAGAGACATAGGGAGGAAAGGGATGTCTTTGAAGAGTCTGAACAGATAGAAGGGAGGACGCCTTTCGTGTTTGGTGAAACCTGGGAACCAAGGTCGTTGGACAAAACTTGACTTAATTGGAGTTCTGTGGAAAATGACCTAAAGGAGGTGTTCGCGGAGCAGGTTACCATGTGACCTGTTAGGGGTGTAACTTTCTCTTTTTGTATTAGGAACAGGGACATATTCGGGGGACTTCTGCTTGGGACTGAGGAAAGGGAGCATCTTAGAACGAGCTCCATAGCTTTACGCTACTTGACCCTTTTAACCTGAGTGTGCTTCTTAGGAAGTCTTCACGTGCTGACACCTTTTGAGGGGAATCAACTGGGAAGTTAAGTAGGGATGTCACTCTAGAAGTAGAGTAGGGACAGAATATTCTTCTAATTCCGAAATACAAATGAAGAAGGATTTGGACACAGCGTCTATACTCAGTTGTGTTCTTGTTTTGGAATTCATTATTCTGTGCCTACTGTGCCGAATGAATTATATTCGTAGGCTCGGTTCTGTATTGGTGTTCATGTATCTCTATACTCTTGTATTGAGGTGTACTTATTTTCTGCTCTTTTTGGCTTTATAATAAATTTAGCAGACTTGAATCAAGAGTCTGTGCTCCTTCAGATGCATGGGGAAGGGGAATGTATAATCCGCTAGAAATTCTTTTCTCCCCTCCACATTTACTCAGCAGGCAATAAAGACCATCGGCCAGAGGTTCCTGAGTAAATCTAGAAAGTGGAAGTCGGTCCCATCACTGGGCATTACCTTTCAGGTGATTTTCTCTCAGTTCCCAACTTTTCACAAGGAATCTCCCCATTTTCCTGTTTCCTCCTTTTGAGATGTCACTCAACAGGAAGAAGACTTGATCCTCATTGTTATCTAGTTGTTCCTTATTCAATAAACTTTTAAGAGTATTGCAGTTCAGGAAGAAGTGGCTCAGATCTTGTATTACCCCACATGAACAGGTGCCAGAGCTCACTTGATTAATATCTTTAGGATTAGATTTAGAAATAGTGTCTCACTTCGTGCTAATGCAAAAAGTCTCCTTTCACTATAATTTGTCAGGTACGTTAAGTAAGGTTGGACAGCTTGGACGGAATCCAAAAGGCCAGCTTGGCCTATTGGCCAAGAGGTCTAAGGTCCTTTAAGTTTCTTTTATGGTTCTAGTTTCTTATGTTTGTTGTTGATTATTTTGCACATCTGCTTTGTTGATATTATTCTTATGGCCGGATTGCTGGAGTGGAAATTGCTGGTTAAGATTCATGGCTGTGGTTACACAGTCATGCATTATGTTATAGGTAACATAGCTGATGAGGCTTTCAGCGTGGCCGATATCTGCAATTACTGACAAGCATGTAATCATTTTTAGTTGATAACTCTATGCTACATGCTGTTTTTTCCATGATGAGACATTATTGTGCAAGATGACTTGCTGCGCTGACCTGCTCCACAAAGGCCCTTTGTATCCATCTTCTGTGGAGACTGTGTCTCACCATTGTTGAAGGTATCCTGTTTCTAGGGGCACATCCGTGTGCAACGGCCATGCCTGTATCACACACCATCTGTTTAATAATGATGTGTTGCATTTTCATATTGCTGCAAATCTGCTCTGTGCCCCTTGGTGATGTAAGTGCCACATGGGTAAATTCGAACACCCTAATTCATTTTAGAAATCCCCAATTTCATAGAACCTTGCCTTAGCATGGTCCACTGCTTGAGGTTTGTGGGAAAGATGGCATTCTCTTACCCCAACCTCTTCAGGGCTGTGAAGGCAATAAGTAATGCAGGCTAAACCATGGTATGCAGGCTACCCTCTGGTGGCAGGAGTTTCCAGGTGGCAAGAAATAAGACCACAGCCAGTAGCTTTCTGGGAGTGAGGTGGCAGTTCAAACACCCCTTGTTTATTGCACATGCATCTCCTTGATCGCAGAGGCAGCATGGATCCTGAAGCAAGCACTGCAGTAAAACAAAAATGACTGTAACAAAGAGGTGAGTTGCGTGTTCATCCCTGAAAAAAAAGAACATGTGATCTCTTAAGTCCTCCATGAATGACCATTAACTCTTTGATTCCCTTCAGGACTGAAGAACAGTCTTGGAATTTCTTAGGAATATAGCTCCCTACCTAATGCTGAGCGTCACAAGCTTTAAAGAAGAAAATATGTTCTTTCTGGTTTTTTCCAGTCCTCTAAAAGAAGGAATCCAAAGAGCACAAAGTCCTTTGATGTTCTCTCCACAATATTGCAGAAAGGCTCGATGAAAAAAACAAATCCATTTATGCTTACCTAGAGACCTGCTTGAGCATTCTTTGCTTCTCTGCTTTGCTTGCACTTTCTTTCGTGCTTTTGCTGTTGCAGTACTGACTGATTGAGTACAGATAGTCAGGTTTAATACACTTGGTTATGATACAAGATGTTTGCAACACAGGCCGTCATTAAGAATAGCCCAGATTTTCCCTACCCTCGGTGTTACCAATACCAGGGGTATAAGTAACCTGGGTTAGGGGGTAATTCAAGCCACATTAGGGGGGGTCTTAAGGGTCCCTTAGAGATGAAGAATCACTGGGGTAATCAGTAATTCCTGGTCTGATTCCGCTGGTAATTCCTAATCTTTCCCTAGATTTTCAAACAGATTTTGTTTGCCTTCAATAGCCGAAAATTCAGTGGAAAAAAAGACAGATTTGTGGACACACGTGGATCTCCTAATTCTGATGTTTACCGTAACAAATTGGAATTAAGAGATTAAGAGACCACTCGTAATGCGGGTCACAGTCCCTTCCAATCATTCAAGACAAAACTTTGAGAATATTATTGCATTCAGGTGCATTGTCTTACGCCACCCAGATTTTTTGCATAAACAGGATTATATGAGAAGGGAAAACATACAACTTTAACAAATGCACTCCGCAGTTTCTACGAGCTATTTTGTCAGGAGACTTATTAACGGACACGCCTTTTGCAACTGAGGGGGATATTTACTGAGATTTTATGCTATATTTGCGTCACTAAAGTGATGTAAATCGGCGCAATTTCTTTTTTTTCCAATTTACTTTCCAGCGCTAAACTTGAGCTTGAAGTAATGTGAAAGAAATGCTAAGCAGCGCACAGCGCTGCTTTGCATTACTTAGCGCCAAGGGGGCGTACCATGGGTGGAGCATGGGTGTTCCCATGCAACCACCCAAGGTTTCTGACGCTATGCCTTATTTACTAAATAAAGTAGACAGGGTTTAGCGTCAGAAAACTGCGTCCTTTTGCAGTAGGCGCAAGGAAGGAGAAATGCTTTCATTTCTCCAACCTTTTCCAAGTTGGACCGTGTGCTGCACTTTACAGCACACATACAAAGATGGAAGAGGGCTTAAGTCATGTTGCGGGGATTCTGCTCATACACAGAACTATGCACAAGAAAACAGGACCTCAGTAAATAGGGGTGTACCTCCTATCACCTTAGTACCCAAAATCCCAACCGACTAGCAATAGTGTCTCATTCGGTCTCCTACAAATATCAAGAAGCTACGAATGTTTAGACAACCCAGAACATGAGCACTCCCGACTCACCTCAGAGTCGCGGGAACCAGACACTCTTTCGCTCTCACGTACTTGTCCACAATAAAAATAATCAGAGTCACTAAATAAGTTCAAATTTTTTATTTTGACTATAGTGATCCATGATACAGTATGCGAACCACAACTAGCAGCAAAATGCATAAAGCAAGAATCATTAGCATTGTTACAATACCATAGAATATAAAAGGAGTCGTCATTTTATAAAGACTGTGAAAAAGGCTAAATAACTGACCTAATCACCCTCCCCAAGGCAGTAAGAAGTTATTTTATATAACAGAAGATCTCTAGGCGTTATTAGCAGACCCCTACCTGAAAGCCTAAACCCAATGGTTTACATCATAGGAACAGCAGCGTTCAGCTCACGGCTTTCTTCGAGTGTTTCAAAAGCATGCAACAACGTTATATCAAAGCACGATTCTTCCGCATTGCAGCTGTTGGTTACATGTTTTGTCTAGGTAATAGGGACTGACCAGAACTGAATAACAAGAGACATTGTTGACCGACCTTGCACATTATGTTCAGACAGAATTGAAGGGAAGGCTGAGAACGTGAAAAACAATCTGTTATCATGTACAGGGCAGAGGCAAAGTGTCGCGAAAACAAATGCTTAGCAGAGGCGTGCGCAAAAGCAACAGCATAGGGCAAGCAAAACTCATGCTAACTTAGCAATGTCGACAATGTGTCTTAGGGCCATATAACCCCATATATCAGTCAGTCTATGCATAGTGTTTTGTATTGGAAGGGTACCCTTCCAGTACAAAACCTATGCTAGAGTCACGGAGACACCGTTGCACCATGGCGCAAAGTTGTCTCTGTGGCACACGGCAGCTGATTTCAGTGCCAGCGCTAGGGAAAGGGGAGGAGAGTGCCATATTTCTATAAATATGGTGCTTTCCTCCTTTCTCCTTTTCACGGAGAGCAGCGCAGCATTTGTAGCTGCTGCACTGCACTGCGTGAATAGGAGAGAGGAGGAAAGCACCATAAAGCACCCCTGAATGTTTGACCACACCGCGCTTTCGGGTTGGCTTTGGAAAAACAATGAATATTGGAATCAATCTGAGAGATGAAAGCAACCTTCATCTAACATATATAACCCAGAAGCATTTTGCTTCAGTCTTCCAGCATCCCTTCAGCTAGCGTGCCTAGCAGCATAACTACATTAGACTGTAGTTCCCTGGAATAGACACTTAGCTCAAACCATCATTATCGCATATACTTTATACCACAAAGCCAACCAAAGATGACGTAGGCCTGGGGGACACTACTGAAACTCACATTGTTGACCTCTGAGACACTTAGCTCAAACCATCATTATTGTATATACTTTGCATGCCACAAAGCCAACCAAAGATGGTGTAGACCCAGGGACACCACTGATACTCGCATTGTTGACCTCTGATTCCTGACACACCTATAGCAGTCAGCAGGTTCTGGATACTCTAGGTTATAAGTTGTTATGATGCATGCTGCTGATATGTTTAGGAGGGTCAATGCATTTCTTGATGAGCCCAAGGTGTCTCCTGCTTTTAACATAGCATTCATTTGCAAAGCGCACATACACGGCATAGGGTATCTTGGCGCTGAATAACATATGTTTATTGTTACCCAACGGTACTCATTTTATCAACCTCAGAAGGATGTAAGGCTGAGTGGACATGCAGGGATTTGAACCTGTGACCATGAGATCAAACACAGTGGACGCATTAATCCACTAAGCCACCAGACCGGCTATCAATGGTTGCAAGGCATCAATGGTTGTTGTCGGTCAGCAGCTTCCTCCTGTTGTTAGTGCAGCATGACTAGCGGGACATGCATATTTATGGCACATTAATCCTTTCTTTTGGTTTGTGTTGGTTAGCTTCACTTTTGGTGACTTTTCACCTGCACAAAATGTTGATAAATCAGGACCTGGAGAGTCTTAGATAGTCTGTTTATACTGAAAGTGGTTTTCTAAAGATGCAAGCTTTCGAAAATCAAGAATTTTCATAGACTGACATGACACCCAGTATATTATGCAGAATAGCTTCCTGCTAGGAAACAGGCTGGCCAAAATGTAATTAAAAGCGTATGGGTCTGCCTGATTTTGAAAAACTTGTGGAAGAAGATGGTGTGCCGCCTTGAACATTTGACCAGCTGGAGATAGGTGTAACTCCCAAGGAATGCTTGCCAGGAGGGTTTCTCAGATGAATTAGGAGGAACAGCTCAGTGTGTCTCATCTATCTCATTAGGTTTGACAGTGCCCAAAAGATTAATTGTCATTCACTGAAAAATGAGGTTCAAGCCTGACTAGATATTATGATTAAGCCTGGGCGTAGTTCGCGAAGTAGCGCTACGCAAAGCTACGCAAAGTGCAGTTCGCACTACGCGAACTACGCGTAGCACTACGCGAACTGCGTAGTGCACTGTTCGCAATGATTGCACAGTGCCGGATGCTTGTCCGCACTGTGCAATCATTGAAAACGGCATCTTGCACAGTGCGAGCTGTCGCCTACTGCCGCTCGAGTAGATTTTTACTCGAGCGGCAGCTTTCAACGCAAACTGGTAGTTTCTCATCGCGAGCGGTCGCGAGCATACGCGACCACTCGCAATGAGAAACCTGACCTCCCTGCGTTGAGAATCTCGCCGGGATGTACATTTTGCTTGCTCGCGGTCGCCAACTTGACGTTGAGGACCGCGAGCAAGCAAAAAATGACCGCTGCACTCACGCTACGCCACGCGTGTTTGCACTGTGCTACGTGCACTTCAAGCATGCGAAGTAGCGCAAACCTCGCAAACTACGCGAGCGTAGCGTAGTGCTTTGCCCAGGGTTAATTATGATGCTGAAATTTAGTACACTCATGCAAAATGAGTATTAGCCATAAAATGAAATTGTGTGGCCTCCGCCATGCATTGGCTGCCTTTATGGGGCATGGCATTTCACTCTCCATGATGTTGTGAAGGTGATTGAAAAAAAGACAGAACATCGCCCCTATGCAGCCACACTGTGATTCAAAAATATCTTTACAGTAATATTGAGTTGTCAAAATTATTGTGAACATGAATATTGAAGGTAAGAATTTCATCTTTAATCTTATTTTTAATACTGTTGTGTAAAATATAACATTTACTAAAATATTGTAAATAATGTCGTTCTTTGCAATATTTGGGGTAAATTGTGTTAGTTTCTAAATTTACTTTATATAGTTATTTTAAAAAAAGGTTGATGCTAGATTTATTTATTTTTAAAATTGATTGTAATGTTTATTGTATTTATTTTAAATTGTATTCATTTTTTATTTGTTTAATAGTAGCGGGGTGTTGAATTTATAGGGGAGAGGGTGAGGAGATTTTTTAAGTATGTTTGTTTTAATAATTGTTTCATGTATTTTTAAAATGTTAATTATTTTTTTAATTAGTAATTTTATCTTTTATAAATAAGACATTTTACAAATGTATATGTTGTTTAAAATGGTATTTGTTGTTTTTGTATAATGTAAGTTCAAGATGTATTTTTAAAAGTTAGTTTTTGAAATGTTTTACATGTATTTCTAATTAATTGTATTGTATGTGTATATTATTTTATGTATATTTTTTACTCATGTTTAATACAATTCAAATATTTTATACATTTATTTATGTATTATTGCAATATTTGAGTTTCATTTTAAAGTAAAAATGATTTCAAATTTTCTTCTTAATGTGTATTTTTTTAAATCTATTTTTCCTTGTTTAGGGGCTCATTACGATGGCGGGCGGAAGCACAACCGCCGTGCTGGCGGATGCAAAAACCACCAGTTACCGCCGGCACGCAGCAGTCCACACGCCCGCCCAATTACGATGCGAAAAGTAGGCCAAACACCGCCGGCAAGCCAGCAACACCGTCCGCCATCAAAGTGCGCCCGTACACGTAGCGGCGCAGCACAACTGACACACACCGTCCGACGAAACACGTCCTGCCCGGCGCATAAATTACGATGCCGCAAACAAACGGCTCCCACGGCCAAGAGATACCGCACGACAAACCGAAGCGGTAACACGGACGCCGAGCACGGACAACGAAGAAGCGGCTCCCCGAGCATGAATCCAGCACTGCAGGCCCTCCCCATGCTCCTGCTGATGCACCACCAAGGACGCAACGCACCGCGGAGATGCAGGTAGGCACACACACAACAAGTGCACGCAAACAGCGCACACAGTGCAAGGGCGGAAAAAGCGGACAACCCCCACCAGCGCGTGTACACTACACATCCACCATTGCATCCACATATGACACACAGGCCAAATCGTAACATCGCGTAACACATGTGTACACACCACCTGGGACTAGGAACCAACCACCCCGTCACGGCCCCAAAGCGCCGATGACGCCGCCACACATGCGCACAACGCAGAGGCCAACCGCAGCGCCATGCATGCGTCGCACACAGACACAGGGACACAACCAAGCAGCACACACATCAGCCCCACCCCGAACGCACATGACACGTGACAGGCCTGCCACAGACATGTCCCCAACGCCCAATTCACGGACAACACCCAACGCCACACAACCGACGCACCCATGTCAGTGAAGACACGCAACAGCAGGACACACCCCAGTGTAACAAACATGGCGTAGCACACAGCGGCGGCAACACCAACTAGGAGAAGCAGGGCTCCTTCGGGAAGAGGAACGCCAGTACCACACTGAAACACCCATACCACCCTGCACATATGAACAAGACATATAAAACGGAACACCAAAGAGCCCGGGGACCGACAACAGGTGGCCCAAGAATAACATTCACACACAAGGCCCAACGCAGAGCGGAAAGCCATTGTCCAAGAATAGACCAACACAGGCATGCCGAGGAGACCGACCACAGGGCAGATAGCGCATATCACAGAAGCACACAACGGACGGGAAGAAAGAAGAAAACACTCCCCATGTCGGCCACATGCAAGTTAATTGGAAGGAGTCACACATCACTGACCTTGAACTGTCTGAGAAGCATGTGGGAAGAGGGCCCGTGTCCTCCAAACAAGCCAACAGAACACAAGTCCTGTCTCCCTACGACTACACAGAGCTCACAGCAACCTCGGAGCGTGCACATTGCAGACTGCACACACAGCCGGAGCACGCCACCACAACGCACCGCTGCGAAATGGCAACCGCAACACACCTACCCAACTACGCCGAACAGCTCAAGCTGTACAAAACCAACCTGTTTCATACATTGGGATGCGATCTCCTGTCCCTGCTGAACGTAAGTTACCGACTGACTTACCGCATCACATTGTTCAGCTGCGTCATGCCCGCCTTCTACTGTCGGAGGTGTCCCTACCAGCATCCCGTGGAGATATGCCTCTCCAACCCGGCATGTCTGAAGGCGGACCTGCTACCACTACTCCTCCCTCTGGACGCACACGACAGGGCCTGCTCTGCCTATGGGGGCATGGCGTATGTGGCCAACATCGCACCCGCACTGAAATGGGACCACTGTGCCTCCACACGACGGATCATCGAGAACAGCTACATCGAATGTCACCCAGCATGCCCCATCATGGTCCTCCAAGGGACAACTTACGAACAACACCTTGACAGCCACCATCCGCTACATTGGCTGGCAAACATGTACACCACCAATGACATGGAAGCCCTGCTGGACGGCATCGCATACCTGACAACCTGTAAATTTGTCGGACCACAACGCAGGTTCCCCGATTGACCTATGATGTCCAACCCCGCACCCATGCTTAGCTTCCGCACGGACTGGCCAGTCACCACCACAACAGCCATACCAAACGACCGGCAACTGTAACCACACCATCAACGACATCGCCATGACATCGGATATGACCGGGACATGCACACTGTTCCCCATCACATCCAGGAACACCGCATGCATCGTGGGAGGCAGTGGCATGGGCTCTGTGTATCGCACCCACATGGACGGAACTGCACGAACAACCAGGACACGACATGGATCCAGCGCCCATGGACACACACACCGCTCAGTGGACATGAATAGGTCGCCTGGAGTCTGTGGGTGCTGCACCCCTCCCACCCCCGCCCCGGGAATCCCAAACCAGGACCTTTGCATGGACGACAAGTGCATACAACAACAACACGACCCCAGTGACTGTGACATGTCCAGTAACAACCACAGTGCAACAACAAGTGGCACGCCGCTGCATGCACGCAAGCACATGCCCTGATGTCATCTCACATGCACGCGTGCATGAGGAACAACCGCAGCAAACCTGTCACATGGAACTGAGATGGACTGTGCCCATGATGCCAAGCGGTCTGGTAGGCTACATGTATACCGTCTGTGTCAAAGTCCGCAGCTCCGCAGCTACACGTAAATGTACATTAGCACAGCCTTGGCCAAGCAGATGTCACTCTGAAGCCCACATCCCACATGCAACAGCCAATCACATGTAACCCCACACCCTATCCCATTTGCAATCATGCTCAGTATATCCTCAACATGTATTCCGCTGCCAGTAGTGTCCACTATACTGCATCACAGAGGACAGAAGACTCAATATAATGTTTGAAACCAAAACTGTCTCCGCTGACTCATTTCACAAGTACGAATGAGAGAGGATGAGAGTATGTGAAGTACACGGCAGTCGTGACATGACCATGTAGTCCACTGGTATTGGATGTCAACGCAAATGAGTAGCACAACTGTGGAAGACACACATGTGTCGTGTGAAGTCGTATGGACGCAGTGCTCAGGTGGGTGGGTGTGACTGGTAGATGCGCACATGCCAAGTTGGAGCACGCCGTTGTCGGGAGGGGTCATGAACAGTACACCACCGCTTCCCTGGGCATTGTGAGAGGACACCTGTTGGGGGGAGTGAACACGTGTGTGCACAGCAGCCGGGCACACGTACAAAGCGGTACCAGGCGCACCTCAGCCCACCCTCTGTGGACAAGCTGGATCCTGTTGTGCGCCCGCCATGCCCCTTGACAAGGCACACACAGCCCCAGCTCGACCAGGTGTAACCCCAACATAGTCAATCCGCACAGGCGATACAGGGCACGGGATGGCAGTGGAGCATGGTGTGTGAGAGGTCTCCTCGCGCTCCTCCTGGTCATATCACGCAGGCAATAGAACCTCAACGTCTAGCATGGCACAAGTCAAATGGAAGTGTAGGGGGACGCACCACAGCACGAGCAGCACTGACGTCACGGGAGGTGGCTCGCACCATCCCATCCATTGCCCATTATACCAACCACGCCACATGCCATTGCGACTAAGTGCAAGCGCGTGCGCCACCACCCCCGAGCCCTCCCCAGAGAGGCCAAAGAGTGAATGTGTGGGCCATCAGTCACAGACGGACGCGGCATGGCCGCAAGGGCAGCCACAGCCACTGGGTGTCGCAGGTGGCGGATCCGGAAGGCGAAGACTGTGATGCATAGTCCATGCAGGCCGGGTCTCCATTTGGGGCACCACGCAGGTGGACGGCGTCCCGCAACACATCATACCCTGAGACAGCCCACTCGTGCAACTGGACCCACACATACACTCCTTGCCCTCTCTGGTGCGAGCTTGGGGCTGCCTGTGCAAGCGCTAGCCTCGCAGGTGAGCATGCATATTGGGGGAGCGAGGGGAGGACATGAGGGCTGGGGCGAAGATGACTGTATCACTGTCAGTTAGTACAAGGGATGACCCAGATGTGGAAAGGAAGAGACGTGTCCCGTGTGTACTGCAACTAGTCGCCAATCCAACTACCCCCATGTCCGGAATGTAAGCCCGCACCTAGGCCCGCCCATCCGCCACATCGAACATACCACCAGCACGACAACCTTCCCATTCGAAACACTGACTGGGGGTGGCGACCAGTGTACAATCATGTGTAGCCTACCCACGCGTACATGTGGGCCCTCCATGATCCATGTCACCTGCGGCAAAGTCATGACATGCGCAATGAGGGAAGTGAGGAGAGCTGTCCGCCCCACGCGCAGAAGGTGCATCAGCTCCACAGACCCAGCAGCGAGTCCAGCAGGGGTCACATGTGCAGGGGCAGCTGTGCCTGGTGTGAAGGCACATGCATATAGACAGCACATCGACCAATGTGTAGTCTGCCCACATCTACAGTCCATCATCATGCGGACATAGGAATTGAACACAGGGCAACACATCTTCAGTTGGTGCACCCACCGTGACCAACAATGCGCAATCATCGACGTACCCGCCCTGTGCATGGCCCCCCACCCAACGGAGGCACATCCAGTGCCACCATCCCACACACACAAGCCTTCCACGGAACATGCTGTGTCCAATGGTCAGTACAGAGTCAGCGCCCATCTGGTGGATCCTGAACAGGAGACACATGCACACACATGCCAGCTCCCACTATGTACGTCTGCCACCTGGCACGTGCAATGTAACCTCTCACCTGTGACGTGTGACTGCAAGCACACAGCCGTCTTGGCATGGGGCTGTCAATGTGGACACCTGTCAATGTTTCGGGAGGTGTGATCCGTACAGTGCTGTACATAGGGTGCAGTGCTGACACCTACTACTGTCTCATATCCCCTCGTGCCACAGGTCCCACTTGTTTTGGCCGCTCAGCCTGTGCCCACATCGTCGTCGTCGTGTGCCATACTCATCCAGCCGCGGAAGCAGTTCCATGCTCAGCAGACATTCATGTTGCCGTGGCGTTGCCGCTTGACGGATATGCAGTCAGTCCCCATCAGCACGCCCCGCAAGTCATTGGGGCCTAGATCCCCATGTGCATGCACATGGCAGTGGTTTGTATCACTAGCCATTGCCATTGTTGGGAGACCTGTGTAAGTGTATTGTGGCCGTGCCGTCCCAGCTTGACAGCTGGGCTGTGGCTCATGTGCTTGCTCAGTCATGTCAGTGATGTGTATGCGAAATTGCTATGTGTCGTGTTGCTTTGACATGTGTCCTCTGCCATTGTCCCTAGGCGGAGACCGAACATTGACCGCCCATACCAATTGCTGGCGGACATGGACGATACAGAGGTTATTAGGAAGTTTCGGCTGGACAGGCCAACCCTGCATCGACTGTGTGCCATGTTAGAACCCCATCTCCGTCCCCGCAGGGTGTATCCGACTGCTGTCACCCCCACGGCTAAGGTGATGGCCGCCATGCATTTCTTCGCCACTGGGTCATTCCAGCACACAGTGGGCATTGGAGGAGGGATGTCCCAGCCCATGTTCAGCAAGGTGCTGAGGGATGTACTGGCAGCCATGATGCTGTACCGAAACAGGTACATCCGCTTCCCCAGGGCTCGTGAATTGGCGGCAGTGAAGGGTGCATTCTATGCCCTTGGCAGAATCCCACACGTCGTTGGAGCCATTGACTGCACACATGTCGGCCTTGTTCCACCACAGGCCACTGAGCACCTGTACCGCAACAGGAAGCACACGCACTCCCTGAATGTGCAAGTGGTGTGCCTTGCGGACATGGTGATCACCCACGTGTGTGCAAAGTTCCCAGGCTCGGCCCATGACGCACACATAATGCGCAACAGCATCTTGCCACGACTGATGTCCAATATGCAACAGGATCGTGCCTGTATTGTCGGTGAGTATGTGGAGTGGTGTAGCGTGCTGGTTGTGCGATGCTGTCCCCTGTCCAGTTGGAATTGCAACGGTTCTCTGTGTCCCTCACACCCAGGTGACTCTGCGTACCCGAATGGGGCATGGCTGCTCAGTCCATTGAGGAATCCTCGCACCCCAGCAGACGATCGCTACAATGAGGCACATGGGAGGACCAGACGTGTGGTCGAGCGTACCTTTGGCCTCCTCAAGTCCAGGTTCAGGTGCCTGGACCCCACCGGGGGTGCGCTGGCGTACTCCCCACAGAAGGTGTGCCGGATAGTGGTGGCGTGCTGCATGCTGCACAATCTGGCCATTCGGAAGCAGATCCCCCTCATCGTGGATGACGGAGATCAACCAGGGCCCCAGCCCGCAGACCAGGACAGCTCGAGTGAGGAGGACAGCGGAGAGGAGGAAGCTGGTAATGTGCGGCAGCAGCTCATCGCCCGCTACTTCACTTGACGGTGAGTGTCCATGTACGACGGCTGATGTGGCTGTATCTGTGCAGGTGTGTGTGTGCTGTGTCAGGGTGGCCGCTTGTTCACTGCGTGCTGTGTGTCAACGCTCCATGGCCAGGGTAGTATGCCACTGTTGGTGGCTGTGGCATTGTGCCCTATTGCTCTGTGCGATGTGTGTACATTGCTTGTAGTTGTTGACATGTACTGTGTGATGGGTGTGTGACACACTCATTGAATGTGCTCCTGTTCTGTCTCCCACCCCTAGGTCCCTACAGGCCCTCCGGATTCAATTGCCATGCCACGCATCAGGTGCCTTTCCGCCCAAGGTGGCCGTTGTATTCCGTACAAATAAAACACAGGGCACAAACAGCAGTTAGTGTAAAAGGTGCATTTATTACAAACTGTGACATGTGATTGTGTGTAAGGTGATGACAAAAGTGGTGCGTGCAGTGACAATGAGCTGTCGGTCATGGCTGCGTGATGCTCAGGGTGTACCCACTGGTTCTATGTCCATAGTCCAACACACACATGCCATCCAGATGGCTGTGTGGGTAGGATCGTAGTCCAAGTCAATGCAGTGGCTGGTCAAGGAAGGCTGGCGGAAGGCTGGCTGGCTGCCTCACTTGCGCTTGGAGCGTGCGAAGTCCTCCCGGGAGATCTGTTTCCACTTCGGACGGCCCCTTCCACGTTTGCGAGGGGGTGCCTGCTTGCGACATGCTGGTGGTTGAGGTGTGCTCACTGGCTGTGGACGCAGGGGAACTGGACACTGCTGCTCCACCCTGCGCCCCGGCAGGTGGTGGCGGAGGGGGAGCTGCTGTCCCTGGCTGTGACCTCACCGCCACCACCAGCTGGCCCATGAGGTCCACGAGTTGGCCCATACGGGCGTCCATGGACCTCAGCACCCCCAGCACCTCACGCGTGTCTGAAGCAGACTGGACCCATTGTCCTTGGGCCTCTTCATAGGCCCCAAGGACTCTGGCCATTTGAGGCAGGGCATGGCTCCCAGGGGAGGCTGGCGTTTCCCTGACCCTGCTCCTCCTACCAGTCCTGCTGCCACCGGCCTGCCCACTAGCCACATTGCTCACCACGGTCCTCGCTGTGGCTCCCAGGGTGGATCCAGTTGGCCGGGCCACCACCTGCGCTGGGGCTGGTGCCAGCGAAGACGTGGTGGTGGTGGCGGCGGTGGTGGTCGGTGCGGCGATGGTGGCGGTTGTGGTAGTGGCCACAATGACCGTGGGTGTGGCCGCAACGACAGTGGCAGCAGGGGGCTGGGAATGTTCAGCAGCCCTGGATGATGGGTTGGTGGGTAGGAGGGGTCCTGGGGAGCGGCTGGGCCCTGCCACACCAGATGGGCCTGCTTGGTGGTCCGTGTCCGAAGAGGAGGACAGATCCTCCAGATCCGTGTGTCCTCGTGGGGGCTTGTAGGCTGGCTGTGCTGGCTGCTGGCTCCATCCCCAGCATCCAGCAGTTCGTCACCTGTGGAGAGAATGAGATTTGTTATTGTGTTGCACCTGGCGAAGTATGTATTTGTCGTCTGACATTAACAGTTCGTGCAATCTCGTACATGGGTTTCCCGGAGGCGTGTGTGTGGCTGTAGCATCTGTAGTTGTGTGTGCTTGGCAATGGGACTGTGTGCTGTGCACATGTGGTATGGGACGGATTGGCCATGCCGATGGGTGTGTTGCTGTGCCCCTACTTATTGTGACTCTGGTGTATGCGGGCTCCTGGCCCATCCTGGGTCTGGTTTGTACTTTGCTTTTGGTGTTCAGATGGGACGCTTAGGAACGCATATGGCAACATGGGGGCCATGCCCCAGATTCGCATTTGGGAGGGGATATGCTTTTGGGGTTCAAATGGAACGCTTAGGAACGCATATGGCAACATGGGGGCCATGCCCCAGATTCGCATTTGGGAGGGGATATGCTTTTGGGGTTCAAATGGAACGCTTAGGAACGCATATGGCAACATGGGGGCCATGCCCCAGATTCGCATTTGGGAGGGGATATGCTTTTGGGGTTCAAATGGAACGCTTAGGAACGCATATGGCAACATGGGGGCCATGCCCCAGATTCGCATTTGGGAGGGGATATGCTTTTGGGGTTCAAATGGAACGCTTAGGAACGCATATGGCAACATGGGGGCCATGCCCCAGATTCGCATTTGGGAGGGGATATGCTTTTGGGGTTCAAATGGAACGCTTAGGAACGCATATGGCAACATGGGGGCCATGCCCCAGATTCGCATTTGGGAGGGGATATGCTTTTGGGGTTCAAATGGAACGCTTAGGAACGCATATGGCAACATGGGGGCCATGCCCCAGATTCGCATTTGGGAGGGGATATGCTTTTGGGGTACATGCTGTGAGCCATGGGTGCCGAACGTGACATGTGTTGTGGCAGCATGACAGTGCATGGTTTGAGGTGTGTGCATGCTTGACATGGCCTGCATATTTGCTGTCTGTTGTGATTACTGGACATGGCATTGGACGCATCGTTATGAGTGAGTGATGGTTGTGTGCCAGCCAACGTATTGCAGTTGTCCCATCTCCTTGGTGTGCGTGCTGCCCTGTGCCATGTGCATCACTGCAGTGCTCGGGGGTGTGGCCCATGTTGTGTGTTGTTGCTCACAGTGTGTCGTGCGCTTCATTGACTTCTGGCACATGGTTGGTCATGGGCATGTATCTTAGCGTGACTGCTGTATGTGTGGCAGCTGTGCGGATGACATGCCTTTCATGAGACTGGGGCTGACGGATGGGATGGATGGTATGTTGTATGTGCATGGTGTGTCTGTGTGTTTGATGGGTTCAGTGGTGTTCGTGTGCATTTATGTTGTTCCGCTCTGTTGCGTCTAGTGTTGTTTGTCTTACATAGGCGTAGTTGTGGGGTGTGTGGTTGACAGGCAGTAGGGGCTACATGGACAGGACTTCAATGGTGTTTCGGTTGTGTGTGATGAGTTGCACAGTGGCTGCCGTGTGGTACTATATTCAGTGTGGCTTGTGCATGCAGACGTGGCTCCTTGGGTGTTGCTATGTCTGTGATGGGTCATGTGGGGTGTGAGTCTGTTGTTCATGTCCGTGTGCACATTGTTCACTTGTTCGTGACGGTGGGCGGTGCTGCGTGTTCGTCTGCTACGTGACATGTCCCATGTGTTGGTCGTGTTCCGGTCCTCATGCCTCCAGTAATCCAGCCCTGTCCAGTTTCCCACCTGCAAGTTGTTCGTGCGTGCACTGTACTGGATGCCACATGGCTCTAAGCGGGGGTGCTCCATGTTGCAGGTCTGTGGGGGTGGGGGTGTTGTGGGTCGTGGGGGTGGCTGGACACCCACTGACACCGATTGCTGTGGACCGTGATGTCTGCCTTTCGGCTGTCGTTGTGCACTGCGGTGGCTGACACGTGGCTGTGGGTGTGGGGGATGCTCCTCCTTGCTGTGCTGTGGGACTAGGGGCCTGGTGTGTGTTGTACTTGGGCTGTCCACCGTCCCACCCACTGCACTTTGTGTTCCTGCCACTTACCTGTTACTTGTCGGTTAGTGCAGCTGTGGCGGACACATGGGTGTGGTGGGTGCTCGTTGTGGCGCTTCTGGCATATTTGGGGACCTGTTGGTGGTTACGTGGCTGGCTGAGTGTACACATGTCCCCACGTATGTTACAGTTGTTCGGTTTGGGCTGTGTGTGGTGGTGTCTGTTGCATGTGTGTGTGATGTGTTGTGTATTGTGTGCTGGACATGGGGGTGTTTGTCCCTGGGAGCTGTGGCATGGTGGTAGTGCATGTGAGTACATAGCGGTGTGCTGGTATACATTAGTTTGTACTTACCAGCCTCCACTCCCTCTGCTAATCCGGCGAGGATCTCCGGATGTATTATGACTCGCACCTTCTCCTCCCACGCTTTGAAGGTCTTGAAGAGCGCGGGATTCCCTCCGCCAGTGACGGCAGCCAGCTCTCTTTTTTGCCCTCCTTCTTCTTGACCAGGCTCTTTACGTCATTCCAACGTTTGTTTATTTCTCCTCTGTTCCTGGGCAGGGTCCCGACTGCATTGACCTGGTCTACGATCCGGTTCCACATTCTGTTTCTGGTGGCTAGTGGTGTGTGCTGGACCATGTTCCCATAGATTTGTGGGTACACCTTGATGATCTCGTCGACCATGACCGTCAGCTCAATGGGCGTGAACTTGGGCATTCTTTGTGGTGCCATGGTGTTTGTGGTGCTGGTGCGGTGTGTGTTGTGTAATGTGCAGGGGGTTTGTGGTGCAGGTGTTTGGTGGTGGTGGTGGTGGTGGTGGTGGTTGTGATGTGTGCGTTTCTGTGGTGTGCTGCTGTCCTTGCTGTGTCACTGTGTCCTCTCCTCTCTGGTTTGCAATGTAGCAAGGGGTTGTGGTCTGTGGGAGTGCTGCTTTTGTACTTACCTATGTGGGTGTGTCCTCATGGTCTGTTGTTTTCAGGTGTGTTGTGTCTGGGGTTCTGGCCTTTGTATTTTTTGTTTGTCCGGGGGTGTTTTCGGGATGTGTACTGTGCTTGTGTATTTGTGCGTGCCTTGCTGTGTGGACTTGTTGGCCATGTTGTGTGCTATTGGTTTTGTGAGCGGATGGTTTCTGTGCAGGTACGTGGGCGCCATGGCTTCTGCCGTGTCGATTCTCATCGGCGTTGTTTGCGCTGGCGGGCGGTATATTTGTGGTTTTCCCGCGCTCATGGCGGTGCGATCGTAATTTCACGTGCGGTGTGTCGGCCGTGAGGGTGGGCGGTTTTGTGTTGTCGTGCGTGTTTCCGTCCGTGGCGGGCGGTTTGACTCCGACTCGGACGTTGGCGGGCGGTATTTTGTGTGATTTTTCCGCCGATGGCGGTTTTCGGTTTGTGTAATCGTAATGGCGTGGTCGGTGTTCAGACGGTGTGTGCGGGCGGATTTTTGCCGCTTCCATGCCTGGCGGATTTATTTACGCCGGGTATCGTAATGGGCCCCCTAGTTATTTATAAATGTGTATTTTTAAAATATTTAAGTAACTTTATTATGTAAGTTCATTTTTCAATTATATTAAATAAAAAATTTAAGAAGATTTTTATTAGCACAGTGTTGGAGATATAGGGTAATATTGAGGGGAGAGTTTTTAAGTATTGATTTTTATATTTACATTTTATTTAATGTTTTAGGGCCCTATTCACAAAGGCAAACTTAGACGTTTGGTCTAAACTTAGAACAAACTTCTATGTTTACGACTTTGGGAATTCACAAAGGGAATTTATGAGTACTATCTTTATGTCTGCACTGGGGACGGATCTCCACCCAAGTGCAGACATAAAGATAGTACTCGTAAATGCCCTTTATGAATTCCCAAAGTTGTAAAAATAGACGTTTGGTCTATTTCGACCAAACGTCTAAGTTTATCTTTGTGAATCAGCCCTTTGTTTGTGATTGTAAGTATTGCATTTGTAAATTTTTGTTTGAAAAATGTTAAATTTTGAAATTGAAGATTTAAATTTGGAAATTGTTCTTTTTTTGTTAAAGTATTTCATATAATTGTAACCAAATTAATAAATAACTATTAAAAATTAACAGATTATGAATCAATCAATCAGAGGTTTGTAAAGCACAGCTACTCACCCCTGAGGGTCTCAAGGTGCTGGGTAGGGAGGGGCTGCAGATCCATCTGGGCGCTGGATTCATTCGAAGAGCCAGGTCTTGAGGTCCTTCCTGAATTGAGACAGCGATGAAGATTGCCTGAGGCGGAAGGGCATGGTGTTCCAGGTCTTGGCAGCAAGGTAGGAGAAGGATCTTTCTCCGGTTCTGGTCCTGCAGATCTGTGGGACGGTGGCCAGTGACAGTTGTGTGGAGCGGAGGGGTCTGTTGAGTGCGAGGAATGAGAGGCGGGGGTTCAGGTATGCTGGTCCGGCGTTGTGGAGGGCCTTGTATGCAAGGGTGAGAAGCTTGAAGGTTATTCTTTTGTTGACTGGGGGCCAGTGGAGTTCACACTGTGTGTGATGTGGCTGTGGCGGGGGATGTTTAGGACCAGTCTGGCTGCAGTGTTTTGAACATTCTGGAGCTTCCAGAGGAGTTTCTGGGTGACGCCAGCTTATAGTGCTCTGCATTAGTGGAGTCTGCTGCTGATGAGGGCGTGGGTGACCGTTTTCCTGGATTCAGTGGGGATCCATCTGAAGGTCTTTCGGAGCATACGGAGCGTGTTGAAACATGACGCAGAGACACCGTTGATCTGGCGGTTTATAGTGAGTGAGGAGTCCAGTATGATGCCAAGGTTGCATGCGTGGTCCATGGTTGTGGGGGGTGATCCCAGTGCAGCAGGCCACCAGGAGTCATTCCAAGAGGAGGGGGTGGATCCCAGGATAAGGACTTCTGTCTTGTGGGAGTTGAGCTTGAGGCAGCTGTCTCTCATCCAGGGTGCGACAGCTTTCATCCCTACATGGAAGTTGTTCTTGGCGACTGTGGGTTCGTTGGTGAGGGAGAGGATCAGCTGGGTGTCGTCAACGTAGGAGACAATGTTGAGTCCATGGTTTCTGATGATGGTTGCGAGTGGGACCATGTAGACATTGAAGAGGGTGGGGCTCAGTGAGGAGCCCTGGGGCACTCCGCAGCTGATCTCTGTAGTTTCTGAGAGGTACGGTGGTAGTCTGACGCACTGTGTTTGGCCGGTGGGGAAGGAGCGGATCCAGTCCAGGCTTTGTCGCGGATGTCGGCGTTGTGGAGTGTTGTGCCTAGGGTGCAGTGGGAGACGGTGTCGAAGGCCGCAGAGAGGTCCAGGAGCATGAGGGCCACGGTTTTGCCCTGGTTGAGGAGGGAGCGGATGTTGTCGGTGGCGGTCAGGAGGGCAGTCTCAGTGCTGTTGTTGCTTCGGAACCCAGATTGAGAGATGTCCAGGACGTGGTTGGCTTCAATGAACCTGGTAAGCTGGGCGTTGAGGGCTTTTTCGATGACCTTGGCTGGGAAGGGGAGTAGAGAGATGCACCTAAAATTCTTGAGGTCTGTTGGGTCCGCGGAAGGCTTCTTCAGTACGGGGATTGATCTCGGCATGTTTTCAGCCATTGGGGAAGATTGCGGTTTCAATGCAGCAGTTGATGGTGCAGCGTAGCTCGGTGCGATGGCGGCTCTGTGGAAGATGGGGTGCGGGCAGGGATCTGATGGGGCTCCAGTGTGAATGCTCTTCATGGTCTTGAGGGTGTCATCTGTGGTGAGTGGGATCCAGTTGAGCAGGATCTGCTGGGGGTGGCAGCGTTGGTTGCGGTGGCAGCAGCGGCGGTGGGGTATCTTGGGCAACGAAGCTGTCGTAGATCTGCTTGATCTTGTGGTGGAAGAAGGTGCCGAGTTTGTTGCGGAGGTCTTGGGAGGGTGGGACGTCAGTGGTCTTGCAGTTGGGCTTGGAAAACTCTTTAATGATGGCGAAGAGTTATTTGCTGTTGTGTGTGCAAGCGTTGATTCTGTCTTGGAGGGCCGTTTTCTTTGTGGTTTTGATGAGGTGGTGGTGTGCAGTGGTGGCTGCTCTGAAGGGAGCATGGGCATCTGGGGTTTTGTTGTTCCTCCATCTCTTCTTGAGCCATCTACAGATGCTTCTGGACTCTTGGAGGGCAGCAGTGAACCTGCTTGCTTTCTTGACGTGTTGTTTTCCGGGTGTTTCTTGAGGGGAGCCAGGGTGTCCGAGCAGTTGGCGATCCAGTGATGGAGGTGGCGTGCTGCGGTGTTGGTGTCTGTGGAAGCCGGTGGCTGGGTTCTGCTGTGGAAGGTGGTGAGATGTTCTTCAGTGACTTTGTTCCAGCTTCTGCAGGGAAAGCGGTGGGCATGGTGGTGTACGGTGGGTTTGGTGAAGGAGAAATTAATGCAGTGGTGGTCGGTCCAGAGGAGTTTGTGGTGTGGCTAAAAATTATGCTGTTGCTGGTGGTGAAGACGGGGTCGAGCATGTGTCCTGCTGTGTGTGTAGGTGAGGCAACTAGCTGCTTGAGTCCTACGTTGGCGAGGTTCTCTAGGAGGGATGAGGTGTTTTGGTCGTTGGGGTTGTCCAGGTGGAAGTTGAGGTCACAGAGTAGGGTGTAATCGGTGGATGCGAGGACCTGGGGTGCGATAAAGTCAATGATATCGTCATTGAAAGTGGGGCGGTTGGCCTGTAGATGAGGGTACCACGGAGGGTGGTGTTCAGGTTGGTCTGGCTCAGGAAGTGGAGGTGCTCCATGATAGTTGTAAGGTCGTATGGGTGGGTGGTCAGGCGAAGGGTGTTTTTGTGGATGATGGCAATGCCTCCCCCAGGTCAGTTGGCACGGTCCTTGCGGATGATCTTGTAGCTGTCGGGGATGGAGGTGGTGATGTCCGGCACTGAGCTGGGGTTGGTCCAGGTTTCGGTAAGGAAGGGGACGTCATACGAGGCGGAGTTGAGGAGGTCCCAGATCTCTATGGCGTGTCTGTGCAGGGAACGAACATTGAGGAGGATGCAGTTGAGGCAGTTGGGTGTGGTGAGGGTCGTCGGGCAGGTGGAGGAGCTGTAGTGCGAAGGTGGGTGAAGGTGTGGTGGCAGAGGTGGCAGGTGAAGGGGCCATGGGTGTCGTTCACTCACGAGAACTGGCAGGTGTTCTTGTGTCTGAGTTGGAGTGCATAGAGGGTGCTGGAGAAGCTGTGGCGGGTTCGAGGACCAGGGTCCATGGCGCAAGGCGCGGTCCAGGCATGTATGGGCACAGATGGGCTTGCCTTTGGTGTGCCAGCATCGCACAGGCTGCACGTGTCCGCACAGCAGCGGCATTAAGTAGTGTGATGGGGAGGGCTGGACAGCTGCGGGGCGGGAAGCAGAAACGCTGCACTGGAAGGGGGTGGGCCACGGGGGTCTGCAGCAGCACAAAAAAGGGTGAAGTGAAAGTGGGAAAAGTGAAGAAGTGTAAAGAGAGAAATGTGGCAAAAAGAAAAGAACAGCAGAAAAAATGGTAGAAGGAAACGGAAAGGAGTCTGATAAAGAGGGAGAGAGATGCAGAACTACAGCAGAGCAGAGGCACTCTTCCACTGGACCACTGGGAATGAGGGGCAGGTAGGAGCCTGCAGGTGGAAGAGGGCCTCGAACTCACTACCCAGCAAGGGTCAGTGGGTCTGCAGGGCAGCAACTACTTGGTGGAGCTGTGCGGGAGGGGAGCAGGTCACTGACCTGACAGAAAATATGATTTTTTCTGTTTATTTAAAATGTATTAACATCTTGTGTGTATGTGTAGGTATTGTATGCATATATGGGCTTAATTTTATGGTTCAAATCTGTTTTATTGCATTTTAAAAATACAAGACAGAAAACAGTAAATGAGAGTTTGCTCCACTAATAAAGCAAATAAAAAATCAAAGAAACCAACAAACCTCCACCCCCTACCCACCACCCAGATTACTCAATCCAATGTCACTGTGTTAGCAACGCACTATTCGCCTTATGTGGGTCCACCATGTGCTTCTTCCCAAGTCCATGTCAATGTGTCAGGCACAGGTATATGGGGCATGTCAGCTCTGCAGAGAGAGCAATGTGAGGATGCCAAAGCTGTCAATAGGAGTCTCCCTGATTGCTCAGCGTGAGAGTTAGGCTCTCCATCCCCAGTATGTGTCATAGCCTGTGCAGCCATCCAAGATGTGTCTGGAGCTTTTTGTTGCCCCTATGTGAGAGGATGTTTTGTAGGGCTGCACCTAATGCAAGACTAATGTGTCGCCCCCATCGGAATTTGAGCAGGAAGGTAAGAACATTCAGGAGCCCCAGGATGACATATGCAGGGAAACGGGGCAACTGCGTGCCGAAGTAGGTATCTATATCAAACAATATCATGTCCCAATATCGTGTAGGCCTGGGGCAGTCCTACAACATATGAAGCAGCATCCCGAGAGACCCACAACCCCTCCAGCAGTCTGCGCTATGCTTCAGAGTGCTCCTATGCAGCAACTCTAGGGTAAGGTACCAGTACGTAACTATTTTAGTAGCGGTCTCAATGCTGGCAGTGTTGCATGCAATATGTCACGTCCTGCAATAGATCTCATCCCATTCTTTGCGTATCAGTGTCCATCCAAATTCAAGCTCATATCACGTCTGCCGTGAGGTTTTGGCCACCGGTGTAGCGTCTTGGAGAATAGCGTATAGTTCCGTGATAAGGTGGACCCCCGGCTAGGGAATGGTGATAGTCGACTATTGCATCTGATATTGGCAAGTCAGCAATGTCGCTGGAGGGACCAAAAGATTGAGGGCCTGTGATTACTGGAGATTAATACAGAATTCGGCAGCCCTCACAAAGTCCTCAACCTCTGCTAGAAAGGCCGGGAGGACCCTGTTCGGGCCATCTAGCGCCACTATCATGTCATCGGCATAAAGGCTAATGTGGAGTTCCTCTCCACCGAAGCATACCCCGGTGATGGTTGGATTGTCACTTATTCACTGAGCCAGAGGCTCCATATACAGAGCAAACAGCAGGGGTGACAGCGGGCACCCCTACTGAGTTCTTCTGTGAATAGGAAAGGAGACCAAGGTCTGCACAGTAACACACACTGTCACTCTTGGTGCTCCATAGTTAGTGAGACCCAGGTGCGAAATCTTGCCCCAAAGCCAAAGTGTTTGAGTGTTGCCACTAAATAGGGTCGAAGCACCCTGTTGAATGCCTTCTCGGCATCTATGGCCAGGAGCATTAATTCCTTCCGAGAGCATTTGGCTTTGTCTATCAGGTGAATGATCCCCTTGGTATTGTCACGGCGCTGACGGTGAGGGACAAATCCAGCCTGATCACGGTCAATCAGACCTGGCATATATGGTCCCAATTTCCACACACTATGAAGGGGTGAGAGGCAAAATCTCTCTACTCCGGCCTCCTCAATCATATAGCACTAACACATTAGGAGGAGTAGCGAGCAGTGTTGAAAAGGTGGCACATGCTCTTTGAGAAAATACTGCCCTCACTCAAAAAGTTGTGACATGCTTCATCATTGGGCTTGCTTACAATACACCTCTGCGCAGACCAACGCCTGGGGTGGAGCATAAGGGAGGGGAGGACAATACACACATGAAAAAGAAATAATATCTCAATATGCTTTGGTATCACCGAAAGAAAGTGCAGTAAAGGTATAAAACTAGCTCAGTGGTGTCTCTGAGTAATAATTTATTCCTAGATCGACCGTCTAGGTCTAAAAACGTGAAGGATGGTGGTGATAGGAGAAATTTTAAGAGTCCTGTCACCCCTCCATACTGGCAAAGTGTCGACATGTTTCAGCCGTGTTTAAAAGTGCCCACAGTGTTGGGTCACACCGGCATTCTTCAGGACCAATCGGATCCCAAGTGTTATATTTACCCTCTGTACCAAGTAGGTAGTGTTAGGAATCTGCGATTTCCAAGCGGAGGGTATCCCTACGTAACGTATAATTGGTTATCTGTAGGGGAAAGCACAAAAAATAATAATCATAGGCGTAGGGTTAGTCGTGCTGAGATAGCTCATGCATGATTATGTTTAGGCATTCATGATGCCCTCTCATCGTATTTAGTTTGAAAACTTTACACACTACCAGCTATATATATTATTATTCATAACCCAATTGGTTGTTTGTGAGTATCAATATGTCCCAAAACCTTTTGAACATGCCATGTAGTAATGGGAAGATTATTTATAGACATACGCAGAGAAACGTACTTTAGACTGACCGACATTAGATGTACCAGCGTTGCGCACACACATGCTGCGCAGCGGACAAACAACTCACCGAGTTATTATCAAGAACAATGCTTAAAATGGCGAGTTTATGGGAGAGGCCTCCTGTACTCAAACTCTGAGGAGACAAATGGAAACATTGATGAGGTTAAATAGTAATATATACTATCATCATGATAAGTGCAACACCGTAATGTTCAGCCAGGCAAATCCAGTAGGAATCCTTTCAAAAACAATAGAGATCAATGTTTTGATAAGGCACCATTAGATTGAAAACATTGTTGACTTTCAAAATGCCCCTCGTTGTACCTGCGGGCTGTGGTCATCAGAGTGAGAAGCCCCCTCTACGCCAGCGATCTTTTGTTTATATGCTCTTTGTGCCAGCTCAATTGGAAATCCCTGAGGCGTCAGTGCGTGGCCTCATCCCGTGGAGCTACCCCCCGTCCATCTCCTTACTTCGTCAAGGGTGGTTCTCTGCTGTGGACAGTTTCCGCGACTCACCGTGAAGGTGGCGATGTGCAGGGTTGCTCCTTCCTCTCATAGAGAGGATTTCTGGACACGTGACGTGCCACGTCATGCGGCCGCGTCACGTGATTCTGAGTCATTGCCTCGTCCCTCTGTTGCTAGGAGACCTGTGCGTCTCCTGCATATGCGAGGGGAGGGAAGTTAACAAAAAAACTACCAACGCAAGGGTGTATGCTCTTCTTGTGCCTCGGCATCGGAACTTCCCACATTATATAATACACGATGCGATATTGCTAAAGCGGTAGTACTTAAATGAATCCATCTAGAGCTTTTAGCAAGGCATGAAATTGGGTTCAAAATGGTGGAGCTTTATTTAACATTATGACTCTTGTTGTGTGTATTACACAGTGGTGCTTACCCAAAGCTTCTACACCAAATCCCCAACCAAATCAAGAGGGTGTGTTCCATATGTCTCAGATGCAGGTTTTGCAAACCTGTTTCTTGGCAAGATGTGCTATTGATAAAGCGGTGGTCCTAGAACAAATACATATAAAGCTACTGGCAGGGCCTGAGATGGAGTTCAAAAGGGCAGATGCTTAATTAAAACACTAAGGTTCTATGGTTCTAGCTCAATGTATCACACACAGGCGCTCACCCAGAGATATATGGCCATACCCCCTACCTCATGTGGTCGTAATCCAGCTTTGTGTAGAGAAGGGGTATTCTATAGATAACTACTTGCGCTAAAGTGTCATCTGCTATATGCGGAACTCGCTACTCCTTCTAATGTATTAGTGCGATATACGGTCCCAGCCATGCCGCCAGGATGCTAGTGAATAATTTAATATCCACGTTGAGGAGGGATATTGGGTGATATGAGCCACATTGCTTTTTGTCTTTCTCAGCGTGGGAATGACAATGATAGTGGTATACAGCATCGAAGGCGGCACAGTCCCCGAGCCAGCTATGGAGTTAAAGAGCCTGGTTAGGGCTGGGGCAAGAGCAGTGCAGAAGGTTTTATAAAAGAGGGCCGGGAAGCCATCTGGACCTGGAGATTTGAGGGGTTTCTGTTTAGCAATGGCAGAGATGACTTCTTCCACAGGGATCAGGTGGTCCAGAGCCTCCACTTGGTCAGACGTCAGGTGAGGAGTACGCGCCCCTTCAAGGTAGAAGCCAGGACCATCCAGGTCTAGGTTCTGTTCCGAGTAGAGCACCTCATAATAGACACGGAAGGCGGACGTAATGTGGCCGTCTCCCGTGATGTCAGTACCGTCTAGTGCTAGGAGGGTAGCCTGCCTTTGCACTCTGATTCTGTTGGCTAACAACTGCCCACACTGATCCCCACCCACGTAGGAGGAGTGTCGCACACAGAGCAATGCATGTTCTGCCCTATCCAGTTCCAGTCTGGCTAACTGTGCGCGCGCCGCCTCTAGCTAGTGCCAGACTCTGGGGGCTCCCATGCGTTTGTGGATATGTTTCAGTTCTTGGACTTCTTTTTGTAGGCTCTCCTTCTTTTTACCATGGAGTTTGTTGTCCACCGCTGATAGAGCGATCAATTTTCCCCAAATAATGACATTAAGGGTCCCCCCGAGAGTAGTTGTGGGGGTCCCAGCAGTGTCATTAATGGCAAGGAAGTTGGCTATCACATATGCAACCCTCTTCACCGTGTCAGGTCTCTGTACTAGGCTCTCATGCAGTTCCCACAGTTAGGGAACGTGCTGTGCTAGGGGCAGTTCAAGGGTAAGGGATACCGTGTAGTGGTCTGATAAGGATCTCGCCTCTATCTCTATTGTCGTGACCAAAGCTTGGATCTCCCTCATCCCTAAGAAATAGTTAAGTTGGGCATGTGTCTTATGGGTATGTGAGTAGAGTAGAAAGTGTAATCCCATGCTGGGGATGCCGATCTGGCCAGATGTCCTGTAAGCCCATCTCCCGCAGCCATTGTGCTCCCTCCCGGGAAAGGCTCCCAGTGTGACCATAGCGCTGCGCCAATCTGTCCATGTCGTTGTTAAAGACAAGATTAAGGTCTCCCCCAGCAACACCATCGTATCTTGGTAGGTCATCACCTCCACCACAGCTCATCGAGATATTGTTCCTGACCATCATTAGGGGCATACAGGGAGGCCAAGGTAAAGGTGCAGTCCTCATTGTCTTAATTATAAATTAAATTGTATTATTTTCTATATGTATTTTTAAAAACATTTGTTTTTAATTTTTTTAAAACTCAATTTTTATGTAACTAGTTGATAATTTTTATATTAGTAGTATATTTTATATTAGCGGTCAAGTTGTTTCTGAAAATTAAACATTTTGAGTTTTTAAATACTTATTTAATATATATCCATAATATATTATTATTATGTGATGAATTTAAAAAATATATATTTATTTTTAAATGTGTCATTTTATTTCCTTTTCATTGTTGTGAATATTGTTTGTTTTGTGTTATTTTATACTGTGTTATGTTACATTTTTACAGTATTTATCTAAATTGTAAGTATTTAATATAAGCAATATTTTTGCTTTGTTATTGTTTTTAATGTTTTTGGAAAATGATTTATAATGTTGTAAGAGTATCAAACCTGACCTGTTTAGTGTCTAAAGCCTTCCACAAAATGGATTAGTTTGGATTGGGAATGATAAATCTGACACCTTGAACATCTTCCCCAAAATGGTTTAGTTTTCAGTAGGTTTAGTAAATCTGACCCCTTTACTGTCCAGCACTTTCCACAAAATGGATTAGAATGGAGTGGGAATGGTAAATCTGACCCCTTTAGTGTTCAATACCCTCCCCAAAATGGTTTAGATTGGCGTGAGAATAGTAAATGTGACCTCTTTAGTGTCCAACACCTTCCACAAAATGGATTAGATACTAGTGGGTAGAGTAAATCTGACCCCTTTAGTGTCGAATACTTTCCTCAAAATGGTTTTCATCGGAGTTGGAATAGTAAATCTGACCCTTTTAGGGCCTGGTTACGAGTTTGGCGGTGTGGGGTCTGTCCTGCCGTAGCAACGCAAAAACCGTGGTCAGGCCGCCCGCCAGATTATGAGTGTTTCCTGTGTCTAGCGTCCCCACTGCGGTGCCTAAGAAAATGGGCACTGCAATGGGAACACCAAAAACAGTTCCTGCACGGCATGGCCTGTAAAGTCCATGCCCCGCGGGAACTGGGGTGCATGCACACATGGGGGCCCATGTTGTGCCCCCCTACATGCACCCCATGGCCCTGAGGCATAAGAAGGCCCTTAGTGTACAACACATTCCCTAAAATGTTTTAGAGTTTAGAGTGGGAATAGTAAATCTGACCTGTTTCTTGTCTAAGACTTTCCCCAAAATGGTTCAGATTGGAGTGGGAATAGTAAAGGATATCCCTTTAGTGTACAACACCTTACTCAAAATGGTTTGTGGTTTTCAGTTGTGTATATTTTGTGTTTTTTAAATAATATGGAAAACCTGTCAATGTTTGTATGTTTTTATTTATGTATTTTATTTTATTTTATTTAATGCACCTTTTTGATTTTGATTTTTGATATAAACATTTTTTGAAAGAAATAAAATACATCATTTTCACTTGATAGTAGTTTAATATTTTTATATATTTGTGATATAGTATCACATGTATTGCATTTTTTAACACAGGTTTAGGCCATATATAGTTCTTGAATATTTTTACACAACTGCTACATAATTATTTTATCATACATGTATTGTTTATAGATAACACATTGTATTCTTACATTTTTAGAATGCATTTTTAGTACATATTAATTTGCACTATGTAATATAAAATTATAATTTATAGTACTATTTTTATAATTTACGTATTTTATTTGTGTTTGTTTAGTACATTATTTAACATTTGCATACATTTACATACTTTTTTAACACTTTTTAATATTTGTTTGACATTTCAATTGATTTCTGTAGGAAAATATTATTGTTTTTATTTTCAATTAGTGGATATTTGTTTACTGCTCTGCAGCAAACACAACAAGGTGATGGATAGAGTGCTGAAACTTTTCAAACACTCACCTGCAGTCAAGACATCTGGGTTAAATCCATTGTTCTTTTGCTCACTATGCCTCCACAGTTTGGACCCAGACATATGCAAATCAATCTTGACCTTGCTCCCCATGGGAACATTCAAGCCCGAACTGCCAGGTCAGGTCCTCCCTGGACTGGAAACAAGCATCCTGGGACCGGTTTCAGGGTATCACCCCTCATCAGCCAGGCAGCTTGAATCTAATCGCACCCCAGGATGCTTGTTTCAGGTCCAGCTCTTTACAATTGGTATTACGCTTATAAAAGCAAATAAGCAAATAAGGTATTCCCAATGTTATCCTATGGGAGAGATAGGCCTTGCAGTAGTGAAAACACATTTTTAAACACTGCAACCCTCAAAAAGGCTTCCAACAGCTATGACTATCATCTTTTGTTCCAATTTGTAAATCAACATAATACCATCCATTCAAATTCATTCCCTGTTAATCCTCACATATAGATATAACTCTCATTTCCCTGTTTTGTTGTTCTTTTGACCACGCATTGTTGGCCCGTTACATCAAATATTAATGTCTTTCTGATTGTGATTCCAATCAAGTCCCAAGCGCATTTCGGTGAAACCTGGTAGGCACCGTACACCATCTTCGGAGCCCTGACAACCATCCACGTAAAAGCCAGACGGGGTGATGTGGGAGGTGACACAGTACCTACAATAATGAATTCAAATAAACAAATACAGAAGACTCCATCTATTCGCAAAACTCACAATAATAGAACACTCCTTACACCACTTGCATATTTGACCAATTGACCCTATCACCACAAATATGACTATACAAACATGCACTAAGGGGTCCATTACGATGACTGGCGGATGCACCTCCGCGATGCTGGCGGTGGGAGAAAACGCTGTTTTCCGCCCGTGAGCAGCGGTGCACCCGCCCGCCATATTACAATGGCCAAATCCAGCTCATTGTCCGTCCGCCGCGGTGCGACGTGGACCGCCATCAAAACGCGCCCGCCACCGCAGCGGAGACAACCAATCGAGAGCCACCGCCGTGCGGAATGACGTCCCTCCCGCCATACAAATTAGGATGCGCAAAACAGCCAGGCACACCGCAGCGGAGAAACCGGCCAATCTGAGCATACGGAAGCACCACAGCGGAGCGCAAATTCGAATCCCGGAGCCAACCGCCATGGACCCGGCACTACACGTCTTCCCGGCGCTGTACATGATACACCTCCAGCAAGCCATGGACCGTGGTGGACGCCGCCGTAGGTACGCCACCACACAACTCCGCACACAAACACAACCAACAACTCCATGGCAGATGTAAGGTCCCTGCCCCCACCAGACACCCTGGTGGGGACAGGAACACAACCACAGGTGTAGCCACACATGTCCTACCTGCCACTAGTCCACCCCTCCACACCCAGGCCACCATGTCCGCGATTCTGAAATAATGTCCAGTTCACGTGACCGCAGCAGTGAATCCGTGTTAAAAAATGCACACAATGTAGTAGGCTGGGCCAGCGCAAGGCATGGGCAGTGCACAAAGTACACAGGGTAACACCTCCACACTCCACACACTAGGCCCACCCACACCATGAAGGGACATGCCACGTGATCTTCCTGTGCTCCCACATGCCCAAAAACCAGCCAGGTGAACACACACACTGCACCACACAACAAACAACTAGGGAGACACCCTTATCAGGTGTGGCTGCAGAGTAACACACAGCGTAGAAGCACTGGGCCAGGGGAACCCACACACCACAACAACATCACACTCATGGCAAGTAAACTGAGTCCAAGCACAAAATAAACACACACAGACAATGAACAAACACTCCAATGGACACACAGCCTGCCAAGTCACACTGACATACCCCACACTGACACACAGCAACAAACACAGACCACATGCCAGCAGCAATGGAGGACAACAAATAGGAAACCCAAAGTGAGGTGCACACCAATGGAATGGCAAGGAGCTGAACACCAACAATGTGTACATCACATGCAAGGGAAGGAACACCTAACATCAACCCCAGCCCAAAAATCCACACATGGCAGTCACAGTGAGTGAAGTCAAACCACAGTCACCTCACTTCAACAACTGAGGGAGACAGCAAGGCAACCCATGTATAGGCACAGGGATGAAAGGAAGGGTATGAAGTCTAACACTGATCAGCCACACATCTGTATCCAAATACATCACAGGAGTATGTCAGCAGCACAACACACAGGGCCCATTGCAACACTCCATGACTGTCAAACACAAGTATGAACCTTCACACAACCCCCACACCCATCACACCTGCAGCACACAACACCATTGACAAACACACAGAAGCTTGCCAATAATATCCAGTCAAGACACTGACAAGCAAACACACCCCCTGGGTGGTATCCACAAACATCACACACACACACAGGTATGGCAGTACCACTGTACGCACAAAAACAACAGTCAAACACAGAACACAATCAAAACACACACAGAACTACTACAATAACAGACAAGACCTGTGCAGCTAAACAGTGCAAAATCAATGGGAGCACAGACACAACAGGAGTACACAACCACATCAGTCATGATAAATACACAGACAACATACCACAACACATATAAGAAGTGCATACACTAAAAACAATAATGGAGAACAAAAGGCAGAAATGGGCCTACAATGACACATAGACAGACATACCACACCACCGATCAACTCAAAATGGTGTCATAGTGTACCACATGTCTGCACATGCACAACAATGACAAGAGACACATCAAATATGAGAGGAGAAAACACCAAGGATGCACATAAAACAAGCACGGGAACCACAACAGACCTCAGTCCATGCGACAGACACACAAGTAAGGCACACCACAATGGCAACACACATCTGAATCAAACACAACAACAACACACACACTGACAGGCAAATACAACACCACACACAGAGCATCTGTCAACTGCATGACACAACACAACACAAACACTGCACACAGCCACATCAGCCCCAACACATGCACAGGCAAAGATATCAACATGCTACCACAGCTAAACATCAGGGGGTGCACAACAGGCAAAGACAAGGCAACATACACTCACAGCACTGCATGCACACCAAGCAGTGTGTGCACAACACACATACCAGTTACAAACAGAGATGAGTGACACACCATGAACACACAACAACAACAATCTAAACATCACACACACAACAACACACCCAGGAAGTCAATCAGTCCACAGCAAACACACCTACTTCCAAGCCAACACACACAGATGCACAAGTCTTAGACACAAAAGTTGAAACAACATGATCAGAGGAAACAAGACATTGGCAATGTTGAAGTGGCAAATAGAGCATGTGTCACAGTAAACCATACCCACACAGTAACCCTTTATTTAGCAAGGACACTGACAAGGCAGACAACAGGAGTAAATTGCTTTTTATTTACATTTCACACAGTTATGCAGCAACATTTAGACAAGAGCAAGGTCAGTGGCCAGGACACAGTGCAGGTGAGGTACATGAGAAGCTGCACAGGCAGGGGGCACACAGCAGTGAACAGCAAGGCCAGTGGCCAGTCCAAAGTGCAGGTGAGGTACATGAGAAGCTGCACAGGCAAGGGGCACACAGCAGTGAACAGCAAGGCCAGTGGCCAGTCCAAAGTGCAGGTGAGGTACATGAGAAGCTGCACAGGCAAGGGGCACACAGCAGTGAACAGCAAGGCCAGTGGCCAGGACACAGTGCAGGTGAGGTACATGAGAAGCTGCACAGGCAAGGGGCACACAGCAGTGAACAGCAAGGCCAGTGGCCTGGACACAGTGCAGGTGAGGTACATGAGAAGCAGCACAGGCAAGGGGCAAACAGCAGTGAACAACAAGGCCAAGGGCCAGTGAAAAGTGCAGAGTGAGTACATGACATCCAGCACTGTGAATGTGTGGTACAGTACTCTGCCATGGTCAGCAACACACCCAGGGTGTGAAAAATGGGCAGTCTATGGCACCACTGTGGGAGAGACATGTGTGTGAGGGGGACTAACACTCAGACTTGTCTGGCAGTATGACTGGGAGGTGGCTGTCTGTCGGGGTTAGTTGGGGTACTGGCTCGGGGAGAGAAAGGCCCAGCTGGGGTCGAGCCATCAGTGTACTGGGAAGCCTGAGGGCTGCTAGGTCCAGGTATGGCAGAGCCAGCAGTGGTTTGGGAAGCCTGAGGGCTGCTAGGTCCAGGTGTGGCAGAGCCAGCAGTGGTTTGGGAAGCCTGAGGGCTGCTAGGTCCAGGTGTGGTAGAGCCAGCAGTAGTTTGGGAATCCTGAGGGCTGCTAGGTCCAGGTGTGGCAGAGCCAGCAGTGGTTTGTGAAGCCTGAGGGCTGCTAGGTCCAGGTGGGGTGGTGGCACGTGGAGGTGGACTCATGCTTGCACGAGACCCAGTGTGTGTGGGTGAATTTTGAGGGGTGCCCTTCCGCTTCTTGGGGATTTGATATGGCTTCCCTGTCCTGGGATTCATGCCAAGTGGGGTGTATACAACAGGCACACTCGTCACAAAAGCTGGATCATGTGCAGATGCTGGTCCCCCCTCTGGGGACGTGCTGGATTCTTTGGGACGCTTGGCCCCGGATTGCCTCTGGCCCTGCATCACCTGTTTACCAGGTGTCCCCCCTACAGTGGCCTCCTTTCCCTGCTTAACAGGGCTCTGGATGGGAGTAGATGTTGTGGGTGAACTTGCCTTGGAGGTCTTCTTACGGGTACCCTTAGCAGGCACCTATTTGTCACTGGGTACGGAAACTGTGTGCTTGTCTCTGCGAGACACTTTTGGGACAGGTGAGTCCTTGGCTGGGGATGCCCCTGAGGCATGTGAGCCTGAGGCCTGCTTCTTGCCATCCTTGCCCTGGCTGTGGCCTGAAGGGCTTTTGCCTCTGCGCTCTGGTGTGGGTTTACCTTTCTGTGGGGATGGTGTCTGCGCCCTGGACTGCTTGGGCTGCTTCTGCTGTGTGCTGCGTGTGACGTATCTGTCCCTTGATGTCTGGGGTGTGTGCTCACTATCATCAGATGCGTCCATTGGCAGGGTGGTGGGCCTAGGGACTGGAGCTGGACCATGGGATTGGGCAAGTTGAATGGCTGCTGTCACTGCAGAGGACAGAGACTGTACAGTCCGGTGTGGCCCACCCACGTCGGAATGACTGCCCTACATGAAAGCCACCACCTGTGCCAATTTTTTGTCGTGGTCCAGGAAGGCATTGAGGAGAGCTGTCTGACCCACACACAGCTGGCGCAAAAGGTCCACAGACTCAGCACTAATGGCAGCAGGGGGGACAGAGGCAGGGGCAGCGGTGCCTGGGATGAAGGACACCCTTCCCTTTTTCATGGTGCGAACACGGGCAGCAACAGTGGGAGTAGCAGGGAGGGTGGGCACTGAACGCTGTGTGGTGGACGAGGAGGCAGAGTCCCCGTTTCCTTCTGACGAAAACATAGATGCATCACCGCCATCGTTAGATGACGTAGAGGTCTGCGTTTCTGGCTGTGACTCCTCTAGAAGACTACGGTCCCCCTCTGATGCGCTGGTGACATCCGTGTCACTATGCAGGTGAGCAGCACTTGTGCCTGATGCCTCACCACTGGTGTCCGTCCCGTGTCCTTCCGTGCCCATGTGAGATGCTGCATGAGAGAGAGAGAGGATTAGTACATTTGCATCAAGTTTACAAATATCTGCAAGGAAGCATCAGTAATGATGGACAATCATCCATGTTGGACAACACCATGGGCAGTAACATTGTGCAACCTCAATCCAAACATCGAAATTACAGTGGCATGATGCAAACTTGACATGATAGTACACCCATGTGATGGACACACAGCCAATTAGCCTGTTGGTGGCTTTGTCTAACCACACACACATATCCCTCTGTGCACACCTAGGGCCCTGAAGGGGTCAAAGATTCTACTCACAACATGTTGCCACTGTCACATCTTGAGCCAGCAGAAGTGTCCAACACAGAGACAGACTCCAACATATCCACACACAATGTCCATGGGCACATGCCATCCACCATGTCATATCTTGGGGCACAACTACAGTTGCACATTGGTGTTAGATGTGTAGCCAGCACAAATCTGACATCAGCCAATGCACACATTGATGATGGCACACTCAGACCATGCACTCTGCTGGACCCTGACATGGGATGTCCGTGATGACACCAATGAAGATGATACCAGAAGGCCACAGCTACAAATGTGAAGTCAAGGGCCATTACACCAATGACATGGGAAGGTACATGTAGGGGGAATGCATGACAACTGCACCCAACACCGTGGCCACTTACATGCCATTGAATCACACTAGCAACATCACAGCCCTGCACTGGCCCAGGCTTGGAGCACATGCTGCAAAACTACAACCAAAGTCACACTCACAGAATACTCACCACCAGCTTGCTGCTGATGCACCTTCAGACGTGCATCCAGTTCAGGCTGCGTCACAGCTAAAATGCGTGTCATCAGTGGTGTCATGCTGCACCGCGCCAACCTGCCAGCCCGAGGGATCAGCCCCAGTGTCCTCTCGGCCAAGTTCCTGCTCAGCCGGGCGATGTCATCCCACCTCTTGTGACAGTGGGAGCGCCGTCTGTTTGAGACACCCAGTGCACGCACCTTGCATGCAATGGCCCTCCACACGGCCTTGCGCTGGTTGACTTTGAGCTGCAGACATGGGAGACAAGAGGGGGCAACAATCAGTGTAACCGACCACCATTTCCCCGTGCAAGACCATGACACTGACTCATCCCAAATTCAGCCATTACTTTAGCAGAGACAATAAATCTGCAAAATTCAAACATCATCATGTGGGAAACACACATTAATGCATGCAGGTATGAGGGTGGACACAGTACATGCCCATCTCATGGCCATGCAGGACGCCAGCCGAGAGCTAAATGTGTATGCTGACCACATCTAATGCAATATTCTGGGAATACCAAGACATGCAGGACATCACTACATATGTCACTGTGAATACTCACTGTGCCCAACACTGCGCAGCCCTCAAAGCACTTGCCCTTCAAATGCCACACTGTGTCATGGAGGTCACATTGAGGGACATGACCTCACAAACGCAAACCCTCATCACAAGGCCTGTCGTGTGCAATCTACATCTCTGAAATGGCTCATTGATGGAGACTCAAGAGGAAAAGCACAGATTTTACACTCTGTACATTCAGTGTTGTGTCACTGTCAGATTGGGCAGTGAATGTGTAGGCCATTTGGGGTCACACAGAGGTCCAACGTGGGGCATCTCATCTTTTACATGGAGGGACTATTTGGAAACACAAACAGTGCCAACACATGCGAGTATGTGCACATGCTGGTGGTGATGGAAGGGTCCGGGCACAATAATGTTGGAATGTACTGTGTCATAGGTGAATGACCAACAAGAGTGTCACCCTGGAGGATTGAGGTCCTGAGTATAGTACAGAACTAGAGATGAGGCACATATTGAGTCAGAAACAATGCCCTCACTACCCTCTGGACAACAACACTAGCTAAGGCCACAGATGGGCCTGTGAAGGACATCAGGGACACACACAGACATTCAGACTGGCAATCACTGTCCTGACTCGTGAAATGAAAAGGTGCAGCCTCACTGTATGTCTGACAAGACATTATACTTCCCTCACATCTGGATGTGCAGGCAGGGAAACGTGTTGAATAGGCTAAACACACCTTCCCCCTGGAAACAGCATGCTAGGCAGTGCATGACCCAACCCCACACTCCCACGTACATACTGCAGCAGATCAACTTCATGTGTGCCCCCCCGCACTCTCACTCACACTCTGAGATACTCACCACAACATTTGGCGCACCAAAGAGCCTTGGATACTGGTTGATCACCTCGTCCACCAGGACCTCCAGTTCCTCAGTGGTGAAGGGAGTGGAACGGATCTTATCAGTCCTCGCCATCACTCTGGGCAGGAGACAGCAGCAGCGGCAGTTGGTGGTGAGGGGTCTCAGGCAGCAGTCCCTGAAGGCAGAAGCAGGTGAGGGGTCTCAGGCAGCAGTCCCTGAAGACAGCAGCAGGTGAGGGGTGTCAGGCAGCAGTCCCTGAAGGCAGCAGCAGGTGAGGGGTCTCAGGCAGCAGTCCCTGAAGGCAGCAGCAGGTGAGGGGTCTCAGGCAGCAGGCTCAGTGAGCTGTGGCAATGTGTGGCTCTCTCACACACATATATAGCCCCCAGGGCTCGTTTCTGTTGTTCTAAGCTGCTGCAATTGGCGTTCCAGGTCTGCCTCATTCAAATACATCCAATGACCGGCCCGCGGTGGCGGAGCACGCCTACCGCGATTTTCAAACTTGCATCAGGCTACCGCGATTGCGCTTTCCATTGGCTGGAAGGGCATGCTCCATGGCGGTGACACACCGCAGGGGACAGGCGTGCTGTACCGTGGTGGTGCATCTTTCTACCGCTATTCCGGGCCCATGCATTGCTATGAGTGACCGGGATCTGGGTGTCGGAGCATGCCATCCGCCATTAGCCATGTGTATATGCCTATCAATCCCGCTATGGTGTCTTGGGCCATGGCGGTGACACACCGCTGGTGCCAGGCGGTAGCTACCGCGATTCCGGGCCCATGCATTGCTATGAGTGACCAGGATCTGGGTGTTGGAGCATGCAATCCACCATTAGCCATGTGTATATGCCTATCAATCCCGCTATGGTGTCTTGGGCCATGGCGGTGACACACCGCTGGTGCCAGGCGGTAGCTACCGCGATTCCGGGCCCATGCATTGATATGAGTGATTGGGATCTGGGTGTCGGAGCATGCCATCCGCCATTAGCCATGTGTATATGCCTATCAATCCCGCTATGGTGTCTTGGGCCATGGCGGTGACACACCCCTGGTGCCAGGCGGTAGCTACCGCGATTCCGGGCCCATGCATTGCTATGAGTGACCGGGATCTGGGTGTCGGAGCATGCCATCCACCATTAGCCATGTGTATATGCCTATCAATCCCGCTATGGTGTCTTGGGCCATGGCGGTGACACACCGGTGGTGCCAGGCGGTAGCTACGGCGAGGGTGCAGCATGACATTGTTGACTATGTGCGTGATAGTGTTGTTTGAGCACGTTTAAGGCAGCAATGGACACATCGTGCTGTGTCAATGTCATGGCTCATATCTGTACTTCGAACAGTGGTCACTTCCAAAATATCATGGCACTTGATGTAACATAAATGGGCTATAGTTAGTAATGACATTCTAAACTTCATATCTTACACCAAATGCAACACTGAAAGGACTAATGGGGCACATTACTCCTACACAATTTCATATCTGACCCCCAAATTTAGCCCCAATTTCACGTCTCTCACCCCATTTTGGCCCCAATTTCATATCTGACACCAAATAAGTACCCCCAATTTCATATCTGATCCAAATATTTACACACATATTCATATCTCACACAATATGTCACTATACAGTACATGATTGTACAAACATTTCAGCATTATCTTCATTACTCACCACATATGTCACACTGTTGTCTGTTTGGTATCACCAATTACAGCCTTCATGTAAGGTTATTGTTCGCAGTAGCAAATCCAACAGTATATGTCCACATGGACATGTGTGTGCTCTACACACTCAAGGATGTTAATTACATCACCGGCACACTTGGCATTATGTACCTCCTTATTTCTTTGACTTGTATCTATGCCTTTGGGCATGTTTTGTCTCCATATCTGCCAAATGTTATCACCATTACTTGTGTCATTGTGTCGGGTATGTGCTCATGTTGTTCTGCCTGTCATATGTGATTATGTTACATGTATTTTCCACAGCTGTGAGTATGTTGATAGTGGATTTGATGTGTGGGGTGTGTTACGTTGGTACTCACCAAGGACAGGTGCATTGACCTTGTTCACATGAAGATTGTTGGCTTGGTGATGGACTGTAGCCAAAAGTGGTGATGGTGCTCACTGACTGGGAACTTTGAAATGGCATCTGTGACCAGTATAAGGTGACCCACAATTCGCTGGACATTGATGTGATGCGTGTGCTTTCATTTGCAGTAATTGTGTGCAGTTTTTGCAGGGTGCACAATTAGAACACGTGTGCAGTGATATTAAACAAACACGAGTGGATAAGCCTGCTATGGCGTAGTAGCCTTTCTGGGGCACAAGCTGTTCCTGTGCAGTGTGGGTGAACTGATGGTGCTGTTGAATCAAGCTAATGATGGCATCCAAAACAGGTGAGATATACCTTGATAGGGCTGGCTGTGACACCCATCAAACTCTGACTTATGTTGTATTGAAGGTACCAGAGGCCAACAAGTGATGCACAGCCAGCATCTTTGTCTGCGGAGGAATGTTGAGAGTCCGCTGTGTTGTTCCTGACAGGCTGTGTGGAATGTGGGTCAGGATGCTTTTGATACTAGTCCTTTAGTACCTGTGTTGTGCGATGACATCCGCTGTTGTTATGTGTATGAGGGTGTTGTGTTTTTGTTATGTACTCAGTATGTTCATGTGCTGACTTGTAGGTATACTGGTGTGGCTTTGTCCTGGTGGTGTTGTAGGTTGTTTTTGTGGCACTGTTGTGTCTCCAAGCAGCTGGAGTATTAGCTCCATGGCAACTGTTGTACTTTAGTTGTGTGTCTGGGCAGTGCTACCTTCATACTGCATGTCATAGTGCAACTTAAGTGCAGATTGACGTTTGTCTACAGTCCTTTTGGATCACGTACCTTATCCACTTTTTGTGTGCCACATTGACAATCTGTGTGCTTGTTGATGATATTGTGCAGTTGTGTCATTGTGTCTTGATCCACGGCGACACTGAATATGCAGATGCTTTTCATTATTAGTCATTGACTGACTTTGAATTGTGATCTGAATCCTGGTGACTGGGTGGTAGTGAAGAATCACACCAGAGAAACGTGTCTATCACCTAGATGGGGCAGACCGTGTCAAGTCATACTGACAACGAATACAGCAGTGAAGTGTGCCGGATTTCCTAATTGGATTCATGTAAGTCACACCAAGAGAGTACCAGCTCCCGAGGAAGAGAATCCTCAGACAACGCCAATCACTGAAGAAGCTGAAGGTTGCCCAGCTGAAGGATCTCAGGTTCGAGATTCCGGAGAAGCTGAAGAAGAACAACCGAGCACAAGTCAGGATTGGATACCGGTGGTAGAGATTCCTGAAATATACCACAGAACAAGAAGTGAAGCGAAATTGGAAGAAATTGAAGAAGATCAGATAGGTGAAGAAGAAGCAGTTCAGGAACAAGAAGAAAAGACACTAAGAAATCCTGAACAAGGTCAGATAGGGAAAGGAAACTGGACTCAAAACAGTGAAGACCTAATAGACTTTGAACAGGAACAGACAGGTCTAGAAGAATCCGGTCAGGCTGCAGAAGTTCACAGTGCAATAAGCCCTGATCAGAACAAGTTAGATCAAGAAGAGTACACAGAAGAAGAAAACCTTGAAAAACATGAACTTGAAGAAATAAATAAAGAACAAGGTCAGTTATTGGAAACTCACAGTGGAGCTGTTACAGAGAAACCAATTAGACCTGAAAAAGAGCAAACAAGAAACACAGTAATTGAAGAACACGAAATAGTGCTAAGCAGTGAAATTAACGAGATCTCTAAAGACGAAAACAAAGAAACAGTGCCAACAAAGAAAACAAGAAAAGGAGATCATTGGCCGAGTGTCATTAAAAGAGTAAAGTACCACATAACAACCAGAAGTGAAGATCCAGATCAAGTACCTGAAGTATCAAGTCAAACCGATCAGGAGAAAAAGACAGAGAAAAGAAGAAGTAAAAGACTGCTTGTATTCAATCCTCCTCACAGTATTCATTTATTAAAACTTGTATTGTTAATACTAACCTTTGCATTCACGACACGAAAGGGAAGGAAGCTTGCCTATGTGTTTTACTAATGAATAACGCTTGTCTGTAATCTAAAATGGCCGCTATGCGCGGGAAAACTCAATGCGCATGTCGCAACCATATCACATGGTGTGACGTCTTTCTTTGCTTGGTGGGAAATTTCTGCTTCTGCGCAGTGTGTAGTAAAATGGCTGCTTGATGTTTTCACATGCTTCAGCTTGCTCTCCTGTCATTACTAAATTGTCGTTTCCTAACGCTACTAACGCAGGATAGAATTTATAATTAAATGGGAATAGAGTAGAAAAGTGGGCATACAGTGAAACATTTTATTTCGTGATTTTAATATTTTCTTCTTGCACTTATATTAGTTCGTAAACTTGGGCCTGGGTTGGTGTTCTGAAACTCGAGAGGCAAATGGTTCTGCGCATGTGTCCTGTGTGCCTGCCAAATGAAGTCAATCTGGACGTCGTCCAAGGCCGCGACCCGATGGCCGAAGATGTTGTACTTTGCCTTTCCTGTTGTACATTGATACATTGTCTATGAAAATTGGTTTACATTTGTCATGAGACGGGTGGGAAATAAAGCGAATGTATTAAATTGAAGGGTGGGAATTTAAAAACAATAGGCTTTACAAGTTAGGCCAAATCGATATGGTGCAACAATCCACCCCCTGTCCCTGTCCAATCTGAAGTAGTGGCCCCATATTTTAGCAACATTAAGGGGAGGTACATGGGCGTAGAAGGGTATAATAGAATATAGCATTAGTTAATTAGTTAGAGCATGCGTTCCCGAAGAACAGGCGTCCATGCTGCCAGAGCGCTCTTAGCTCCAGACTGCCAAGCTGATCGGTTGCTGACTGAATCCCTGTCCTGAAGAGGTCCTGAGGAGGGGGCGGCGGAGTCCATTAGAAGGAAGGCACGGGAGAATCGAGGAGAAGTCGAGTATCAGAGAGGGAACGACGCAGGCGTCGTTGTAGAGAGGTCACCGGTCCTGTCCTGATCCTGGAGGAAGTCTTTGCTCTTCATCCTTCCTGGGTCCTATTCTTTCCAACTCCGTGGCTAAGGGGTTTGGTTCTCGCACTTAGGTAAATATAATGCAACCTTTAGTTGCGCTGCTGTCTCTATCTTCTCCTTTTCTTTAAACACCGTCATTGATTAGCAATAATCATTTCTATGCTTAATCTTGGGTATTGCGATTAAGTATCATGTGGCTCTGTATTTTACTCTGCTAAATCTTTAGATAAACATTTTAAAACTTCCTGACTCAGTGGTTATTTCATGATTATGTACTATAATGAATGTCACTCATTTTAAACTTCCCAATTAGCAAAGGATTAATTGGTAAGTCATTACTCTTCAATCAGAAGGTAATTGGTAGCAGGGATTTTGATAGAGAGTAACAACTGATAAAACCCAGCATAAGTATTAGCGTAGTATGAATGTATGGGCCCAAGTGAGTATCTAGTGTATTAATGCTGTTTGCTAATATCGCGCTCGATCAGTTTTCTGGTAATCAGAGGATGGTTACTCTTTGTTAATTGGGTAATGAGAATTTTTATTTGTATTTTTATGAACTAACATCCGTGTATTCAAAGTTTTGTTTTATGTTGTCTAGAATCCCCGGGGTAAAAGGAATAGCGGATGGTAAGTGGAAGCCATTCTGCAGTGAGGTTATCTGCCAGGCAGAAATAGTACTGAAAAGTTATGCAGGACTTTCAGTACTCGTTAGGGACTCTATGCGTATGAGTAATAGCAAAAAGAGTACGCTGGTAAAAATTTGATGTTATATCACCTAGAAAGGGTAACATTGGAGAAGTAACAGGTACTTCTGGAGCTTGTGTGAAGAGTAGACGGAAGTGTTTTACTCATAGTGTATGTTTAGTAAACGGAAAGGTTTTACTAAGTGTGAGAGAAAAACTATCTTTCCTATTTTAGAGAAACTGGCACGATAGCGAATGTTTTATGTTGTTACTGAAATTTAATTAAGATTTATAGAAAAAATAAGTTTGCGTAAATTTTTGTAAAGGGAGGGTCAGTTGCCGGAGAGGGAGCTGACGTCACAAAACGCCCGCGCTGAGATTGGTTGAATCAGCGGGTGTGGAAAAACCCTTGTAAAGGAGGGGTCAGTAGTCAGGAGTAGTATTGACGTCACAGGTGCCGCGCTGGGATTGGTTAAACCAGCAAGGACAGAAAAGAGCAGATTGTAAAGGAGGGGTTGACAGATAAACGTCACCAAAAGGCCGCGCAAGGATTGGCTCGGAAATAAAAGATAGCAGACATTTGATTGGCAAAATTATAGAAGCGAAATTCTTAGTGGATAAGATTGCATGTTAAAACGCGATCCGACTTTAACAGGAATTCGTCAGGATAAGAGATATTTAGGCTTTGCAGAATATAATTTTATACATCGGTACTTACCCAAGATGTACGGAGAAAGGAGAAAAATTTCATTTTTACAAAAGATTAAGAATTATTTTAAAAAGGACAAACCAATCAAAACTAGAGAAGGAATTATTATTCCACCAGCTAAAACGCCCGCTTCATTCATGATGATGGAGAGAGGTTATCATACTTGTGTATGGATGGAGAATTGGATAAAATATACAAAAAATGATGGAATACTAGCATTTCCCGAGAATGGCACGTTCAATGGGCGAATTCTACAAAACTTAAGATTGAGAATGAATGATTTAGAACCCAGACCTAGATTAACTCAGTATGAAGCTCTAGAGGAATGGGAAACCGAGGCATTTGAGCGGGACCGATCTAGAAGTAATAGGAGTTATCCAGGATTTTTCCCCAGATACCTACATGAGTCTAGGAATGGTCAGATGAAACAATGGAGAAGGGCAATGATTACAGAAGGATTATATCCATTGTTCTCAGCAGAGGAGAAATTAGGAAGTAAGTGCACAGAAAAGACAAAACATTTAATGAGAAATGAGGAGTCTGAAGACAAATTTATGGAGGAAATGTTAAGAAGCCCCCCACCATATCAGGAAGGGACAAGTCTGTGCACCCCAAGTGCACCACCGAAAACTCCATTAGTGCCACAGGTAATGCATGAATTCACCACGAGTAGAATACTTCATGACAAAGAAAAAGAAGCCCTAGAAAAGACCAGAGCACAATTAATACAGAAAATAACTCAGATAAAAGTACACCCTGATTCGTTGACTATACCTGTAACAATTGGTCCAGTAGTTCCATTATATGGTACTCAGGGAAGCTGTCCTCCACCGATACTTACACCTACTGCTGTGAATAATCCCAAACCTGAAGCTCCAGTTATAATTGAGGATCAATTTAGTGACTGTGAATCCACAATATCACTCATGGACTTGCCTATTCGAGGTTCTGTAAATAGTACTCCCAGGAAAGATGTACCTGGATGTTCAAAAGATGTAAGTTTAATAACTTCATCGGGAGCAAAAAGTGCTACCATAGTAACACCTGAAGATCTAGAAAGATGGGTGCAAGGGTCAGTTAAACAGTGCACACCTCCGAAAATAATGGACATTCATAAATTAAAAGTCGAATTAGAAGAAATAATAGCAGGAAATGTAGGACTAGAACGCTTAAATACCTATGATGAAGAAGAATTATTGTTCCTGTGTAGGAGTATCACCAGAAATGTAAGGATATTCCATGAAAAATTATCCAATTTAGCACTACAGATGGGAATAGAAATAGGGAGATCAAAGATACTACAGAAACCCTATAGAGCAGAATTTTCAGACAAAGATTTAGAAAATATGAATGCCTCTGGGAGAAGATTACAAATAAGAGAATTAATGTTAGTTTTGCAAAAATGGGGAGACCTAGATAAATGGAAAACTAGGTGGGCAAAGAAAAAGGAAGAAGCACGAACAAGTAGAACAGCATCTGAATATGTGATAAAGGAAACAGGGAAAGCAGACCAAATGTATCCCATGCGAGAAGTTGCGGGAGGAGGGTATGTACATGTCCCATGGAGCAGACAGGATATTTTGTCATTTACGAATGATTTTCCAAAGTTGAGAGAAAAACCAATTAAATGGTACAAGCAGGTTGACAGGTTTGTGAAGGTGTCAAAGGTATTGTTGAAGGATTTGGATGGTTTGTTTGACATAGTGGTACCTGCCGATTTATGGACAGATTGCAAAATCACAGTGGATTGGCCAAGTGATGAGTATCCTAGAGATCCGAAAACAGTTGCCCCGTCAAATGATGTGATGAAAAAGTATCAGCAGGTGATAACTTACCTGAAGGGAAAAATACCACCGAAAGAAACAGATTGGGTAAAAATAGATCGAACTACCCAAGAAGCTAATGAATCAGTACATTCCTACTATGAGCGTCTATTGCAGGTATTTAAACAGTATAGTGGATTTGAGGACATTGGAGACAAGAACATGAGTCAGTTTGTGTATCGGTTTGTTTACGGTTTAAAGCCAGAGATTTGTCAGATGATTAAACAGCATATGCTGTGTTGGAAAGGGAAGCCAATTTATGAAATTTTGAAATATGCGAAATATTGTGGAGACGATATTGAGGATAGACATAAGAAATTGCAGGAAAAAGTGATGTGGGCACAGGTGAAAATGGCTGAGAAACAGGGAATTAATTTGGAAAATCCAAGTGAAAATCAAGGAAAAGATACTGGAACGAATGGTGATACTGGGAGTGGTGGAAAATTTAGAGGACGAATGAGTAGAGAAGAAGCTAAAAAGAAATTTCCTTGTCATGAATGCGGAAAATTGGGGCATTGGAAGGATGAATGTAAAAAGATTCGGAATAATAATTGCCCAAATCAAAATTTAAATCCACAGACGCAGAATGACTCACAGCAGGGTGTAAATCCTCAGAGTCAGTTGCCACCTGCACCTATTCAGGGGAATGTAAGCAGAGCAAAGCATGGTACAGACATCTGATATCCAGGAGGAATTGGTAAGAATGATTATATGACATCACAATTTCTTTTGCAGGACGATTTCTGTCAATTCAGTTCATGACGGTGCCTAGGAGTGCATACTTGGCGCATCCTTACAGGTAGATCAGTCAGGTCCATATGTTGAAGGGAATGTGAAAGGTAATAATATTACTTTCCTTTTGGACACTGGTGCTACCCGGTCTACTGTGAGAACAGCAGACATTCCAGACCTTCCTCTCGCTGGTGAAAATATCCAAGTAGTGGGGGTAGCTAATCAGCAGATTAGAACACCTCTTACCGAACCAATGGAAGTTAAAATTGGAAACTTCAGAGAAATGCATCAATTTGTAGTGTGTGATTCTAGTCCAGTAAACTGATTAGGTAGGGATTTGTTGTGCAAGATGAATTGTACAATTTTCTGCACACCGGATGGTGTGGCAGTTCAGACACCAGATGAAGATCATGTATATAAAATTATGATTGCAAAACAAGGTACAGAAGTAGACAAGATGTTTTCGTTAATGTAGGAAGGTGGAATCTGACTATATGGTTGCCCCCACTTTTTTATGGTGTTTTGCTGGTTTATGACTTAGTTGGACTGGGACCCTGCTATTCAGGGCCCCAGTCTATCTGCTCTCTCTAAACGACATGGAGTGCACTCTAGGTGCACTAGTGATTGGATACTGTGGTGCCTTATGAGTCCCTAGTATATGGTACCTTAGGTGCCAAGGGCATAGGTACTTCACAGGCCTCCCAGGGGCTGCAGCATATGTTATGCCACCCCTGGGAAGCAGTCTAAATCTGACACCACAGGCCTGCTACTGCAGCCTGGGTGAGGTGGTGCTAGCACCCCTCACTGGGATATAGGTTTCCTATATCTCTCCTGCACACACATATAAACCTATCAGTCACCCCTAAGGCAGGCCCTATCAATCCTGAGGGCAGGGTGCTTGGCTTCTATGTGAGGGGGTGCCTCTGCCTGAGCAGGGCCCCTCTGCAGCTCTCAGAGTCTATTCTCTGGTGCTGTTTGTGGATGCGGTTAAACCATATACTATTTAAGTGCATTATATCCTCGCGGTAAATGCTAACTTTGGAATGGCTGCATCAAAACATGTCGTGTTTGGTGTCAAACATCTTGGAATACTACCCCCCGCCAATCTTGGCAGCGGGGGTAGCATTCCACCCTTCTAGAGGGATAAGACATGTACCTGCTGTGGAAACGCGGTAGAATCCTAAAGAGCCCTGGCATCACAAAATGGATGCCACCAGTCACAGACACTGGGCTGCCCTCCTGCTGATGACCGAAACTCGCAGTGGAGGAAGCCCAACAATAGGCATCCTGTCACAGGGAGGTGTAACCACCTTCCAGACAGGGTTTAGTGTATTGGGGCTGGGTGGGTGCACTCTTAGAGTGCTTTGAAGTCCTGCACTGGGGGAGCAGAAGGCTCCTCTGTGCATATGCCAGTTCAAACCAGCTCAGGGGCTGCCTGCCCCTGCTCTGGCACGAAACTGGACAAAGGGAAGTGGGTGTAGCCACCCCTCCCTTGACCCTCCCATAGGTGGGGTCATAGAGCTAGTCCATCCCCTCTTTTTAGTTTAAGAGGGGGAACCTTGCCATTGCAAAGCAGATAACCCCTGGACGACGCTCTACAGAAGAATCCTGGCCCTTCGACGTTCCACTACCTTTGGAAGACAGAAGAATCTCCCTTGGAGTCAAGGAGTGACTCCCCTGCTTGGCAGGCACCAAAAACGACAACGACGGTCGCAAACTACGCCGCTCCCGCCGGAGTCCGAAGTCCCTGCAGCCCAAGAAGTGGATTTCCTGACCTCTCCCAGGCCATCGTGAGTCCCCAGCGAAGCTGAGGCAAGTGGACCCCCGAGTAACGAGGAACCGCGACCCCTGGGTACCGTGCACTATTGTCGAGTGCAACCCCTTCACAACGTTCTACGAACTTGTGCTTTGGACCACGTGTGGTCCCGACCTCCAGCAGGAATCCCTCCGAAGATCAGAGGCCTACACCGTCCCGAGTGACCGTGGGCCCCTGTTGAGTGATTCCGCCTGAGGTGTCTTCGCGATCCCTTGCCCGCTAGCTTGTGGGTCCCCAGAAGACTTCCTAAAGAAACCAAAGGGCTCCCCTGGTTGCTCCAGGCCTGCCCTGACTTACCCTCGCTGGGTGAGTCCCTCAGACCTTGCTGGTCTGCGCCATCGACTTTTCTTCATCTCCCCGAGACTTGCGGCTGCCAAGGCTTGTTGGCTCCGATCGAGTTGCCGACACCGCAGTCAGCTGCAGACGTCGAGGGACACACCGAATCCAGCTCCTGGTTGTCGTCGACGCCTCCTGGACCACGTGGCTGAAGAGTCAAGGCACCTGCAACCGACCTGAAGCGACCGACGACGGTGGGCATCCATCTTCCTTGCCCCGGGTCACTGCCAAGTGACTTTGAACACTGTCCCCTCTGCTTTCAGGTCATCCTTCTTCAGAATCCAGGCTTGGATTCCACCGGACACTTCTTCAGCTCCCGCAAGCAGCAAGTCTTCTTTGTTCGCCATTGAAAACGACGCCGCGACCCGACACCAAAGGACACCTGTGCACCCGGCTTCCCTGGGTGAGGTAACTCCAGCACTACGGTGCTCCTGTGGGTGTGGGCCCTAGAACTACTTACCCTGTAAGTGACTTGCTTGTAGGTTCTCCCGAAGTATCCTAAAACTCTTTATTTCCAACCGCGACTTGCCCCATTGAAGTTAACGGCGATTCGCGCCTGTGTATCCACACTGCACGCGTCCCCCGTGGGTCCTTTACTTACCTGCCTTGGGTGGTTTCGTGAGGCCCCAGCACTTCTGAAGGCCTTAGGCCTTGTCTCCTTGCAAGTCGTTGTTTCTAAGTCTCTTACTTAGTATATGGTCTGGTACGCCCCTAGGGCCCCAGCCATATTTTGTGCTTAACTTATTGTGAAACGTTGATTTGTGCATATGTTTGTCTTCTAATCTCATAAAGAGATTAGTAGAGAGTTATTTAGAAATAAATACATATATATTTGATATATATACCTGTGTGGTGTCTTTTCATTTGGTGATTCAAGAGATTATATGGTAAAACAAGCTGCTTTACATTCCTCCGAGACTTAGCCTGAAGGCTGCTCTCCACAGCTACCACTAGGATAGCTTTCTTTAAAAGGTTGTCTTAAACCTATCTACCATAAGAGTCGATTTGCCCTGGTGCAAGGTGTCCACTTTAATTAGTGAACAGCATATACCAGGCCAACTTCTCACATTGGTGGGCAGCGTGTGGGATTCCAGCTTGCCATTGTTTTACCAGAAAATCTCTATTTGAATTACTAACTGAAAACCATTATAGGTACTCAAGGTACATATAAAGTCAAGCTTAGTATCAATAAGTTCTACTGAACTTAGAGCTGTGTGCCAAGGGATAGCACACCCTTTCCACAGCTCAAGCTAGGATCAGTAGGCCACAAACTAGTGTAGGTAGTACAACACTGCACAACACTAGAATGTCCTTAAGGGGTGGACCCAGTGGATCCACTCAGCCTCAGTATAAGGACATGGCTTTCTCTGACTTGAGAGCCATGTGTGTTGACAGACACCTGAGGCTAGGACAGAGTCCCTCAACCCTGCACCTGATAGATCTGCTGACAGCAGATGACCTTAGATTGGCTCTAGGAGCTAAGGGGTCTGAATCAGTGGGTGGGTCAATCATAGTATCTGGGTCAGATGAGGACAATCCGAATGACCAAGACTCTGTGGTTGAAGGGCCAGGCTTCAAGGAGCCTGAACAGGACAGAGGAGTTCTCCCTAAGAGAACTGGCAGAGTGGATGAGAGGCACAGATCCCCTTCCAGGGAATCTGAGCACTCTTATCACTCTGGCAGAGAATTTGTCCAAGAGAGGAGCTCATACTTTAACTTAAGAGAGACCTCCTCTGAGAGAAGGTGCAAACTGCTCCAGTATGAGGAAGCCAAAGTGGCCCTCAGAACCAAGCAGTTGGCACTGGATAGAGAAGCCCTGGAGATCCAGAGAGCTTCCAGAAGGGAGGGTTTAGAACCCCCTGGTGGCAGCAACAGTGTCCCTAGAGGCAGAGAATATGTCCCTGACCATAGGAACCTGAGCAAGGTTGTTCCTCCCTACCAGAGTGGGGATGATATCCACAAGTGGATAACTGCTATGGAGAGGGCCTGTAGAGTACAGCAGGTCCCCCAAAAGCAGTGGGCAGCAATCTTGTGGCTCTCCTTTTCAGATAAAGGAAGAGACAAGCTCCTCACTGTTAGAGAGGAGGATGCTGATGATTATGAGGTCCTGAAGAGTGCACTGATAGATGGGTTTGGCTTAACCACTGAGCAGTACAGGTTGAAGTTCAGAGATACCCAGAAGGCACAGACTCAGGACTGGACAGACTTTGTAGATTGTGCATCCAAGGCTCTGGAGGGTTGGCTGGTTGGCAGTAGGGTTACTGATTTCAAAGGATTTTATAATCTAATGATGAGAGAACAGATCCTTAATAATTGTCAAAACCAGCTTTTACACCAGTACCTGGTGGACTCTGATCTGACCTCTCCCCAAGAATTGGAAAAGAAGGCAGACAAATGGGTCAGAACCAGGGTAAGGCCTAAGAATCAGGGTGGTGACCACAAGAAAGATTCTACCAAGTCCCAAGAGAAAGGTGGGGATAAATCCAAGGATAAGTCCACTACAGGGCCCCAAAATTCCTCTTCTGGGGGTGGGTCCCAAACTCCTTCCTCTCCTGAAAAGAAACCCTATTGCCATGTCTGTAAAAAGCCTGGGCACTGGAAATCTGATCCCAGTTGTCCCAGGAATGGCAATAAAGAAAATGTTCCTCCAACAACTACTACCACCCCTCCTGGTACTACCAGTAGTAATCCTCCAGTTGGGAGTAGTGCACCCAAAAAGTTAGGTGCTTTTGCAAGAGGAACAGAGGTGGGCCCTAGTTTAGACAGGACCCCCTCAACAGACTCCTCAGATTCTGATGGTGGTGTAGGATATGCCACCTTTACCATGGGTCCCATAGCATTGGGCAGGTACAGACTGGAGCCAATAATTAATGGTCAGAAAGCTGTGGCATTTAGGGACACAGGGGCTAGTGTCACCATGGTGGCAGGGAAACTAGTCCCCCCTCACCAGCTTTTACCTGAGTTTAAATACCAGGTGACCAACATTGATGGTGTCAGAACAGATCACCCCATGGCCATAGTCAATCTCAGCTGGGAGGGAGTCACAGGCCCAAAGAGAGTGGCAGTGTCCCCAACCTTACCTGTAGATTGCCTGATGGGCAATGATCTGGAAATTTCAGCCTGGGCTGAAATTGAACACCAAACCCATCTGAAGATGTTGGGTGTCCCTGTAAAGGTTAGTGGGGCTGTGATGGCCACAGCCCCAGCCCAAGATTTTGGAGAGATGGAGCCTGGAAGAATGGCCCACTCTCCCCCAGAAGAGAGCACAAGGGTTGAAGAAAAGTCTTCTTCCCTCCAGACAGTAGGTAAGGGTCAGCCTCCTCAGGGAACTGACCCTACCCCTAGTGAAGGAACTGCCACAGAGGTAGTCAGGCCTGGCCTGGCCACCCCCTGATGGCAGAGGACCCTTAAAAGGTGGTACCCAGTCTGGAGCAGGTAACCTGCCCCTCTCTACCCTGCCTCAGTCAGCCCAGGGCTGCAGAGGTCAGGGAGGTCAGTGGACCCCCCGGGCCCACTGTCCAGAGGAAGCCCCCATCAGCAGATTAGGGGCACCCAGTCTAGTAGCCCTAGCCAGGTGAAAATTCCTCTACACACTGAGGGATCCCCCATACCTTTATGTAGGGACCTCCCCCAGAAGGACTCTGGTAGGCAAGGGCAAACCTGGGACCAGAAGGTTCCAAACCTGCCATGTCCCTCCAGTGTTCCATCCAAAGGGACCCAACCCCCAGCTGTAGGCAGCCAAAGGTTGACCCTTAGAGCAAAGTGCAACTCAGTCATGGAAAGACAGGCATACATGGTGACCAGTGATCTGAGGAAGCTGAGGCCAACATTCCTAGGGCCTCACTTCCCTACTCAGACACCTCACCAGCCTTGTACTTTACCTAAGCACACCAGAGGTAGTGATTCCCCATGGTGGAGACCCTCTCATACCCTTAGGGCGAGGGATTGCTTAGTGGACCATAACATAGGGGGCAACCATGCTAGTGCAGGTGCTTCCTTATATGGCCACTTAGTCAATAAAGGCTCAACTGGCCAAGGTTAGCCTTATCTCCTTTCGTTTGGGGGGTTATGTAGGAAGGTGGAATCTGACTATATGGTTGCCCCCACTTTTTTTATGGTGTTTTGCTGGTTTATGACTTAGTTGGACTGGGACCCTGCTATTCAGGGCCCCAGTCTATCTGCTCTCTCTAACGACATGGAGTGCACTCTAGGTGCACTAGTGATTGGATACTGTGGTGCCTTATGAGTCCCTAGTATATGGTACCTTAGGTGCCAAGGGCATAGGTACTTCACAGGCCTCCCAGGGGCTGCAGCATATGTTATGCCACCCCTGGGAAGCAGTCTAAATCTGACACCACAGGCCTGCTACTGCAGCCTGGGTGAGGTGGTGCTAGCACCCCTCACTGGGATATAGGTTTCCTATATCTCTCCTGCACACACATATAAACCTATCAGTCACCCCTAAGGCAGGCCCTATCAATCCTGAGGGCAGGGTGCTTGGCTTCTATGTGAGGGGGTGCCTCTGCCTGAGCAGGGCCCCTCTGCAGCTCTCAGAGTCTATTCTCTGGTGCTGTTTGTGGATGCGGTTAAACCATATACTATTTAAGTGCATTATATCCTCGCGGTAAATGCTAACTTTGGAATGGCTGCATCAAAACATGTCGTGTTTGGTGTCAAACATCTTGGAATACTACCCCCCGCCAATCTTGGCAGCGGGGGTAGCATTCCACCCTTCTAGAGGGATAAGACATGTACCTGCTGTGGAAACGCGGTAGAATCCTAAAGAGCCCTGGCATCACAAAATGGATGCCACCAGTCACAGACACTGGGCTGCCCTCCTGCTGATGACCGAAACTCGCAGTGGAGGAAGCCCAACAATAGGCATCCTGTCACAGGGAGGTGTAACCACCTTCCAGACAGGGTTTAGTGTATTGGGGCTGGGTGGGTGCACTCTTAGAGTGCTTTGAAGTCCTGCACTGGGGGAGCAGAAGGCTCCTCTGTGCATATGCCAGTTCAAACCAGCTCAGGGGCTGCCTGCCCCTGCTCTGGCACGAAACTGGACAAAGGGAAGTGGGTGTAGCCACCCCTCCCTTGACCCTCCCATAGGTGGGGTCATAGAGCTAGTCCATCCCCTCTTTTTAGTTTAAGAGGGGGAACCTTGCCATTGCAAAGCAGATAACCCCTGGACGACGCTCTACAGAAGAATCCTGGCCCTTCGACGTTCCACTACCTTTGGAAGACAGAAGAATCTCCCTTGGAGTCAAGGAGTGACTCCCTGCTTGGCAGGCACCAAAAACGACAACGACGGTCGCAAACTACGCCGCTCCCGCCGGAGTCCGAAGTCCCTGCAGCCCAAGAAGTGGATTTCCTGACCTCTCCCAGGCCATCGTGAGTCCCCAGCGAAGCTGAGGCAAGTGGACCCCCCGAGTAACGAGGAACCGCGACCCCTGGGTACCGTGCACTATTGTCGAGTGCAACCCCTTCACAACATTCTACGAACTTGTGCTTTGGACCACGTGTGGTCCCGACCTCCAGCAGGAATCCCTCCGAAGATCAGAGGCCTACACCGTCCCGAGTGACCGTGGGCCCCTGTTGAGTGATTCCGCCCGAGGTGTCTTCGCGATCCCTTGCCCGCTGGCTTGTGGGTCCCCAGAAGACTTCCTAAAGAAACCAAAGGGCTCCCCTGGTTGCTCCAGGCCTGCCCTGACTTACCCTCGCTGGGTGAGTCCCTCAGACCTTGCTGGTCTGCGCCATCGACTTTTCTTCATCTCCCCGAGACTTGCGGCTGCCAAGGCTTGTTGGCTCCGATCGAGTTGCCGACACCGCAGTCAGCTGCAGACGTCGAGGGACACACCGAATCCAGCTCCTGGTCGTCGTCGACGCCTCCTGGACCACGTGGCTGAAGAGTCAAGGCACCTGCAACCGACCTGAAGCGACCGACGACGGTGGGCATCCATCTTCCTTGCCCCGGGTCACTGCCAAGTGACTTTGAACACTGTCCCCTCTGCTTTCAGGTCATCCTTCTTCAGAATCCAGGCTTGGATTCCACCGGACACTTCTTCAGCTCCCGCAAGCAGCAAGTCTTCTTTGTTCGCCATTGAAAACGACGCCGCGACCCGACACCAAAGGACACCTGTGCACCCGGCTTCCCTGGGTGAGGTAACTCCAGCACTACGGTGCTCCTGTGGGTGTGGGCCCTAGAACTACTTACCCTGTAAGTGACTTGCTTGTAGGTTCTCCCGAAGTATCCTAAAACTCTTTATTTCCAACCGCGACTTGCCCCATTGAAGTTAACGGCGATTCGCGCCTGTGTATCCACACTGCACGCGTCCCCCGTGGGTCCTTTACTTACCTGCCTTGGGTGGTTTCGTGAGGCCCCAGCACTTCTGAAGGCCTTAGGCCTTGTCTCCTTGCAAGTCGTTGTTTCTAAGTCTCTTACTTAGTATATGGTCTGGTACGCCCCTAGGGCCCCAGCCATATTTTGTGCTTAACTTATTGTGAAACGTTGATTTGTGCATATGTTTGTCTTCTAATCTCATAAAGAGATTAGTAGAGAGTTATTTAGAAATAAATACATATATATTTGATATATATACCTGTGTGGTGTCTTTTCATTTGGTGATTCAAGAGATTATATGGTAAAACAAGCTGCTTTACATTCCTCCGAGACTTAGCCTGAAGGCTGCTCTCCACAGCTACCACTAGGATAGCTTTCTTTAAAAGGTTGTCTTAAACCTATCTACCATAAGAGTCGATTTGCCCTGGTGCAAGGTGTCCACTTTAATTAGTGAACAGCATATACCAGGCCAACTTCTCACAGTTAATAACAAAAGATGAGTTGCCAGAAGAATTAAAAGATACAGTAAACCCCATAGTATGGGATTTCACCGGAAAGGAAGTAGGACTTATGGCTAAAATAGATCCAGTTAAAATTACTGTAAAAGAAGGTGCAATTTTCCCAAATACCAGACAGTACAAAATGAGTGCAGAAGTAAAAGCAGGAGTCATCGAAGAAATAAATCGAATGGTAGAACAAAATATCTTAAAAGAAGTAATGAGTAGCCCATGTAATTCACCTATAATGGGGTTAAAGAAACCTAGTGGAAAATATAGGATTGTTCAGGACCTGAGAAAAATAAATAAGATTGTGGAACCATGTTGTCCCATAGTGCCAAATCCTGCAGTAATTCTATACCAGATCCCTTGGAGTGCAGATGGTTCACAGTAATTGATTTGTGCCAAGCGTTCTTTTCAATACCATTACATCCAGACAGCCAGTATCTTTTCTCATTTAAATTTGAGAACAAGGTTTATGTGTGGAATCGTGTTCCTCAGGGGTACACAGAAAGTCCTTCTATTTTCAACCAGATACTGAAAAAGTGCCTTGAAAAACTAGTGATGCCAGGAAGCTCAGTCTTAGTCCAATATATCGACGACTTATTGGTGGCATCAAATACCAGAGAGAACTGTGTTGTTGATTCCATAGCATTGTTAAATCTTTTGGCAGAAGAAGGACATAAAGTCTCACCTGAAAAATTTCAATTTTGTACAACAGCTGTTAAATATCTGGGACACCAAATTGAGAGGGGAAAAAGAAGAGTAACAGCTGAAAGAGAGCTTTAATAAAGAAAATGCAAATGCCTGTAACACAAAGACAAGTGAGAATGTTCCTAGGAATAGTAGGTTACTGTCAACAATGGATACCAGGATTTTCCATGTTGGCTAAGCCCTTAATCAACATGACAAAAAAGAAAGCAAAGGACCCTGTTGAGTGGGAGGACGAAAGTGTAGAAGCCTTTGTAAAATTGAGAAATGCCCTATGTTCAGCACCTGCCTTAGGCATGCCTGATAATAAAAGAGAATTTGCATTATTCTGTCATGAAAGAGAAAATTGTGCACTTTCTGTCTTAACTCAGAGACATGGATTAGAAAGACGTCCTATAGCATATTTTTCTGCTACATTGGACCCAGTAGCAGCCGCGTTGCCAGGATGCTTAAAAGCAGTAGCGGCTACTTGTTTGAGCATTGAACAGAGTGAGTCAATTGTGATGAGACACCCTGTAAAAGTGTATGTTCCACATGCAGTTGTCATTCTGTTGACAAGAACCCGAACTCAGCATCTTACTCCTAGTCGGCTGACTAAATACGAAAGAATCATAATGGGTGCTGAAAATGTGAACATGGTAAGGTGTACTATAATAAATCCAGCAACCTTACTACCAGACCCATATCATGAGAGAATTAAAGATGATGAAGACGATGAACATGATTGTATACAAATTACAGAATTATGCACAAAACCACGCCCAGATATAGAGGAACAGCCTCTTAAAAAGCCAGACAGGGAGCTATTTGTTGATGGTTCATGTCAAAGACATGAAGATGGTAAACTAACTGCTGCCTATGCGGTATGTGAATTAACTGGAATAGTTGAAGCATCTTATTTACCAGGAGTCAAATCTGCACAAGTAGCTGAATTGATTGCGTTGATAAAAGCATGCAAAATTGGGAGGAATCAGAGAGTAACCATATTTACAGATAGCCAATATGGTTACGGGGTTGTGCACGATTTTGGCCAACTATGGATGCAGAGGGATTTCATGACTTCTTCAGGATCCCCCATTAAAAATGGACAATTTGTAAGGGAATTGCTAGAAGCAATACAATCACCAAAAGAATTGGCTGTGGTGAAATGTGCCGCACACCAGTCAGGAGATGACTGGGTGGTAGTCGGCAACAGATATGCAGATCTGGTGGCTCAACATTGTGCCAAAACCAGAATGTCAGTCAATAAGAGGGTGGCAAGAATGGGAATCAGCTGCCAACTTATGTTGTATATGCCACCTGAAACTTGGAATGACGTCAAGAAATTGCAAGATGAGGTTGATGAAAGTGAGAAGAATTTGTGGATCAAAGTGGGTTGTTCCCAAAGAGGAGATGATGAAGTGTGGATCAGTGCTGATGGCAGACCAGTCATGCCAGACTGTGTACTCTCACAAATGGCTAGAATGCATCATGGAGACACACACATAGGGAGAGATGCAATGATTAGGCTGTTCAGACAAAATTGGTACAATCCCAAATTCAGGGCTGTTGCAGAGAGTCTTTGCCAGAGATGTCTAACTTGCCAGATGCATAATCCGGGGAGGAAGACAGTAATTGGATTTGGAAAAATTGGAAAGGCAGAGGGTCCATTTATGAGACTTCAGTTTGATTTCATACAGTTACCACCATGTAGAGGGCTGAAATATGTACTAGTAATAGTGTGTCTATTTTCAAAGTGGGTGGAGGCTTACCCTACTAGGAGAAATGACAGCATTACAGTTGCAAAACTGTTGCTACGAGAGCTCATTCCTAGGTTTGGTTTTCCAGTAACTTTGGAATCAGATAGAGGAAAACATTTTAACAGCGAAGTGATTCAAATAATCTGTGAAGCATTTCAAATAAAACAGAAACTGCACTGTGCATATCGTCCAGAAGCTTCTGGAGTGGTTGAACAATTGAATGGCACTATAAAGTCAAGACTGGGAAAAATGTGTGCATCAACATCATTAGAGTGGCCAGATGCATTACCACTCGTTTTAATGGGACTCAGAAGTATACCTGACAGAACCACAGGATTGAGCCCACATGAAATAATGATGGAAAGAGCAATGAGACAAACACATGTTCCCACAAACAAACTGGTGAATATATCTGATGATATGGTTCTGGACTATTGCAAAGGATTGGCTGACCTAGTGCGTTCTGTCTCTCATCAGGTTGGAGAAGACGCAGTTTCCAGGCAGCCCGAGCAAGAACATGATCTGAATCCTGGTGACTGGGTGGTAGTGAAGAATCACACCAGAGAAACGTGTCTATCACCTAGATGGGGCAGACCGTCAAGTCATACTGACAACGAATACAGCAGTGAAGTGTGCCGGATTTCCTAATTGGATTCATGTAAGTCACACCAAGAGAGTACCAGATCCCGAGGAAGAGAATCCTCAGACAACGCCAATCACTGAAGAAGCTGAAGGTTGCCCAGCTGAAGGATCTCAGGTTCGAGATTCCGGAGAAGCTGAAGAAGAACAACCGAGCACAAGTCAGGATTGGATACCGGTGGTAGAGATTCCTGAAATATACCACAGAACAAGAAGTCAAGCGAAATTGGAAGAAATTGAAGAAGATCAGATAGGTGAAGAAGAAGCAGTTCAGGAACAAGAAGAAAAGACACTAAGAAATCCTGAACAAGGTCAGATAGGGAAAGGAAACTGGACTCAAAACAGTGAAGACCTAATAGACTTTGAACAGGGACAGACAGGTCTAGAAGAATCCGGTCAGGCTGCAGAAGTTCACAGTGCAATAAGCCCTGATCAGAACAAGTTAGATCAAGAAGAGTACACAGAAGAAGAAAACCTTGAAAAACATGAACTTGAAGAAATAAATAAAGAACAAGGTCAGTTATTGGAAACTCACAGTGGAGCTGTTACAGAGAAACCAATTAGACCTGAAAAAGAGCAAACAAGAAACACAGTAATTGAAGAACACGAAATAGTGCTAAGCAGTGAAATTAACGAGATCTCTAAAGACGAAAACAAAGAAACAGTGCCAACAAAGAAAACAAGAAAAGGAGATCATTGGCCGAGTGTCATTAAAAGAGTAAAGTACCACATAACAACCAGAAGTGAAGATCCAGATCAAGTACCTGAAGTATCAAGTCCAACCGATCAAGAGAAAAAGACAGAGAAAAGAAGAAGTAAAAGACTGAAACTTGTGAATAACAAATTTAAGGGTCCTGACTGGACTTATATCATTCTTGAAGATTTTGAAAGCTCAGAGTCAAGTGACAGTGGTGGCGAAGGAACAAGTGCAGAATTGACGTACGAAGAAGAAACAAGACCACCCTGACTAAGCAAAAGAATAAGCTAAAGAAAAGAAGAAAAGATAAGAAGAGCAATCTTCCTTGTCGAAAAATGCCTGACGATAGAGTTGCTGGGAGACCAAAACAGAAATGTTGTAGAAGATGCTGTGCAATATGCATATGTAGTCTAGTAATGGTGCTTATAGTATGGTTAGTCCTGATTGTAGCAATTCCTTACCTTATGATAATAGATAAAAAGATTAATAATGAAACTAAGGAGAGGACAGCAAACATGAAGGGCAATAGAGTAGAACTAATGGCAGAAAGTGAACCCGAAATTCATCATGAAGTAGCTGACAACGACACTAGTTTAAACGTTTTCACAAAGTTATTGTTTCAATATGTAGACACAATGGAAGTTAGTAATTGTTATGTCTGTATGAAGTTACCTGAATCAGTAGCAGAAGGATTAACATACCATCACTTACCACTGACATATGGCATATCATGTAGTGTTTTGTCTAGTTTATTTTATAGAACAGGGAGACTTCAGTATTATTATTCAAACTTAGGTGTCCACTACGATGTCGGGCGGATAAAAATCCGCCATCAACCACAGTGGCGAAAATCCGCCCGCCTACACCCCCTGAATACCGACCGAGCAATTACGATGGCGCGAACCGAAAACCGCCGGAGGCGGAAAATAAACAGAAAATACCGCCCGCCCATGTCCGAGTCTAAGTCCATCCGCCCGCCACGGACGGAAAGACGCACGACAAGCCAAAACCGCCCGCCCTGACGACCGAGACACCGCCCGTGAAATTAGGATCGTACCGACATGAGCGCGGAAAATCCACAAATACACCGCCCGCCAGCGCAAACAACAGTGACGAAAATGGACACGGCGGAAGCCCTGGCGGCCACCTCCATGCACAGAAACCATCCGCTGACGAAAATAAACACACACAACATGGCTAACAAGTCCACACAGCAACCCACGCACAAAAACCCAAACACAGTACACATCCCTGAAACACCCCCCCTGGACATACAAATCAACTACAAATCCCAGAACACCAGCCACAACACACCTGAAAACAACAGACCACCATGACACACCCACATAGGTAAGTACAAAACCAGCCCCTCCACAGACCAGAACCCCCTGCAACATTACAAACTGAGGACGAAAGCACACAACACAGCGAGACAGAAAGGACAGCAGCACACCACAGACACGCACCTATCACACCCATCACCACCACCACCAAACACCTGACCCACAAACCCCCTGCACATCACACACCACACACCGCACCAGCACCACAAACACCAAAACACACACCATGGCATCACACAGAATGCCCAAGTTCACTTCCACCGAGCTGACGGTCATGGTCGACGAGATCGTCAAGGTGCACCCACAAATCTATGGCAACCAGGTCCAACAGACACCACTATCCACCAGAAACCGGTTGTGGAGCAGGATCGTAGACCAGGTCAATGCAGTTGGGAACGTTCCACGCAACAGAGGAGAAATAAACAAAAGGTGGAACGACCTCAAAAGCGTGGTCAAGAAGAAGGAGAGCAAAAATCGAGAGCTGGCTGCCAGGACTGGCGGAGGGAATCCCGCGCTTTTCAAGACTTTCAAGGCGTGGGAGGAGAAGGTGCGAGTGATCATACATCCGGAGATCCTAACCGGATTACCAGGGGGAGTGGAGGCTGGTAAGTACAAACCAACGTATACCAGCACACCGCTATGTACTCACATGCACCACCACCATGCCATAGCTCCCAGGGACAAACACCCCCATGTCCAGCACACAATACACAAGACATCACCCACACATGCAACAGACACTGATACACACTCAGCCCAAAGCTACCAACCAACAAAACCATGGGGGCATGTGTACAGTGAGCCAGCACCACAACTACCACCAGGTCCCCTTGTACTCCAGATGCGCCAGAATGAGCACTCCCCACACCCACATCCATGTGTCCGCCATAGCTGCACTGACCGACAATGAACAGGTAAGTAGCCAGAACACAAAGACACTGAGTCGGAGGGGGGACAGCCGAAGTCAAACACCTACCAGGCCCCCACTACCACAGACCAGCAAGGTGGAGCACACCCCACATCCATGTGTCCGCCATAGCTGCACTGACCGACAATGAACAGGTAAGTAGCCGGAACACAAAGACAGTGAGTCGGAGGGGGGACAGCTGAAGTCAAACACCCACCAGGCCCCCACTACCACAGACCAGCAAGGTGGAGCACCCCTCCCTCCCAGTACCATGTGGCATCCATTGCATTGCGCACTCAGAAACAACCTGTAGGTGGGAAACTGTACAGGGCGGGGCGTCTGTAGGCATGAGGACTGTACTACGACTGACACATGGGACATGACACGTAGCAGAGGAACACGCAGCACTGCTCCCAGTCACAATCATGAGACCAATGTGCACACGGACATGTTCGACAGAGTCAAACCCCACATGACCTATCACAGATACAGCAACACCTAAGGAGCCACGTCTGCATGTACAAGTCCCACTGGAGCACAGACCCACACGGCAGGTACTGTGCCACCCATCACACACATCAGCAACACCATCGAAGTCCTGTCCATGTAGTCCTCACTGCCTGTCACCCACACATCGTACAACAACGCCCACGTAAGACAGACCGTACCAGAAGTACCAGCTTGGAACCACAATATTGCACACAAAGACAACCGGACCCATGAAACACACAGGCACACAATGCACATTCAACATATCATCCATCTCATCTCACAGCCACAATGTCATGATAGGTATGACATCCGAACAGCTGGCCCACATCCAGTAGACATGCAAAGATACCTGCCCATGAAAAAACAAGTGCCTGCAGTGACCGAAGCGCACGTCACACTGCGAATAACGACACACATAACATAGTCAACATCCCAAGAGCACAGCACTGATGCACATGTACCAGGGCAGCGCGCACACAAAGGAATTGGCCCATCTTCAATACGACGTGTGGCACACAACAAGCACGAACTCACAACATTGCTACCAATGTGATGTCCATGAATGATAACAGTCAGCAGATATTCCGGCCATGTGAGACAGACACACACCTTTGTCCATGCACTGTCACGTTGCCAGAACACATGTCACGTTCTGCACCCATCACCCACAGCATGTACCCCAAAAGCATATCTCAACCCAAGAGCGTGTAGGGGGCTGTACCCCCTTCTGGCATCAGCGTACCTAAGCGTACCATCCCTCCCCCTAAACCATCGTTCAACCCAACATCGCCGATGGCCCTGGAGCACGCATACACACGAGCCACAAAATGTAGGAGCATAGCAACACACACCCATCGGCATTGCTAATCCGTCCCATGCCACATGTCCACATCACACAGACCCATTGCCTAGCCCACGCATACACACATCGTACATCCACACACGCCACTGGGAAACCTGTGCACGACAGTGCACGAACTGTGAATGTCAGACAACCAATACATACTTTGCTAGGTGCAACACAATGACCCATTTCATCCTCCCCACAGGTGCCGAACTGCTGGATGCTGGAGAGGGTGACAGCAGCCAGCACAGCCAGTATGCAAGCCCCCGACCCGGACTCACGGATGTAGAGGAGCTGGACACCTCTCCAGACACGGACCACCCAGCAGGCCCATCTGGAGTGACAGGGCACAACCGCTCCCCAGGGCCCCTCCTGCCTACCAACCCATCACCCAGGGCTGCTGACCAGTCACAGACCCCTGCTGCCACGGCCGTTGCGGCCACCACCACTGCCGCAACCACCACCACCACGCCATCCCTCGCCACAGCACCTGTGCAAGGGTCGGCACGGCCGTCGGGCTCCAACCTGGGAGCCAGAGCGAGGACCGTGGTGAGCAATGTGGCCAGTGGGCAGGTCGGTGGCAGCAGTACTGGTAGGAGGAGCAGGGTCAGGCCAACGCCAACTGTGCCTGGGAGCCAAGCCCTGCCGCCAATCGACAGAGTCCTTGGGGCCTATGAAGAGGCCCAAGGCGAATGGGCCAGGTCGGCAAGCGACACGCGGGAGGTCCTTGCGGTGTTGAGGTCCATGGACGCCCATATGGCCCAAATCGCGGCACTCATAGGCCAGCTGGTGGTGGGGGGAGGGCACAAGCAAGGCCAGCAACACCACCTCCGCCACCACCTGCTGTGGCGCAGGCTCGTGCAGCCTCGCGTTCCCCTGCGTCCACAGCGAGTGAGCACTCCTCAGCCACCACCAGCGGAACATCAACACCCCCTACCAAACGTGGAAGGGGTCGTCCGAAGAGGAAACAGGTGTCCAGAGAGGACTTCGCCCGCACCAAACGCCAGTGAGTCAGCCAGCCACCTTGACCACCTACTGCATTGACATGGAATACGATCCTACCCCACACTGCCATGTGAATGGCATGTGTCTGTTGGACTGTGGACATAGAACTCCATGGGTACACCTTGACCATCACGCAGCCATGACCGTCAAGTCATTGTCACAGCATGCACCACTTTTGTCATCACCTTGCACACAATCACATGTCACCGCTGTTAATAAATACACCTTGTTCACAATCGGCTTAATGTGTCCTGGGTTTATTCCACGATGTGCAATCGCCACCATGAGCAGAAATGCATCTGCTGTGTGGCATGTCGATGGGACAGGAGAGGCTGCAGGGACCTAGGGGTGTGAAACAGAACAAGAGTACATTCAATGAGTGTGTCACACACTCATCACACAGTACTTGTCACCAACTACAAGCAATGCACACACATCTCACAGAGCAACAGGGCACAATGCTACAGCCACTGTCAGTGGCATACCAACCTGGACATGGACCATTGACACACAGCACTCAGTGAACAAAAGGCCCCCGTAACAGAGCACACATACACCTGCACAACTACAGCTACATCAGCCGTCGTACATGGTCACTCACCGTCAAGTGAAGTAGCGGGCGATGAGCTGCTGACGCACATTCACAGCTTCATCCTCTCCACTGTCCTCTTCACTGGAGCTGTCCAGGTCTGCAGGCTGGGGCCCTGGTTGATCTCCGTCATCCACAATTAGGGGATATGCTTGCGGATCGCCAGATTGTGCAGCATGCAGCAAGCCACAATTATCTGGCACACCTTCTGTGGGGAGTATGCCAGTGTGCCCCCGGTGCGGTCCAGGCATCTGAACCTGGACTTGAGGAGGCCAAAGGTCCGCTCAACCACACGTCTGGTCCTCCCATGTGCCTCATTGTAGAGTACATCTGCTGGGCTCCCAGGACGTCGTAATGGGCTGAGCAGCCAGGCTCCATTCGGGTAAGCAGAGTCACCTGGGTGTGAGGGACACAGAGAACCGTTGCAATTCCAACTGGACACAAGACAGCATCGCACAGCCAGCACGCTACACTACTCCACATACTCACCAACAATCCAGCCACGGTCCGGTTGCAGATTGGTCATCAGACGTGGTAGGATGCTGTTGCGCATGATGTGCGCGTCATGGGCCGATCCTGGGAATTTCACACACACGTGTGTGATCACCATGTCCGCAAGGCACACCACTTGCACATTCAGGGAGTGCGTGTGCTTCCGGTTGCGGTAGAGGTGCTCGGTGGCCTGTGGTGCAACAAGGCCAACATGGGTGCAGTCTATTGCACCAACGACGTGGGGGATTCGTCCAAGAGCATAGAATGCACCCTTCACTGCCGCCAATTCACGAGCCCTGGGGAAGCGGATGTATCTGTTCCTGTACAGCATCATGGCTGACAGTACATTCCTGAGCACCATGCTGAACATGGGTTGGGACATCCCACCTCCACTGCCCACTGTGTGCTGGAATGACCCAGTGGCGAAGAAATGCAGTGCAGCCATCACCTTAGCCGTGGGGGTGAATGCTGTTGGATACACCCTGCTAGGACGGAGGTGGGGTTCCAACAAGACACATAGACGATGCAGGGTGGGTCGGTCCAGACGATATTTGCGGATGACCTCAACATCCACCATGTCTGACAGCAATTGGTAGGGGCGATGAATGTTTGGTCTCCGCCTAGGAAAGATGGAAGTGTACACATGTCAAAGCAACACGCCACATGGCATATTCACATGCACAGAACATAAATGACTGGGCAGGCAATTGAATGACAGAACGGCTGATAAGTAGGGACAGCACAGCCACAATACACTTACACAGGTCCCCTACCAATAGCAATGGGCAGTGACACACACCATTGCTATGAGCATGCACATGGGGAGTCAGGCATTAACAACTTGTACGGCATGCTGAAGGCAACAGACTGCATAATCGGTAAGCTGCAACACTACGGCAACATAACTAGCTGCTGTGCATCACACTGCTTCCGAGGCTGGGTGTGTAGGGCACACACCAACAACGCTATGGACACAGGCTGAGCGGCCAAAACAAGTGGGACCGGTGGCACGAGGGGATATGAGACAGTCATTGATGTCCCTACTGCACCCTAAGTACAGCACTGTACGGATCACACCTCCTGAAACATTGACAGGTGTACACATTGACAGCCCCATGCCGACACAGCTGTGTGCCTGCAACTACACATCACAAGTGACACGTAACATTGCACGTGCCAAGTGGCAGATGTACATAGTGAAAGATGGCATGTGTGTGCATATGCATATCCCATGCTCCCATGCCAATGTGTACATGATGTTCCTACATACATGTGGAGGCTGAGCACTGGCCGTCCCTGCCAATGCACACAGCATGTTGTGGCCCTGTCCATTGTGGACCTGCACCCACACGCAAATCATGGCCACACCTGCAGATGCATTGCGCACATTATACTGTGTGGTGCACATGGCATCAGCGGACTGTACCCGGCATGGGCCAGGCCCTTACGGGCAACTCCAATGACCCTCGCGGTTGCACCCTGCGTGTTCCACTGTGGAGGTAGGCATCCATGGCCAGCTGGGAGCAGGCCAACGTCTGCAATTGAAGCTGCCAGACATGGTACACGAATCGCAGCAGCTTGTACCCACTGAAACGGCCCCAGGGGGTAATATGTGTGTGTGAGTGGGACAGGCATAACCACAGCTACCTGGCACTGCAGCCTGGCACCCCTCGACGACACCTGCTGCTGCCACCACTCCACCTACACGTGGATGACGCTGAGGACATGTCCAGGTCCACTCACCGGTGAGGAGCTGGAGAACCTGGATTCCGTGCTCCACGCACACTGCACATGGCTATTCCTTGCGAAAGTTGTGTGTGAGAGACAACTGCAGTGGGTGTGGGTGTGCATGTGGGGGACACACATGTCGTTGCTCCTCAGCACTATGAGTCAGAGCCTGTGGAGTACAGACATGCACTGCACACCATGCTGGCCGCAGGTGGCATGGGTATGTGAGCTCTCGGGCGCTTTGACCTGTCTGTCCCACCCGAGTGGTGGTACATGGCAACTTCATGTCAGACATCCAGTGACACAGAAAATTGGCAATGCAGGTCTCAGTGTACCTGTCGGTCGTGTGGAAGTCAGGCTGGGGCCATGCTGCCCTTCTCAGTCCCAGCAGGCCTGGCCTGCACATTGACTGCACAATGCCAGTCGGTGCCGACACAGACTGCCTAGTGGGTTACATGTGTCTCCTGTTCAGGACCCCCAGATGAGCGCTTACTCTGCACTGTCGATTGGACACACCATGACTCGTGATAGGGATGTGTGTGAGGGATAGTGGCACTGAATGTGACCTTCGTTGCGGGGTGGGCCATGCACAGGGCGAGTACGCTGATGGTTGCGCAGTGTTGGTCACAGTGGGTACACCCACACAGATGTGTTGCCTTGTGATCTTTTTCTAGGTCAGCCTGACAATGGACAGTAGATGTGGGCAGGCTACACATTGCTCGATGTGCTGTCTATGTGCATGTGAATTCACACCAGGCACAACTGCCCCTGCACATGTGACCCCTGCTGCACTCAGTGCTGGGTCTGTTGTGCTGATGCACCGTCTGTACGTGGGGCAGACAGCTCTGCTCACTTCCGTCATTGCCCATGTCATCACTTTGCCGCAGGTGACATGGTTCATGGAGGGCCCACATGTACGCGTGGGTGGACTACACAAGACTGTCCAATGGTTGTCACCCCCAGTCAGTGCTTCGAATGGGAATTATGTGGTGCTGGTACTCATTACGCTGTGTCGGGTGTGCGGGGCTAGGTGCGGGGCTACATGCAAGACATGGGTAGGTCATCGGCTTATCTACTAGTTGCAGTACACACGAGACATGTCTTTTTCCGACCACATCAGGGGCATTCCTTAAACTAACTGGAAGTCAAACAGTTATCTTTTACACTGTCCTCATGGCCTCCCCTCGCTCACACCAATATGCATTTGCACATGAGAAGCTAGCGCATGCACAAGCAGCTCCAAGCTCGCCCCAGAGAGGCCAAGGAGTGTATGTGTGGGTCCATTTGTACATGTGGTCTGTCTCACGGTATAATTAGTGGTGTGACGCCGTCCACATGCGTGGTGCCCCGACTCGGGACCCGGGCAACATTGACGATGCATGACAGGCCCCGCAGTCCGGATACACCACCTGCAACACACAGAGGCTGTAGCTGCCCTAGCGGGCCAGTCCGCGTTCAACTGGAGCTCATGGCCCCACACATTCACTCTTTGGCCTCTCTGGAGCGAGCTTGGAGCTGCTTGTGCACGCGCTGGCTTCTCTGTTGCAATGGCATGTAACGTGTGTGGGTGTATTGTCAATGGGTGGGATGGTGCGAGCCACCTTCCGTGACGTCACTGCTGCTTGTGATGTGTGCGTCCCCCCACTACTTCCATTTGACTTGTGCCATACTACACATTGTGGATGTATTGCCTGCGTGATGTGACAAGGATGGGCGCGCCATGACCTCTCACCCACCATGCTCAACTGCCATCCCGTGCCCTGGATTGCCTGTGCAAGTGGACAATGTTGGGGATACACCAGGTCGACAGGGGATGTGAGTGCCTTGGCAAGGGCCTGGCGGACGCGCAGCAGTATCCGGCATGTCCACGGAGGGTGGGCTGACGTCTACACTTGATGCGGCATTGTTCGTGTGCCCACCTGTTGTGCACACACGAGTTCACATTCGTCACCAGACAGGTGGTCTTTACAGATTCCCAGCAGTGCGCCAATGTACTGGTCCTGAGTCCTACCAACACAGCGTGTTTCAAGATTGCATGTGCGCACCTACCCGTCACACCGACCCACCTGAGCCATGCGTAACTCCCGCTTCACATGACACATGTGTGTCTTCCACAGTTGTGCTACTCATTTGCGTTGACATCCAATGACAGTGGACTACATGGTCATCTCACGACTGCCGTGTACTTCACACACTCTCATCCTCTCTCATTCGTACTTGTGAAATGAATCAGCAGAGACACATTGTTGCTTCAAGCCATGTATTGGGACTAATGTCCTCTGTGATGCAGTATAGTGAACACTACTGGCAGCGAAGTGCATGTGGAGGATATACTCAGCATGATTACACATAGCATAGGGTGTAGGGGTACAGTGTTTAGTTGTTGACTGTGGGATGTGGGCTTCAGAGTTACAACTGCTTAGCCGTTGGTGTGCTAATGTACATTTGCTGATTACTGTGGTGCTGCTGACTGACACAGACAGTATACATTTAGCCTACAGTCCGCTTGTCATCATGGGCACAGTGCATCTCAGTTCCATGTTACAGGTTTGCTGCTATGGTTACTCATACACAGGTGCGTGTAGTTGGTATCAGGGCATGGGCTTACGTGCGTGCAAAGGCATCCCACTTGTTGTTGCGATGTGGTGGGTACTGGCCATGTCACAGTCACTGGGCTCATGTTGTTGGTGGATGCACTTGGTGTCCATGCAAAGGTCCTGGCACGGACGTTCAGTGGGAGGTGTGGTGACAGCTCTCACATACTACAGCAGGACGATTGCTGTCCACTGACCGGTGCATATGTTCATGGGCGCAGGATCCATATCATGGCATGTTTGTACGTGCAGTTCTGTCCATGTGGTTGCCATACACAAATCCCATGCCTCTGCCTCCCCCTGTTCATGCAGAGTTCCTGGATGTGATGAGGTACAGGGTGCATTTCCCAAATAGTATCAGATGTCATGGCAGTGTAGTTGTTGTTGTGGTGTCAGTTGCAGGTTGCATGGTGTAGTAGTTGTACTGGTAACTGCCTAGTCCGTGCGTAAGCCAAGCATGGGTACGGTGTGGGACATCATTGCTCAATTGGGGGTCTGGCGACGGGGCCCGACGAATTGACAGGTTGTCAGGAATGCAATACCTTCCAGCAGGGCTTCCATGGCATTGGTGGTGGACATGGTTGCCAGCCAATGTAGCGGATGGTGGCTGTCAAGGTGTTGGTCGTGAGTTGTCCCTTGTAGGAGCATGATGGGACATGTTGGATGGCATTCGATGTAACTGTAATCCATTATCCGTCGTGTGGAGGCACAGTGGTCCCATTGCAGTGTGGGTCCGATAGTCGCCACATACGCCATGCCCCCATAGGCTGAACAGGCCCTGTCGTGGGCGTCCAGGGGGTGTAATAGTTGTAGCAGGTCCGCCCTTGGACATGCCGGGTTGGAGAGACATAAATCCACAGGATAGTAGAAGGGACACCTCCGACAGTAGAAGACGGGGATGACGCAGCTGAACAATGCGATGCGGTAAGTTAGTCGGTAACTGACGTTCAGCAGGGCCAGATTGTCACATCCCAATATGTGTATCAGGTTATGTTTGTACAGCTTGATCTGTCCGGCGTAGTTGGGTAGGTGTGGTGCAAGTGCCATTTTGCTGCAGGGCGCTGTGGTGGCGTGCTCCGGCTGTCTGTGCAGTCTGCAGAGTGCAACCTCCAATGTTGCTGGGAATTCTGTAATGGTCGTAGGGAGGCAGGACTTGTGTTATGTTGGCTTGTGCGGAGGACACGGGCCCTCATCCCACATGCTTCTCTGAATGGTCAAGGTCAGTGGTGTCTGACTCCTTCCAGATAACTTGCATGTGAACCACATGGGGGAGTGTTATAATTTCTTCTTTCCGTTGTGGATGTTCTTTGGTGTTCTGCGCTATCTGCCCTGTGGCCGCTTCCCACTGCATGCCTGTGTTGGGCTTTGTTTGGTGCAATGACTGTTTCCTCCGGCTTGTTTAGTCGGGATGTGGTTTCAGAGTGGGAATGGAAGGTCATTCGGTGCTGTCTCCTCTCCCGTGTGTGGGCAGCAGGCTGCGTTTCCGCTGTACGTTGGGCCTTGTGTTATAATTGGTCCCACCTGTTGTCTGTCCCCGGTATCTTTGATGTTACGTATTGCATGTCTTGTTATTGGGTGCAGGGTGGCACCGGTGTTTCTGTGTGGTACTGGCGTACCTTTTCCCGACGGGGTCCATATTCTGCTGGGTGATGTTGCCTCCGCTGTGTGCTTCGCCGTGTTTTGCACACAGGGGTGTGTCCTAATGTGGCGTGACGTCACTGGCATATTCGGGTCAGTTGTGTGAATTCAGGTTGGCAACAGTGAATTGCCGGTTGGGGACATGACTGTGGCAGGGCTGTCACGTGACATGTGCGTTCTGGGTGGTGCTGGTGTGTGTGGTGTTTGGTTGTGACCCTGTGTTGTTTGTGTGCGGCGCATGCATTGTGCTGCCGTTGGCCTCTGCGTTGTGCGCATGTGTGGGTGCAGTGGTGGATGTGTCGTGTCCACGCAGGGGTGTCGGGGTGGGGGCCATATGCAGTTGTCCCGCCCTTGCACTGTGTGCGCTGTTTGCGTGCCCCTGTTGTGTGTCTGCCTACCTGCGTCGCCGCGGTGCGTTGACTCCTGGGTGCTGCATCAGGTAGAGCATGGGGAGGGCCTGCAGTGCTGGATTCATGCTCGGGGGGTCCGCCTCTTTGCTATCCGTACTGTGAGTTCGGTTTTCCGCCTTGTTTTCACGTGCGGTGTCTCTTAGCCGGAGGAACTGTTTTGTTCTGGCATCGTAATATGTACGCCGGGCGGTACGTGATTTCGTCGGGCGGTGTGTCTCCATTGGCCGCGCCGCTCCGTGAACGGGCGCACTTTGATGGCGGACGGCGTCGCTGGCGTACGGGCGGTGTTTGGCTGTCTTTTCGCATCCTAATTGGGCGGGCGTGTGTGCTGTGGCGGGCGGACGGTAACGGGTGCTTTTTGCATCCGCCAGCACGGCGGTGGTGCTTCCACCCGCCATCCTAATGGGCCCCTTAGATGTGATATTTTCTGAGGTTCCGATTCGCAAGAGTATGAACCCAGTGCTTAGTAGTCAAGACGCACAGTTTATGGGAGAATTATTTTTAACAATGAAATCAATAGACATAACACATGCACATAGACACAATCTAACATGTTCTTTACTTGAAGAAGAAAAGATATTTTTGAATTTAGTAGAAGATAGAAGACAAGATTTTCAAAAGAAAGCTTCTGAGCATAAGGCTCATTTACGACCTTGGGCTGAGAAAGAAGGGAGTTACACACCTGGCAAGGCTCAAGCTGCTATGGCTCTGGATTTTGTAAAGACAGGAAAAATGTGTCTTCATAGGTTAAAGACTGAGTATAACAATGTTTTCATCGGTACCAGTGAATGCGAACACAATTTTTTAATTCTTGGAGGTTGGGGACTCAAAGGAGGAACAGATTCAGTTTTTCCTGGAATCTATTATGTGTGTGGGAATAAGGCTTACTTTAGGCTTCCTGCACGGTGGTATGGAAGTTGTTATTTTGGAATAGTATTTCCAAAGATATACCACGTAAAAAGAAACACTGGGAGCAATGAAAACAATACGTAGTAAAAGGGCTAGTTTTTCAGAAATTGTAGGTGATATATTTGGTGCATTGATACCTTCAGTGTGAATAATTCTGAACTCAAGGAAAATATGTAATCTGTCTACAGTAGTTGATCGTTTATCAACGGATACTGCAGGAGGTTTTCTAATGATTAATGCGGAAATGGTTGCGATTAGATCTATGGTGATGCAAAATCGACTTGCTCTTGATATTATATTGGCAAAAGAGGGCGGAGTTTGTAAATTATTGAAGACGAAACATTGTTGCACTTATATTCCTGATAAGAGTGCAGAAATTGGAACGTACATACAGAATATAACTAAACTTGAGAAAGAACTTAAACCACTGGAAGTTGATAGTGTATGGGAAAGATTGACAAATAGTATATCGTCAATTGGAACCTGGTTTGCTAATGTAGGAAAAGGACTTATAGGTCAAATATTAGTACCCTTAGCAGGGATAGCAATAATAATATTGGTAGTAACAATATGGTGCAAATGCTGTAAAAAGAATGGAACATATAAGGTGACAGGAAGAGGAAAGAAACGAAAGGTAGATGAAATCGAACTTGAAGAGTGGAGGAGTGAATTATACAAGAAATTAAAAGGAGATTGTAAAAATGGAAAGTGTAAAGATAAAAATGAAGTAATTTGCTAGAAGTTGGCATCTGATTGAGGGTAGTGTTTTGATGGCTCAGAAACGCCTTCAGAGAGGGGATTGATGGAGCAAGGTTTCATAAATGAAACTTGCTAGTATTCAATCCTCCTCACAGTATTAATTTATTAAAACTTGTATTGTTAATACTAACCTTTGCATTCACGACACGAAAGGGAAGGAAGCTTGCCTATGCGTTTTACTAATGAATAACGCTTGTCTGTAATCTAAAATGGCCGCTATGCGCGGGAAAACTCAATGCGCATGTCGCAACCATATCACATGGTGTGACGTCTTTCTTTGCTTGGTGGGAAATTTCTGCTTCTGCGCAGTGTGTAGTAAAATGGCTGCTTGATGTTTTCACATGCTTCAGCTTGCTCTCCTGTCATTACTAAATTGTCGTTTCCTAACGCTACTAACGCAGGATAGAATTTATAATTAAATGGGAATAGAGTAGAAAAGTGGGCATACAGTGAAACATTTTATTTCGTGATTTTAATATTTTCTTCTTGCACTTTTATTAGTTCGTAAACTTGGGCCTGGGTTGGTGTTCTGAAACTCGAGAGGCAAATGGTTCTGCACATGTGTCCTGTGTGCCTGCCAAATGAAGTCAATCTGGACGTCGTCCAAGGCCGCGACCCGATGGCCGAAGATGTTGTACTTTGCCTTTCCTGTTGTACATTGATACATTGTCTATGAAAATTGGTTTACATTTGTCATGAGACGGGTGGGAAATAAAGCGAATGTATTAAATTGAAGGGTGGGAATTTAAAAACAATAGGCTTTACAAGTTAGGCCAAATCGATATGGTGCGACAATCCACCCCCTGTCCCTGTCCAATCTGAAGTAGTGGCCCCATATTTTAGCAACATTAAGGGGAGGTACATGGGCGTAGAAGGGTATAATAGAATATAGCATTAGTTAATTAGTTAGAGCATGCGTTCCCGAAGAACAGGCGTCCATGCTGCCAGAGCGCTCTTAGCTCCAGACTGCCAAGCTGATCGGTTGCTGACTGAATCCCTGTCCTGAAGAGGTCCTGAGGAGGGGGCGGCGGAGTCAATTAGAAGGAAGGCACGGGAGAATCGAGGAGAAGTCGAGTATCAGAGAGGGGAACGACGCAGGCGTCGTTGTAGAGAGGTCACCGGTCCTGTCCTGATCCTGGAGGAAGTCTTTGCTCTTCATCCTTCCTGGGTCCTATTCTTTCCAACTCCGTGGCTAAGGGGTTTGGTTCTCGCACTTAGGTAAATATAATGCAACCTTTAGTTGCGCTGCTGTCTCTATCTTCTCCTTTTCTTTAAACACCGTCATTGATTAGCAATAATCATTTCTATGCTTAATCTTGGGTATTGCGATTAAGTATCATGTGGCTCTGTATTTTACTCTGCTAAATCTTTAGATAAACATTTTAAAACTTCCTGACTCAGTGGTTGTTTCATGATTATGTACTATAATGAATGTCACTCATTTTAAACTTCCCAATTAGCAAAGGATTCATTGGTAAGTCATTACTCTTCAATCAGAAGGTAATTGGTAGCAGGGATTTTGATAGAGAGTAACAACTGATAAAACCCAGCATAAGTATTAGCTTAGTATGAATGTATGGGCCCAAGTGAGTATCTAGTGTATGAATGCTGTTTGCTAATATCGCGCTGGATCAATTAGTCATTGACTGACTTTGAATTGTGATTACCAGCATGTATGGCATGTGTACTGATGACAGTGGATATTAGCACAGGCTTGTGAATATGTATGTGAGTGTCTCTAAACTTGTGTGGATTTGCATTGGCTCACATTCCATGATGAGTCCTTCAGAACTGGACAAATTGTGTAGTTCATGTGTCCCCTGTCATGATTGCACAAGAATGTGTGGCAGGTACAGCAGCCACTTTGAAGCCAGCAGTGTTTCTGTTTCACACATGTCCTGTATCATTTACTGTCAGGGCTGTTTGCACCAGATTTTGAAATGTGACTATTAGCATTCACAGAAACAGTTTCCATGTTTGTTGTTCTCACTGTGCGAATACTGAAGAAGTGTAATACAAGGTTTTCTCAAGGTGTCACAACTTTTGACTTGCACTGTATGGTGCATTGTGATGCCAGTCAATGTTTGCCCTGTGTCAATCAAAAGCTACAGATTTGTGCACATCTCATGTTCTGTTGCAATGACGTGTCCCCTTTCATCTCTCCTAGGAGGCGACCTAATGTGTATCGTCCAGTCACCCTGCTGGCTAACATTGAGGATGATGATGTGATACGCAGATTCCGTCTGGACCGCACAAACATCCAAGACCTGTGTGCCTTGTTGGATCCACACCTGCGGGCTGGCAGGACATACCCAACAGCATTAACTACTGAATCGAAGGTGATGGCGGCACTGCATTTCCTGGCTAGTGGGTCATTCCAGGAGACAGTGGGCATTGCAGGGGGATGTCTCAGCCCACCTTCAGCATGGTGCTACGGGGTTTCCTGTCGGCCATGATGCAATACAAAGACCAATACATAAGTTTTCCAAGGAGGGCGTCTTTGGCGGCTGTGAAGGCGATTTTTATGCCCTTGGTCACATCCCTAATGTTGTAGGTGCTATTGACTGCACACATGTTGGCCTGGTTCCACCACAGACACTGGAACACATATATAGGAATCGTAAACATTCACATTCCATCAATGTGCAGGTGGTGTGCCAGGCCGATATGATCATATTGCATGTCTGTGCCAAGTTTCCCGGCTCTGCACATGATTCCTACATCCTGCACAACAGCATTGTGCCCCAGCTGATGGCCAATCTACTTCCGGAGCGGGCATGGATTGTGGTTGAGTGGGCAGAGTCAAGTTGTGTGCTGTGTGTGCCATGCTGTCCTCTGCCACAGTTGTATTACTTAATCGGTATGTTTTTTTAACACCTAGGTGACTCTGCATATCCCAACAGACCGTGGTTGCTGAGCCCACTACGCAATCCTAGGACACCGTCTGAAGTCCGCTACAACAATGCCCATGGTAGAACATGTCGGGTGGTGGAGCGAACCTTTGGTCTCTTAAAATCGAGATTTCGCTGCCTGGACCGGACCGGAGGGGCACTCATGTACTCACCCAAGAAGGTGTGTCAGATAGTGGTAGCATGCTGCATGCTGCACAACCTGGCCTTACGGAAAGGAATACCCATGATCCTGGACGATGATGACCAGCCGAGGCCACCTCCTGCGATACCACAAATGTCCAGTGACGAGGATAGTAGAGAGGAGGAAGGTGTCGACCAGCGTCGGCAGCTCATCAACCGCTACTTCACTTGAAGGGGAGTGGCAATGTGCAACTGGTCCATTGTCTGTTGATGTAGTTGTTTGGGTGAAGGTCTATGTGATCTTTGTGAGTGCATCCTGTTGTTGACTCAGTGCTGGCTGCCTATGTGTTGGATACAGGGTAGTTTGGAACAGCTACAGGATGTCTATGTTGGTACTGTTGCAAATTGTAATGTGTGCATATTGTTGTACAGTGAGGACATGTGTTGTGTGATGGCTGTGATGCCACCACCTGACTAGTGACTTTTGTTCTGTTGTCTTTTGCTAGGTCCCTTCTGCCCCTCCTTGCCTACAGAGGATCCATGCTCCTGTGACATTGTAACCATGGTAAACATTGCACATACTGTGATAAACATGGAGCAGACTCAAATACATTTGTGCGTTATTGTTGTTTATTTCCAATGGGTATATGTGAGAGGGAAGTGGATATTTACATAAGTGTGAATGGGGAATCAATGAGTTGGCAGTCATGGTAGATGAGACAATCGGGTAGGCACCACATTGATGTGGTGACACAGTCCAACAGACGGATGCCATTTCTATGGCAGTGTGGGTAAGGACAGTGTACAGAGTCAATGGTTGGGTGAAGAGTGATGCCATCATGGCTGACTCTTTGACTGGCGTTTGCCAGGTGCTTTGCCACGGGTGAGTCCCAAGTTTTTCTTTGGACGGCCCCTTCTTCTTTTGGCAGGGGGGGCATCGCCTGCTGGGCCAGTGGGGTCTGAGGAGTCACCCCTCTCCGTGCCCGCACGGGTGGATGATGAACTGTCATCCTGCGTGGCAACGGGGGGAGGTGGAGGTGTGGTCTGTGGCACTGGCCTGTCCCTCTGTACCGCCACTAACTGGCCCATGAGGTCCACGATTTGTCCCATACGGTTGTCCATGGACCTCAGCAGACCTTGGAGCTCCAGGGCATCTTCGTGGGCCTGGTCTATTTGTGCCTGTGTGCGTTCATAGGCACCCACAACTCTGGTGATGTTAGCCAGGGCTTCGGTCACAGTGTCCGGTGGTGTTGGAGTCCCACTTGTCCTCCCACCTGCCCTGCTATCACTGACCTGTTGCCTCACCACTCAAGCCACACACCTGCCCTCCACAGTTGATGGTGTGTGCTGGGCATCCTCTGGGGCAGGGCGAGTGTTGCAGGCAACGGTGGTAGTGGTGGTGGTGGTGGGGGTGGCACAGGTCGTTCCAGCAGGGTCAGCGTTGATGTTGTTGCTGATGGGGGGGGCAGTGGTGTCATGTGACCGGTTGTGCCCTGGCACACCAGATGGGCCGGCTAGGAGCTCCTCATCCAAAAAATCCAGGGACTCCGCATCAGAGTGTCCATGTTCCGGGGGAGGAGACTGGCTCTGCAGGTTGAGGTTGTTGTCCTCTGCAGTCAGTTGTTGGTCACCTGTGGAACAGAGGGTAAATAGTCATTGACTTACACCCATCTTGCTTGCTGTGTTTGATGTCTCTTATTTACATGTTATGCAACACACAGTTATGTATTTCATAAGTTGAATGTCTGCACAATGATGTTCGTCATGACATGATGTGGAGGTACATACATCTTTTTCCATGGTGTGACAAGTCATTGGATACCATGCCCCACGTGAAGCTCTTTGTATTGATCTGATAGGTTGTCATCTGACAAATGGCTGCTATGCGACTTGATGTAATGCATCTTTGCTGATTACTCTTCCTGACAAATGTTACATATGCACATGTACTAGACATTGTACCATTGTTATCTCATGCATACCTTTGTAATGTTCCGTGCTTGTATTTCATTGCTCAACAGACCATGCCTTTTTATTGTTACTATGGTCCTTCATGCTCAGCACCCATGGAATTTACAGATAGCATTCGGTGCAGTGCATATATGGTCCCTGATTTGCTTACACATGGGTTTAGTTGAGTCACAGTTCTGTTTCTGTCACAGTTACATAGGCATCGCTGTCTGCATTCTATCAAATGGAATGTAATTGGGGTGTATTTTGTTGTGATGTGTGGCCTTGTGTTGGCATTAGCTCAATGCTTTCGTTGAGGAATGGTGGGGTGCATGCACTGTCTGCTTACCTGTCCAGTTGTCATCTTTTCGGTGGACTTTCTACCACATGGTTCTGGGTGGGGGGAGTAGTCCATCCTGCTCAGCCTGGTGGGAGTTGTAGTGCAGGCCTCCCTATTCCAAACACACCTCCCTGGGAAGATGGCTACCTACCTGTTAGGTAAGGGTATAGCACACAATGACTGCCACATGGTTCTGGGTGGGGGGAGTAGTCCATCCTGCTCAGCTGTGGTACAAGGGGGCCTGGTGGGAGTTGTAGTGCAGGCCTCCCTATTCCAAACACACCTCCCTGGAAATATGGCTACCTACCTGTTAGGTGAGGGTGAAGAACACAATGGCTGAGACATGCTTTTGGGTGGGAGGGAGTACTCCATCCTGCTGAGGGATGGGGCAGGGTGTGCCTGGTGGGAGTTGTGGTGCAGGTCTCCCTATTCCAAACACACCTCCCTGGAAAGATGGTTACATACCTGTTAGGTGAGGGGGTAGCACACAATGACTGCCACATGGTTCTGGGTGGGGGGAGTAGTCCATCCTGCTCAGCTGTGGGACAAGGGGGCCTGGTGGGAGTTGTAGTGCAGGCCTCCCTATTCCAAACACACCTCCCTGGAAAGATGGCTACCTACCTGTTAGGTGAGGGTGAAGAACACAATGGCTGAGACATGCTTCTGGGTGGGAGGGCGTGCTCCATCCTGCTGAGGGATGGGGCAGGGTGTGCCTGGTGGGAGTTGTGGTGCAGGCCTCCCTATTCCAAACGCACCTCCCTGGAAAGATGGTTACATGCCTGTTAGGTGAGGGGGTAGCACACATTGTCTGCCACATGGTTCTGGGTGGGGGGAGTAGTCCATCCTGCTCAGCTGTGGGACAAGGGGGCCTGGTGGGAGTTGTAGTGCAGTCCTCCCTATTCCAAACACAGCTCCCTGGAAAGATGGCTACCTACCTGTTAGGTGAGGGTGTAGCACACAATAACTGCCACATGGTTCTGGGTGGGGGGAGTAGTCCATCCTGCTCAGCTGTGGGACAAGGGGGCCTGGTGGGAGTTGTAGTGCAGGACTCCCTATTCCAAACACACCTCCCTGGAAAGATGGCTACCTACCTGTTAGGTGAGGGTGAAGAACACAATGGCTGAGACATGCTTCTGGGTGGGAGGGAGTGCTCCATCCTGCTGAGGGATGGGGCAGGGTGTGCCTGGTGGGAGTTGTGGTGCAGGCCTCCCTATTCCAAAGGCACCTCCCTGGAAAGATGGTTACATACCTGTTAGGTGAGGGGGTAGCACAAAATGACTGCCACATGGTTCTGGGTGGGGGGAGTAGTCCATCCTGCTCAGCTGTGGTACAAGGGGGCCTGGTGGGAGTTGTAGTGCAGGCCTCCCTATACCAAACACACCTCCCTGGAAAGATGGCTACCTACCTGTTAGGTGAGGGTGTAGCACACAATGACTGCCACATGGTTCTGGGTGGGGGGAGTAGTCCATCCTGCTCAGCTGTGGGACAAGGGGGCCTGGTGGGAGTTGTAGTGCAAGCCTCTCTATTCCAAACACACCTCCCTGGAAAGATGGCTACCTACCTGTTAGGTGAGGGTGAAGAACACAATGGCTGAGACATGATTCTGGGTGGGAGGGAGTGCTCCATCCTGCTGAGGGATGGGGCAGGGTATGCCTGGTGGGAGTTATGGTGCAGGCCTCCCTATTCCAAACACACCTCCCTGGAAAGATGGTTACATACCTGTTAGGTGAGGGGGTAGCACACAATGACTGCCACATGGTTCTGGGTGGGGGAGTAGTCCATCCTGCTCAGCTGTGGGACAAGGGGGCCTGGTGGGAGTTGTAGTGCAGGCCTCCCTATTCCAAACACACCTCCCTGGAAAGATGGCTACCTACCTGTTAGGTGAGGGTGAAGAACACAATGGCTGAGACATGATTCTGGGTGGGAGGGAGTGCTCCATCCTGCTGAGGGATGGGGCAGGGTGTGCCTGGTGGGAGTTGGAGTGCTGTTTGCCTGGATACATACAACACAGTTGATGTTGTCTACCTTTGTGATGTTTGAGGTGGGGTGGATGTTAAATCAGTGTGACCTGTGTGTGTTTTTGGGGTGCAGATGAGTGTACTTGTGCCTCAGGGATGTAGCTTTGTAGTTGTGCAAGACAGTACATGGCAGTTTCATGGTATACATTAGTAGGTATTTACCAGCCTCCACTCCCCCGGGTATTCCTTCCATACTCTCTGGATGCAGTATGGCAAGCACCTTCTCCTCCCACGCAGAGAATGGTTTTGGTGGAGTGGGAGGGCCTCCACCAGTCGCATCAGCCAGCTCACGGTTCTTGGCCCTCTTCTTCTTGACAACACTCTTCAGGTCATGCCACCGCCTCATGATTTCATGCTTGTTGTGGGGCACATTCCCTACTGCATTGACCTTGTCCACTATCCTTACCCACATGTTTGTTCTTGTGGTTAATTGTGTCTGTTGGACCATGCTACCAAAGAGTTGTGGTTCTACTCTGACTATCTCATCTACCATTACTGTCAACTCAGTGTCAGTGAATTTTGGCATTTTCTGTGGTGCCATGGTGTGTGCTGTGCTGATGTTTTGGGGTGCAGTTATGAGGGTGGTGTGGGTGGTGTAGGTGGTGTGTGTGTGTGTTGTTGTGCTGGTGAGATGTGTGGTGTTTTACCTATCCTATGTGCTGCAGGGTTTGGTTCCTTCAGGGCTGGAGTAGTGCAAAGGATTGTGGTCAGGGAAGGGACTGGTTTTATGCTCAGCTATGTGGGTGTGTCAAGATGGTGTAATGCTGTCAGGTGTGCTGTGTGGGTTGTCCTGTGATTTGTATATTTGAATTTGCCATGGGGGTGTGTCATTGGGATGTTTCAGGTTATTTTGGGGGCAGGGCTAGTTGCCTGTGTGCATTTGCTGGCCTTATTGTGTGTTTTTTTCCTTGGCCGCCATTTTGTTGGCGGAGCATCCGCAGCGATGGCTATGCTGCAGGCCTTCCGCCATATCTCACATTCATTACTGTTAGCGACCGCGGCAGACGGAAACAGTGGAACGTACCGCTGTGACATCGGGGATATCATAATATCATTGGCGGTCACTCCGCGTGTCTGGCGGCGGGTTTATGTGTTTCCGCTATGTTACCGACCGTCGCGGTTGGATTTTCACCTTCTCCGCCGTCTACGGGCAGTTTTTCGATGCCTCCTAACGCCGCAGTTGGAATATTTTGGCGGTTGATCATAATAGCGGACGGTAATTTTCCGCTACCATGGCGGTTGGATTTTTTTCCGTCCGCCATCGTAATGACCCTCTAACTGTACACCATTGCGTGAGCTATTACCAGTGTTTATATACAACTATGGGGCATATTCTCAAGGAACTATCGCCGAGTTAACGGCACTTTATCTCAGCCAAAGTCGCGATAAAATCATCGCCCCATTCACAAGCTGGTGCAAACAGCCGATATCACCACTTTACCTGCAATAGCACCCGCAAAAAACATCGCCACAGATGAGCCCGGCAACTAACGCTAATGGTATGCAGAGTAGGCGTTCCAGTGCAAAAAGGCGCGACAACACCACTCCACATCATTCTCAACGACCAGCCCGATCGGCGATAAGATCAGAAAACATGCGCTACGGCGCGTTAGCAGCAGGGAATTAACACCTGCTCTTACCTGGTGTAAAGTCAGACGCCAACCTGCACCAGACAAGGGAGCACAGCCCATAGTCACACATGAAGAACCACAGATGCCATGGAGCCACTCACCATGCATCCCGGAGCCCCAAGAGGGAAACAACACCCACCGCCACCACACCCAGGACAACCCCCCCCGGGCCCCACTCCGGGCACCCCCCACCCACACCCAGACAAAGATATGTCACATCAACGTCACGAAATCATAAACAAAATAATGTGCCTGATGTCGCACAATTACAACACCTAACATACATGTGTCGTCAGAAAAATGAGAATCATACATTCATCTTAGACTTAGCAAATAATTTGTTTCATTCAGAATAAACACAAACTATTTTGAAGAGACATGGCGGGTCCTCTCAGCCTGCAAAACAAAAATTCCCGATAAGAAGGTGTGTCATGCGCTCATCAAAGGACAGAGAGAGCGAGCAAAAGTGAGAGAGGGCGAGATAGAGATAGAGAGAGTGAGAGAAAGAGAGGGAGAGGGAGTGAGAGAGAGAAAGAGAGAGACCATACAAGGAGCGCAAGGCCAATCGGGCTCTTGGCTCATACATGCCAACTGGTGTGTGTGTATCGCTATTGGTGCACACTAAGTCAAAGGCCTGGCATCAATAGCAACGCGAAGGCCACATCACATTTCAAAAATGCAAGCAGCAGTCAGACCAACATCAGGAATGAAAGCTCCTTAGTCTCAATACACAAGGCTGAAGGACATCTGAACCCCCGACCTTGGACCTGAATGCGGCTGGCACTCCCTGCGAGAGATACCATACCAGATCATGACGACTCCCACACCACGAACTGCGCGAATGAAAGACCAACGTGTCCACACCCCACACACACTTGTCCCTGCTTGAGGAACACCTGCTTGGGATGCCCCTGACACATAAGTAAAAAACAACCCATACGCCCAAACGTTGCACACAAATATGACTCATTGCTCCGAGCAGTGGCATATCATCCACATAACTGCCGCCTGTCAGAAGAGTGCCGGTGCTATGAGACCAACAAAGGCAATGGCTGGCAATACCGGGCACATGCACAACCGCTGTCACGTGGAACTGTACCGTGCACGAATGCTGCATCTGTTGGGATCACTGCCACTGGCAGTGTTGCGCATCAGTTACCGTCTGAGTTTCCGTCTTGCGTACGTCACCTGCGTTCAGCCCTGGTTCCACTGTCGATCATGCACATTCGAGTGGCCCATGGATGTCTGCCTATCCAACACAACGGTAGCTGAACTGGATTATGACACATGTGTGCGCCCCCTATTGGCCCACGAACAGGAGTGTAACCGTGATACCCGTGCATGGGATGCCTTGATATTTGGCATTTGTGCAGGCAGTTGGGCATGGGAGATTGCACAACTCCTCGTGTGCAGTGACCACATCGAGGCGCTCCCCTATTGGGCTGTGTTGCGGATTGGTGAAACGGCGTGGACGGAGCACAGCTGCTCGGAGCAGGTAATGGATTGGCTCGCCCTTGTGTACCTTGACCTCGACAACGATGTACTCCTGGAACAGGTTGCCCATGAAGCAGCGCTCGCATACATGGACGAGTAACTACGTTCTTGCAGCCACAACTGATTGTCACCCACAGCACAGGTCCCCACACCTTGTAGCATCTTGGAGGAATGGTCACATATCCCACCACAACAGTGGACATGTCTGCCTTCGCCTGGACTCAGAATGCATGTGCGTGGACCTATGTGTGTGTACACACACCTGTGCAAGGTGATGCAGTCCCATGGGCGGAGCTGCACAGCATCGCCTGGCAACGTTCCAAAATCGGAGAAACTGCTGGGGGGAGAGTACACACATGGCAATGTAGTACGACATGTGACCTTGTAGGATCCTTTCACCTGCTCACTGTCAGCAGAGCACACAGTCAGCGCAGTCCGGTGCTACAGCACTATGCAGATCCCATGGGCTGTGAGTCGTGTCCCCTGACACGGGCCAATGAGGAGACGCAAAACATCACATGACTCGGCCAGCAAGGCAAGGTGGGTTGAGACCGTCGACATCCGTGATAATTGGTGTACATTTTTGCCACCCCATTACTTGCACCTCGACATGTTCCTAAGCTGACTGTAAGTGTCTTAAACATTGGTCTGCATGTTGTGGCCCTTGCCTTGCACGTACTGACACGCACATGCTAATAAAGTCTACGCAACTTCACCTGTGTACAACTGTGATGAGTGTTGATTATAATGACAGATCTTGTGCCTACATGTGCATTGTCCGTACACAGGGAGGGATTGACTGACGCTTGTGAATTGGGGGTGAGTCCCTATTGACAGCTCCACCTCTGTGAGCCAAACATTGTGGCTCGGCTAGTTGCTGGCAGACCTGTGCACTTACGTGTCCCCAGCAATGTGCGTATGGTGTCCAACTTCTTGCCATGTAGATCAAGGTCATCCATCAAAACAGACTGTGTCCACACAGATGTGTGTCAGTAGGCATGCGAAGAGACGTTCTGTTGTCACATGTGATAGGGGACACCACTTCAGGACTGCTACCGAATTTGACATTTCCACACACAGCCCTATTTAATACATGGATGTGGGGCTACGTTGGGGGGCAACGAGATTGTTGTTACTGTGCAATGAGACCACAGCTAGTTCACACCTTCCCAGTCATCTAAGTGGCCATGTGGGTCAGGGTCAAACATGCGCATTGATGACATTTACCAGGGTGTACCTTTTAGTGCAATCAATGTCCCTACATTCATCCAAACATTTATACGTGAGTGAACATAGACATGACACATCTGTGTGATTTGGAATGTTTTATTCACATTCTGGGGTGTGTCGGAGCTGGAGCAGTACATGGCCACTTCAAGCCCACATGACATGGTTGCCCAGTGGTGGGACAACTAGAGTCCTTGTGGCAAGGCAAAGTTAATCTGAAGAGGAAGAGTTCAGTCCGCCGCCGGATTGCTGTGTCATTGGTACCAGAGCAGATATGACAGTCCATGTCAGGGTCCATATGAAGGTCGCAGAGTGTTTTGGGGGACAGTGGGAGGTGTTGTTCCAGGGCATGATGCAGAGAGCACAACCAGGCAGGGACAGGCCATATGGCGGGGACGAATGCTACTACCTCCTTCCTCACACAGTCATTAACCTCCACATCTTACTCCTCTGAGATGTTTTTTGTGTCCAGTGTGTCAGGTGTGTGTGGTGGTGTTATGGCTGCGTCACTGTGTGCCACTGACACATCAGGGTGCGAAGGGGATAGGGCTGCCTCACTGTGTGCCACTGACACATCAGGGGGCAGAGATGTGTGTGTCGAGGTTCCTGCAGCAGTCATCTGGAACAGGCTCAGTGGCAGCAATGGCAAGATGAGGATCTGCAAAGCATGGAAGATCGCAGCTACATCTCGCTGGTGTTCAGCAGTGGCAGCCATACTTCCAGCCTGCATCGGCTCCATGGTCTCCATTGTCCTCCGCATCTGTGCCAACTCTGTGCTATCATCGCTGGAGCCTGTCTGCCTAGACAGTTCTTGTATCTGAGTAATGGACCCAGCGATGTCAGCCAAGGATTGTTGGTGAGCATGGTGTGGACAGTGGGTATCCATTAGGGACTGTAGGTGCTACCTGATGGGACTCAGGCACCCACGTATGGCATCTAGTTTGGCTGCCATGAGGTCAAAACCCAGCCGCAGCTGATCTGCCATCTTCTCCTGGCACCCTAACACATGGCGTTTGAAATCCTTGTGTTGGTCGTGGGGGTCCTGGGAGGCAGCCGTGGTGGTGTGTGCTTCCTGCTGTGTGGTCTGTGCAGGGTGTGGGCTCACCGCGATGCAGCTGGGCTGCCCTGCTCCTGGAGGTGGGGTGCGGAGGCTGTCCACGAGCCGTTGGAGTGTGTCTGGGCAAATGGGCAGGGTGTCCTCTTCATCATCACTGAAGAGATGTGTGGTCTGCTCTGCAGGAGGTGTTGATTGTCCCTCTGCAATGTAAAGGGGAGATGCAGGTTAACAGTGTGTTCCATGTATGTTGACGCATGGTAGATGTTTACATTCAGACTGCATGACGATGTACATTGTGACTGTTTTGGTGGAGCTGGCTATTTGATGGGAGTCAGTGGACATTTCGCCTACATGACGGATGTGTGGTTGTGCTCGTACATCATCATCTCACAGTGTCATGCATTGCCAGATGTGATTGGCCAGTTTCTACGCATGAGCGGCACCAGTTGTGTCCTCTGTCCTGTGGTGTAGGAGTTGCACTCTGTCCCACATTGTCGTCAATGTTGATGTACTGTGATTGCTATGTGTGTGTGCTGCATTGTTGGCGATTCGCCCCTGCAGCTCTGCATTGGCAGACCCTTATCCCTTTGAGTCGGTGTGCATTTGACTTGTGTGCTTTTCAGGTGCTGGGATGTTTGCGACTTGGGTCATTTGTGCTACTGGAGATATTTGGTACTCTTGTGCATTGTTTGTCTGCAGATGTGTTTTTGACGTCATGGGTCGTAGGTGCACGTGGATGTGTCAGAGTGTGACCTGCTCCTTTACGGATGTGATCCACACTCAGCCACCTCAGTGTCGTCTCGTGCACCATGTCATGTATTGTGACTTCAGCCATGCCATCTGTCATGCAGTGTCACTTGCATTGTCAGTGTGGCTCACAGAGCCGCTGCTTTTCTGGATTCAGCACATGTGCATGGGTAGGTTGTGGCATTGGTGATATGGAGGGGGGCTCATTTGTGCACATTGTGGACGGGGGCCTACTTGGTGTTTCTATGTGTGCTGCAGTGTGCCAAGGGTTTCAGGGACATGTTCCACACTTATTGTGGGTGTGCAGTGTGCTGCACATGATTGTGCATGTGTGCCATTGTGCCCATCTGCCCCCGTCCCCCCAGTCCCTGGTCATTACTCACCCTGTTGATGTTGGGTCAGGTCATATCGGGCTGTGTCCAGACCCCCAACTCCTTGCACCATCTCCACACTGATGACTGTGGCCGCCATTTCCTCCAGCTCATCCAGCTCCTCCTGTGGCGCAGGACTCCCACCTCCAGTCGCCTTTGCTGCCTTCATGTTGGCAGTGAGTTTCTGTTTGGTTTGGCTGTGCACTTCATGCCAGCGCCTCTTGACCACCTCCATTGACCTCCTCGACACTCCGACTGCATTCACTTTGGTGACGATGGACTGCCATATTTCCGTTTGTGTTGCCAATGACGCAGTGGAGATGACGAACAGTTGTTGGTAGTGTTCTGTCACCTCCGTGACGGTGATCCGGTCTTCCTGCGGACTGAACCCCGTCTTCCTCTTCCTCTTCTCCTTGCCCTTCCCCGAACATGGGGTTCCTGGCTGGTCCTCCGTGGGGCTTGTGGGGATCGGGTTGTCCTCTGCAGTCGGTCCGGGTGCATCCATGGTGCTACGCAGTTTGATTTGGTTTTGGTGTGTTTTTTTGGTTGCTTTTATAGTGCACTTTCCCGCATGACGCGTGGGAATTGCAGGCCTGTGGCTGGTTGTCGCAGATTTTTGTATCGCGATTTGGGGCATCGCATGTTTTTTCGCGTTGTGTTTCGCATTTTTTCTGCATCGCGTTTGTTTTTGGGCAGTCATTTGGTGCGTTATCGTGCTACTATCGCATGGTGCCGCCGGGTCGGGAATGCCACGTTAACACTGTGTTATTTTCCCGGGATAGACTGCGATGTGAAGGGTTGCGTTAAGCAACTTTTGCGGTAGTTATCACACGTTCTTGAGAATATGCCCCTATATGTAGAACACCCATCACATCAAATACCTCACCTAATCATAAAAACAACCCACCTTCATCGAAACCTTGCTAAGCCTCAAGACTGATATGTATATACCTCTCTTCCTTATCCGGATTGCTAGAGTAGAAAGGATCAAAGTTCAGTGTGACTTATATCCATCCCGTCAATTGTCATAAAAATAAAGACAGAGCTTTTAATATGGTCAAATTACCTCCAATGTTTATTCGTCTTAGTTAAGGTATATAATTCAAGGAATACTCAAACAGGATTCCTATACTTCAGACTGGTTGCTGTCGGTGTAATACCCCTCTGTGTATGAGCGATATACTGTTCCTCTAAAATAAAAAGTAAAGACGTAGATAAAACTATCTTAATCCCGCTAGCCAGAGTGTGGTAATGAGACAGAATATTGAGGGTAAAAAATGTGACCTACCATAATATCGAGGTTAAAAATATTGTGGAATGGAAATATCGAGTGCAAGAATATCGTTGTCAAGAATATCGATTTGAAGGTAAGTAATATCGATATTAAATATATAGAAGTTATTATTATCATTTGCAAAAATATAGTTGTTAAAAACATCGATTTTTTAATTAGTGTTATGTATTTTAGGATATCATTTAAATGTATGTGATGTATTTTTTGTATAAGTATTGTTTATTTATTTTAATATATGTGTCACATTTTTAGCAGTTATTAATTTTATTTTAATTAAATTTTGTGTTTTTTATTTCCATAGCGGGTTGTGGGTTTATAGGGGAAGAGGATGGGAAGTAATTTAATTATAATAATCAATGAATATTTTTAATGTATTAATATTTATTTAATTGGAATTTTATAATGTTATTTTGTTTTTAATTTTTGGGGTAAATTTTAGGTTCAGGTTGTGAGGTTTATAGGGGTAAAGGGTGGGAAGTAATTTTCTTTTAATTAATTAATTATTAATTAGTTGTTAATTAATATTAATTAAATAATTGACAAATAATTATTGTAATTGTGTAATACATTTTAGGTGCAGGTTGCGGGGTTTATAGGGGTAAAGGGTAGGAAGTAATTTATTTTTAATTAATTAATAATTAGTTGTTAATTAACATCAATTAATTAATTGACAATTAATTATGGTAATTGTGTAAGTAACTTTAGGTGCAGGTTGTGGGGTTTATAGGTGTAAAGGGTGGGAAGTAATTTATTTTTAATTAATTAATAATTAGTTGTTAATTAACATTAATTAATTGACAATTAATTATGGTAAGTGTGTAATTAATTTTAGGTCCGGGTTGTGGGGTTTATAGGGGTAAAGGGTGGGAAGTAATTTATGTTTAATTAATTAATAATTAGTTGATCATTAATCTTAATAAATTGATATTTAATTAGGGCAATTATTTATTTTTTTGTGTGTGGGTTTTACTTTTATAGGGGTAAAGGGTGGGGAGTATATTAATTTTACTTACTTTATAATTAGTTGTTAAATAGTATTAGTTTTTTAATTGAAAATAAGTTTTAATTGTGCAATTAATTTTTTTACAGTTTAATTTTGGCTGTGGGTTGTGGGGATTATAGGGGTAAAGTGTGGGAAGTTAATTAATTTTTATGAGTTTTAATTTGTTTTTTAATTAATAATATTTTTTTAATTGGTAATTAATTATGTTAATTATGGAATTACATTTTTTTAATTAAGATGTGGGTCATGAATTGTGTGGTGTTATAGGGTAGGAAATAAAAAAAAAACATTTATGTAATAATTAATGTTTTTGTTTCTAAATATTTTCTCATTAAAAATATTTATTTGTTTGAAAATTATGTATTACTTTATTTAATATATTATTTGTAAGTATTTGTCATATGTATTTAACATTATAATGTGTTTTAATTTTCTTAATTTTTAATATTAAATATATTTGTATTAAAATTGTTAACATATTTAGATTTTTTTATTTATTTTGTTTTTTAAATATTTTTTTGTTGTTGTTAATATTTTGTTTGTTTTTAATTTTGAACTGAGTGGAGTGGGAATATTAATTGTTACACCTCCGCAATCCAACACATTCCCTACTGTTGCACTCACTGGAGTGGGAATAGTAATTTTTACCCCTCCGCTATCCAACACTTTGCCTACTGTTGCACTCATTGGAGGGGGAATAGTTTTTATTTATTTTATTTTATTTATTTTGTTTTATAGAGCGCGAACTTGACCCGTTAGGGTATCAGAGCGCTTTACATGGATCAAAGAGTGTACAATGGGCATGGAAACACAAAATACAAAGGATAAAGAGGGGGCGGGGGTGCAGGGTACATAGGGGATAGAGGACATGTATGTACAGATTACATTTATGATTACTCGAGATAAGGTCCCAGGATTCTTGGTGAGGTAGCTCGATACTCAGATGGGTGGCGCTGGTCGGTAGTTGGTCAGGGTCTCTGATAGTAATTTGTACCCCTCCGCTATCCAACACTTTCCTTACTATTGCACTCACTGGAGTGGGAATAGTAATTTTTACCCCTCCACTATCCAACACTTTCCCCACTGTTGCACTCACTGAAGTGGGAATAGTAATTTTTACCCCTCCGCTGTCCAACACTTTCCCTATTGTTACGCTGACTGGAGTGGGAACAGTAAATTTTTTCCCACCGCTATTCAACACTTTTCCTTCTGTTGCACTCACTGGAGTTGGGATAGTAATTTCTACCCCTCCGCTATTCAACACTTTCCCTACTCTTGCACTTATTGGGGTGGGAAATTTAAGTTTCAAGATTTTTAAATAGTTTAATGTTTCAATTTATAATAGGATGTTTTTTTAAATGAGATTTTATGTTATTGGTATATATATAGTAATTTTTAACCCTCCCCTATCCAACACTTTCCCTACTGTTACACTCACTGGAGTGGGTATAGTAATTTTTACCCCTTCGCTATCCAACACTTTCCCAACTGTTGCACTCCCTGGAGTGGGAATAGTAGTTTTTACCCCTTCAATATCCAACACCTTCCCTACTTTTGCACTTATTGGAGTGGGAATAGTAATTTTTACCCCTCCCCCATCCAACACTTTCCCTACTGTTGCACTGACTGTAGTAAGGTAAGGTAATATTTATTTTTGCTTGATTAATTAAAATCTTTGCAAATACATAACAAAAAGATTCCCATTGTACACAAAATATTAAGCTTAAAACAACATTAAAATGATCATCAATAAAATATTCCCAGTTTGTGCGATTGGCTGTTCTGTAAGACATTACACATAAATACTTATACTTCAAATAGTGCTGAGCTGGCAATAACTACCATTGAATTACATGCCGCCTGACACAGCATAACCAAGTCCATTGTTCAAACTATTGGGCATTATTAATTTAAAATGCTAGTGCAACTATAGGAAGGTATTAAGTTCATTTAACATATAAAAAGCGTTTTCTTGACCTTTAGGCAATAAATAAAAGTGCTGGTACAATTGTAAAATGTTATTATTCATTTTTGATTTTTTGCGAGTCCCTTCTGATGCCCTTGTACTCATATTTTTAACATACTTCAGATAACGACAAATTTTTGAGTCTCTTGGATACCGTCTCAAAAAATCTTGTTAGCCGACAGTTCGGCTGAACGTCAACAGGGTTGAAGCAAAGCTTCACTGCCTGCCTGCAGGACCGGGTGCCATAATACCTGAAAAAGGGACGTAACAAGGTGCATCTTATATCCTTTAAGTTGGGACAGATACAGATTACATGAATAATGTCCTCCTTCCCGCTTCCGCATAGATGGCAAGTCGGTGTACCTCCTCTTCTTTCCCATGGTGGGAGGTGGGGATTAATCACAATTATCCCCAATCGCAGCTTTAGAAAATTTTCCTTCGTTCTTATTTTGACTCCTGCACTCAAGTAGGATTGGGGTTTGAGCCTTACGTAATCACTGAGGACTATCCAGCCGTGTGCCTTTTTAGTAAGAATTGCTTTGTCTTCTAAAACAGATAACATGGACATTGTCTTTTTCACTGTTTTTTTGAAGGAAAGATGATCTGCTGGTACGGCCCAGAGTTCAGACAGACCCAGTAGCTCAATGGAGTCAAACAGGTAATCCCTGGCTGAGCATTTTCCTTGACGAAGTAAGGCGATCCAGAGGTGGGAGTTTAGGGATCCTGCCTCTGCACTTCGGATTTTATGCCAACTTTTTACATAAGCACTCCTTCTTTCCACCGTTTGTCTTTGGACCCCAAATTCCAGCCATATTTGAGCAGGGGAGACATATTTTGGAAGATGGAAAATTGCTCTATAAGAATTGGCTATTACTACGTCTAGGGCTGCCGCGTCTTTGCCTTTAAGAGCCTCACTCCCCGTATGTTAGTGTTGGCTGCAGTTTGGCCCGCAAAACCTGTAGGAAGGGATCCAGCGTGAGGTCGGGAAGCCGTCTCTTCAATGACTTCAGTGCTAAATAAGTTGTAGTTCCCTGACTGTAGTAGGAAATTTAAGTTGAAAGATTTTTAAATAGTTTAATGTTTTAATTTATAATAGGATGTTTTTTTAATTAGATTTTATGTTATTGGTATATATATATATATATATATATATATATATATATATATATAGTGTAAATTTTTATATAATTTAAAAATTATAAAATAAATTACAATTAAAAGTTTTTTTATTGTTTTAAAGTATATATATATATATATATATCGATATATATATATATATAAATGTTTATGTATGTGAGTTTAACTTTTTTAATTAAGTTTATTTGTTATATCTCTTAAAAAGTATATTACACCATTTTTTTAAATTAATTTTCATATTTTATATATTTTATATTTATTATTTCATTTTATATATATATTAAAATCGATATTTTGTACAACTATATTTTTGACATCGATATTTTTTTGTGGATATTTTTGTACCTACCTGTTTAAGTATAGGAGTCAATATTTTTGCATTCTATATTTTTTCCTCAATATATTTTTCATCTATATTTTTGAGGTCCATATTCTGTCAGTGAACCCAGAGTGTAGAATCTTTAAGTATCTTTAACAGTTGTAGAGAATGCCTCACTCAGAATATTCACAAAAACTTTAAAGAGGCCAAATCTACCCAACCATGGTAAATCTACTTGACAGTCCATATGATACTCACCTGCATCAAGTTTAACGTGGGGTCTTCTAACAAGGTTCTCCCAAACAAAAAGAAATTAACTTCCCCTAACAGTCTGAATTAAATACCTATTGCAACTCTTACATCATTAATGGTGAGCCCTACGGGCCTTACTGTTTCTAATGTTACTCCGGCGGACGTCTTGGAATAGTTATACTGAATTGAAAGAAATTATATTTTTTATCACTCCTGTTATAAATACAGCTCATTATACAAAACCTAACTAGAATTTGCAGTCTACCATCTGCAACCTGATATTAGCTTAGAGTCCATATGCATCAGCGAGAATACTACCAGGCAAAGACTACTCTAGACTAGTTTGTATTAAGTATGAGGTGTGTGCAGAGTTAATGGCTGTTATAAATTTTATGCGGGGGTGAATGGATGTGATGTGGGAGGGATATATCACTTTTGTTGTTGAAGATTTAATCAATTGTGACAAAAACAATTGTATGTGCTATGATTAAATCATTTATACTAGAAATATGTTTTTTTTAAATATGGTATTTTGTCTTAATGTACATGTTTTGATAATAACAGTAGACTCCAAATGAAATCATTTCATGATAAAACGTAGCTTCTAGTATAGAGCAACAATATAGCAATTCCTTCATTATTATTAGGGGTGGTGTGTTGCTTTCTTGTCAGTTTTCTTTCCCCTGGTCCGCTCCCTTCATTTATTTCAAGGGCCCTCTTTGTTGGTATATACTAACCCATTTATTACATCACTCCCATTCTGGACTATTTGATAGTGTTAAAGTAAGCAATTCTATGAGGTATTCTCAATTTTTGTTTGTTGTCTTTAAATTCCTAGTTTATTTAACAGGCTAGTAGAGAAAGCTGTTCTCAAAGTATTTGGTAAAGGTGCTGGAACCTTGAAAAAAAATACTTTTCTCAAATGCCTTAATATATGGATTATTTTATTGCAATTACTTTTATATTTCAGAGGCCTCTCTCTTTTCCTCTTATCATATTCAGCCAAACATATTTTCATCTCTTTCAAATGCACCTTATAATAATTATTCATTTATTTTAGTTTGAAATTATAAACCTAAACATTGCATATTCTATAAAAAGCTTGTGTTGTGCTGACTTAACTATTGTCCATTTACTTTCCCAATAAATAAGTGTTCTATCCAAGACTACCATAGAATGCGAGTCACTTTGCTTTCCTCTATACCATGTAGATTATGTGCAAGAGCAGATTTAGTCACACATTTCTTTGGATTCTCTATTTGGCACAATGGACTATTATGTCTAAGATGGGTGTATTGTTCTTGGGGGTGGGCTGAACACCACACAAAAACCATCACCTTTTTAACAGCACCCAAAGAGAGACTCTTTGGAAACTCCTCTGCCACTGCGGTGTGCCAGAGAAACTCCTAAGAATCATCAGGAGCTCTTACGAGGGAATGACCTGCAAGAGAGTCCATGGAGGACCACTCACAGATGCCTTGAAAGTGAAGACCGGAGTCCGCCAGGGTTGTTTGCTCTTGCTTTTTCTCTTCCTGCTGGCCATTGACTTGATCATGAAGACATCCACGCCAAGGAGAAGGAATGGGATCCAGTGGACACCTTGGATGCAGCTGAATGACCTGGACTTTTCAGACGACCTGGCCCTACTTTCCAATACCCATTTGCAGATGCAAGAGAAGACTGACATTGTGGCAGCCACATCAGCACAATGCGGCTTCAACATCCACAGGGGAAAAACCAAGATCCTGAAGGCTAACACAGCCAGCACAACTGCAGTCACTCTTGCAGGCGATGCACTGGAAGTGGTTGAGACCTTCTCCTACCTCTGCAGTGTCATAGACAAGCAAGCAGCGTAGACGCCAATGTCATGACAAGAATCAGCAAAGGAAGGACTTCCTTCATTCAGCTTCTAAAGATGATCTGGAGCTCCAAGGACCTGCCTTCATTCATGTAAAGAAGATTTGGAACTCCAAGGACCTAATGCTGCAAACCAAGATCAGGATTTTTAACACCATTGTAAAATCGGTCCTTCAGTATGGAGCAAAAACTTGGAGAACAGTGACCACCACCAACAAAGTCCAAACCTTCATCAACAGCTGTCTGAGGAAACTCCTCCTATCCACTGGCCAAACACTATCAGCAACAACGACCTATGGAGGCAGACTTTCCAACACCCTGCTCATTAAGAAATCAGGAAAAGACGATGGGACTGGATAGGTCACACCTTCTGTAAACCTGCATCAAACACTGCCAGGCAAGCTCTGACTTGAAATCCTCAAAAGAAAAGGAAAAGAGGAAGGTCAAGAAATACCTGATGCCAAGGCCTTGAGACTGACTGCAAGGAGATGGGTTACACCTGGAGTTAGATTGAAAGAAAAGACCAGGACAGAGATGGCTGGAGCACCCTAGTTGATGGCCTGTACCCCAGGAGGGGTAAGAAAAATTTAACAGCACAGAGCCATTCTTTATCATTCAGCTCAGACAGAAATATAGACATGAGGGTCCCATCTTTGCTCATTAGTAGAAATTTAAATGAAAGTGCAGAGGTGGTCTAAAAGGAAAGTCAGATTCCTTCAGGAAATCTATTGTGCCTAGAACATATACTAGCTACCTAAAAGCGCCAGGACAATCTTCAGAGTAGCTGTGTGCTATATAAGCACTTTTCATTCTTTCATACTCTCCTCTCCATAGCAGTTTATCTGGTGACTTGGTAATGGATTGCAATTGCAACACAGGGAGCTACTTACTGGTAAAATCATATCCAGTTGCCTGATGGTGAACAATAGTCTCATTCAGAGTATAACAATGTTGGAATGCACTTTACACACGCAAGGCCATTTAATACAAAAACAAAAGGATAAGATTGTATAAATTGAGGACTTTTTAAATCTGAAATAATATATTGTTTTTCCCTTATGACATAAATATTTTTACTAAATCGCACACCTTTCTATACACAGTCTGAAAAAGCTACACGGATTGGTGTTCTTCCATGAACTTCCTGCATGGGTGCTATGGTATGTATGAGAAGTGCATGCTAACATATTTGTGAAAGCCCAAAATGTTATTAGCTTTTGAGTGACAGTCTAATTTCTACTAGGCGCCGGTTGACTTCTGAAATTATTAATTTTCCCTCACCGGGCCCCACCGCTCTTACCTGCACAGGCCGAGGCTGCCATGAAATGGGAAAACACATGGGCAACGGAATTCTACATCACCTTTTTGGGTGAAATGATGGGCCCAAACCCTCCCTAATGCACCTGCTTGGAGCAGGTGGCATTTGAGGATGAGGAGTGTTTTTGAGGGCTTTGATTCAGATTACAGTGTATGGGCAGCAGGTGAAGGGCAGAATAACTGAGAAGAGAGCTTATATGGAGCATTTGCTGCTCCCCCTGCTGTGCATGTGGATGGCGGGAAGGGTCAGGCACAGCAACCGCCCACAGCACCATGCAAGGTTCTAGGGCCAGTGTTTCCAGGCCCAAGAAAACAGATACACCAATCTACTCAGAGTGGTCTACAGCGGTATTGTCACTGGGGCTAATGCTCCGGGCCACTCTTAATGTGGGACTGGATGCCAAAAACTGGCTGCTGTAAGGATGACAACTGGGTGTGAAATTTTTCGTATCGGTGTAAAGATATTTTTTTTTATGTGCTAATACCATTTCAAACAACCATGAAACTGTAGACGATACACAGACGCAAAGTTAGAAGAGGATTTCCTATAGGAATCTTTCACCTGCGTACAGTGCCTGCAGACAAAATCGTCTCAATTACCTCATTATAGGTTTCAGGCTAGTGCAACACAGAAATACATATTTATAATGAGGGACATACAGAGAGAACCACAGAAAAACAATGAGCATGGGAGAAAGATAAAAAAGGAAAAATAAGGATAAGAAAAAACAGATGAGTTAACAGAAAGAAGAAAGACTGAGAAGAGGAAAGAAGGGTGACAGCAAAGCAAGGAAACATGGAAGAAAAGAAACAAGGTGAAACGAAGGGTGAAAGGGTGATAGAATGACTCGATGGAGATGTCAAATAATGGACAAATGAAAGGGTAAAATGATGGCAGGATAGAATGATCAGATAGATATGAAGGAATAAATGGATGGATGAAATGAAGGATGAATATATTGATGGGCGAATGGGTGAACAAATGTATTGATGGATGGATGGATGGATGGGTGAATGATTGGTTGGATGGATTGATGGATGGGTGGATGAAAAAGTATAGTGGGATGGAGCAATCAGTGGGTGGATGTAAAGGTAAAGGGATGGATAAATGAACGGATGTATACATGGAACGGTGAGTAGATGGAAGGACGATGAGAGGGCAAAAGTAACTCTTCGAAGGAGGGTCGCGTTTGCTTACTTCGCGTGCACAATGTCATTAGAAGTAGGTTTCAAGTAGGGGATATTTCTATTTTCTGACAACTCCATTCCCTGCGAAGACTGGGGAATAGACAAACAGTTGCAAATATCCACATCAAGAGGGTAAGCCCAAGATCAGTAGATGTATTACTTTTTAAATAAAGCTTGTGACTCGGCTCTAACGCAGGCATACTTTGTATACAATGTACACCTCACACTTTCAAACGTACACATGTACGCTTCTGCTAACCAACAATAAAATACTTGTACCGTATCAAGATTAAAGTCTTATACTGAATGCCTAAAAAAACTTTGATAATTAACTCCATACTTGTTTGTTCATAATTGATTAGGAACCTCGCCAAATAGTTTTAAAAAAAGCTGTGCATTGCCAGTTTATTACCAGATTCTCGCTTTCTTGAAATGAATGTAAATGCTCTCCAAGCATGGAAGCAGATAAGCCCTGATTAGTGTTAGTCAAATATTGCATCTGAATGGGATGTGCGCGTCTAGCACTGCAAGGCCATCAAAGTCTGAGCAATTCAAGCATTTTGCCAAACGCTTTATGACTAATGCACCTATTGTTTTGAAAAATGATGACAGACGCCAAGGATTTCATTAAGGGTGATCGAGCCTTGATTATTTACTCATTATTTGCCGGGCATTTATCTAAATGCGTGCAGTCACTTACTTCAGATTTAATGCAAAATTACTTGAAGTAGAAAACTGATGATGCAATTTAAGGGAGACCTGCTAAGTGAAAATTCTGTCAGTAATCAAAAATTGAGAGGCCAAAGTGCATGTTAATGTACCACAGTTGTTAAAGCTAACCTGGCCGCACTGTGTCAACGTTAAAAAGTATAGTACAGAAATGACAAGTTACAGATTATTTATAGATTAATTCATGCCTTAATATTTTGCTGCATAGTTTTGTCATATCTGCAAGCCCATTCCTGAAAATGTGTACTATGGATGTTTTTTTCTCGATTTTATTTGAACATTGTCTGGGCTTCTGGCATGATCTAGTTTATGTTTTTATCTATTTTTTAATGTTTATAATGTAATATATAGTAGAAGCTTCATAGTGCCTGATAAAGACGGGAGGGAGAACAAAAGTCAAAGAGAGAAAATATATATGAAAGAGTCAGTGCGTCACTTTTAAAATGGGAAAAAGTGACGTACCGGCGGCGCAAGGGGCTTGTAAATAAGCCCCTTTGTCTTGCTGCTCATGTAACTCGAAAACGTCAGTGGTACCTATCATGAACGTGTACTTGTTTTTAAGCGATTGCACTGTCTAAAGCACATACGTTTAACCACAAATGCTTCCCAGTTAGTGCCTGAGCTGCAGACTTCACTGCCTGAAAACAGCGAGTTTTTCTCTGTTCCCAATCTGTGCTGTCTTCAAGTTTTATAACTAAGGGGCATATTTACAAGGGCTTTATCTCCGCTTTTTTGGCTTAAAAACGCAAAAACGCGGAGATAAAACTATCGCCCTATTTACAAGAGGGTGCAAACATGCATAATCGCATGTTAGCACCCTTTTTCCCAACGCCTCCCTTTGCATCTCTAATGAGATGCAAAGTGGGTGTCACTGGGCGTACCCCGGATGGACTACCTTGCAAATATCGCTGATGTACACATCGCGATATTTACAAGGCAGCCCACAGGATTTTAGCATACGTTAGATTTTGGCGAAAACGGACGTTTTCGCCAAAATCTAACGTCTGCTAAAATCCTGACTTACCTATGTTTGACATACGGGGTGGATTATGCTGATACGACCACAGAGTCGTATCAGCAAGGTTATCGCCGTTTTGCAGGGAACATCGCTGGAAAACCAGCGATGTTCCCTGCAAAACGGCGATAACCTTGCTATCTCTGGAATTTTTATCGCCCCGGAGAAACGCTTTGTTAATAACGCGCTACCAGGGCGATAAATTCCAGAGATAGCCTGCGATAGGAAATTCGTCGCTAAGCACGGCCAGCGATAATTATCGCTGGCCGTTGATAATATGCCCCTGCACCGGAAATAATGCACTCGTAAAACGGGCGCAAGAGTGCGTGAGTGCACAAGTTTATAATATAGCTCCTTGAGCAAAATCAGCCCAGGGCAAATACTGTTTGCACACCTATCAGGACAGTTTTTACACTAATTCAAATGTTTCTCTCATGCAGTGGGGTATGACATGCAGCAACAGTCTTTGCAACCTTTACTTAACACATGGTATTCATTGGAGGATACTGCGCAGGCAATAACGTGGTGGGATCAGCCACAATTTGTAAACTAGCATTTGCAATGCAATAGGTCTCGCATTTGTGAGAGTTAGAGCTACTGGCATTGGTAAATGGCAATGCTTTTTACCTATGTGTTTTGGTTTGTAGTGGAGCGGATCTATGTGGAATGGAGTGGAATCGTTTGGATTGGAATTGTTAGTTGTGGAATGGTGTGGTGTGGGGTGGATTTGTGTAGTGGAATTATGTGGCATGGTGTGCCGTGGAATTATGTGGATAGTAATTATGTGGTATTATGTGTACTTGAATGATGTGGATTGGGATTGTCTGTTATGGAGTGTAATTATATGGAATAGTATTTTTTGTTGTAAAGTGGTATGTAGGGGCTAAAGCTGCAGGCATGGGGAGTTTAAAGGGGCAGGCAGTAGGTCTTGCGTCCGCTGGTAAAAACCTGGGGCATTTCACTCTGTATATGGCATGAATAAATAGGCTGGAGAATATTAGGTAATGTTAAGCGCAGGTATATGGTTTGCAGAATGAGATCAGATTTACTAGAGCCCCTTGCCATTGCCATCCACCACTTGAGAGACACTGTGGACACTGATACCCCTGAAAGTTGATTTCTATGCTGATGACATCTTGTTGACCCTGGGCTCCCCTAGCATTTCCATATATGCTCTCATGAAGATGATCTCACTTTTCCCCATGTTCTGGTATGAAGGATACCTCTGTAATACAGGGGACTTGTATTGGCTGCTGTATAAAGATGTGGAAAGATAGGTTGTACAGTTGCTACAAAACCTCTCTGAATGGCAAGATTTAGACGGGTAAAGAAGAAACGCATAAACACAATTCATGAATACTACCAAAGCCCAATAAAAACATATGTATACATATAATGTAGAGACAGTACTAAACATCTGCGCTTGGCATAGTCCAGAAAGACCAGGAGATGTGAAGAGATCTTCAACAACCACTCTATACAGCATGGTTTTGACAAGTCTGTAGCATAAAGATGTATACATACTTGATGTACAAATACTACAGAATTTCTCTGCATTGGCAGGGCCTAAAGCGGTCTGCACACTGTATGAGAATGAGAACGGATGGCCCAGTTACAGAGGGCTAGCCATGCGCACAAATTAGCAATGATTGTTTGTCCCATACAAACAATCAAGAAGGATGAACACACTCAAGTACTTAGTGACGGACATGTACTCAAACACTTTTGATGAGGGACACTACTAGGCCTGGGAGGTGAACTCCGCTCCGTTCGCGGAGTTTGCGGAGTTTTCTGCACTCCGCGCTTTGCGGAGCTCGCGGAGTGCAGAAAACTCCGCTTCGCGTTGTGCAGAGAAGTTTTTTACCCGCTTGCGATCGCGAACTTACAGTTCGCGATCGCGAACGGTAAGTTCGCGAGCACGAGCTGCCGCTCGGGTAGAAATTCTACCCGAGCGGCAGGAATACCAGCGCGAACTGCAGTAAGCACAGCACTCCGCCACTTGCGGAACTTCGCTGAGTTTTTCTGTAACTTCACGGAGTTCCACGTAGTAAAACTCCGTGAACTACGCCCATGCCTACTAGTTATACAGATCATATATTGAGGTAACCAACAAACTTTTAAATCCATAACACTTATGAATGTCAACAAGGAATAGAACATAACTAGCACTTGATTTTAGTTGCTTGTAGTTTGTGTTCAAAAGGTATCTCCTGATCCACTGGCTATAGAGAGAAGAATAATGTAAATCAGGGATCTCCAAAGCCGGTCCTGTGGAGCCAGATCTATGCCAGATTTTTTGCATGTCCCCATTTAGATAAATGTAGTTATTTTAAAATCTGGCATGGATCCAGCCCTCCAGGACAGACTTTGGAGAACCATGATGTAAATGATAAATAATTTATTAATGGTGGACTATAAAAGTGATCTTTATCACTTATACAGACAAATAATAGATAAATACATGAAAAGAAAATATTAAACACCAATATAAATTACATTTAACTTTTTAAGAAAATATAAAAATAACATACAAAAAATAATGTGAAAGGATTAATGTAGAGATATACAAGTTAAGAACAGATGTGTCCAGTCTTACCAGACTGACGGGTGGCAGACAGACTAATTGCTGCTGCAAAGATGTCCCCTAATATCATTTGTGTTGTTGTTCACAAAGTGGACACCATCAGCTGATGTATGATAGAGGTTAGAGGTGTCATTCTACATAAGTCTTATATGATGATGATTTTGTATGGTTTTAATACAAATTATGAAACCCAGACAGATTCCTTACCTGAAATTTAACACAGGTGATAAAATATGTTATAGTATGCCACTTACAATGGCAAGTCTTAGGGGGAATTTAAAATACCAATCTATACCTTAATCAGCAGTTGCATTAAATGTTGTCCAGAGTGGATGTAAGGATGTGTGATACTATACAAAACGGAGAATACCAGGAGGCTGATCAGTCCCGGCAGTAAACTCCGTAGAAAGCATGAGGGGCAGCGATTGAATTCGATCGAGAGATTCTGCAATTCAGCTATATTTATTTGAGGCGAACTAGTTAAAAGCTTCAACTGAATTTCCCTGTTAATTCAGGATTTTATTTTATGGCGATTATTTGATGCCAGTCCGGATATTAGGGACAACAGGAGTTGGATATTGAAGATTTTGGAGATTTATGGGATACTATAGTACCCTCTAGAGATAAATCGTCATTTCTAAACAATTTAGAAATAGAAGGGCGGCATCAGAAATATATGTCAGTCTTGATCCTCAAAGTATTGAGAGGAGCCTGGAGACAAATTGAGTGGAGGAACAAGCTCCCCATCTTGAAATCAGACAATCCTAGCTTTTGATAAGACGGCTGGGACACTTCATTTATTAAGCCTGAAGAAGGTGGTTGGACCCCTTGATACCACCGAAACGCGTTGCTTTCTGGTCCTTTGTTGCCCCACCACTATTTAAGGGTTCCTGTGAACAAAGAATCTATGAGTTGGTGAACCTGATATTAACAGTGGTTGGAATCGCTATAATTATGTGTTAATGAAGATTGTGTTGTTTGTTTTTAAATCTATGTATGATATGCAATGAATTTATATAGATTGTTGTTTTTATTAGCCACAAGAAAGACTGTATATTTTTAACAACAAAAAAACTTTTTAATACATTGAACGGATCTATTTAATAAACATTTGTATATTGGTAATTTTTTGGCTTTAACCTTTTTTCTGATGAATGATTGAGAGTGTGAAAGTGGTAGTGAAAAGTATGGTATACTATTGAGAAATCCCAAAGGGAATTTGTTTTTGACTTGGTGATACTATACAAACACCTGGTCTGTCACTTACAAATAAAAAGAGAAGTTATACCCAAAGCCAAAAGAGCAGACACTTTACATATCCATCTCTACTATGGCAGTCTGGGTTTTGTTGCTGCTCTAGGATGAGAAGTATATATTGTGGCACATGGTGGATGGGACAACACAGCGCCCTAAAACTGAGAAAAGAAAGTGTATGAGTATATTTTGGTAAAGAATTTAAAACTCAATGTATTTTTGGAGTGTATTTATTAGTCAATAAGAAACACCATTTAAAAAATAGATTTTGGGTATAAGAATCAGAATTATAAAAATCCCTTATAATGTGGTATTGAGCTTGTTAGCATAGGGACATAGCTCTGTGTGTTTCTGTGTTGCGCTGAGAGACATGCCCTTTGTGTTGCACTTCTGCACATGGCAATAGTCCTGTCCTAGCTCAAGCAACTGGCTTACTCTGAATAGTGACTGTATGAAATGAATGAAGATCAAAATAAAATTAATGTAAACATCAACTTTTTTTTACGGAGTTTTATATAGCGCGAACTTGACCCAAAGGTATCGGAGCGCTTTACATAGCACCAGTTGCGTTACATGAGGACACATTCATTTTTTTTTTGTTAGGCACGGGGAGATTAAATGATTTGCCCAGAATCACAGGATGCTCAGCGTCATTGCCGAGACTCGAACCCAGTTCCCCAGATTCAAGGTCGACTGCCCTAGCCATTAGGCCAACTCCTCTCCCCCTATTATTATTTAATCGTTTTGTGTTAGAGACTGTGCTTGAGGGGCATATATGTGATGTGTGCTTAACAATGTTGGTATGGGGAAGTAAGGATTTGGGTCAGTGATTATACAACAGTTTTTAGTGACAGAGAGAAGGTTAAAGTGTTATCTCCTGGTACCACACAAGGGCTGTCTGCAAAATATAGCCCATAGCAGTAGTGGGTGCATTGTGGAAAGGACAGCCTCCTTGAGGGAGTGAGATGAAGACAGGACACAGATGATCCTCCAGGAAGAGCTTGTGCCAGCTGATACCTGGAGAATTTCTCCTTCACCAACCTCCTCTCATTTGGGCATTTCTTTTTAATGTGCCCCACAGTGTGACACTCCTTCCCCAATCCATTACCAGAGTCTATCACTTCCTGCCATAGGGCTGCCTTCTGTGGTCCACGTAGGGTGAATGGAGGTAACCCATCTAGTTGTTCGTAGAGTGTCACCACAAATTTCACTACAAGGGTTGTCTCCTCCTCAGTGAAATTTCTCCTACTTTTCAGAAATAAGGTGTGCATCCTTCAGGTAGAATGTGGTGATTGTAGGATCTGAAAAAGGAAAAACTAAAAACATCTCAGTTTATTGTGTGGGCAATATTTATATGGCCATAAAGTTGTGTGTAGAAAGTTTACAGTTGTAAATTAGGTGGTAGCACACTCCACGTCCTGAAAAAAGGCAGTGGTGATATATAAATATACATCTAAGAGTAACTTTACACTTGAGAATGGTGAATAGCAAAACGTAGTGAAGTTACTTCTAGGTGTAATAGTACATTTACACATGAGTAAATGTGCATGTGTAATTGTATTATGTGAGTTCAAACATGGCAGTGGAAAAATATTTATTTGTCTGTTTCAGCTCATCCAAGGTTAGATTTCACTTTTCTTTGATGGAAGTTTCTATTAATTTGTAGTCATCATTATCCTAATAGTGCTGGTCAGATGCCTAATGCCAGTAAGTCCTATATACTCTAGTTCTAGATTCCTACATGCCCAAAGCTTTCACATCTTTGTGAATTTATATAGTGGGACTATTGTTTTACATTGTTTGCCATAGGAAAAAGGCTGACTGCGAATCATTATTAGGGGTGGGTGGTAAACTCCACTCTGCCGGTGGAGTTAGTGGAGTTTTGCCCACTCCATGCTCCACCTGGAGGGTGGCATTCTGGAAAACTCTGCCAACCGCTGCATGGCAGAGTTTTTCTCATGGGCGGCTTATCAATGTTAAGTTGGTGAGCTACAGCGAGAAAATCGAGCACAGGTAGAGTACCAGCATGATTTCTCAACAAGAGCAGTCACTGCAGATCGCCCTCGCTCACTTTGAGAAAGCTGCCGCTCATATTGAGAAAGCTGTCACTTAAGTAGAAAATCTACTTGAGCGGCAGGAAGAAGCAATGAACTCTGGTGCTCCGCGTGGTGCTGTTCATGCTGATTTTATAGTGCGCGACAAGCTGCCAGCACTAAAAATCAGCACAAGCAGCGCGATGTACCGAAATTCTGCTGCTCGCAAAACTCAGCAGAATCTCGTGGAGTTTTTAGATAACTCTGCGGAGTGGAACTCTGCGAGTTCTGCCCACACCTAATCATTACCAGCTTTGGCACTTATTCATTATGACTTGTCTGCTCATTCATTTTATGACGATTCCTGAAGCGGCCCTCAATCGACTGGTTAGTAGTGCTTAACAAAACCACCCCAAATAAAAATGTAATAAAATCTCCAAGCTCAGCCTGAGTCAAGGGTAGCTGTCGTCCCTTTCTGTAAGTTGGCCCCAGTTGTCATTTCCATGGGTGCAGAAAGGGTTTGACAGTTAATTACCGTTTGCCACACATTCTCAGTTATTTGAATGATGGTGGCAACTGCTGTTTAGGAGACAATAACAGAAAGGCAAACAAGTTGAATCCCCCTAAAGCTTTTGCAGCTTCCAGACAAGGGCAGGATTTGAGTGGAACAAAGACAACATTGGTGAGATAACAATGCAAAATCCTCTCTTTCCATATACAAGAAGATATAACCTGAGACACAGAAGAATAGAAAACTGGAAAAGAAGGATAACATGAAAAGCATGGAAAACTCTTTTCTTTGTAAAAAGGTTTTTAGTAATAATAAATATTGTGTGAAAACAGGGGCAGCTAAGTAATCAGTGATTACTCCCGCAATTGCAATTCATCAGTGAGTGCCTGTGAATATTTTTGTATCATCCTCACCATTTAATCATCCTCACTAGGCCTGGGCGTAGTTCGCGGAGTTTTGCTATGCGGAACTCCGCGAAGTTACAAAAAACCTCCGCGAAGTTCTGCGAGTGGCGGAGTGCAGTGAGAACTGCAGTTTGTGCTGTTATTCCTGCCGCTCGGGTAGAAATTCTACCCAGGCGGCAGCTCGCGCTCGCGAACTTACCGTTCGCGATCGCAAACTTACCGATCGCGATCACGAACTTACCGATCGCGATCACGAGTGGGGAAAAAACTCTGCTGCACATCGCGAAGCGGAGTTTTCTGTACTCCGCGAGCTCCGCGGAGTGCAGAAAACTCTGCAAACTCCGCGAACGGAGCGAAGTTCACCGTCCAGGCCTAATCCTCACTCTCTACACATGAAAAAGAAAGAGTGCACGTTTGACTAATCCATTATAGTATATGGTAAGTGCAACAAAGTTACATACCGCCTGTCATACAACAGTACATTCCCATACTAATAATACAATATTCCAAAACACAAAGTCACTTTGGGAAGGTCCACTGGACCTGTAACTTCGTAAAGTAGTGGATATTCGGTCAGAACCCAGTTTCTAAGCCACTTGTTCACAGACTCATGATAAACAAGCTTAATACTGTGGAGATCAGAATTCCCGTTTCCTCTGTAGGAGATCCAATATTCTTTGTTTTCACCTTTAGATGGAGCCCATATTTTTGCTGGCTTTAGAACTCTGTGCACTTTGTCCCTGCTAATCAGTGGTAAAGGGCCTATGCTCCCCCCTTCAATCATAGTCAAATTGGCAAATTCCTAATAGTATATTTAATTTATCTATAATAACCTAGCATATGGTACAAAATGTTCTCCTTCCCTAGAAGTTAAATGCCACTAGTAAACTGCAGTACCTATATTGCCACCCACAAAAGTGGCAGAGCAAACATGGCTTCAAGCCTACGAGTGTAGTCTGGCGGTGGCAGTTTAAACACTGCAAATCTACCTGTTAAAATAAACCCTACTGACATGTAAAAACCTAATATAATTTTATATATATATATATATATATATATATATATGTCCACAATGTGATCCCTTTGATCAGTGCGCTCATGCAGCGGGTGCTCAGCGTGGGGGCCGGATCCTGGCCCCAAATTCAATTTTTTCACACAAAGGACGCGGCACTCAGGAGTGAAGATAGTTCAAATGAGTTTATTGCACAACTCAACCAACGCGTTTCAGCCCTCTCACGGCTTTGCTCACGGTTAGTGAGTCCTTTCTTTATTGCACTATTTAAACCCAGCTGGCCTTAATGTGGCATTCTGGGACATGTAGTGCATTACATTCAACAATACATAATTTACAGAAAGAAAAACGTAACTGTTATTGTTATTTTCAATGGAAGATAGTTAGTTTTTAACAGCATATTTATAAAACCTCATGATTTAGTATCCTGCGACATTTTTTCAAATTCACACATATCATTATTATGTGTTAGTAAAAATGTTGTTCCAGAGTTTAGTACTCAACATTTGTTTTTCGATATATTTTATGTTAACCACATTTAATTAATTAAGCGGATCTAGTATCCTTTGTTTTTAAACTGTAATGTCCTGGCATTTTTTGATTATAGTTACAATAACAAACTTTTTATTATTGTTCATCCCAAATGTATATAAAGCTCTTCGTCATACAATACATCGGGAGCACAATCTGTACTTTACGAAAGCGTATTTTGGAACACATTAGAGCAGTGAAGAATAAAGATCTCTCATATGCAACTGCAAAACATATGATATTATGCCAAAAAGGAGACTGGAGAGCGATGTGTTACTATGGGATCAAGGCCATTACATTGGATGAACGTGGTGGGAATAGAATAAAAACTACGTCAGATGGAATCACGTTACATTGTCAGACTCAAAACAAAGACCCCGAGGGGGATGAACAATGACGAAGAGCTTTATATACATTTGGGATGAACAATAATAAAAAGTTTGTTATTGTAACTATAATCAAAAAATGCCAGGACATTACAGTTTAAAAACAAAGGATACTAGATCCGCTTAATTAATTAAATGTGGTTAACATAAAATATATCGAAAAACAAATGTTGAGTACTAAACTCTGGAACAACATTTTTACTAACACATAATAATGATATGTGTGAATTTGAAAAAATGTCGCAGGATACTAAATCATGAGGTTTTATAAATATGCTGTTAAAAACTAACTATCTTCCATTGAAAATAACAATAACAGTTACGTTTTTCTTTCTGTAAATTATGTATTGTTGAATGTAATGCACTACATGTCCCAGAATGCCACATTAAGGCCAGCTGGGTTTAAATAGTGCAATAAAGAAAGGACTCACTAACCGTGAGCAAAGCCGTGAGAGGGCTGAAACGCGTTGGTTGAGTTGTGCAATAAACTCATTTGAACTATCTTCACTCCTGAGTGCCGCGTCCTTTGTGTGAAAAAAAAATATATATATATATATATATATATACAGGAAATCTTCTCATTAGTGAAAAAGATGAGAGGGACACAGCGGAGCACGGTGAGGCATCTTTATCTATATCTGTGGCATGACGCGTTTCGGACGAATCCTTTCTCAAATGCCAAATGTTGAAACTGCTGGGTAGACTGCTTAAATATCTTAAAGTAGTCCCGCCTCATCTTCGAGTGAAGTGAGCACACCTGACCCACATACATGCTGGAACCACCCTTGCAGCTTGGAATGGAGAACTGCATTTCCCATAGTGCAGCTCGATGTTCAGCCTGGGCGGGAGGTTCCTGTGACCTGGAATTGGATTACTCACAGTAAGTGGGGGGCCAGTTGGGAGTGTTGGTCAGGTGGAATGCAGCCCAAATATCAGCAAAGGTGCCTCACTTGCCCCTACTTCCAGCCGCACTTCCCCACTTTGGGCAGAACCGGAGACGACGGCACAGTGTCCACGTCCCTCCATACAGTGATGGACTGCACTTGTCAGCAGGTCATTATCCCTCGTGGTTTGTATGGCGGTCCTCAGCTGCCGATCCCTCGGTAAATTCAAAGTTTTGCCACCGTTGCCTCTGATGCTGAGAACACTTAGCGGAAGGGTCCCTCCTGCGTGCCGTAGGCAAACACGCCAAACATGAACAGGAAACCTTCTCATTAGTGAAAAAGATGAGAGGGACACAGCGGAGCACAGTGAGGCATCTTTATTTATATCTGTGGCATGACGCGTTTCGGACGAATCCTTTCTCTAATGCCAAATGTTGAAACTGCTGGGTAGACTGCTTAAATATCTTAAAGTAGTCCCGCCTCATCTTCGAGTGAAGTGAGCACACCTGACCCACATATATATATATATATTTATTTATTTATATATATACAAAGGCCCGGAGGTCGAAACACGTTTGTCAGTTTTTCAGCTGCTATTTCTTAATGAATTAAATTAAATAAAGAAATATTCTTCATCAAGCCCAGGAGTGCGCAGCGTTGAATTGTAATGTACACGCGACTCCGTCCTCGTGAGCGGCGGCACCCACTGCGTTGAGAGCGGTGGCTTTGACGGAAAAGTAAACGTATATATTTATATATGTATATTACCTACTGGCGGTCACCAGTAGGTAGTTATAGTTAGGACCTATTATCCATAGGAAAAGCGTTTTTTGATTTGCCAATATCTTTGGCGCCGGTTGACGAATCTTCACAAACGTTTCAAAACTAATGGCCCACTCCGTTCAGCTCCTGTCTTGAAAGTTTGGGGGTGATTCGTCAAGCAAGGGCCGAGAAAAAAGGGGGGTCCCAAAACTAATTTTCTCCTTGTTAATTTCCATAGGAAATTTTGAAACAGGCTACAGCCCGAACTGCTGAACGGAATTACACCAAGTTTGGCAAAAAGGTAGCTCTTGGTTCAGAAAGCGACTTTTTTTTAAAAATGGTGTAAATCCGTTCCGTAGTTGCTGAGAAATTAAAAAAATAAAAATATCGATATCTGAGCACCGAGGAGGATTCGTGAACCCTCCCAAGCACGAGCTGACTTCTGATTGGCTGCCAACACTCCAAACCAGGAAGTGTTGTGACTCGGTAACCGAGTCACAAGAAAACAGAAAAAAAAGATGAAAAACAAGAAAAGGGGGCAGAGTAGAAACACCCTGACCCCCTAGGCCTGCTCAGGGGGTCCCACAAGGACCCCCAGGGCCAAAAAAAGCATTTTTTTAAAAAAAACAAATCGGCCGAATTTGCGCTGGGTGCGCAAATCTGGCAGAGAAAACAAAAAAAAAACAAGAGCGGCCTCCCGCGCTTCGTTATTGTTAAGCCTCCGGGTGGGCCAGGTCCCAGGGGCAATGCAGAATTATATAGTGGGGGCCCGCGGGGGCCCCCACAGCCCCGGGGACCGCCACCTCCCCGGTGCATAATGAAAATAAGGGTGGGGGGCCTCGCTGGCCCCCCCAAGCCCTGGGGACCGCCACCTCCCTCTGGCTTTGAAAATAATTAGTGTGGAGGGGCTTGAGCCCCCCCACACTGCCCCGGGGACCACCACCTGCCCGGGGCACTGTTTATTTAAATACGGGGGTCTGTTGCGGACCCCCGGTCCCCGGGGACCACCACCTCCCTGGGGCTATCTTCACCTTGGGAGGGGGGCCTCCCTACTGGAGCCCTTGATGGCCCTGGGGACCGCCACCCCCCAGGGCCGGCTCCTGCAATGTCCCGGGGTGCCCACCCCCGGGACATTGCCGTTTGCTATGACAGGGCGGGAGGATGTCCTTGGGGGCCAAGTACCCCTCTTGTTACCTCCTGTAAGTCCCACACAGTAGGATTGCTAAGACGTCTTCGGAGGTCATGCCCCCTTTCTCCACCACTCTGCAAACGAGCCTCTTGGCAGACTACGGGATGGGGGATGAAGTCCACTTTACTCCTGAGGGACTTTGGGGGCCAAGAAGCCCTCCTCGTACCTCATGTAAGTCCTACGCAGCGGAATTCTTGAGCGCTGGTCGGAGGCCCAGCACCCTTTCTCTACCACTCTGCAAACGCGACTACTAGTTAAAGTAGCATGTTTCTGCACCTCTGACTTAGAGGTAGTTTTAATCCCCTGCCCTATTATATACTAGGGCCTTACAGGGTAGGTCATGCCAATCACAGGGGTACCCCAACCCATAGTGTACCCTAGTGTATGTAGGTGTTTTCACTGTATTCTAAGTGTCTTATAGCATAGCACTGGCTCTAGGCCTGGTTAGTCAGAGTCAGTTACCACCAGTACCTGTCAGCAAAAAGTTGGGGGCACAGGATGACTTTGCAACAAGTCCTCTTTCTGCACCTCTGTTGGTTCTTTCTGCATATCTTTTGCTTCTTTCTTTGTCTTTCTGGACTTCTGTTGCCTCTTTCTGCATTTCTCTTGCTTCTTTCTGTGCCTTTCTTCCTCTTTCTGCACATGTCCTACCTCTGTAGGCATAGTTAGAAATCAGCATTTAAAAAACCTTCGAAATTCACAGAAAAAAACCACAGGTTTCAGGGACGTTATAGTTAGAAATTAGCATTTAAAAATCCTTTGAAATTCACTGAAAAAACCTTAGGTTTCAGGGACGTTATAGTTAGAAATAAGCATTTAAAAAACCTTTGAAATTCACTGAAAAAACCACAGGTTTCAGGGATGTTATAGTTAGTTGGACATTTCACTTGTACAAAACCAGAGAAATTCGGACGTTATAGTTAGTTGAGCTAACTATAACTCACGCCCCCGCAATGCACTGCTCATGACGTCACATATTACATCATTCATGACATGGTCAGTGACATCACTGATGACATCACTGATGACATCTCAAATGACATCACTGATGACATCATCCACGTGATAATCTGATGCACCTCCTGACACCCTAATATAACCTTTGATACACCCACTCTAAAATACAGACTACCATTTTCGAAACCATAGACACACAAATACCAGTTACTACATACTCACTCACTGATTCCTAGGTCTTGACAGACATCCACTCATTCACCCATACACTCACTCATACATGCAGTCACTTATCAATACAGCACTATCATTTGCACTCATACACCTATACAGACACTCACACATCGCCACTCATCCATAGAGTTACTCACACACGTAGTCAGTCATGCAAAGAATCAATCACACTCCCATTTACTCACCTATACAGTTATAAACACACCACCTCACTTATTCATACAGAGACTAACACATACTTACTGTCTTATACAATCACTGACACAGGCACACACTCATCCATACAGCCACTCTCACAATCACTCACTCTCACATATAGTCATTTATATACTCCAACACTCATATATACTGCCTTTCACATATGTAGTTACTCACACATGTACCAGTGAGACATCCATTCACTCACAAACACACCTATACACACACTCACCCACCCATACAGTCCTTCACAGATACACTCATGAACCCATACACCCAGTGAATCACCCACTCACACATCTATGCACAGAGTCACACACCCCCCACCCACCCACACAGACACTCAGGCACACATACAGATAGTCAGACAACCAATCAATAACCCACATAGACACTCTTGTAGCTACTCACCAACCCATGCAGACGCTTACACACCAACTGACAGACTGATACAGTCATTCATACAGTTTAGTCACTAACCCATGCATTCAGTAAGACACATTTAATCACTCACTTATACAGTCAGTCAGCACCTACTAAATCATCCATTCAGACAGTCATATACTCACTCATTGTTCAATACACCTTGGCCTATATATATATTAAACATATTTAAACTTTACAGAAACACAGTCACTGGATGATGTCATCAGTGATGTCATTTGAGATGTCATCAGTTATGTCACTGACCATGTCATGAATGATGTAATATGTGACGTCATGAGCAGTGCATTGCGGGGGCGCGAGTTATATTTAGCTCAACTAACTATAACGTCTGAATTTCTCTGGTTTTGTACGAGTGAAATGTCCAACTAACTATAACATCCCTGAAACTTGTGGTTTTTTTCAGTGAATATTATATATATATATGTATTTATATATATATAAAAGTGATGTCTGTGTAGGCCTTGTATTCCACAAAGTAGGGTGCATGGTATTTAAAAGTAAGGAATGTAGTGTTATCGTGTCCTTACAGAGACTAGCAAAAAACAGTTTTTCACTGTGGCAGGCCTAGCTGTCCTGTGTAGAAAACCAGAGTACATATTAAAATCTTAATACTGTATTTCGGATTTGGGACCATCTAGAAAAATAATTTCATAATATATCAATTAAAAGCCTAATCCAATGGTGAAGTTGGATTTTTAATTAATGTTTACGAAAAGTATCTTTCAGAAAGTTAACTTTTCCCTGTCTGATGCTCCTCCAGGATACTTTGCATTAGCTCTCCAACAGCTACCATTCAAGTGTTTGACCCAAATTAAGCCTGAATGAGGTATGAAAACTGCTCACAGAGCAGGGACAATGACATGGGAGGAGGGAGGTGTTTTCTTCCCCTTACAGGAAGATGAATTAGGGCGCATCCAGGAACTGAACTCAACATGAAAGGACCTGCCCTGTCAAAAGTAGTTGCCAGGTGACACCTGGAAACAGACAGCCTTTGACCTCATAGTTAGGCTCGCATCAAGCACAGTGGACGGAGAGCTACCCCTAGAACCGGTCTAGAGTGACCACAGAGTAGGGGACTGCTCATTACCCTGGCCACACTTCTGGGTGGGCACATAGTCTCTACATAAGGGTATAGGGGCTTACCCATGTTGGAGTTTGGGAATACACTGTGGGATTGTTTGCAGAAGGGCAAACAGGAACTGCTGCAATAGTGGGTAGGGTTACCCCTGTGCAGTTGTACACCATTGGTTAGGACAGAGCCAGGAGTAACCCCCCTCCATAAGGTGGTACCAGGCACAACTGTGGCACCCCAAGGCACCATCCTCAGAACACTCTCTTGACCTGTGAAAGAACAGAAGAAGGACTGCACCTATTGTCTGAGACCTGTAAGGAGACCTGAAGGGCTGGGCCTGTTCCCACATGCACCCAAGATAAAGAAGTAGACTATAAGGGTCAGTTGGCTGACCTCCTGTGCGCCTAAAGGGACACAGCAAGCTGCAGGAGGCCTTATTCCTGATGTGCCCATCTGACTAGTAGCAACTGGACCTGGACTGGACTCTGCTGTTGACTTCTGTCTGACACCATGAGAGTCTCTAACGTCCTTCCTTCCACTAAGGTCCTGATGGCTTTAGAAGTGTATTGTTGTGGTTGTTTGGACACCAGCAGAAAGTATGGAAAGTTTTGAGGATTTTTCTTGTTTAAAAATTGACAAAGTCTGATTCTGCATTACGACTTGCAAGAAATATCAAAGTTTTTCTTCAAGAAAGTGATAAAGTCCCTTTCTGAAGTTTGATTTAGAAAAGTTTTTAAACTTTTTGACCTCCAGTTGTTTACTTTGTCCAATCCACTGTGTGTATCTGATCTGGGCTCCATCTCTGCCAGGCTGTAATTGCACCTTGGTCATGGTCTAACAGGACCATTGACTTATATTGGGAACGTAGTTTCTCTTGGCGCTTTTTTGACTTAAATGTTTAAGAATTTGTGAGAAACTGGGTGGTTGGTAGAATGGGGGGATGACCTCTGTTTAAGAAACAGCCTCAATCCCTGTCTGGGTGAACCACAAAAGTCTCTAAATAACTTGTGCTTAACTTTCTGGTAGCTTGGCACAAAAGCAGTCAGGTTTAACTTAGAGGCAACGTAAAGTATTTATACAGCACACAAACAGCAATAAAGTGAAAACACAACAAAAGAAAAATCCCACACAAATTTAGAAAAATAGAGTAAATATTAATAAACTATTCGACACCAGAACAACAAAAATCCAATTAGTAGAACCGGTGTTATGAATTTCTAAAGTTTAAGGTAAAAACTAGCGCCTAAAAGATCAAAGCGCCAACCGCGGACATCTAGTCATACGGGATGGGGTCAAAGTCTAAAAATATGGCCAACCGCATTGGAGTACGGGTCAGATTTAAAAAGTGGGTTGGACCCGGTGAGCGCTTACCTTTGGACTTGGGAAAATCTTGAGAAAAATGTTCTGAGAAGGAAATCTTCAGTAGGGCAAGGCTGTAGGTGGTGTCCGAGGAGGACGAAGTCATAGCGAAGATTTCTACATTTGGACTTAGGCACTTTTTGGAAATTGAGAATCTCCAGCGGGACAAAGCTGGAGGTTGTTGCGGACAAGTGGTCCAGGAGGCCAGATACCTCTTTGCCCAAGGACCACTGAACAGGATTTTCTACTGCAGAGAAGAACGTAGCGGGAGCTGCCGCAAAGTCAGGTCGACCGACGATGCACGTTGGGTGGATAGACAAGCAGGCTGGTCCCCGTCTTCTATTGATTCTCAGAGCAGTTTTAGCTAAAATGTTCTGTGCCCCAAGTTTTGGAATTCGGCTATCTGGGTACCTTAAGCCTCACCACCAAGGTCACCACTTGAGGGGTTAGGACTCACTCAGGCAGGGTCCAGGTGTTGGTTGCAAATGGGGCTGTTCCCATCTCCAACCCCCCCATCCTGCCAGTTGATGGCCTATTCAAGCACACCTAATCCCTCTATTGTGTGGCTGTCTGGGAGGAATAAACAAAGTCCAACTGTCAGTTACACCCAGTTATGTGACCCAGGATCTGGCTGCAGGCGCCAAATAGTTAGGATACGAAAATTAGGGGTGGGCGGATTTTGCGTAGTCGCGCTACGCAAAGCTCCACGAAACGGTAAAAAATCTCCGCGAGCACGCAAAACTTACGCGAACACGCGGAATTGCTTGTTCCGCCTATTCGCAATGCTTTTTTCCTGTTCACGAACGCTGTTTGCGTGCTTGGGGAGAAATATCTCGCGAACACGCATTTTGAAAGCGCGAACAAGCAAAAAAGTCCGCGAAGTTGCGGATCGCGGAATTTTGGGCAATTTCGCGTTCTCCGCGGAACGCGAAATTACCCAAATTCCACAAATTCTGCGAGCGGAACGGAATTTACCGCCCAGGCCTAACGAAAATGCCCACTTTCTGAAAGTGACATTTTCAAGATTGTAACTTAAAATCTGACTTTACCATTAAATAGGATTTTTATTATAATTTCCCAGACACCAAACACAAAAAGTCTACCTGTCCTCAATTAAAAGTGAGCACTTATGAAATGTAATTAGGCAACCCAGAAATATTCTATGGGAGAGGTAGGCCTCACAGTAATGAAAAAAGAATTGAGGAGTTTTTCACTACTAGGACATATAAAACTTAAAAGTGCTTGCCCAACATTTTAATTACAATGCACACTGTCCTATGAGCTACATAGGGCCTACTTTAGGGGTGGCTGGTATGTAAAAAAGGGGAGTTTAAGGCTTGACATGGGGGTTATATTGCCAAATCAAATTGGCTGTTTAAAACTGCATTCAGGCTGTAATGGCAGACCTGGGGCATGTTTAATCGGCTACTTAAGTGGGAAGCACAATAGGTGCTGAAGGCCCACTAGTTGCATTTAATTTACAGGCCACGGATATACGGTACAAGGGACTTAAAAGTAAATTTAATATGGCAATCAGGTGTAAGCCAATTTTACCATGTTTTATGAAGTGAGCGCAATTACTTTAGCAATGGTAGGCAGTGGTAAAGTGCACAATTTAACTGTTTTGGTACTTGTTAGACCTGTCAACCTTAGGGTCGTTTTCCCCCAAACTTTTTGCCTGCTTGTCTCTAATTTTGCTGATCTCGTTTTTGTTGGCCTTAGAACTCTGTACACTTTACAAGTCCTAACCAGTGCTAAAGAGCTTGTGCTCACTGCCCTAAACATGGTTTGATTGGATTACCCACAATTGGCATATTTAATTTATGTACCTATAAATTCCTAGTAATGTGCACTTGATATGCCCAGGGCCTGTAAATTAAATGCTACTAGTGGGCCTGCAGTTCTGATTGCGCCACCCACTTATGTAGCCCTTTAAACTATGCATGCCTGCCACTGCAGGGCCTGTATGTGCAGTTTACACTACCATGTCGATTTGAAATTTGGAACACCTTGCCAAGACTTAAACTCCCCTTTTATTACATCTACTACAATATTTCCTGGGAACATGAAGTTGTAGATGTCTCCTTAGGTGATGGATGTCTCTGGATATTGATTATTTGTACTTGGGTGGCAGATATCATGTTATAAAAACAAATTATATTCTCTTGCTACCAATAACACGCTTCATTACACCATAAATGATATACGCTTTAGGACTATGATGTTGTGTCTTATCTTAACAAATAAGCCATGGAACAAATTCTATTTAATGGTATGAATAACACAAGTGTTATGACTGTTGCCCCCTCTGATAAGTGGACTTTGATGTGCTACCTAATAAGCTATGGATTATATCCTAATTTTTGGCATTAACAACATATGTGAATTGACTATTGTTCCCTCTTCAAAATGAACATATGTTAACTGTTTTACTTAGATCCTTCTTAACTGAATCTTGGTATTTCTTATATATACTTGTTTATGTATATATCTTTGTCTTCCCCCTGTTTCTAATCTCTTCTGATCTACTTTTTGCACAGTAATTTCCCTTTTCTTCAGGTATTTGTAATATCCTCTGCTCATTTGTGTGGTGAGGACTTATGGTCTACTGTGGTACGGTTCCCTTTCCTCTTGTTTTGATTACTAGAATGAAATATCTTGGTTAGCCCACAATGGCGACATGAATAGTATTTACTACTATACACTATTATAGAGGATGTATCGGATATATACATCGATCCGGGACACCTTTTGATATTATGCCCGCAGTTGGTTGCTAATCATCTCAATATAATAGTGGTTATGTCGACCAGTGGGTAGGATCTGGCTTTTTCTCTAATGTGACACTACTTATTGCTCACCGCGTTCGTTTTAAATTTTGATAAAGTTACTCGTGTGGAATTTGTCGTTTTGAATCAACGGATGTTTTATATTTACATTGCATAATTTTTAATTTGTAAAAATTCATGCTGACACCATGTTTTTTGATTTTTGTTCGCGTTTTTTGTGCCTTCCTCTTAAACCTCCTAAGTTATTCTCATATATGAGGATGAATACGTGACAACTAGGCTGATAACTATAAAACTTGCTGATCATCTTTTCAGCTGGTTAATACGATCGTAATATTCTTTGCCTAGTCCAAGATGGTGCTGATACAAACTTCCTGGGGTGAAGCACACTTAGGAGTGGACGTTCTTGCTGTTTATCACATTGGTATGGTTTAAATAGTCACTCCAAGATGGCGCGAATGCAACACGCCGAGACTTGGATGCGGATCGGAGTAATCTCCGTCACGAGTGCTTTTACTTTCAGGTACAATTTTATATTTTACTTATGTTTATATACTCGTTCGTGGTCTGGATTATATACAGACAGCTAAAACAGGACTTTTAGTCGCTATAGATATGTTGGGAGAGGAAATTGCTCCCATTATATTTTCGTGGGTTGTATACTTTTGGACTTAAAATATTTGGTTTTATATCTACTGAACATGAATGGCAGTATGAGTTATGTGACTCGCATAGCTCTTGCTCGGGCTGTATTGGGTTGGATATTAAATTTATGAGAACTAATCAATAATGGTCGGATCAGTAATATGAGCTTTATGCTCCCTTTTTTCTTTGTAGACCGGTTACTGAATCCTTGAAGAGTGTGTCCTTAACTAGGAGGCTGCACTGCTGTACCTTGTGCTTTCGTTCCCTAGTGGTGCGTGTCGGTCGTATTGGTTTTACAATTCGTGATTATGTTATAATAAGCAAATACACTGATGTACTGAATCCCGAAGGGTAACTGTGTAATTATGTTTATGTCAGACCACAGGGCACCCTGTTGATCTTGAGGACGGCAATATTTGAAAGTGTGGCAGGATATTTTATTTGATAAATTTGCCTACAGATACCCATTACTTGCGGTGAGCTTTTTGTTAGATTTTGGATTGTATATTTATACTCACTTTTGGAACGAAGGACGTGGAAGTTACCACTTTTTTTAGAGGCTTATTTCACTGGTTGTGCTTGGGTATCTATCTCTTCCCGTTTTGGCTATTACATCCCTAGTATCTGCTCAACTCTGTTTAATTTCAAACACTTTCATAAATTCCTCCTCTGGGAGTCTTTCAAGGTAGCAGTATCCCTGTTCCAGTATTCAGATCTCTGAATCTCCTCCAATGGGCTGTCTTATTAAAATGAGAAACATCCACTTGAAAGTTAACCCTGGCTACCTGTGTGATGACATCTCCTCCTGTAGTGAGCAGATGAACCCTGGCTGGACCAGAACAACTTCAAAAGCATCCCGACACCATAACATTGTTTACCATAAACATGCTTTTCCGGAAGGTTCCTTCCGATTCTTTGTAAGGTTTGTCTGTTGTTGCTATCCACTCTCCTCTGTAATATTTCAGGTTAAGTAGCTTGTAATTTCTCATTCCTACCTTCCTAACAGCAAGTGAAGGTCTATTGTTGCTTTAAATGCAGATAATTTCTAGAGATTTAAGGAGTTAGGTATTGTCACTGAAGGATGGAGATCCTAACTGGACTAAATTAATTGTTGTCCAGGTGGCAGACAGAGACAAACACATTATTATATAACCATATTCCTATTAGATTTAACAAAAAAACTCTGGTTCATGCTTAATCAGATTTTGTATAAATATTACAATAGTGTGCTGATGATCTATAAATACTTCCTAACTTGGCTTATGAAGAAACATTACTTTTATTCACAAATAGGTTAGTCACACAGGAAATGGCTGGCGCAGCCTATGCAGTCATAATGATTCATGTGTATCACTGCATGGATATACCAACCTATTAGATTTGCCCTACTGATAAACAGTATATACCTAGACCTTGTGGTCTTAAAGCAACTACTTATAGGTGACTTAGATAATGTCAAACAAAGTACTTTGACAATGTAAACAATGAACTTATTTGACATATGTCTGCTTTGCTCACACCAATTCAGAGTTGGAATGGTCAGCCTAAAGTTATGCTTTGAAAGGTGCCTCAGTCGTGGTGAATATCTGCATTACAGCCTATAACTGATATTTAACTTTTACCAACCTAGTGCACATTCGGCACCATATTATTGTGTCCTTACTTTAAAAAAATATGCCAGTTGGGGGGATAGAGAATCTTCCTCTACGTCTGAGGGTCAGAGCACACACACAGGGAACTGCTTGCCAACTTGCCAGTGTCCAGAGTTAAATTGGGCCGGCAACTTAGTCCCATATAAATAAAAGAATTTGGAGAGACTACACAAAAAAGTGAATTCCAATAGTCCTCCTTATTGCTGTTTTATAGATTAAAAGCCTCTTTAAGGTAAAAGCTAGCAGCAGAAGGCTTTATTCAAAGAGGTGTGGAATTCATAGTGTTAGTTTACAATGATGTTTGGTTAAAGATATATATTGGCCTCTCTGTAGTTTGAGCGTTTGGTTTGATTCGGTTTAATTTGGATTGGTTTGGTCAGTTTGGTGGATGCTTAGTTGACATAGAGGAGTTATTATCAAAAGATTAATTACCTCCAAAACTGGGAGCTTTGGCCTTAAAAGTCTTGACTTAAACCTACCTTGGTGTTTTTGACTGTTACTACCGTATATTAAAAGCTAGCAATTAGATGTGACATAATTATGTATTTGACATATATACTGCAGACCTATCGCCAAAGCAGAACAGTGATATTCGTGATGGGCATTTTACAGTAGATTATGTAGCAGGACAGAGGCGACAGGGCCTACAGGGATGGTTATACATGGAGGGGAGTTTCGGAGCTTCGGTGGTACAGGACATGAGGTGAGAGCAGAGGTGTGTTTAGAAGCAGTAGGAGTGTAACATCTTCAGGCGTGAGATGACAACTGGATGGTTATTCTGTGACAAGGTGCCGCATGGAAACACAGGAGGAAGCCTGGCAGATCTGGATGGGTATGTCATTAAAATTCCCAGGAGTTTGGCAGAAGGCCACTTGGAATTTTAAGGTATTCATGCATTTCTTGATTTGTAAAAAGAACAATTAATGGACAGACTGCAGAACAATGTCATACATTCACCCCAGTACAGAGATCTGGGCCTAAATCCATCATTTTTTTGCTCACCATGCAATTCCAGTTTGGACCCAGCCATATGCAAATCAGTCTTGACCCTGCGCCCAATGGGAACAGTCCAGCCCGAACTGCCAGGCCAGGTCCTCCCTGGACTGGAAACAAGCATCCTAGGACCGGTTTCGGGGTTTCACCCCTCATCAGCCAGGATAGTTTGACTCCAGTGGCATGGAGAGCACGGGACCCACGTCTGAGCATACCCGTCCCACTAGGGGTGACAAATGCAAAAAGAACAATTGATGGACAGAATGCAGAACAATGTCATGTGATGAGGGGTGAAAACCCGAAACCGGTCCTCGGATGCTTGTTTCCGGTCCAGGGAGGACCTGGCTTGGCAGTTCAGGCTGGACTGTTCCCATGAAACACAGGGTCAAGACTGATTTGCATATGGCCAGGTCTAAACTGGGGTGGCATGGTGAGCAAAAGAATGATGGATTTAACCCAGATCTCTTGACTGGGGGTGAATGTTATGATTTGTTCTGCATTCCGTCCATCAAGTGTGTGTCTTTTGCTTCCTCATCCTAAGTGCGCCCGGTATGCCCAGACGTGGGTCCCGGGTTCACTGTGCCACTGGAATCAAGCTATCCTGGCTGATGAGGGGTGAAACCCCGAAACCGGTCCTAGGATGCTTGTTTCTGGTCCAGGGAGCACCTGGCTTGGCAGTTCGGGCTGGACTGTTCCCATGAGGCACAGGGTCAAGACTGATTTGCATATGGCCAGGTCTAAACTGGGGTGGCATGGTGAGCAAAAGAATGATGGATTTAACCCAGATCTCTTGACTGGGGGTGAATGTTATGATTTGTTCTGCATTCCGTCCATCAAGTGTGTGTCTTTTGGTTTCTTGATTTGTAGTTCAATAATACTACTGTGGCCTTTCATTTGTGCTCCACTGGAGGCATGGATCTTGGTCTCCAAGCGTGGTGGGTTCCAGACTTAAGTGCCTTGTAGACATTGCAGTAGGTTTTAAATCTGATGTAAGCAAGTGGCGAAGGCCAGTGATGCTCTCTGAGGGTCAGTGTGACAGTGTGGCCTACCACACCTGCGAAAACCGTTGATGAGGCATGCTGTTGCTCGGAGCAATTAATTACTTTCTCCAATGTGTGAAAAATGGTGTCTGCTTGAATTAGTTCATTCCTGGGAAAACTTCAAGAAAGATCTAAAAACTTAAAAACTGGAAAGAATTGTGCTGCTTAAAATGGTTCAGACTTTATTCACTGACTGATAGCTTTACTACTCCGAAACTGAGAAAATCCTAACTTTACGACTATTGGTATTCACAAAAGGCATTTAGGAGTAGTAAAGTTAGGAATCCTAACTTGGGTACTCCTAAATGCCTTTTGTGAATATCGAAAGTCGTAAAGTTAGGATGTTTCTCAGTTTAGGAGTAGTAAAGTTAGGAATTCTAACTTTAGTACTCCTAAATGCCTTCTGTGAATACCGAAAGTTGTAAAGTTAGGAAGGATTTTGTCTCAGATTACTTTTGTGAATCGGGCCCAGGAGTCGTAATGGATTTCTGTGAATACCAAAAATCTTAAGTGCCTTCTGTGAATACCAGAAGTAGTAAGTTTAGGATTTTGTCTCAGATTAGTTCTGTGAATCGGCCCCTATATTTTTATAACAACGAGAAGTGTTATAAATGTTCTTTAAAGATTGCGATGCAAAACTCAAGAAACTATTCTTGATTGGTATTTGTAGCCATAATCGCATGTTTACTGCTACCAAGAAATCATTATTTTCGCTGCTGTTTGAAGTTTCCTCTCATTGTCCTCCTTCTCAATATTATGATGAGAAAATTCAAACCCACACTGTTTACCTACTTCCAAGAAGCAACTCTTTCAGGTATAGCTTGACTCCATTCAATAAAGGCCAACAATTCCTATTATGAAAATGCTTAACTCCACTTCATGAACCCCCCCTGACCTTTCAATGTGATATTACCTTGGGGCTCATTGTAGAGAGTGACAGTAAAGAGGAGAAAATACATATTTTATTATTTAAGACTCCATTATGAGTATTGAGAAGAGAGTATATATATTATGCATCCAGAATTGCAGGGTACTTGCAAGTGACAGCAATACTGCCCCCTGAAAGCTTCAGAATGACTTACAGTAGTAACTGTTTCCATAATGATTCCTGCATATTATTCCTCATTTGCAAACCATTTTCCACCTGGCCAAAGCCTGGGATACTGCAGAAAATACTCAGCTAGCCTTGAACGCAATGGACACAGCCACTCATGATCCGGTTCAAATGTCTGTTCTCTCGATTAACACAGAGAATGCATTTGACAAAGTAGAATGGCACTTCTTATGTAAGATTCTGGATAAATAGGTTTCAATCTGAGAATGCTTTTGTTTGTAAAAGCCAATTTTATATGCCCCTGCACTAAAATGAAGATTCTTCCACTTCTCAGAATTTAGTACACTGTCCAGAGGTGTGAGTCAGGGCTTCTGCTTATCACCATTACTCTTTGTCTTTCTATAGATCCCACATATGTGAATACATATCAATAAAGAAATCAATGGTTTTCACTCAAGCATCGATGAAATAAAAATGGCCTTTTCCGGATGACGTATGTTTCCTGAGAGAAACAGCAACATTGATCCCAACAATACTGATGGAGTTGCAATACTTAATGGTGGTGTAAGTTTCAAGATTAATTTTCACAAGTCCAGGAATATTGGAATAGTGACGAGTCAGACAGAATGTCCTGAAATACTGGCAGGTCATGGTTTGTTGGGGCGAGTTCAGGAATTGACTATTTAAGAGCAGTTCTCACCCTGACCCTCTCTAGGTTCCATGAAGGCAATATACTACTATTACTTGATGTCTTATTTAAATACCTCTCCAGGCGGGATATTTAGAAATGTCCTTGATAGGCAGGATAAATTGCATAAATATGAATTTTATGCCTTTAATATGTGTCCAGGAACCTGCCAATCTTGTTTTCAATGAGCAAAACACAATCCAGTCATAAGAAACTTGGCTGCAAGCTTATCCAGAATGACAAAGCATCCAGAGTGGCTAAGACTGTGCTCTTTAAAATGCCCCAGGAAGGCATTCTGGGAGTTGGCGAAGTTAGCAAATAAATTTCTGCAATGTAGTTTGAGCCGGCTTTGGCCTAGTCCTCAGAAACTAATGCTAAATCCAGGGTGAAACTGAACATGAAATGCGTCAACACTTCTGAGCTACCTCTTGTGGTCCCCCCCCCCAGAATTCAAAAACATTAGGGACCCCTAATACTCTCTACTACAATTACTCAGAGGTATTGGAATAGAGAAGTTCATACCACTCATATAACTAGTTATCCCTCACCCTTACACCAGTCATTCACTAACCCAGATTGTTCACCAGGTATCAATGATAATGGATTTTTACAGTGCTAGGACAGTTGTCCCCCTATTCTGGGAACAATATTAGTTAATGGCTCTCTAGAGACGAGAGAACAATGCAGTGCAAACCCCTCAGCACCCTTACATATTCTGCAATAATCACTGCAGAATATTAAGGACGCCAAGGGGTATATATACTGCAGTGCATTTGGTGTTTCGGAGCACTATTTCTTAGCGCAAAATGCATCCACGCATACATTTCTGCATGCGAAAATGCATTTTGCGCCAAAAAAATAGTGCCAAATGCCCACTCTGTCCTGTTGTGGAATTCTGTGGAAATTACACTGATTTCACCCCCCCCAGACAGCATCTCCCTAATCAACCCACAGCTGGACCATACTGCCAACACCTATAGCCCTTTGTCTCACTGTCTGGTAGCAATACATAAAGACCACCTGCCAGCCACACTTAGTAATGTGACCCAGGACACAGGCAGTGGACACCAAATGGTCAGGACAAGAAAATGGCAACTTTCTAAAAGTAGCATTTTCAGAATTGTGACTAAAAATCTGACTTTACCATTATAATTCTTTAGACACCAAATTTGAACTGTCTACCTGCTCCCAATTGAACGTTATCACTTATCACAAAATTTAATAAGGTAACCCAATGTTATCCTGTGGGAGAGGAACGCCTTGCAGTTGTGAAAAACAAATTTAGGAATTTCGCACTACCAAGACATGTAAAACTTAAAGATACATGTCCAACTTTTAAATACACTGCATCCTTTCCTCTGGGCTACTGAGGGCCTAACCTAGGGGTGACTTATATGTATTAAAAGGGAGGTTTGAGCCTAGCAAAAGATTTTTTTTCAAGGTTGAAATGGCAGTTTAAAACTGAACACACAGGCTGCAATGGCAGGCCTGAGACATGTTTGCAGGGCTATGTGAGTGGGTGGCCCAATAAGTGCTGCAGTCCCACTAGTAGTATTTAATTTATCGACCCTGAGTACATGCAATACCACTTTACTAGGAATGTAAAAGTAAATGAAACATGGCAATTGGGTGAAAGCCATTTCTACCATGTTTAAAGGAGAGAGCACAAACACTTTAGCACTGTTTAGCAGTGGCAAAAGTGCACAGATTCCTAAGGACAACAAAAATGAGATCAGCAAAAAAAATAGGAGGGGTGAAGGCAAAAAGTTTGGAGGAAGACCACCATAAGGCTGACAGGTGTATGTATATATAGTTGCAGAAGTCAGATGCAGCCTGTGATCAAGGACTTGTCATATTGCAAATTGCTTAAGGCAATAAATGAATGAATTCAAAAGAAGAGTTTGGTCCTTGTTTGGAATTAACCTTTGCGAAGAGTGCGGCTTCTTTCTGTGGACAAGGTGTGTAACGAAGTGTGATGACGGTACTGCCGTGAAGCCTGCACCACTGCTGAGGAATGCGGGTCCGTTTGACTCTGACTGGGCAGAGTCAGCTTCAGAATCGTCAAAGGAGAGAACAATAAATTTAACTGACAGCCCAATGGAGGGTGATGGAAATGTTTTAAAGGACTGGCAGAGGCAACACCCACTGAAGCGAAACAAAAGACTGAACCACCAGTACCAGAATGCAACTAGAAATGAACTCACCTGTGAGGCCCATCTGAGGGAAATAAATATGCAATTTAAAATCAAACTTGTGGTGCATGGCAGTTGCAGATGACTAATGCAGCCTGTGATCAAGGACTTGTTATAGTCCGAAATGCATAAGGCAATTAATACATGAATTCAAAAGAAGAGTTTTGTCCTTGTTTGGAATTAACCTTTGCGAAGAGTGCGGCTTCGTTCTGAGGACAAGGTGTGTAGCGATATATAGAAATGTGTCTGGATAATAACATCTTCACATTTGACAAACTCACCTACAAACAACTGCAAGGTACAGCTATGGGCACTTGCTTCGCCCCCAGCTATGCTAATTTGCATCTGGGTTGGTGGGAGGAGCAAGTGCTCATGAAAACACATAGAGACAAAATGGTTGAGAATGTTGTCTTATATGTCAGATATATTGATGACATATTTATACTGTGGCGAGGGACTGAAGAGAGTGCTGAAACCTTCTCTCAAGAGTTAAACAACAATGCCCTTAATCTCACTTTCACATGCATACATTTCTTAGATCTAGAAATATTTGTGGAAAATAACAAACTACAATCCAGAACATACAGAAAGCCCACTGCTGGTAATGCAATACTCCACGCGAATAGTTTCCATCCTACCCCACTGAAAGAAAGCATACCATATGCAGAATGTCTGCGCATGAGGCGTAATTGCAGCACTTCGGAAAGTTTTCAACAATCCACTAGCGAGTTATGCAACAGATTAGAACGCAGAGGGTACAGTACAAAGACACTGTCTAAAGCCAAATTCAAGACCACTAACATAGACAGGAAAGATCTCCTATTCAGGAGAGAAGAGAGCAGTGAGGCCAAATACTGCCCCGTTATAACTGGTACCCCGAGATTCATCACAGGGTTCAATGCCTACCACGCAAACATACGTAGAATTCTACACAGACATTGGAATTCAGTACGCAATGACCCAGTTATTGGCCCCACTTGCATTAGAACACCGCAAATTACATTCAGGAGGGCCAAATCCATGCGCCAGGAGCTAGTCAGCAACGCCCCTCAATTACCAAGGCTTGCACGTGGCTTAAGGCCCAAAAAGGTTTTCATAAATGCACAAAATGCAAAGAGTGCAGACATGGGGTCAACACCAAAATGGTGCAGATGCCGTTTAGACACTCACCTTATGAAATCAGAGGCAGTTTCACCTGTAAGTCAGACTTTGCAGTCTATGTCCTGTACTGTACATGCGGCAAATTATATGTGGGTAGCACCATCCACCCCGTGCATGTCCGCATCTTACAACATCTCAGGGCCATCTCCAACAATGACCCTGCCTACCCTGTTGCCAGGCACATAAATACATCACATGGAGGTAAGGCACATGATCTATTCTTCTATGTGATCAATACAGTTCCCAAAAATCCTAGAGGAGAGAACAGACAATTGGCCCTTAGAAGATTAGAATCTAGGTACATCATCCTCCTTAATTCAAAAATCCCCAACGGAATGAATGCGGATGAGGCACTGAATGTTCATCTGTAATTTGTCTGGAGCTGTCTGTCCCGCCCCTGCCCAGGCTCCGTATACGTTAGGTTACATTCACTTTTATTTATTTTGCTTTAATTTCTCACATTTTAAGACTCATGATAGATTAGACCACACTAGACATTTTTTAAATATTTTTATTAAATTTATATATCTTTATACTTTCAATACTACATACGGTGCCCGTCTGGTTTATACATCATATCTATCTTTGTGCAATCGAGTTTCATGTTTTTGGCCCACTTGGGCAAAATAGGTTGTCTGTTTCAATCAAGTTTCTTGGCTCGGTATCATTCAGTACTGCATATATTTTTAGCCAAGAGACTAGTAACACAGTTCTGATGGTTCATGTTGGTTTGTTTTAAGCAGGACCCTAATTATCTTTTGGACCTTACACGCTATGGCACATTAAACTCTTTTGCCCTAGTACGAACCTAACCAATTTGTGTTTTAGCTTGTTTGCACATTTTTTATAATGCATTTGACCGTGCGCCATTACATATTTATGTAATTAATTTTTCAATCGGTACTACCTAGGTATATTAGATATTTTTTCTATGTCTATGTGGGGCACACATATAGGTTAACTGTTTCTATATACAAGGAGCACATTGATTTTCCCTATTTTATTGTTTAAACTTATTGTTGTGAAATTTTCCTTAACAATAATATTGTCTTTCTGCATTTGTCGGTATTTTACTTTGCTTTTTTCTTATGTTAAAATGTGCACAGTCATGCATACTTTAGTCATGAGTCACGTCTATGTCTATTGTTAAATTACAGGTTGCTGTGGCAACCACTAGTGAGTGACCAGCATATATACTGCTAAACAGAGTGTACCTGATGTAGTGATCAAGGCGGTACGCCGCCGAAACGCGTCTAGGTCGTTGTTGGTTAAATAAAACTCTTCTTTGTCATCATTTCACGGAGTCAGTGTCTGTCTGTTCGTCGCTGCCAGGATTGGTATCAATATATATATACATACAAAAGAACGAGCACTCCTGCTGGAAGCCGGAGTCCCAAGGGAGGTGGCGCGATCACCGGTGGAGCAGCCGGTAAATCAATCCAAAATTGAGTGCCAATAAATCGCGCTCTCACAGACCACAATAAGACTTTGACAATGTTGATTTATTCCTTCATAAATCACATATATATATATGTATATATTTTTATATATCTTTTGTTTTTTATCATATATATTTATATTAAACCTCTCATTTCGACATTACTGTCCCAGCATGTTTTCACATGATGACTGAGGATGGGGTTTGGTCAGGATATAAATACAATATTTACAGTATGCATTCTATGATTTGAAATTACTATTTAGGAATATCAACCCAACAGCCACAACAACTATCTCTGACTTGAAGTTACAAATAATCATGAAAATATTTCAGAGCAGATGAAAATAGGTTATGCAAGGATACAGCTGTCAGATAAAAGAGAAAAAGAGTTCACTAATAATTATCAAATTAATAATTTATTAATGGGACACTTTTGTATATCCTTAGCCTTTTACTGCTCAAGACCCCTTAATGGTTTGACGATTCTGTTAAATATATTCAGAGGCTGCTCTCTGAATCTGATTGTCCCTTCGGGGATCAAAGAACAGAGAAAATGATATTTAAGTACAAATGTAAAGACGAGAACTTTTCTATCCCCAGACTCATTCAAATTACTTTGGAAACCAAACAAAAAGATACTAAGGATTTATTAATACTAAATCGTTAGATTGATGCACATTCATTTTGCATGTTGCTAAAAAAAATGTCTACATTATGTGGAAAAAGTGTATAAAATTGTCCTGCTAGATTTTTAAAGAATCAATAAAATTCAAGACCATATTCAATTAAATGAGCAGGGCTAACTTCAAAACATAAAATAGGATTTGCAGGATTTGCAGATTGTCAAGTAGGCAGGCAAAATTTAAATTACGCCTATGTAATTCGCACAATTTTGGAATTTTCACATTACATTTGTTACGGGAAATACCTGAAATAAGCCATTACGCCACTTAGTGTAATAACGCGCCATTTGTAGTAAACATTTACATCAGGTGGGCCATTTGCAGTAAAAATTTACAGCGAGTACATGAGAACAACATAATGTAAGCAGCTGCTGTTCATTGTGCTTTTGTTAAATGCATCCTGGTGCCAAAAGTTGACACGAGGACACATTTTGTGCTAAAAAGTAGCTCAAAATGACAGATCTGCATTTCGCATAATTTTATGTGATTTTTTCAAAATTTCACGTAATTATGTGAAATCAAATTCCGCACACTCCTAATTATCAGCTGTTTCAGCACCTCCAAGAATCTTTTGAAATGTGTGGAATAACTTTGTCAAACGTGTCACTGTTGAGTGAGACATCTTTCCACTATAATCACTTTAATGACTAACTCTTTTGATAAACTTAATATCAATGCAGTGATACCCCTTCAAAGGTTTAAATTAGGAAGTTTTGCTTAGTGAGAATGTAAGGTATAGATGTATTGCTTCTTCACTCTTTCAGAGTGACATCAAAACTATATCTAGAGTCTGTCATTACATTCTCTACGTCTACGGGTATTGCAAATCTTGCTTTTTTGCTAGAACTTAGACTCCAAAGACTGTGCGCCATACAAAACTGGCAGCATCTTGACATTGACAAAGATACTTCCTGCCCAAAAATGTTCCCTCTGTACTTGCACTATTAAGGTTTGAGAAGGACAGGCACTTGTAGCTCAGTCTACTGATTGGTTAGTGAACTCCACTATGTATTCTTGCCAGAGCCTCTTCAACCTCCAAAAAAGTGACCTAGGGTCTGATTTAGAATCTAGTGGACAGGTTACTCCGTCACAAATGTGACAGACACCTTGTCTGCCTTATTAGAAGTTTGCTAAAGTAGCCCTTCAGTCAAATTCTAAATCAGGCTCTAAGTCTGAATATCTAGAAATGATCACTGGGATGAACCTCTACATCCAATATGAGCATGATTGTTTGCTGACCAAATTTACTTAATCCCCTCATCCCTCTTGGAGCATTTCTCAGTTGCAACAAATGCTCAATGCTCAATGAGAGCTTGAAAATGTTTTTCACAGAATCCTTGGACTCTTTGCATAAAAATTTCAGGTAGGTCGTGCTTGAATATTTCTTGCTCCAAAAATATTTCTAAGTGCGAAGAGCAAAATCTTGACGATGCAATGTTTCACTTTTTATACAAATACAAACCTATATAACTCAGTCACTTGAGAAGCCAAGATCCCAATCAAATTACGAGGGAACCCTTACATATTTCAGTGTATTTTTCATTTTCCATTGACTTTTAGTGCATAGACTTCATGTGTTTGTTTTCAGTTCTGTGTCAGTAGATATCCAGGATGATCACTGTTTTGAGTTCTGTTCTTTCTTTTGTTGTCTTACATCACACTCCAAGTTGCCTGCTTTGTTGCATTGCATTGGGTCTCACAGGTTCATCTGATACATGTTTCGCTGCAGCTGCGTTTGGAGAGCTCATTGGAGAGCCTTACATGCAGACCGCCGGAGTGACAGCACCATCTGCAAGTTCCTGCACAGTGCGGCATGCACCATGTGGAACATGCAGAGGGCACAACATGTGCCCCCCTGACTGCACCCCCAGGCCCTGGAGTGGCAGGGCCCTTGTTGCCTCTCCGCCACTTTTTGCATGGCGGCCGCACTGCCATGAAAAGGGTGACGGTGAGCCTACTCAAAATATGCTTAGTGATGCTGGCTGCGACACCCCCAGCATATTTTTCCTGGGAATTACCACCGGCCTAGGGGGGTCATTAGACCGCCACTGCGTCTGCAGTGGTCCAATGGACCGCCATAGTCATAATAAGGCCCTAGGCCATATGGCCCGGATTTACTAAGATTTTGTGTCAGGGTTGAGTCACTTTTTTGGCCCAGCCTAAAGCAAAAACCATTTTTGAATTTACAAAGCCATACAAATCCCGATTTATGTAGCTTTGTAAAAAAAAAGAGCAACACAATGACGGGCTGCCTTGCATTACCTGGCGTCAGGTAGGTGTTACATGTGTGGTGCATGGGCGTTCCCATGCATCAACCCATGTATTCTGACGCAAACCCATGTTTTCAAAGATTTGTAAACATGGGTTTGCAACAAAATGCACCTATCTGAGGATGGCATAACGAGGAGAAATATTTCCATACAAAGAGAAAAGAGCCTTAAAGGATAGTTTTTGTGTGTGGAGAAAGCTATGTGGATTCGTCCCTCATTTATGTACCTATTCTGTAAATCTCTGCGTACTATGATTTCAAAGGTACAATTAAATGCAACAAGAATTCGCAGTTAGCTAAATGCAAAAAATAACCCTGCATTGCCTTATCATCCCAGATAGTCTTTGAAGACACGTTTTGACAGACTATATTCCTTTTTGCTGACAGGAGGCATCTAAAAGGTAGACTGGGCTGGAGAAAACGTACACACACTTACGCCTCTTCACTTTCTGCTTGAAAAATACTTCAGGGAGCTATTGTGTATACAGGCCATGTACACATGCAAAGCCAGGTAAAACAATCCATACAGTAGTTAATACTAATCAAGATTTTCGGATTATCTCCATGTGTTATAGCTGAGAGCTGACTGGAATGATTCCAACAACCCCCTATGTGCAATAACACCAATAATCTGATATAATTATGTAACTGGCTAGGAACAATGTAAACAATTACGCATTTTCTTCCTATGCCTCCCTGCTGTACGGGTTTGAAATGCTGGAGAATGTTGTTAGCTCTGGCATCTAGCGTATGGCAACTCCCTCCCCTCACACAAACCCTTGAAAGGGGTTACTCTTCCCAGAAGCGGAATGAATAGTCTTTGCATATTAATGTACCTCATGCAGTCAGCAGCGCTAATTGTCGGCAAAATACCTTAGCGAGGCTCCCGAGAACAAACAATGCCAACAAATTACATTTCAATGAAGTGGAGAGGTTACAGAAGCATAAATAATTGTTGATTCGCATCAGCCTTGGTTGTCAAATGCGCTTTTAATATGCGCAAATGTAACAGTTCTTACTAAATTGTTCATTAAGTGATAGACATCCTGTTCTTCCATCTGCATGCAGTTTAAAGTGCATTAAATACACCTTTTAATTGAGCCCAGGTACACTCAGATGCGCAGCATGGAAACAGGCATATTTTTCATTAGGTAAAAGTAACAACATCGATGAGCTGTGCATGTTATGTTACCATATGCAGAGTCTAAGAGAGCGAAATTGTTTGTTTTTGCTTTTCATAGTTTGCATTATGTTAACACTGTTAATTTAAAAATCTACCTTTTGTTCTGCTGTGACAGCCCGGTTGTATTTGAGTGCAGAAAACAGGTTGTGCTATGATGGTCAAAAATTTAGTACAAGCACTTCCAACTATGGCTGCTGACCGCAAAACTGTCTCAGGCAGCAGATCAACATAAATCTCCATAGATGCACAGTGAACACAATTAAGAAAAGGGGTGTTAATTTGGGGAAGTGGGACCCCTACCAACTTAATAAACACATTCTAGATAGATTACAACACAGTTCTAAGTCAGTTTCTGCTTGATCCTTGGTAACCAGCTGCAACAAGACAGTCGAGGTGGATTTGACTCACAGTCTCAGATCCAACCAGTATGGCAACCTACAGAACAACATAACCACGTTCAACAACTGAATCTCAGGCTGTGGCAACACACTGGCTCCCCTGAAGAAAGTCAGGCTAGCAAGAAAAAACTCTCAAGCCTAATGGTACAGGGAAGACCTGAGAAATTCCAAATGTTACTGTAAGCAGCTGGAGAGGAGATGAAGATCCAGCTGAGACACCACCACAAGAGCAACCTACAAATCCATGCTTAGAAGATATCATGCCCAGATCAAAGGAGCCAGAAAAGCAGCCCTCGCACTGAGGCTGAAATTTTGCTCCAACCCCACAGCAGCCACTAACACCATCACCCCATCACAGGACCTCTACGACAACCTCTTTGACGTTTTCCACAGTAAAATACTCAAGATCTACAATCAATCAAACAGGAAAAAGCACTACTAATCACCCACGAGGGTATCCAAGAGCTAGGAGTCGTGCTGCATGGGTGGAATCAGTTGAACAACCAGGTCTTGATTGAGTTGAACAACCAGGTCTTGAGTCCCTTTCTGAATTCCTGAAGGGAGGGAGAGGTCCGGAGGTGGAGGGGAAGACTGTTCCAGGACTTTGCGGCTAGGTAGGAGAAGGAGCGTCTTCCACTCTTGCTTCAGCGAATGCGGGTGTGTGAGTGAGAGAGAAGCAGAGTGCAGGTGTTTAGAGTCAGCAATTTCGAACCCCACCGCAGAAGACCTCATTGGACAACTGCCCACCACAGCCAAGGACATCCATCAACTAAAGGACTGGAGCCCCCTCACCACAGAAGACACTGCCGGAATAATGAAGACCATACACTCAGGGTCCCCACTGACCCCTGCCTACATCATATCTAGAACTTAAGAGGAACACTGACCGGTGCCAACCCCACCACCATCATCAACATCTCCATCCATAGCAGAACCTTCCCAAAGAACTGGAAACATGCCATTGTCAAAGATTTCCTGAAAAAACCTTCGGCAGACCCAGAAAAACTCAACAACTACAGACCTATCTCGCTTCTACCATTCTCGTCCAAAGTCACGGAGAAAGAGGTCAACAATGTTATGTTATGTTATGTTATTAGAGACTTATAAAGCGCACGGCTACTCAATAGAGTGTCCCGGCGCTGCAAATTCTGGGTGGGGCTAATCGTGAGCACTATCTTGCATAAGTCACACTATGACTGAAAAAGCCAGGTCTTCAATGACTTTCTAAAGGGGAGAAGGTCCTGCATCTGTCTAAGTGCCAGGGGGAGACTATTCCAGAGTCGTGCTGCTTGCACCTGGAAAGAGCGGCCCCCAATGCGAGCATAAGAAAATTTAGGGATGCTAGCCAACTGAAGTGCGGCCGACCTCAGAACACGACGTGGGGAGTAAAATTGAAATCTCTTTCTGAGGTAGGGGGCCCCCATCCCATGAAGGGATTTAAATGTTAGAACCATGGCTTTAAACATAATCCTTTTACGGATCGGAAGCCAATGCAAGGATTTCAAATGGGCAGACATCCTAGTTCTGGGCCCTAACATAAGAATGGCCCTTGCCGCACCATTCTGGACCACCTGTAGTCTAGTCAACATGTAGTCAGGGATTCCCAGGTAAAGACTATTGACGTAGTCCAACCTGGATAAGACTAACGCCTGGACCACCGTTTGTCTATGTGCTACCGGCAAAAGGGGCAGGACCTGTCTAAGCATTTTAAGCACTCCAAAACAAGAGCCCACCACAGCTTGTATTTGGGAGTTCATGGATAGGTTATCCTCCATCCTGACTCACAAATTTTTGACAGTCTTGACCGAGGTGCTGGGGGGGGACAAGTCCTGTGGCCACCAATTCCGCCACACATTGTCTAAAGGAAGGCCAAAGAGTATGATCTCTGATTTATCAGAATTACACTTAAGTTGGTGAAGTTGGAACCAGGAAAACACCTCAGAGAGGCAGGCATTTATTGCCTCACCTCTGAAGTCTGACTTCTTGTCACAGGTGAAGAGCAGTTGCGTATCATCCGCATAAGATACAATTTTCGCTCCGTGAGCTTCTGCCAGAAGCGCCAGGAGGGACATATACAAATTAAAAAGTGTAGGACTAAGGATTGAGCCCTGCGGGACCCCACCTTGAGGGGGAGGATGGGTGCTGCAAAAGGAGGGGGACCACACCGTTTGCTGGCGATTGTCCAGAAACGAGGTAAACCATCGAAGTACCGTGCCCCCACAGCCGCATTCTTGAAGCCTCCGAAGAAGTAAATCATGGGGCACGGTATCGAAGGCCGCTGATAAGTCCAAAAGAATCAGCACAGCCTTCCCTCCCTGGTCTAGGGTCTCTTTAATAGTTTCCGAGACCTCAAGAAGCGCGGTTTCCGTACTGAAATTCGACCTGAAACCGGACTGACTCTGGTGGAGAACTAGATTGGCTTCGGCATAAGTGGTAATGACCCTATTGACATACTTTTCCAAGACCTTCGAGAAAAGGGGGAGCAAGGATATTGGCCTATAATTAGAGGCTAGCTCTGGGTCTGCTCTTGGTTTTTTTAACAGGGGAAGTATTTTGGCGTTCTTCCACCTGACCGGGACAATCCCGGTCTCCAAGGATGTATTGAGAATCCGATTTAGCGCAGGGTTAATTACCTCGGCTAATGACACCAGAATCTTGGCAGGGTATGGGTCAGATGGGGAGCCTGATTTAAGGGCCTTCATAATTACCAAAGAATTGTCCAGAGATATAGGGGGAACTGCATGAGAAGCGGGCTCCGTATCTGCATAGGAGGGGTGAGAAACGCTCGAGACTCGCCCTCCGTCCTAGGCAGCGAAGAGAAGGTATCTTGGATAGTTTTTATCTTTTCATGGAAATAAGAGGCTAGATGGCTCGTCCATTCCTCAGTCGGAGTAAATGGTATTGCCACAGCCTTTGGAGATAGAAACTCCTTGACTGTTTTAAAAATTTCTTTACTTTGGTTAGCAGCCAGGGCTATTTTAGAGGCCAAACATTTTTTTTTCTCTTCTAAAACTTTTTTATAATGCGCTTTTAGTGCCAACTTATATGTTGTTTTTTCCGAGAGGTCAAAATTTTTCCGCCAGGTTCTCTCCAAGCGTTTGCAGTCACTCTTACTTTTCCTGAGAACGACCGTAAACCATGGTGCAGAAGCACGCGGGACCTTAACGGATTGCACCGAGGGAGGAGCGAGCTCATCGGCTCGCAATTGGAGCCAGTTGTCAAGACGTTCCGCATCCTCCTCCGCCCTCCCAAGAAAGGGGATAGGGTGTTTACTGAGGGCCATGGTAAGAGCCTCAGCTGTGATTTGATAGAAAGGTCTGAGACTGCATAAAAGTGGTCTTCCCTGGACGTTACTGGGATTAGACACCTTTTTAATCATAAACTCGATCATAGCGTGGTCGGACCAAACTATCGGGACTGGGGCTGAGGTCACTAGTGTATCTGTGGAGAAGATCTGGTCCAGAATATGCCCTTTCCTGTGCGTCGCTAAGTGGACGGAGGGTGACATTTTAAAAGAGGCTAATGAATCGCGTAATCTGCTAAACTCTAGATCAGTAGGGTTATCCATATGGATATTAAAATTACCTAAAACTAGACAGTGTTTAAAGTTGATAGCCAAGGAAGAGACATCATTACAGATAGAGTCGAGGAACTGGCCCGCAGGACCCGGGGGTCTGTAAATCAAGATGCCTGACACAGATTGCTTCGCTGACAGTCTGACATGAAAACCCAAACTTTCAGCACCCAATATGTCAGCTATAGGGATCAAGGAGCAAGCAAATTGTATTTTAAAGATTATGGCTATGCCTCCCCCCCTACCCATTAATAGATCCTTCCTGAGCATCTGGTAGCCGGGGGGGATGGCCATGGCGATGGTGGGATTTGATGTTTCACTAAGCCATGTCTCTGTTAGGAAAAGAAGGTCAAGGTCCTTGTCTAAGAGTAGATCATAGATTTGAAGGGCATGTTTCCCAAGAGATCGAGTATTGAGAAGCATAGCCTTTAAATAATCGATCTCCTTGACAGGTTTGGGCTCACTACAGGGGGGAGAAGCCCTGGAACCTATTATAGGGGACTCATCAATGGCTGAATTAGAAAAAACCCAACCACAAAAATTGCAAACCCAGCTGAAACTGTCATTTGGAATGGGCGCATGGGGGCGGCAGCTTTCTTTCGAGCCCAAGGCCATAAGCTGCAGCCTGCTATAAATAAGGTAACAATCAACTCTCCACCCACCTAGAGTAGCACCACCTCTTGGACATCACTCAGTCAGGTTTACGCAGCAACCACCGCATGAAAACCGCCCTCTTGGCAGAAGATATCCGGAGCATCATGAACAGAGGTGACAACACCACTCTCATCCACCTTGACCGCTGAGCGGCTTTTGATACTGTATCCCACAGCACCCTCATCTCAAGACTTCACAACTCAGAAATTCAAGGACCCACCATGAGATAGATTGCCTCCTTCCTCTCTGAAAGAACCCAACAAGTCAGACTCCCCCAGTACACCTCTTAACCCAAGAAGCTCGTCTGCTGAGTTCTCCAAGGATCCTCACTCAGCCCGACCCTCTTCAACGTATACTTTGCACCCCCCACCCTCATCATAAGGGCCCACGATACCAAAGTTGTCTCTTACTCTGATGACACAAAGCTGATCCTCTCCCTCACAGATTAGAAGAACACCACCAGGATCAACGTCACAACCTGCATGACCAACGTGGCCAACTGAATGAGGGACAACAGCCTAAAACTTAACACGGACAATACAAAGATCCTGATCTTTGAAAACAAGAGCTCTCTGTGGGACTCCTCCTGGTAGCCAGCTAAACTGGGGCCCACTCCCACCCCCAGAGACCACCCCAAAAACCTCAGGATCATCCTAGATGACAAACTCATGATGTTTAAACAGGTGAATGCTGAGAGCACTTTCTGCTTCCTCACAAGATGTTCCAATGGCTCCCCATGCACATCAGATGCACTCTCATCCAGGTCCTCTTAACCAGCAGACTGGACTACAGCAACGCACTCTAACCAGCATATCCAACCAGCTCACTCAAAGATTCCAGACCACCCAAAACACCACTGCCAGACTCATCCTAGATGACCCAGAAGCGCTCATATTACTCCCAACCAACTGGTTACTCATCCAGAAACAATGCCAATTCAAGCTGCTCATCCACACCTACAAAGCCCTCCATAAGCTATCTGGACTTGTGTACCTCAACGGCCATCTGCAACTCTACCATCCAACCAGACATCTACGCCCAACCTCACTCACCCTTGTACGAGTCCTGCACATCTGCAGAAGCAAGTCAGAAGAACGCTCCTTCTACATTGCTGCCAAAACCTGAAGTGACCTCCCGCAACTTATCAAAACCTCCCCATCGCCACTCAACTTCCACAGGAAATGAAACACCTGGCTGTTCAGCTATGAGCTCCACCCAACCTTCTCTCTTGCTCCAGTGCCTGAATATCTTCACAATTGCTCTCTACAAATCGATTTAACATTTAACATAACTATGGCACATGCAGCAGGCAATCACACAGAACATGTGTGCTAAGCTCTAGCAACACCAGACAATGTTAAAGTTAAGAATGCAACAAAATATGATTCCGAACTACTTTAGGAAAATCAAGTACAATTAAATTAAGCAAAAAGAAAGAAAAATGGCTTGAATCTTATGAGGGAAACCATAGATATGAATTTAAAAATGCAAAAATTGCCAAGAAAATATGAAGAGTCACTGAATGTAATTTTTGGGGTAGACTGTGACCTAGGCATCATTTGTGGCAGGAGTAGGGTAAGCTTAGTGGGTCACACTGGTCAAAGTTTTTACCTTTGAACTTTAAAACTTTCCGAGCTCTTAAATTCCCACAGAGGGGCACAGGAGCATGATCAAGTCATCAAAGGTTTCTCAACGTCAGATACAACGTTGCTGTAGCATTCAGTTTTGGCACCAAAAGCTTAGAGTGGGGCAAAGATGAATTTTGACACCACCAAGATCACTTCTCCGCTAGGGTCACTTTGGGTTTAGCCTAGTCCCAAGGTTTTCCCTTCACATGAAGACTTATTTAGAGTTTAGAGATATATGAGAACTCAAGGGCAAGCTTCCAAGCACTAGGTCTCTCACCAGCCACAGTTTTCTCAAGCTGCACTCCCAAGGTGCCAGCTGGGTCTTCTTCAGAGCAGGGAGTCCACTTTCTGTGTGCCCTTGCTGCAGAAACAGGTACCAACCTGCTGGGAGGTGGTTTATTAGTAGGTACAGGTAGGTACGTACAGCTCGTAATAACACCACAATCACAAATATGGTCCAGTCAAGTCTCAATAATTGAATCCTTGCTCAACCCTCGGTAACTTGGAAGAGGAGCAGTCAGGCTTAACTTAGAAGACAGGTGAGTAAATCAATTAATATTACCAAAACATTAAATAAGTAAAAGACACAAATCAATAAAAAAGAACACCAATTTATAAGAATAGAGATTAATTTTATCTTTAAAATGGCATAAAAATGACAAACATTCAATGTAGGGAACCAGAGATATGAATTTTTAAAGTTTAAACAAAAAAATGTGCTTAAATGTGGCAAAAAAGTGTAAAACGCCAACCGCGGCTATCTGGTCACGCTGGACCCAGACAAACTCAAAGTTTCAGGCTGACCGTGATGGATCACGGGTCGGATGTGATGGGCGGTTCGGTCCAGTCAATCAAATAAATCTTTATTCGGATTATTAAAATCCATAAAAGACAAATAAAGAGAACAGAATACAAATTTGTATTACACAAAAATATAACATTTCATGATTGCAAATAAACACTAAAATGATTTCAATGCATAGAATAGAAACAAGAATAAAATAGAATAGATACCAATAAATCATTAATAAAAGACATCAGAATAAAACATGGATACACAAAATTATAATAATACCAATAGGGCACACAGTCGATTTTTTTTTCTCTCTTTCTTTATAATATGCAAGTTAATACATTTAAAAATATAAAAGAGCATAAATGTGCAAAATCCACAATCTCTACCTTAATGGCAGAATCTATACAGGATTCTTATATATATATATATATATATAATAAGTGACTTTCTTTTGATGATAGCACAGGTAATACAATTTGAGACGACATGACAGATGTTATCTGGCCCAAGATTACACAAACATTTATAGGCTTCCTGATGGAATAAAAAACTCTGTGATAAAAACAGTGGTCATATAAAACGTTTTCTGATATCACAACAAAACTTATAAAAGAGAAAGAAGTGCATTGTAGATTGAGTGGCTTTCCCATCTCATGGGTACTTTGGCAAGCTTTTGGACCACACATCTCTTTTGGGAATGCAACAAGTTGATGCAAAATACTCATTCAAAGCCCGATCAAGTTTTTAACTTCTGAATTAGTCACTTCTTTAGAGCTTTTTCTCTCTGCATCGAGCAATCGGGTCCTCAGATCTGGATTTCGATTCAACGATGCTGGCCTGCTGCAGCATGATGCTTCGGTGAGTCCTGAGGTCTTTGTTGTTGACAATGAGAAGCTCTTTCAGCGGGGCAAACCTGTCAGGCCGAGTAACCGTTCGAAGTCGCCAGCTTCACTCTCGTCGCCGATGCCAGTCTTCTCATGGAATTTGTTCACAAAAGTTTGTCAAAATTTCCCATAACTTTCAGAAGTTCTTCTCTGAAGGTTTCTGATGTAGGAAAGGGTTCCACAGCACCATCTTGGCTAAGGCTGTAATAGGCTGGCCAGTCAGAAGAGGCTGCTACATGGCTGCTTTAGATAACTTCAGGAAAGTAAGTTCTAAAACTTCTTTCCTGCAATAGCTATAATAAATCCGGCCTTGCAAGCTGTTAGATTTATTGTAACTATTATTTTGATACTGTGAATTTTGTTGCTAGCTCTCTCCTGTCAAAGGTTAGACTTTAGTAAAGTTTAATAAAGCCTTTCCATGTCAGCCTATGGTGCTAGTAGCACTACAATGGGAAAAACGACTTTGGTTGTCTTTTCCTCACAGGGCATAAAAAGCATCTTTTATGATGGCCCTGCTTTTTATAACAAGGCACCCTACCCTTGGCGCTCCTAGGACAGACCTTAGGGGTGACTTATATGTAATAAAAAGGTAGTTTTAGACTTTGGAAGTACTTTTAATTCCAAAGTCGAATTTGGACACATTTTAATTTAAAACCAGCATGCAAGGCATGGCTGGCTTTAAAAGAACACCAGAACCCACAGTTGTGCATCCTTAAGTGCATAAAGTTCACTGGGGTCGCTAAACCTACATGCCCTTCCATATACTATGGACTTATAGGTAGGTTGTCTGAACCAATTGTATTTACACCAATTACCACATACGTTTTGTCATGCCACTCACCTGGCTCATGTCTGCAGAGATGATGCTGGACCTTCTATCTCTCAAAGGGGTGAATCTGATCAGGGAGTTGTACTTGTGAATCAACTGCCACTCCAGAGGGGAAGAGGGGTTGGGACAAAATAACAAACAAAGAGACTAGCGTGCCTTCGAGGTCAGCCACCTTCTTCTTGGAGAGCGTCGTCATGATATATGCGTATGTGGAGCACGGTGAGCTGTACTGCAAATACAAGTAGAAAGGTTATTCAACAAATGAGTAGTTGTGAAATATTCCCTCCTGTCTTTGACATGTGTACTAACAGTCTCTTACACGACAATTCATCTACTGCCTCATAGACTTCCTATAATCAACTGTTACCCCTGGAGTTGAGGCACTCCCAGCAGAAGCTATATTGTGTTTTCCCATCACACACTAAGGTACACCTTGTTTGTTCAACACTAGGCACAAGGTGCATAAGAGTGTTCTTTTGGATTCACAGACTAAAGCTCAATAAAGGATGGCACATAAGAATGTTACTGGGCGCTAACATCAAGGCCTCTGTATGAACGCTAAATAATAACCCCAATGTCTCCATGTTCAAGAGTTGTCCTGTTTTCTGATTTTCAGAATCATAAAAACAAGTTTTTGTTGAGATGCTTTCTGTTAGTGCAGTAACCTTAAGGATGTTTTCTCCTTTTAGGTGCGGCATTGCAGGGATGGTGTTCGCTGTGTCGCTGGATTTGCAGGGGAGAAGATGTCTGCAGCATCAGAGATTTGAAGAAGAGCTGTGTGGCATTGCAGGAATAGAGTTCGCTGCATCGCTGGGTTTGCAGGGGAGAAGATGCCCACAGCGTCAGAGATTCGCAGGAGAGCCACAATGCAGAAGTAGCTTGGCTCAGTTATGGAGAGGATTAGGTGAGCGGGATCGCTGAAGAGGATCCATCCTCTTCAACCAGTGGGTAAGCCAAGCACTGCCTCGTGGTTTGAGTGCGGTATAAATACTGTTGCCAAATCCGGATGAGTCAGCTCAAATATCCCCATAGTCATGTGCCTATGAGTCAGCACAAATATCCCCATAATCAAGTGCCTTTAAGTCAGCCCAAAAAATCACCATAGTCAAGATGAATCAGCCTAACGCCCTGGGGGGGTAAGCAGTCATAATATCGAGTTTTTATATCGATATACAGAAATATCGAGTTTAGTATATTGATAGTATTAAATATCGATGTTCTGTATATCGATGTAAAAAATATCAATTTTAAGTACTGTTAAAAATATCGAAGTATGTAAAATCGACTGTAAAAATATTGTTATGTGAAAATATCGTCATTGCATTATATTTGAATGTATTTAGAGTTTGTTTGTAGTAGTATATTAGGGGCCGATTACGATGGTGGGCGGATCGGCACCGCCGTGCCGGCGGTGGCTTCTGCCGGCCTGGCGGGTGCTGTTTTGCCAACCACGGTCGCGAATCCCCGACCGCCATATTACGATGGGCAGACATAGGCCAAATCCCTACCGCTGCGGTGTTTTTAGTACCGCCAGTACTTTGGTTCCGCGACGAGGGCGGACGTAGCCAATAGTGGGAGACCACCGTGCGGAATGACGTGTAGACCGCCGTCCGAATCACAATGCCTCAAATAGGCAATCGGACCGCAACGGAGAAACCACCCATTGAAACACGGCGGAAGCAATACTGCGGAGGAAAACAGCAATAACACACAACTCCACGCGTTCGCTACCGCAATGGATCCTGCTCTACAAGCCCTACCGCTGCTGTTCCTGATCCGCGATCAACAAAGACGCCGCCACCGTTGACAACACCGCAGGTACGTCAATGCCACACCTCCGCATCGGGGTCATCCATCAACAACGTCATCACCGCATCCTCCCGGTCACGTCACCGCACCGGTGAAGACGCGGGAAAAGTTCCACACAATCCAGTAGGCAGTTCCAGTGGCACGCATGGGCAGTCACAGGGACGTGTAAAGATTGTGTTGGCCCTGGCCCAAATGTACATTGTGTGCCTCTGTTGGTAGCAGCTGTCATTACCTGATACCATCACAGCTCCTACCATCCCACCCTGTTCAACATCAAAATGTGTGCCCATCTGTTATTCAGGGATAGTGATGTATGTGAACAACTTCATAGGTGTATTGTGGCAAAACAACACCTGCATAGTAATGCCAAATAGGTGCTTGTGATGTTAAACCCCCTTCCTGCCACTGCCAAGATGAGTAATAGGTGGCAAAACAACACCTGCAAGGTAATGCCAAAAAGCTGCCTGTGGTGTTAAACCCCCTTCCTGCCACTGCCAAGATGAGTATGAGGGGGCAAACCCCACCTGCAAAGTAATGCCAAAGAGGTGCTTGTGGTGTGAAACCCCCTTCCTGCCACTGCCAAGATGAGTAATAGGTGGCAAAACAACACCTGCAAGGTGATGCCAAAAAGGTGCATGTGGTGTTAAACCCCCCTCCTGCCACTGCCAAGATGAGTATCAGGGGCAAACCCCACCTGCAAAGTAATGCCAAAAAGGTGCTTGTGGTGTGAAACCCCCTTCCTGCCACTGCCAAGATGAGTATTAGGGGGCAAACCCCACCTGCAAAGTAATGCCAAAAAGGTGCTTGTGGTGTGAAACCCCTTCCTGCCACTGCCAAGATGAGTATTAGGGGGCAAACCCCACCTGCAAAGTAATGCCAAAAAGGTGCTTGTGGTGTGAAACCCCCTTCCTGCCACTGCCAAGATGAGTATTAGGGGGCAAACCCCACCTGCAAAGTAATGCTAAAAAGGTGCTTGTGGTGTGAAACCTCCTTTCTGCCTCTGCCAAGATGAGTATGAGGGGGCAAACCCCACCTGGAACATACACATTTGTAGTTGGCATGTACAGGGCCACATACACCTCAACACTACTGACAAGGACAGGCCAAGCACACTGTGTGACCACTCAACTGCACACATCCAAATATACCCATGTGAGTATGAAGACAGGCCTTCACAAGATTACCACACACACACACTGCTGTTCACACATCCAAACACATCACACAGACATCACCAACCTTGGACACCCCGCAAGTTAGACTGTGTGTAGAATTCACCTCTGTTGTGGTATAGCCCCCTAACATGACATGTGTACAATCATACTGAAATCAACAGCGAATGATGATTGCAAGAGTACATCAACACCCACAAACATCATTGCACCCCCAAACCTCAGAGTCAAGCAGACCAAAAGTGTGTGTTACGTTTGCCAAACAATGACAAAGTGAATGAAGTAAATGGCAATGTGGAAGTGCCATGCAGAGCATGTGGCACATTTATCCATACCCACACATCAAAATGTTTCATTAAGCAAGAGCAGTAACAAACGATACGACAGGAGTAACAGTGTTTATTGCAAAATATCCTGATAGTCACAAAATTTCAAACAAATAAAAGGCCATTGGCCAGTCCACAGTCCAAACAATGCACATGTGTGCATGAAAATGTTTACAGTGAATGTGTAACACCGTACACTGCCATGTGAATGACCAAAGCACCGGGGCTATCAAAGCTCAGTCCAGGCACCGCTGTGGGAGAGATGGGTATGGGAGGGGGTCTGTGCCTCAGACTTGCCTGTCAGTTGGAGTGGGAGGTGGCTGATTGTCGTGGCCACTGGCGGAACTGGACCTGGGAGAGAGAGGATCATCAGAGTCAGAGTCAGCAGTGGCTGTGGCAGGCGTAGGGCTGCTTGGACCGGGTGGCATGGTGGCACGTGGAGGCGGAGAGATGCTGCCGTGAGACACAGAGGCAGTAGTGGCTGTGGCAGGTGTAGGCCTGCTCGTACTGGGTGGCATGGTGGCACGTGGAGGCGGAGAGATGCTGCCGTGAGACACAGAGGCAGTAGTGGCTGTGGCAGGTGTAGGCCTGCTTGGACCGGGTGGCATGGTGGCACGTGGAGGCGGAGAGATGCTGCCGTGAGACACAGAGGCAGTAGTGGCTGTGGCAGGTGTAGGCCTGCTTGGACCGGGTGGCATGGTGGCACGTGGAGGCGGAGAGATGCTGCCATGAGACACAGAGGCAGTAGTGGCTGTGGCAGGTGTAGGGCTGCTCGGACCGGGTGTCATGGTGGCACGTGGAGGCGGAGAGACGCTGCCGTGAGACACAGTGGGTGAGGGTGAATGTTGAGGGCTGCCTCTACACTTCTTGGGTATCCGATATTGCAGAAGTGTCTTGGGAGTAGTGGGAAGTGTGGCTGGCACAACAGAGTCCCTCTCCACCAAAGGTGTGACAGGTGCAGGTGGCCCTCCTTGTGGGGATTTGCTGGATATGGACTTAGCCTTGCTTTTTGCTTGCCTTTTGCCCTCCATCCCCTGTGGTCCTGGTGAACCACTCACATTGCTCTCCTGACCACGCTTCACAGGGGTGTGGGTGGGAGTAGAGGTCCTGGGTGAAGCAGTCTTAGGTTGCTTTGTGGGCTTTCCCTTCAGCGGCACCAGCACCACAGCAGGCATGCCAACTGTTTGTCTGTCACTTGGAGCAGTTGTGTGGATGGGAGTCTCTTGTGATGGGTGCAATCTTGTGGACCGTGAGCTAGAGGCCTGCTTCTTTGCCTGATGCCCCTGAGTGTCATGTGAAGGGCTTTTTCTTTGCGTCCCTGTGTGCCTGTGTCACTTTTTGGGGATGGTGTCTGTGGTCTGGCACGCTTGGAGCGCTGCTGTCGTGTGCTGGGTGTCGACGACTCGGGGCCTGAGGGCTCAGTTGTGTGGTCACTCTCCTCAGGGGTTGCCACTGGCAGGGTGGTTGGTGAAGGCATTGGGGCTGGACTTGGATGCTGTGATAGCTGAATGGCTGCCGTCACGGTGGAGGACAAACCCTGGACAGTCCTGTGTAGCCCACCCACGTCCGAATGAATGCCCTCCATAAATGCCAGAACCTGTCCCAACTTCTTGTCCTGATCCTGGAAAGCATTTAGGAGAGCTGTCTGACCCACACACAGCTGGCGCAAGAGTTCTACCGCCTCAACACTGAGGGCAGCAGGGGAGACAGGGGCAGGGGCAGCGGTGCCTGGGGTGAAGGCGACTCTACCCTTAACAGCCCTGCGGGCACGGACAGCACTAGTGGTAGTAGCCGGGATGGTGGGCACTGGCCGATGTGTGGTGGAGGAAGAGGCAGCATTGTCACTCCCTGTGACCACCATTGTCGCTGACTCCCCACTGGAGTCCGATGATGTTGAGGTTGTGCTTTCTGCGCGTGAGTCCTCAAGGACACTCCTGTCCCCCTCCGAGGCGCTGGTCACCTCAGTGTCAGTGATCTCATGGCTATCATGCGTGCCACATGCTTCAGCACTGGTGTCCGTATCATGGCCTTCCGTGCACTCGGTAGATGCTGCAATGGACAGAGACATAGGTTCAGTACAGTGCCATACACACAAACATCAAATGCAAGCACAGAACTAGACTAGATAATGACAACCCCAAGTTGCACAACACCCTGTGCAGTCTGCATGTGCAACAATCATGCTGAACACAGAAGATGCATGGAAATATGCATTGTTTACATCAATGAGCCATGTGAGGTTCACACCGGCAAATAGCAGGTCCCTGCCTCCTTGTAATCTAACATAAACATCTCTGCAAGCATACCCACGTGCCTGTATGTGAGAGAGGCATACATCTCAGCATGTTGCCTCTGTCACATATGGAGTCACTGTAAGGGGACAACACAGATACAGATTCAAATTTGTACTTAAGAATGTCCATGAGCTACTGATGTCTAACAAGTTGAGCAATTCATCATGCAAACTGTTGCACGTTGGTGTCAGATGTGTACTTCACACCATTTACAAGTCCTGCAGTGCACACATCGTTAAATGCACACTGACATGATGCACACTGCTGTACACTGCCTGGTGATGTCCATGACACCCAGAATGCAGAAGATGTCATAAGGCCACATCTCATCATGCAATGTCAAGGGCCATTGTATGAAACACATGATCAAGTCCATCTATGGGAAAATACATGACACCTGCACTGAACACATAGGCCACTGAGAAGTAGTTCCTAAAAATGTACACAGCAGCAAGATCAGCAATGGCTCCCGGTCGCCATTCATGCAGTCACTCACACCCAAAGTCAGCCTACGCAGAATACTCACCACTAACTCCCTGCTGATGGTCCCTCAAACGTTCATACAGCTCTGGCTGTGTCACAGACAAGATGCGGGACATTAGTGGAGTCATGGTTCGGCGACGCCAACCTGCCACTGCGAGGGACCAGCCCCACCGTCATCTCTGCCACGGTCCTGCTCAGACGGGAGATGTCGTCCCACCTCTTGTGGCAGTGTGTGTGCCGTCTGTTGGATACACCCAGAGTCCGCACCTTCCGTGCAATGTTCTTCCATGTGGCCTTACGCTGGTGGACCTTCAGCTGCAGGCATAGGAGACAAGAAAAGGAAGTATCAGAGACCCTGTGTCATTCACACTGTGTGTCAGCACAGGAGAACATAAATGCATGGCACACAAATCGCTACATCTTCATCAGAGGCCATACAGCATGACACATAGTACATGTTCATTACAATACTACATAGAAATGAATGCATGTATGACGCGGCACACAGTACATGGCCATCTCATACACATGCACAATGGCAGCACAGACAGCTATGTGCAGAAGGCCCTCATCTGTGATGCAGTATGTGAGTGAGCATGACATGCAATACAGTGCTAATGAAGTGTAGTGGCAGACTCACTGTGTCCACCACTACACACCCCTCGATGCCCTTGGCCTGTGAATGGCTCAATGCATTTTTCAGGAAACATATTGGGACATAATCTGAATTATCACGCCCTTCTCACAATGTTAAGTCCTCGATTGTGCAATTCTCAGGACTATGATGGCTCAGTGAGTATTAGGTGTGTGGACTAAACACATGTTTGACTCAGTCCAGTTAGGCATGGCTCAGAGTAACATTGGACAGTGTCTGTGCAGGCCAGAGGAACTCACAGTGCGGTTCAACATGGTCCCTCAGATAAATCACATGGATGTACAGCATGAGAGGGTGAAAAGTGCCAACACATGCGAGACTGAACACATGTTCAAATCAATGTAAGGATGACATCTACTACTTACATTGATGTGAAGTGTCATAGTTGCATTAACATCAAGTGGGTTCCACTCATGCATTGGACTATTGTGCATGATGCTCACATCAACATAGTGCACTTAAGAAATATTCAACACACATAAGTTAGTGCTCCATTCCAAAATACATTTCAACAGTCACATATGAGGTTGTGAAGAGTGAGTGGACAGTCACATAACATGGCACAGTAAAAATCAGTCCCGACTTGTGCTGTTTCAGAACACCATCGTATCTGTGTGGCTGTTTAAACAATGCATGTCTCCCCCTACCTTCAATCAACTTATGTAGGTGTGGAAATAAGCCTACAGACACCATTGACATGAAGTTAGCATGCATGGCAGTGTAACACACATTTACATCACCTAGTCTCAGACCAACATGTTCATTAAGTTTGTGCAAGAATGGCTGTAGGAGTGTCCATTTTCTACACATAATCAAATTCAATTCCCACAGAACATGTATGGAGCATGCCATGTTAACTATTAGGATGCCTGTACATCGACTTGCACTCACAGGCACATACTACTGCACAGCAACATCATGGTATCATTTTGATCACTCTCACACTTGGAATCAGGAACACTTACCAGTACATCTGGCGCACCAAAAAGCCTCCCATACTGTGCAAGGACCTCGTCCACCAGAAGCTCCAGCTCCTCTGTAGTGAAGGGACGGGCCCTGACATTCTCTGTTCTCGCCATCACTGGGTCCAGGATACAGCAAAATATGCAGTTGTAGAGGAATGGCAGTCAGCAGTGTCTGAATGCATGTGAAATGTGTGGCTCTCCCACAGAGATTTATAGGCCCCTGGGTTGGTATCAGTGGCAGGCAGCTGCTGCAATTGGTCCACCTGGCTGGCATCTTTCAATTGTGGCCAATGAGCGGCCCCGCGGTGGCGGTGCACGCCTACCGCGGTTTCCAAAGTAGCATTTCACTACCGCGATCGCGGTTCCCATTGGCTGCAATGGCATTGGTGGTGTCACACCGCGGAGGACAGGCGGTCGCTACCGCTATGCTGCATCTTTCAAGTGTGGCCAATGAGCGGCCCCGCGGTGGCGGTGCACGCCTACCGCGGTTTCCAAAGTAGCATTTCACTACCGCGATCGCGGGTCCCATTGGCTGCAATGGCATTGGTGGTGTCACACCGCGGAGGACAGGCGGTCGCTACCGCTATGCTGCATCTTTCAAGTGTGGCCAATGAGCGGACCCGCGGTGGCGGTGCACGCCTACCGCGGTTTACAAAGTAGCATTTCCCTACCGCGATCGCGGGTCCCATTGGCTGCAATGGCATTGGTGGTGTCACACCGCGGAGGACAGGCGGTCGCTACCGCTATGCTGCATCTTTCAAGTGTGGCCAATGAGCGGCCCCACGGTGGCGGTGCACGCCTACCGCGGTTTCCAAAGTAGCATTTCCCTACCGTGATCGCGGGTCCCATTGGCTGCAATGGCATTGGTGGTGTCACACCGCGGAGGACAGGCGGTCGCTACCGCTATGCTGCATCTTTCAAGTGTGGCCAATGAGCGGCCCCGCGGTGGCGGTGCACGCCTACCGCGGTTTCCCAAGTAGCATTTCCCTACCGCGATCGTGGGTCCCATTGGCTGCAATGGCATTGGTGGTGTCATACCGCGGAGGACAGGCGGTCATTACCGCTATGCTGCATCTTTCAAGTGTGGCCAATCAGCGGCCCCGCGGTGGCGGTGCACGCCTACCGCGGTTTCCAAAGTAGCATTTCCCTACCGCGATCGCGGGTCCCATTGGCTGCAATGGCATTGGTGGTGTCACACCGCGGAGGACAGGCGGTCGTTACCGCTATGTTGCATCTTTCAAGTGTGGCCAATGAGCGGCCCCGTGGTGGCGGTGCACACCTACCGCGGTTATGGACACATTATGCACTAGCAATGGCAATGGTCAAATTTAACAATTGAACACTATGCCTCCATAGTGTCTTACTGCACTTGTTTTGTACAATGAATGCTGGTGTGACATTCAACTCACTGATGCCTACACATGCCATGTCTGTGGAAAATGTGACATGCATTGACATGCACTTACTCACGTCACCTATGATATGTGTGTGGATGTACATCTATTGGTTGTATGATGTTGTCTCATCTTTGAAATCAACTTAATGTGTGAGATGGCTAATCAAACAACAGTAATGATTGCCTGAACACATAATGGTGGTATTTTACTGTGCCCATAGCTGATTTAAGTAGGATATGTGATCAGCTTACACACACTGTGCACATTGTGATGATAACTAGTGGTCTGTGCAACTTAAGCAAGAAGGTGTGGCAGGTAAAGCAGCTACATATGAGTCAGCAGTGTTGCTGTCTCATACCTCTGCTGTGTCACCTACTCCTAGGCCTGGGGACACCAGATGTATTGGTGTACCATTCACAACCTCTGAATATGTTTTTGGGGTAGTCAGTATGTACAACATGTCCACTTGTAAAAACACATGTGGTGAAGGTGTCTCTGCATCTGAGTTGTGGATTCAGCAATTGTTGGAGTACGTTCATTGTTTCTGCTGCGTGAGTCAAGATGTGAGAAGTCGGACACATCTCATTGTGTAATTTGAATAACATTAGTCCTCTCCCATTTCATGTAGGCGACGACCAAATGTGCACCGGCCTTTCACAGTCCTGGCGGACATGGAGGATGTGGACATCATCCGGAAATTTCGTCTGGATCGCGTTACACTGCAAGAGCTGTGTGCTCAGTTGGAGCCCCATTTGAGGCCTCAACGAACATATCCAACTGCCCTATCCCCAACAGTGAAGATCATGGCAGTGCTGCATTTTTCTCTACGGGCTCTTTCCAATACACGGTGGCCAGCGCCGGTGGGATGTCACAAGCCACATTCAGCATGGTGCTCTGGGATGTGGTGTCCGCACTGATGCTATACAAGGACCAATACATACGATTCCCAAATACAGCAGATTTGCCTGCTGTGAAGGCTGGTTTTTATGCCCTTGGCCACATTCCTCATGTAGTTGGTTCCATTGACGGCACACACATTGCCCTTGTCCCACCACAGGCACGTGAGCAGGTGTATAGGAACAGGAAGCACTACCATTCCATAAATGTGCAGGTGGTATGCCAAGCTGATATGATCATCAGCCATGTTTGTGCGCGATTTGCTGGCTCCGCCCATGACTCCTACATCCTGCGGAACAGCATTGTACCCCGGCTGATGGAAAATCTACATCCAGAGCGTGCATGGCTTGTAGGTGAGTACACTGAGTCAAGTAGTGTGCTGTGTGTGACATGCTGTTCTCGTCAACTGTTTGTATCACAACATTTCTCTGTGTATGTCACACCTAGGTGACTCAGCGTATCCCAACAGGCCGTGGTTGCTGAGCCCACTGCGGAATCCAAGTACCCCGGGTGAAGTCAGCTACAACGAGGCACATGGTAGGACACGACGTGTGGTGGAGCGCACCTTTGGCCTCCTGAAGTCCCGATTCCGGTGCCTGGACAAGAGCGGAGGTGCACTGTTGTATTCCCCACGAAAGGTGTGCCGGATAGTTGTAGCATGCTGCATGCTACACAACCTTGCCTTGCGCAAAGCCGTTCCGCTGATCATGGATGACGATGAGCAGCAGATGCCCCCTCCTGCACACCCACACACTTCCAGTGCGGACGATAGTGGTGAAGAGGAAGGTGTTGACCTGCGTCAACAGCTCATTGCCAACTACTTCCCTTGAATGTAAGTGACTTTGTAGACAAGTGACATTGTGTGTTTGCTTGGATGTTACTATCAAGGCATAGAGAATTTTAACTGCTGGCTGTTGTTGTGTGTGTGATAAGGGATGATGTGTGTGGCACAGGGTATTTGTATCCAGGTACATCATGTGTATGTTGAGGTTGTTGACCATTGCTATGGGTGCTTGTTTTTGTACCTTGATGCCTAGTGTTGTGTTTCTGCTGTAAAGGCGTCACCTGATAAGTAAATGTCATTCTCTTGTGTCTTTCTAGGTTCATTCACCCTCTGAATGCCTCCTCTGCTTCACAGCTGTTGGAACATTGAAATCTGATTTGTCATTGTACATACTGGAATAAACATGTAGCTCACACAGACATAGGTATGTGAAGAGTGTTTATTTGAAATTAGTTTTTGTGCAAGTGACGGGGATATGTACATAAATGTGAACAGTGAATAAATGAGTTGTCAGTCATGGTAGTTGAGACAAATAGTGTAGTCACCACAAAGCTGAAGTCACACAGTCCAACAGACTCAGGCCATCAACATGGCAATGTGGGCAAGGATAGTCAACATAGTCAATGCAAAGGGGAACAACAAGATACCATCATGGCTGGCTCTGTGAGTGGCGTTGGTATGGTGGCCTGCCACCAAATCCTCCCCTGTGGATTCTCGGATGGCCCCTGGTGCGTTTGGGAGGGGGGCATCTGTTGCAGGGTCAGTGGTGTCTGAGAACTCACTCTCCTCCTGCACACCCCTCTCTGTGGCTGCAGCTGGAATGTTGGGCTGCACAGCAGGCAATCCACTGGAGGGGGTGGAGCTGCACTTGGGGCTGGGAGTCTGTCCCTCAGAACACCCACTAGCTGGCCAACAAGGTCGACAAGTTGGCCCATCCGTGTGTCCATGGACTGCTGCAGCAGGCGGATCTCATGCATGTCTTCAGCAAGCTGGCCCATTACTCCATGGTTCTCTTGGTAGGCACCAATGACTCTTGCAATGGTGGCCAGGGATTCAGGGTAATTGTCCTCCTGTGTCTCTGCCCCAGTTGTACTCCCACCTGCCCTCCTGACACGGACCTGTGGCATAGTCCCCCGACGCACTGGCACACTCTCCCTGGCATGCTGTGATTGTGTGGTGGTGTTGGTAACCACCGTGGCAGGGCGTGTGTTGCAGGCAGCAGTGGTGATGGTGGTGGTGGAGGCCACACAGGTTGTAGTGGCAGGGGGCAGCACAGTTGTTCTTGCCGTGGTGGTGGTGGTGGAGGCCACACAGGTCGTAGTGGCAGGGGGCAGCACGGTTGTTCTTGCCGTGGTGGTGGTGGTGGAGGCCACACAGCTTGTAGTGGATGGGGGCAGCACGGTTGTTCTTGCCGTGGTGGTGGTGGTGGAGGCCACACAGCTTGTAGTGGATGGGGGAAGCACAGTTGTTCTTGCCGTGGTGGTGGTGGTGGGGACAATGAGGGCTTGAGACATGTTAGTCCCTGCCACACCAGAGGGGCCAGCTTGAGAATCCTCGTCCGAGAATGTTGGGGAATCTGTATCCGAGAGTCCACGTTCCAGGGGGGGAGACTGGCTCCGCATGTTGGTGTCATCCTCTGCAGTTAGTTGTTGATCTCCTGTTGAACAGAGGTCATATGGTAATTGAGTTGCACGCAACAAGCTTGATGTTAGACAATTGTTTGAGACATTTGATACAACACACACTTTACAATGCAATGACTTTGTATGCCTGCTATATGCTGTGCACCATGACATGACGTTGAGGTACATACCTTATTAGTCCATGGTGTCCGTTGTGAATTGAAACTTGGTGCAGTGTACAGATAGTGTAACTACACGGACATGTCCTCATCTACCCAATTGCGTGACATCAATTTTCTGTTGTGCGTCTTTTCATTTAGCTGTTCATGTAATCTATTTCAACAGAGCTAGAAGGAACCATTGTCATGTTATACATAGCTTTGGAATCACATGTACTTTCCTTTTTTTCCATGTAGACCATGCATGTTTGGTGTTGAGATGGGCCTTCATGCTCAGACACCATGGCACTTCCACATTGCATTCTCTGCTGTGCACAATTGTGGGATGCATTTGTTTCACTTGTGACTTGGTGAGTATGAGTTCAAAATATGTGACAGTTACGAGCACTTAGATGTCTGCACACTGGATGTGGCATTTAAAACTATGCCAAGTTGGCTGACATGTTAGTGCTGATGTGGTTATGTGGCTACATGCATTTAGATAAGGATGGCGGTGTACATGCAGTCACTACCTACGTGTAAGTTTTGGGAGAGCAATGCGATAGCTGCCCCATGCTTGGGGGTGTGGGGAATGCTCCATCCTGCTGAGCTGTGGGGCAAGGGGGGCTGTTGGGAGTTGTAGTGCAGACTTCACAGCCACAAAGACCCCTCCCTGTTGAGATGGCTACCTACCTGTAAGGTTACACATTGGAGGGAAATGGCTGCCCCATGCTTGGGGGTGTGGGGAATGCTCCATCATGCTGAGCTGTGGGACAAGGGGGCCTGTTGGGAGTTGTAGTGCAGACTTCACAGCCACAAAGACCCCTCCCTGTTGAGATGGCTACCTACCTGTAAGGTTACACATTGGAGGGAAATGGCTGCCCCATGCTTGGGGGTGTGGGGAATGCTCCATCCTGCTCAGCTGTGGGACAAGGGGGCCTGTTGGGAGTTGTAGTGCAGACTTCCCAGCCACAAAGACCCCTCCCTGTTGAGATGGCTACCTACCTGTAAGGTTACACATTGGAGGGAAATGGCTGCCCCATGCTTGGGGGTGTGGGGAATGCTCCATCCTGCTGAGCTGTGGGACAAGGGGGCCTGTTGGGAGTTATAGTGCAGCCTTCACAGCCACAAAGACCCCTCCCTGTTGAGATGGCTACCTACCTGTAAGGTTACACATTGGAGGGAAATGGCTGCCCCATGCTTGGGGGTGTGGGGAATGCTCCATCCTGCTCCGCTGTGGGACAAGGGGGCCTGTTGGGAGTTGTAGTGCAGACTTCCCAGCCACAAAGACCCCTCCCTGTTGAGATGGCTACCTACCTGTAAGGTTATACATTGGAGGGAAATGGCTGCCCCATGCTTGGGGGTGTGGGGAATGCTCTATCCTGCTCAGCTGTGGGACAAGGGGGCTTGTTGGGAGTTGTAGTGCAGACTTCACAGCCACAAAGACCCCTCCCTGTTGAGATGGCTACCTACCTGTAAGGTTACACATTGGAGGGAAATGGCTGCCCCATGCTTGGGGGTGTGGGGAATACTCCATCCTGCTCAGCTGTGGGACAAGGGGGCCTGTTGGGAGTTGTAGTGCTGGCTGCCTGTACATGTGCCCCCATGTAAATATTGTTATGTACCTTTGTGGTGAATGAGAGGGAGTTATTGTGGGATCTGTGAGACCTGTTTGGGGGGAGTGTGGTGGACATGAGTACATTTGGGCCTAGGAGGTGTTGCTTTTTAGTTGTGCAAGCTACTACATAGCAGTGTTATGGCTGACTTTTGTTGGTACTTACCATCCTCCATTCCCCCCTCAATTCCAGTGAAACTCTCTGGGTGCAGTATGCCAAGCACCTTCTCCTCCCATGCGTTGAATGTTCTTGGTGGAATGGGAGGGCCACTGCCAGTCAGGTTTGCCAGCTCACGGTTCTTGCTGTTCTTCTCCTTGACCTTGCTCTTGAGGTCAGTCCACCTCTTCCTGATCTCCTTCCTGTTGCGTGGAACTTGCCCTACAGCATTGACTCTGTCAACTATCCTTTGCCACATTTGATTTTGCCTGGCTGATGGGGTCTGTTGGACCCTAATTCCTAAAATATATGGCTCAACTCTTATTATCTCATCCACCATGACTGACAACTCACCATCAGTGAATTTGGGCATCTTATGTGCCATGGTGTGTGATGTGCTGAGTGGTTAAGAGTGCAGGTGTGCAGGTGGTGGTGGTGGTGGTGATGTGTGTGGTGTGTGTGTGTTTGTGATGGTGTGATGTGTGCAGGGTTGTCTATCCTTTGTGTGATATTGTTGGGCCCTTCAGTTCTGGAGTTGTGCAAAGAATTGTGGTCATGCGGGGCTGGTTTTATGGTCTGCTATGTGGGTGGGTCCAAACTGAGGATTCATGTCAGGTGTGTTGTCTGTATTGAGCTGGGATTTGTAGTTCTTATTTGCCAGGGGCATGTGTCAATGGGGTGTGTTAGCTGTTTTTATTGGCTGAGCCAGATTCACAGCCACATTTGGTGGTTTTGTGGTGTAGTTGCTTTCGACCGCCATTACTATTTCCCCGCGGACACCGCGGTCGGACTGCAATGGTCATTCCTCCAGCTCTCCCATTCATCATTGTTGTCAATCGCGGCGGTCGGAAACAAGCGGTCGTACCGCAGGCACCGCGGTAAGATCATAATTGCACTCGTGGAAATTCCGCTTGTGTATCGGCGGTTTGTGAGCTTTCCGCAGTGAATCCGACCGCCGTGGAGGGTATTTCGCCTTTTCTGCACGTGCGCCGCCGGTGTTTCTTGGGTTCCGACCGCGGCGGTCGGATTTTTCCAGCGGTGCATCGTAATGTGATTGGCGGTGGTGCCGCAGGCCATGCGGGCGGTCTTTTCCCATTGCCACGGCGGGCGGAATGGTTTTCCGACCACCATCGTAATCGGCCCCTTAGTTCTTTAGTGTTATAAAAAAATTAATTTGTATTATATTTTTTAGGAGCGGGATGTTGGGTTTATAGGGGATAAGGGTGGGGAGTGTTTTAAAATAATTGTTTTTAATTTATATTAAATTTCTAATTTCTAATTAATTTAAAAATTAAATTTCGAATTTAGAAAAATGATTTTTTAGGAACGGGATGTTGGGTTTATAGGGGATAAGCGTGGGTAGTGTTTTAAAATAATTGTTTTTAATTTATAATTAATTTATAAATTTAAAATAAATGTTGGGTTTATAGGGGATAAGGGTGGGGAGTGTTTTAAAATAATTGTTTTTAATTTATATTAAATTTCTAATTTCTAATTAATTTAAAAATTAAATTTCGAATTTAGAAAAATGATTTTTTAGGAACGGGATGTTGGGTTTATAGGGGATAAGGGTGGGTAGTGTTTTAAAATAATTGTTTTTAATTTATAATTAATTTATAAATTTAAAATATTAATTTAAAAAATAAATTTTGAATTTAGAAAAATATTTATAGGAGCGGGATGTTGGGTTTATAGGGGATAAGGGTGGGGAGTGTTTTAAAAGAATTGTTTTTATTTTATAATACATTTTACATTTTTAAATATTAATTTTAAAAATTAATTTCGAATTTTGCAATTTATTTTTTAGGAGCGGGATGTTGGGTTTCTGGGGGTTAAGGGTGGGGAGTGTTTTAAAAAAAAAATTACATTTATAATAACTTTGAAAATTTAAAATATTAATTAAATAATTACATTTTGAATTTTGAAAAATATTTTTTAGTAGCGGGATGTTGGGTTTGTAACGGATAAGGGTGGGGAGTTTTTTAAATAAATATATTTAAATTATAATAAATGTAAAAATTTCATTTGTAATTTAGAAAATAAAAATTCGAATTTCGATTTTTTTTTTTTTAGGCGTGGTTGTGTTTATAGGGGATAAGGATGCTAAGGGGCCTATTAGGATGGTGGGCGGACTTAAGTCTCCCGCCACCCTAGCGGTGCTGGGACCGGCCGCCAGCAGTGCGGTGGTCCCGCACCACCAATTAGGATGCAACCGCAACCCTGGCGGTCGCATCCCGCATCACTAACATTGCGGCTGGTGCTGCTATAAGCAGCACCCGCCGCAATGCCAGAGAGGCATGTTGTGCATTGCCATGCACAACGTGACAGGCACCGCGCGGTGCCTGCCACCTTGAGCATGGCAATGTAGGGGGGTACCATAGGTACCCCCCAAGTGCAGCCCCCTGGGGGCCCGCAACGGGCCCCCACAGCAATTCCCGCCAGCCCTTTCATGGCAGCATCGCCGCCAGGAAAAGGCCGGAACCGCCAGGCATCATAATATGGATGGCAGTGCCTTCCAGGCACCGCCACCATATTATGCCCGAGTTCCGCCCGGCCGGCAATCGTGACGATTGCCAACAGGCGGAAAAGCTGCGGACCAACTTTCCATCCGCCGCGGTACCCCCCGCCATTGCAATTTGGCAGGGGGAAAATTATGTTGTGATGGCAGGCGGATCGCCACCGCCGGCCGGGCGGTGGTGATCCGCCCGGCATCATAATGACCCCCTTAGTAATTCAAAATTTAGGGGTCCATTACGATGGCGGGCAGACAAAGTCCGCCGCCATCGCAACGGAGCCAGGGACCGACCGCCGAAGTTGCGGCGGTCCCGCCATGAGAATTAGGAAGTGCCCGCCACACTGGCGGGCGCATCCTGGGCCTTTTACATTGCGGGTGGATCTGCTGGCTGCAGACCCACTCGCAATGCAAAAGGTCTGTGCACAGCATTGCCATGCACTACATAGCAGGCACCACGTGGTGCCTGCCACGTAGTGCATTGCAATGAGGGGGGGTACCATAGGTACCCCCATGTGCACCCCCCACCCCCCCAACACCCTGGGGGCCCGCAACGGGCCCCCAAAAGCAAGAACCGCATGCCTTTCCATGGCCCCATGGAAAGGCGATTCACCGCCTGCATCATAATATGGGTGGCGGTGTCTTGCAGACACCGCCACCATATTATGCCCTTTTTCCACCCGGTCAACGAGTCGACCGGCGGAAAAGAGGCGGACGGTCTTTCCGTCTGCCGTGGACCCCCCAGCCATACTAATATGGTGGGGGTCAATCAGGCTAAGATGGCGTGTGGTTCGCCTGCCACCCTAGCGGTAACGGGACCGCCAGCCTGCCACGCGGCGGTCCCGCCACCCTAATTATGATGCGACCGCCACCGCGGCGGTCGCATCTGGCGATTTAACATTGCAGCGGGTGCTGCTGGCTGCAGCACCCACCGCATTGGTAAAATGCAATGTTGTGCATGTCCATGCACAACGTGGCAGGCACCGTGCGGTGCCTGCCACCTTGTGCATGGACATGCAGGAGGGTACCATAGGTACCCCCCAAGTACACCCCCCAACCCCCTGGGGGCCCACAATGGGCCCCCAAACCAAATCCCTGCCAGCCAGCCTTTCCATGGCGGCATTGCCGCCATGGAAAGGCCTGTAAATCACAACATCATAATATGGATGGTGGTGCCTTCTAGGCACCGCCACCATATATGAGCCCCAGCTCCGCCCGGCCGGCAATCGAAACGATTGCCGACCAGCGGAAAAGCGGCGGACGGACTTTCCGTCCGCCGCAATACCCACCACCATCTTAATATGGCGGTGGATGATTCCTGGTCACACAACAACAAACACATCAGTGGCAAAGTAGTGCTTGTGTCCCATAGCAACATAGATTGGGTGAGGCAAACAGTGCAGTGCAAATAAGACATACCTTTGGCCAAGTGCAGACAAACATCACCCATGGGGGCTGACATTGTCAACATTTATCAATTACACAATGACAGAAGTGACCATCATAATGCAGACCCACATATCTGCACCAATGGACACACAAATGTCGATATCCTGTGGAGACTGTAGATGTGAGGTGAACAAATACCATACAATGGCAGCAATGGGACATACAAACCATGATTATTGTGCTGACTGATGATCTAGGAGTCCCAGGGACAGCAGGGGAAATCCACCAAACAACATACAGCCAATGGCACACTAAAGATATGCCAATGCAGTGGTGCAGATGCACAAATACAAAGAGGCAGCCTCACACTGCATATCAAACACAACAGGTGATGGGGGGGTGTGCCAGTGTCCACAGGCAACCACAAAACACATGAGGAGGCCTGAATCCCAATTACACAGATGTGTATTCAGTGCCACACAAAAGTAACTCATGGATCGGATTCCCCTATGTGGGCAATCAGGCATTGTTAGATGAGAGGGAGCCCAAATTACACATGTCACACAAGCTTGTAGGAACAGCAACTAACACAGCAAGAGACAGACCCACCACAGCACTACCCCCAGGGACCCCACATTGTGGTGACACTAGCCTGCATGATAATCCCACTGTGATGACAAAGGTAGATGTCGTTCACACTGTGAACCACAGCCATGTGTCCTGAGCAACTAACTACCATCACACCTACACAAGCACAAATCAATCAGCACGGCCTGTCAGCCAAGGCCAATATGGAGGTAGGGGTCTAGCCGTGCAACAACTCACATTTGCACACACTCAACACCACACACCTTGATCTCCACCAATGTGCAGCAGTGAAGCTCACATGGACTGGTGACATTGGACATGCACCCATGACAATACCAGGGGTGGTGGTGGGAACTAAGGTGCGAAACCCATCACACATGGCCAGTCAACAAGACTCGTAAATGTCTGACACACTGCACAGTACGCCGTACATGGGCATGATGTGAAATCCACCCCAATCAATGGGATCCCGGCCACAGTCACACACCAATGAAGAAGCCAAGGTGACCCACAAAGAACACACATAGACAACTTCCAACATTGCAGCTCTGACCCTGAGGAATGGCAGCAGTCACACACACAACGTGTCACAATCACTGAAAGCTACCACAAACTGTAAATTACATGACTTGTGTAACCAACAAGTGCCAAGGGGAATCCTGACTGTGTCCCATCTGCGTTTGCCCACATCCCCAGCCCTGACAACAAAGACAACTAGGGATGACAACCTGATGAACATTAGTTTGCCATGCACCCACATCCCGGAGAAACCAGGTCCAAGATGCTGGATGAACACAGGACAACTCAGCAAGCATCACAAACAGGAAAATCCCTAGGGACACAGCCTGTGTAGGAAAAGGGAAGGGAACACACACAGACATGCTCACACAACACACAACATGGGCCCAGGCAATGTCACGGGATTACACACTGCCATGAGGGCACTCCACTCCTGTGGAAGGTCCGCTGTGCCAAACCTTGTCTGTGCACGACTCAAACATGTCAGCAGAACACTCGGTCAGTGAGTCAACAACTACAACACACTGAAGGCTCTGCTCACATCAGCCTGGGTACGGGAGTGTCACGTCAGTCATCTGCATTGTTGGAACCGGGGTTACCGAGTCCGACACGGTAGCATGGCGTGAAGCGGGAAAGGCACGCGAAGGCAATGTGTAAGGCAGTTGTGCAGCACACTCTCACTTTGACTCACAAATGCGAACGCAATAACATGACACCACACCAGGCTTTTGTATTTAAAATCAAGATCTTTTATAAATAAATTAAGGTGGTCACAGATAAGGCAGGTTAATTCAGATCTACATTCAAATTCATTATATTACTCAACTGGTGCACATTTTAAATAAAGCTGCATAGCTCATCAACATTGTAGGCCACTAAGAGGCCGCAGGAATTATCTCCTACACGTAGCACTTAATAATGATCTCAAGGTACGTTAATAAAACATAGGCCTAAACATACAGTTCACTTTAGCATATTCAATTATTTAAAAGAAGGCTTTTCACGTTACATTTAAATAGGCCTGCATTAATCTAGGCGCACCCACATTCAGTACAGTGGGCGTCGCAACTCCAGTACACCTGTAACATAAAATACTTCAACTCTTGGCTGTGTACACTTCAGCTCAACTCCATTAAACACTTTCCCCTTGTGGTAAAGACTTAACAGTTAAAACCATGGCCTAGGCAGTAATTATAATAGGCATCGGCATAAATTATTAAATACTGTGGGCATCATCATTACCTGAATGAACTATGTGGGGAATCCCTCAACATGTCCTGTATTCTGGGGCTTCTAGGTCCCTCAGGGGTTAACTCCAGCCAGGCCCACTCCTCTCTGGGGCCTCGCCTCGTAGGACTAAATTCGTAAGGGTTAATAGTGGCCCCCGGCCCCCAGTGGCATCTTATGGGCCCTAGGGGCCTCCAGGGCTCACCTGCGGTGTGGTCGTTGGTCGCGCTTCAGGGCGACTGGCGATCTTCCGGGCCGGCCCGTGTTCTGTCGGGCGGGGCCCGGTCGGGGGTGCCTCGGCCTTCTGGCCGGTGTTGCGGGTCGTTGCGGGGGCCGGTATTGCCTTCCTCCGGCCCCCGGGATCAGGGAGTAACTATGCGGCACGTTGCGGGGGCCGGGATCACCCTCCTCCGGCCCCCGGGATCAGGGTAAGTGCAGGTGGGGGCTCAGGGTTGCTGGGGAAGGGAGCGGGAGCCGGCAGTCCTCTCCGGCCGGCTCTCCGTCTCCCTCTGCACTGCCGGGGCTCTTCCCGGGCTTCCTTCGGCGCTGGGGCGTGACTGGGGGCCGGCGCCCAATCGGTGCGCGGCCTTCCTGGGTCACGCCCGGCGACCCCTGGTTGCTCGGCAACGGCGTCTGCGGGGCCTGGAGGCCTCGCTGCTTGTCGCGTCGGCGATTTCTTGGGCCGCGACGGCGGCGGTGGCAATTCTTTGGCCGCGACGGCGGCGGGTGCAATTCTTGGGCCGCTTCGGCGGCGGCGACGATTCTTCGGCCACGGGGGCAATTCTTGGGCCGCGGCGGCGATGATTCTTTGGCCGCGACGGCGGCGGAGACGATTTTTCGGCCGCGACGGCGGCGGGGTCAATTCTTTGGCCGCTTCGGCGGCGGCGATGATTCTTTGGCCGCGACGGCGGCGATGAGGGCCCAGGGCCCAGTCTCTGGAGGCTTCGGTGAGGGCGCGGACGGCGCTCCTCACCTCACACACCTGAGGGGCTTCCTTTACCTCAGCGCTTCCCCCGATGAGGGCGCGACGGCGCACCTCACCACACGGTGCCTCTTCTCAGGCGGCGGCCGCGGCGGTGATCTCCTTCATAAGGTCAGTGACCTGAGGGGCAACAGAAAGCAGGGTGCACCAGCAGCCTGTGGGCAGGGCTGACTGGCAAAGTACTTGGGGGCAGCCCAGCAACAGGCAAAAGTGAATAGGGGGTGAAGGTTTAGCGCTTCAGGGTACGGCGCTTTACCTGGTGATCCCCAGTTGGGCAGTTCTAGGCTTTAGGCCTTGCTGGACGGTCAGGCCTCCTCAAGTTAAGGGGTCTTGCGACTGCTTCAGCTTGGTTGCTTCTTAGGCGCTTCTAGTTGTAAGTTTCTTGTCAGAAGTTCCTTGTTATAGGTTCCTTGTCAAAGTTTCCTGTCAGAAGTTTCTTCTTATGAGGGGGGATGAGTTGGTGGTCTGGGAGTGCTTGGTGTTCCTCCCCGCACGCTGAAGGTGGTTCCCTGGGTCCCCTCACACTGGGCAAGGTCAGTGGGTGGTGGGCGTTCCTCAGCTATCTTACTACCACAGGGCCTCAGCCCTGTCAGCAGCAGTAGTGTAGGTCTCCCCCCTAGGCCCTAAAGCCTATACTCCGGCGGAGGTTCTCCCAGGTTCAGTGGTGCCTCATCAACTGACTAGAAAGTTTTCCCTCCAAGCCTTTTATACTCCTAGGTCAGGTGACTCTCCCAAAGGCGGCAAAACATAACTCCTCCCACAGCCCGGAAGGTTCTGGAACCTTCTACATGCCTGGCTATGTGGCCCAGAGGCGGGGATGGAATGGATACTGTATCCCTATACCCCAGCCTGACCCTGGCTACTAGTGTGTATGCGTGTCAGGCCCCCGTGCAGTAGCAGGGGCCTGTGGCAGCCATCTTGAGTGAGAGAGAGCACCTGCACCTCAGCACTGGCTAGCAGTGGCAAGGTGCCCAGAGACCTAGGTCCAGTAAAAATATGGTGGCAAAAAGGAGGCGAAAAAGGAAATAAAATAGGGAAAGACCACCCTAGGGCTGACAGGTCTAACATGCATACACCCAAAACACGTGTCAAGCAAGTTGCACTGTATACACAGATGAGTCCTTCAACATTGATGTGCTAAACTGCATGTCCAGTGGAGATGGGCACACAGTCAGGGAAATAGAAACATTGAACAGTGGTAAGCCCACCAGATGTGCATCAGTGTAAGCCAAAGACGTTAATTTACAAATGCAAAACGTACATCCCTGTGTCAAATGCTGAACATTACACCCTCAGACTGCAGCAAAGGATGCTATAGATCCAGACTACATTAGGACACATATCCCATGGACCACATGGAGTCCATCACAGCAACACTTCATTTTCCTGATCTGAACACTATTACAACTGCAAATGCATGATGATACTCATCTACATCATGTACATCCAAAGAAAAACCACAAGTAAACAAAAAGAGGCTTTATTCAGCAAATGTTAAACTAAAATGATAAGTCCAAAAGAAACTAAGGCCAATGGCCAGTCCAAATACACAGTCCCAACAGGGTGATATGTGACAACTTGTCACCCATTGCTTGCCTGCACTGGTACGGACAGCGGACATCCCCCTCGGAGGGGCATACAAGGGGCAGGCTAGGCACCGCAGGGACAGGATCAGGGGATGCCAGAAGGAGGCAGTGAAGGGGTGGTGGGTGCAGGAGTGTCACCGGCAACTGCAGTGGAGGTGTCTGACTCAGTGGGGGCCGGCACCACTGTAGGGCACAAGTCAGATGGTGTGGGTGCTGCAACCACTGCAGTGGGCCAGTCAGATGGAGTGGACTGGGTCCCCACTGCAGTGCCCAAGTCAGACGGGGTGGTTGTGGACTCCACTGCAGTGCATGGCTCCAAGGGAGTAGAAGGGGGGGCAGATGAGGTGGGCAGGACAGAGGGGGGACCCGGTCTCCACACCAGTGGCACAAACAGGCAGAGCGTCTGGTTTGGGGGTGGAAGAGCAAGTGGTAGGGGGAGGGCCTAAGCAGTTTGGGGATGCGGTATCGGTGTGTGGGGGAACCTGGGGCAGGGTGTGGCGGTGGAACCTGTGGAGTGGTGGCCTGGGGGATGGAGGAGAGAGACTGTGTGGTGGAGCTGCGTGGTGGTGGTGGTGGGGTCTTGCCCTTCCTGGTCCGGGGGACTTTCGAATGGGGTCCTCAGTCTGCCTGTGCCTGGGGGAGGGTGTCCGGGTGTGAGGGGCACTCCCCTCTGTGTGTGGTGGTCGCCTCTTCCGCCTGGACTTCGTGTCAGATGTATCTGTGGGGAAGAGGCCAAGCTCACAGAGGAAGAGCTTCTGGGAGGGGGGTTGCAGGTGAGGCAAGGGAAGGGGTTTTGGAGGGAGAGGTATCTGAGGACTGCGGAGTGCTCGTGGATGCCTGTGTGTGTGTCTGGGCCCCATCCCCTGTGAGTGAGGTATCAGTCCCCTGACTGTGCGTGCGTGTGCGTCTGGATTTTGGCTTGTGTGTCTGTGTGCTGCTTGTGTCTGTGCTGGTGCGTGCCGGTGCCGGTGTGTGTGTGCTTGGGACAGGTAGGGTGCTGGGGATTGTGGATGGGGCAGAGGTAGGAGGGGTGAGGGACTGTTGCAGGAGGGACACTGCTGCCGTCAGTGAGGAGGCCATGGACTGATTGGTCCGATGTAGGGCAGACATGCCAGATGACATGCCCTCCATGAATGACACCAGTTGTGTCAAAAGACCCGTGTGTGCATGGAGGACACTCAGCATTGATGTCTGCCCTACATGGATCTGTTTCAGCAAGTCCACAGACTCCACACTCAGGGCAGCAGGGGGGACAGAGGCAGGGGGTGCGGTGCCTGGCATGAAGGAGACACGCTCCCCTACACGGGAGCCTCCACGGACATGTGGGATGGGAGCAGATGGGAGGGTGGAGATGGTGGTGGTGGCGGGGACAGACTTGCTTGACGTTGCCTCTGGTCTGCTGACACCCGCCTCCACAAGGGAGTCCTCACTGGAAGTGCTGTTTTCCCCAGCCGAGGTGGTCGTAGCTGAGGTCTCCTCAGTGTGGCTCCCCTCACCCTCCGTGCCACTGGGTCCCTCGGTCTCCCCTGCAGTGGACCCAGTCTGGCTCTGCCGCTCCTCTTGGTCCATGGAGCTGTCTCCTCCTGTGGCCGTGGATGTATCTGCAAACAATCAGGATAAACAGAGCAACATTAGTCACCTGTACTGACCACACACACCACAGTAAGTACAGCACATCACAGAGCAAGCCCTGCCATCATTTGCTAGACATTGCAATTAGTGCTGACACTGATTTGAAGAAGCCCATTGTCTGCCTGACAGTCAGTCATGCCACACATATCCTACCTGTCCATGCACCCATCTGTCTGCTGCCTGTTGTATGCGACTAATCATATGTGCACACATGCACCACATACACAGTTGTTGGACATCCAAGAGAACATATGGAAATGTGTCACTCCAAACACATGCCATCTCCTGCCACTGACTCAGTACATGTGTCAGGAAAAGTGATGGGCAAAGTCTCTGTTGATATGCGGGTTTTGGTTCCATCACCAGACACAATGATGTCCTCATGTCCTGATAGACAATGCAACAATGGTGTGCATGCAGGACATATCACACCACTGCTGGATCACCCTTTGCGATTGGAATGTCATGGCACAGGCCTGTCTGGCAAGTCAGTCATAACTGTCTCCTGTCACAGGGGCAGTGCATACACACAACACCAGTCTGCACTGTGTCACAATCATGGAAGTTTTTGAAATGTAAGCCCTGTAGCTGACAGGTGCACATGTGCACCCCTGGCCACCCACATCATGAGGACTGAGATGATCCCACGTCAATCAAATGAGACATTTGAGTGACTGCAAACACAAATCCATACACATGAGCACTTCACCGTCTGATGAGAATGAACCAAAGCTGCCTGCACCTCAATGTTTCATACAACATCGTGCACAGTCAAGGGATCAGAGACCTATGCATTAACCTATGTGCAGATCCCATAGTCACAACTCAGATGGCTGGCCACCCCAAATTGTTAAACACTCCAGGAGTCCAAATAGCAAGGCCACACCACGGTGACACAGAGGCATACACCTGAGTGCACTCTTCACAATGCCCAATATGTATGCTGACACACGGGAGTGGGAGAACAGAGTGCCTTCAATGTACGGAGTAGGCATTACAGTCCTGGTCCATGTGCAACATGGTATTACCCTGAACACTAGGCAGGTGGCTATGCATGTGTCACACACATGATGTACATACTTCTGAGGCTCCTACCTTGGTCTCTGCAGCAGCATGGGTGTGTGGCACATACCCCAGACATGTGGTGAGTCAGAGCAGCAATTGGAACACATATTAAAGCCATACCCAGAGTACATGTCAGATCACAGGCATTGTGAGCAATTGTACCACCCATGCAGCCCACCACAAAGTTCCTGTAACTGATGCTGTCCCCAACTTGAACCACAGGTAACTGCAAGTACACAGTACCCAAGTGACCTAAGTCACAGACTGTAAGGGCCACACCTGTGTATCAGATGAGGAGGGGGCATGACACAAGTGAGGGACATGAGTCCAGGACGACATGACAGTTGTACTGTGGAAGTGGAACCAGGCTAAAGGAGTGCATAGAGCATGTCAGTCATAGTACACAGTTGAGGCTAGCACTTACCCCCTCCTTGCTGCTGTCTGGCCTTCAGCTGCCCATCCAGGTCAGGGAAGACCACCGCCAGGATCCGGAGCATGTAGGGGGTCAGGGTCCGGTGTCCGCCCCTCCTGCGAGGAGGCGACAGCTTCAGCTGGACCCTTGCGATCCTCCGGGTCCAGCCCCGAAGGTCCTGCCACCTCTTCTGGCAGTTGCGGATCCTGCGCCTGTAGACCCCCACAGATCGTACTGCCCGGACGATGGTCAGCCAGATCTTCTGCTTCTGGTGGGCATCAACCTGTGAGGATGACAAAGTGAAAAGGCCATTATTACACATGCAACATTTCCGTGCATCACACAGTTGGATATACATGTCTCAATCACAGGGGCATATGATCTACACAGGTAGTGCAACTATGGCTATGAACAGTTTGCCAGCAGTTACTAAATGGTATCATTGCCTGGGAAGTCAAACCTTGTTGGAATGCACTGTTACTGCACTATACCTGTTCAGTGCATGTGACTACACACTTTGGGGGTGACAACTACTCAGTGAGCATGCTAGCCACTGGTGTACACACTGTACGTCTTGCTAGTCAGACAACATGCACAATTAGTAAGGCAGTGGACAGCACACTCACCTGCTCCCCTGGTTTCCCATACAGCTTGCTGTACTGTGGAAGGAGGCTGTCCAGCAGGGCCTGGTTCTCCTCAGTGCTGAAGGCTGGGGCTCTATCCACAGTACGTGCCATTGCAGTAGCCAGAGGATGCAGAGACAGCAGCAGTGGTGGTGGCAGATGTCGTCCTGGAGCATGTAGTGCAGGCAAGTGAGCTCTCAGGGGAACAGCCAGCATTATACGTGTGCTGCAGAGACAGATACTGGCCCATGTGTCCAAAGTGATAGGTCCAAGTCGTTTGCATCTTCTGAATCTGGCCAATCCATTGAATTGCACCACTTATACATGTCCACAGCATCCTTCAAAACTTCAACTTCATGACACCCATGAATTTGCAACATTGTTGTGGGTGGCCAACTGAATTCACTGCATCCGACTTGTTAAAGCTTCGAAAACGCGTCCGTTACCATGTCAGGCCATAGCCAATGCGTGCGCACCGATCGGACCATTGCTGTACGACGCGTATTTCAAAAAACAACACGCATCCGTTCACATCATATGCAATGGCCAATGCGTGCGCACCGATTGGTCCATTGCTGTACGACGCGTATTTCGGATGACAACACGCATCCGTCCACATCATATGCAATGGCCAATGCGTGCGCACCGATCGGTCCATTGCTGTACAACGCGTATTTCGAAAAACAACACGCATCCGTTCACATCATATGCAATGGCCAATGCGTGCGCACCGATCGGTCCATTGCTGTACAACGCGTATTTCGGATGACAACACGCATCCGTCCACATCATATGCAATGGCCAATGCGTGCACACGGATTGGTCCATTGCTGTACGACGCGTCCCTGTACAAGTCACTCGCATATGTCACCATGGTTGTCACTGGTGAACGTATGCCAGCCACATTTACTTGACAGGGACTCAGGGGCACACCTACAACACCACAGCCAGTCCACACTGTATCCTAAGGCATGTAAGGCTGCATTACCTGTGTGTGTGTATGGGGGTCAACATGTGGTTTTTTTGGTGGCACTTGCGGGCAGCCACTCCCAGGCTGTGCACATGTTCATGGGGACAGAATCCTTTGTGTGTTGTGCACATGACCACTGTGATGTGCAACTGTTCAGTTCAGAGCATGTGGCATGGTCACATTTCCAGGTTGTGTATGTGTATGTCATGTCACATACACCCTGAGTCCCATGTGGGAAGGTATGTATGTCACAGGGTGACCCATTGCCACAATAGTGATGGCCCTCCACAGTCTGTGTACATGTTGTGTTTCCGATGTCTCTGATTCCATGTGCACAATGGGAGACAGTCTCCACATCCACGTTGTTTGTGCATCGACTTAGATGTTGTGCGTGTGTGTGTCACAGACGTCCATGTCTGTCCTGCAGAGGCAACAGGGGCCACTACCTGTGGGAGTCATGGTTGTTTTGCTGACGTGTACATGATACGCCATGTCATGCCAGTGTCCATGTGGCAATACAGGGTCCCTGGGAATCTACCTGTCAATGAGCTATGATGCCTGTGGCACATCTGTCCTCACATGTCACTGTGGTGTGTGTTTGGAACGTGACAGCAGTACATGGGTACTGTGACACAGCCTAATGATTTCCCATAGCACAACCTGGAACTTGTTGTCAACACATGTTGAACTGTGATGTTAGATGTTGGCCATGTAGGTGCCATAGATGTCCATACAGAACGGCACACACATCAGGTACTTGTGTCTCGTAATGATGTATCATGTGATATTGAGTATGGTCAATGCCACATATGTGGGGTGACTGACAATCTTTCTTTCTTCACCTATGCACTGCAGGGCACCAGCTGTCCATAGACCATTCCCTGACCTTGCAACCATGGTTGAACGTGACTGCATCCGACGGTACCGCTTCAACAGGGTGCTGATTGAGGAATTGGCGGTGCGGTTGGCCCCACATTTGCAACCTGGCTGGCCATACCCTACAGCGCTGACCCCCAAGGTGAAGGTGATGGCAGCCCTACACTTCTTTGCCACTGGTACCTTTCAACACACTGTGGCGTCTGCTGGTGGGATGTCACAGACCATGTTCAGCCGTGTGCTACGCAATGTTTTGGAGGCAATGTTGAGATACCTGAACCAGTACATCTATTTCCCTAAACGTCAACAACTCACTGACGTCAAGAGTGACTTCTATGCCCTGGGGAGGATGCCACATGTCATTGGCTCCATTGATGGGAGACATGTGGCTTTGGTACCACCACAGGCACATGAGCAGGCATACAGGAACAGGAAACATTACCATTCTATCAATGCTCTGGTGGTATGTCTTGCAGATATGAGCATCTCACATGTGTGTGCCCGTTTCCCCGGTTCTGCACACGATGCCTACGTGATGAGGAGAAGTCGCATCCCGAGGATGATGTCACAGATGCAGAACCAGCGTGCCTGGCTTGTCGGTGTGTACTGACTTTGTACCATTGTGTGTGTTCTGCAATGTTGTATTCCACCCTCTTTTCCAACTCAGCTAATGTGCAATTGTCTGTATGTAGGTGACTCCGGATACCCCAACATGCCGTGGTTGCTGACACCCCTCAGGAACCCTGTGACACCAGCCCAGATGCGCTACAATGAGGCACATGGTCGGACCAGGAGAGTGATCGAGCGGACATTTGGTCTCCTGAAGAGCTGCTTTCGCTGCCTAGACAAGACAGGAGGGGCCCTCCCATATGCCCCAGCAAAGGTGTGCAAGATTGTCATCGTCTGCTGCATGCTACACAACCTGGCAGTGCAGAAGGAGTTGCCTCTCATCCTGGATGACGATGACCAACATCCGCCACCTGTGGAGGATCCTGGCCTGGGCCACGATGCCAGTGATGATGATGATGATGAGGGTGATGTCCGCACACAGCTCATCACCAACTTCTTCAGCTGAATGTGAGTATCCAGAGATGTCATGTCAATGATGTGAGTTTGCATGATATGTGTTGGTGGTGCTCTGGTGCTGTTTGAGTGTGGCCATGTGCTACTTGACTGGATGCGTGCAGCGATGTGTCCTTACAGGTAGTCTGTACTCCCCAACAGTGTTGACATGCTAACTTGGTTTTGTGTAGGTATCTTGTGACATGTATTGGGCATGAGTATTGCAGTTCTGTCCTGTTCTTCAGTGCTTTTGACTGTGTGTCATGTCTGTCCTTCACAGGGTACTTTCAGAGTTGTTTGGTCAACTCGGATCCCCCGACACCATGATTCAGCTTTCAGGGTGGAAGCAGTAATTTCCCTACAGGTGATGTGCCACACACCCCTGGACTTTATTTCTTCTACACTTGTTGACTGTGTGGCCACTGCCACGTGGGATTACCTTGCATTTGTAGTGGAAACAACATGTTGCAAATGTGTAATAAACCTGTGCTTCACTTTGGGATGTGCGTTGTCTGTGGTCACACATCTGACTGACATTTGCTTACTGCACCTGTGGGCTAGTTAACACAGACTCTGAATAGGTGTGGTGTCTGTGCATTCCACTGTATTTCCTGGCAACATCAGTGTAGGCGATGAGTCAGATGGCCCTGGTGTCTATGTGTTGTGTAGCCCTAGTGGTGTGCCTCCCTCATATGTGTCACGTCGCCATGACTCACATGACGGTGTTGAACTTGCTGTAGCAGTTAGCATGCACAGTGTCATTTAGCAGGTCATCATCTCCATGACAAAAACAACGTTGGAATCACAACAGAGGCAAGTATGGTGTATTAGTGAGTTTATTTACATACATGTGTGAGGATAGTGCACAGGATGGTGGGTGCTGTACATTGGGATTGGAATCCAAAGTTCCCAGATGAGTTGGAAGTGTTGGTAGCAGAAATGTCCTGAGTAAAGTCCACTGTCATCTGATACATTAGTCCAAATTAAACTCCTGGGGGATGTACATGGCCATCGGCCTCACAGATGTCCTTCCTCGGACGACCCCTCTTCTTTCTGGGGGGACCCTCACGTGCAGGCCGCTGCGGTGCAGAGGACTCTCCACCAGAGTCATCCTCCCTCCCTGTGGCAGTTGCAGTTGTTGCGGCAACAGATGTTGTGGGCACACAGGGAGGTGTGGACATGTTGGTGCTAATCTGGCGGAGGCATGTCAATATGTCCCTCTGCACCGCTGTCAGTTCTTCCAATGTGTCCCACTTGGACTCCATGCCAGACATGTGTGTCTCCACACGGGACATGTGTGTCTCCACACGGGACATGTGGGAGTCCAAGTGGGCATGATGGGCAGCCTGCTGCTGTTGAATGTCCTAGAGGATCCCCACTCCCTGGCTGACCTCTCCGGTGCTATTCTGGTACGCATCAGCAATGCGTGCCAGTTGTGGGTCATCATGCAGTCCAGACCCCTCTGCAAACAGCGACCTCTGCCTACCACCCCTCCCACCACCCCTGGCCACACGTGCGGGACCTGCGGTGGCACACACAGGTGACTCTAGGCCCCCTTGGGGGTTGGTACTGGGGTTGTTGTCCATTGCTTCACGGTGGGCTGGGGTCCCTGTGCTGTTGTCATTCAGTGTCCTTGGTCTGTCCGTGTCGGTGGGGGTGGTCTGTGTGTTGGCAGATGTTGGAGGAATGGGTGCAGGGGGTGCAGATGGTGGTCCTGCTGATGTTGCATGATGACTCACACCGGAGGTGCCAGGTTGGTCTTCACCATCCGATGAGGGCAGAGGCTGTTCCACACCAGAGAGCTCAGGGTCCCCCGGAGCCTGGGACAGGGACTCCTCCTCATCTGCTGCTGTGTCCCCATCATCACCTGTTTTTGGAAGAGACACACAATGTATGTTATGTTTCTGCAGGCATCAATGGTTCAAACACATGACAGTTGTGACTGTACCTCTGGATGCAGCCTTGTACATTGCATTGTCCTAAGTTGTCACAGTCAGAGGTTGATATTGGTGTGGCTCATTGTCCTGCCAACCTGATGCATTTCAATGTGGATGTTGAGGTGTGTGCATGACCAGCATTGGTGGTATTTGGTTGACATCCGGACCTCCTTCTCCCCCCAGCCCAGTTATCCCACCATGAAGCATGCCACCCTTGCAGTGGGTGCAGGTTAACTCTCAGGATGTCTGTCAGTGGCGTCCTGCTGTTGGTTGGTGCCCCATTCCCAGCAGGGCCTGGTACTCCCCACAACAGAGCACCATTGTCAGACATCTTAGAAGTGGCTTTTCACTCCCTGTGAGGTGTGCATGCTTCAGTGTGAGCTTGCTGGGCCATGTGGGTGGGGGATTTTGAGCTGTGACTACCACTCCCATCCTGCTATTGCCTACACCCCCCTTCCCAGCATGCCCATACTTCCTTCCTTTTGACTCTGCTTCCCTGTGGGGTAGTGTGCCTGTGCTGACAGGATGGCTGACAGTGTTGTCCTGGCGTTTGTTTGGCTACAAGTCACAAAATTGTCCCTGTGCTTCACACAGCATAACCCAGTGTGGTTGTTCTTTGTGGGATATTTAATTAGAGTGTGAGGCATTGCATTCTCCCAGGTGAGTTGTGTGGAGTTTGTGTTAAGGGGGTGTGTGAGAAAAGCTGCTTGTGACTATGGTCAGAGCTGTCAGTCCTCCTTCCCACCCAGCCAGATATCCCACCATGGAACGTGCTTCCATTGCAGGGAGTGCAAGTTGGCTTTCAGGATGTCAGTCAGTGGTGTCCTGCTGTTGGTTGTAGCACAGTTCCCAGCAGGGCCTTGTGCTCCCCACAGCAGTACCCAGTGTCAGCCATCTTGTCAGTTCTTTTCCACTCCCTGTGATGTGAGCATGGTTCAGAGTGGTGTTGATGGGCCAATTGTGATGGTGACCAATATCTGTGACTACCACTCCCATCATGCTATTGCCTACACGCCCCTTCCCAGCATGCCCATACTTCCTTCCTTTTGAGTCGACTTCACTGTGTGTCAGTGTGACAGCAATGGCAAGATGGCTGACAGTGTGGTCCTGTTGTTTGTTGGTGCACAGTTCCCAGCAGGGCTTTGTGCTCCCCACAGCAATACCCAGTGTCAGCCATCTTGTCATTTCTTTTCCACTCCCTGTGATGTGAGCATGGTTCAGAGTGGTGTTGATGGGCCAATTGTGAGGGTGACCAATATCTATGACTACAACTCCCATCATGCTATTTCCTACACCCCCCTTCCCAGCATGCCCATACTTCCTTTCTTTTGAGTCGACTTCACTGTGTGTGAGTGTGACAGCAATGGCAAGATGGCTGACAGTGTGGTCCTCTTGTTTGTTGGTGCACAGTTCCCATCAGGGCCTTGTGCTCCCCACAGCTGAGGCCAGTGTCAGACATCATTGAAGTGGCTTTTCACTCCCTGTGAGGTGTGCATGCTTCAGTGTGAGCTTGCTGGGCCATGTGGGTGGGGGATGTTGAGCTGTGACTACCACTCCCATCATGCTATTGCCTACACCCCCTTCCCAGCATGCCCATACTTCCTTCCTTTTGACTCTGCTTCCCTGTGGGGCAGTGTGCCTGTGCTGACAGGATGGCTGACAGTGTTGTCCTGGCGTTTGTTTGGCTACAAGTCCCAAGAGTGTCCCTGTGCTTCACACAGCATAACCCAGTGTGGTTGTTCTTTGTGGGATATTTAATTAGAGTGTGAGGCATTGCATTCTCCCAGGTGAGTTGTGTGGAGTTTGTGTTAAGGGGGTGTGTGAGAAAAGCTGCTGGTAACTATAGTCAGAGCTGTCAGTCCTCCTTCCCACCCAGCCAGATATCCCACCATGGAACGTGCTTCCATTGTAGGGAGTGCAAGTTGGCTTTCAGGATGTCAGTCAGTGGTGTCCTGCTGTTGGTTGTTGCACAGTTCCCAGCAGGGCCTTGTGCTCCCCACAGCAGTACCCAGTGTCAGCCATCTTGTCAGTTCTTTTCCACTCCCTGTGATGTGAGCATGGTTCAGAGTGGTTTTGTTGGGCCAATTGTGAGGGTGACCAATATCTGTGACTACAACTCACATCATGCTATTGCCTACACTCACTTCACCAGCAAACACAGAATTCCTTCCTTTCAGTGAGCTTCCCTGTGAGGTGGTGTTCTAGTGGTGGCAAAATATCTGACTGTGTTTGTTGGTTAGATTTGTGCCACTGCCTTGCTCTATTTGTTGTTAGGTTTGTACATGTCATGACACAGTTACATATCACTATGAGATGGCATGTATTGTGTTTATCTGACTAACATACACATCTTGGGATGATTATCTTTTGGTTGCTGTGGATTTGCTAAGGGTGCATGTTTTGACTATCCCCTTGACAGTGATGTGTGTGTATTGTCACACAATATTGTGTATATTGGTTGTGTACTCACCAGGCTCTGGGATGTTTGATAGTCCATGTACGCTCTCTGGTGGTAGGATGGCCCACACCTTCTCCTCCCAGGGCCTGAGGTATACTGGTTTGGCAGGAGGGCCACTGCCGGTGCGATTACTCAAGGCGTAATCCTTCTTGAGTAGGTCCTTGACCCTCCTGCGCACATCATACCACCTGTTCTGAATGTCTTCCTTTGTGCGCAAACATGGTGATTGTGCGTTCACCCTGTCGACGATCCTCTCCCACATCTTGGTTTTCTGCGACATGGGGGTCTGTTGGACCAATGTACCAAACAACTGTGGCTCTACCCTGAGGATCTCATCTACCAGGACTTCCAATTCACTGTCTAGGAACTTTGGATTCTTCTTTGGGGGCATGGTGATGGGTGGTGGTGGTGATTGATGTGTGTGTGAGTGTGCAAGTGAGGGTGGGTGAGTGTAGGTTTTGCTGGGTGTATGTGAGGGTGCTATTTGGGAGGTGCTAATGGTGTGTGGCTTGTGTGATGGATGAGTTGTGAGTGTGTCTGTGGTTGCTGTCTGATGGTGTTCTGTGCTGGCAGGTCAGTTGAATTTGCAAAGGATCATGGTAGGGATTTGTGGCCTTTATATGGGTGGAGTTGGGGGTGTGTCCTTGTTTCATGTTTTTTTCCCCTGTATTTATTGACTTTGTCATTGCTTGTTTGGCCCTTTTTTTTGTATTTTTTCCTTTGTGTTTTTTAGGCATGTTGTGTAGGAGAGTAGGATCTGCTTCACATGGGTACCCCCACTTTTTGCTGATGCTTCACTGTTTTTCGACTTTTGTCTGGCTGGGGCCCTGCTAATCAGAACCCCAGCCTAGCTGCTTCCTCTCTAAAATGGTTTCCATGTACCTTAGGTACATCTTTGATTGGAATCTGGAGTGCCCCTATAAGTCCCTAGTATATGGTATACTATGTACCCAGGGCATAGGTACCCAAGGGGCCTGCCAGGGGCTGAAGCATGTATTATGCCACCCCTGGAAGGCCAGCCAAAATGACACCACAGGTCTGCTGCTGCAGCCTGGGTAAGGTGGTGCATGCACCCCTTACTGTGATATAGGCTACCTATACCACTACCATTGCACACACATATAAACCTATAAGTCACTCCTATGGCAGGCCTTTACAATCCTGAAGGCAGAGTGCTTGGTTTTTATGTGAGAGGGTGCCCCTGCATGAGCAGAGCCCCTCTGCAGCGTTTGGAGTCCCTCCTCTGATACTGTTTGTGGTACAGCCTGAAATGCACAACATGCCAATTTGGCATTGCGGTGGGTGCTGCTGTAAGCAGCACCCGCCGCAATGTCAAATATGCGGAATGCGACCGCCAGGGTGGCGGTCGCATCGTAGTGGTTAGTGGTGCGGGACCGCCGCACGTCTGGCGGCCGGTCCCAACACCGCGAGGATGGCGGGAGGACTCAGGTCTGCCCGCCATCCTAATAGGCCCCTTAGTGTAGATTTCTGTAGGTGTCTCCGTAGACACTGGTAACAGGCCCTGTGCACACGCTTTTAAGTGTTTACAACACAAAGTAAACGTTGTATACAAAAGATGACAGGAAATCCTTTCTTCCAGTATTCATTTAATGAAGTGTTGTTTCATATGCCAGCCAACACGTGTTTCGTCATTGTGTGTGTAACCCTTGACTTCTTCAGGGCTCAAAAGGAATATGGTAGGACTTCAGACCTTGCAACTGGTGTTAATTCCGACCCAGCGGGTCCTAAACTTCAATCCAAAGTAAATATTCACTTCTTCTCAGTAGTAAATCTTTCAGTATAGGCGTTTTCAAATCAATATTGGCATCACGTATAATTATATTTGCAACTGGTAATTAATCGTCAACTTCAAAGTATATATGCCTCATTACCGCATTTTAAACACACGGCGCCATCCACCGCAAGCCAGCTTAGGCGAGTACACCCGTGGCTTCTCACTCCGGCAAAGAGTATACCGGTATATGAATACTGGAAGAAAGGATTTCCTGTCATCTTTTGTATACAACGTTTACTTTGTGTTGTAAACACTTAAAAGCGTGTGCACAGGGCCTGTTACCATTTGTTTAATACAGACCAGTGTCCACCATTGAGGGCTTAGGGGTTTTCCCTCACCTGTTGCACCGCATTGATATTTCTATTCGTATTACACTCACGATATTAGGTTAGCGCCGTGACATACCCTGTGTTTAACAATACCCCCCTTTGCTTTTGTCTCTCCGTAGACACTGATTGAAATGATAGTAACATCCTTGTATTGATGTGTGTGGGTATGATTTTAGAATAGCAGTTATCATAGCCTGCTCAAAATCTATAATTATTTTCTGTGGAAAATAATTATTTGTCTCTTGTTTAATTTTATTTAGTATTTCCATATATGTTGAATTCTGTTTATTGGGTAGCAAGGCGTAAATAAAGGGGGTGTTAGTGTTCTGATGTAGGCCATGGATAGTGTATAATTGGTAGAATGGTTTGGGACAGATTTTAAAAGTCCCATCCATCATCCATGTTTCAGATTGTTGAAGCTTTATTAAATTGTTTGCAGTAGCAAAAATAATTATTCTCTTTTCTTTGCATTTGTTATCATAGAGAATAAAGGGTTCCTCATTGTGAGTTATAGCTAGTTCTGGGGGATGTATCACCTCTTCAAATGTTTTAGGAGTAGGTGTGGAAGTTGTTGTAGCTTTTTTGTGCAAGCTATAGTTCTTTTTAATGAAGCAATGGAGGGCATTTGTCCAGTTGCTTCTTTGGGTACTCTAGGCAGCAGCTCCTTAAGTATTACACTGGTAGGTGTTTGTGAGCTTGTGCTAACTTCTTTAAAGTTATCAAGGGCATTCCTAACTTCAATTTCTGTAACATTAGGAGGATGGTTATGTTCCCCTGTATACAAAACAGTTGTTTCCCTAGTAGTTGCACGACCATAACATTTATTTGAATAATACTTGGAACATTTCCAATAGACTTTTAGTCCACTCTGCTTTTCCTGGGTGTAGATATACCCCATATAATATAATAACATTTTTCCTTTTTGTGATGTTATAAATTGTGCGCCTTCTGTCATTGTGATGTGGTAAAATCTATAACAAATGTATATGAAAATTAATAAAAAGAATATTATACATGTTTACTTTTTAATAAATACACATTTTTTAAATATACTTACAAAGTCTTTTTTCAGATGTTTTTAAATGGAGATTTGATTTCTTTGTCTGTTGAATCTTGTTAAGTCGTTGGTTTTTCTGTAAGAAAAGTAAAACATATTTTTATTTGTTTTATTAAATTTGTACATGGGGTGGGGTGGGTGTTTGGGATGGATTTGGGGTTTGGATGGATTTTTTAGATATTTTTGAAAGGCGTTTTGAATAATACTTACTTTGTTAGTTAGATGGTTTCAGGAGCTGATCTGTTATTTTCTGGTAGTTTTGAGAATTATCTGTAGTGGAAACATAAATAGAAATAAAATATAATTTAATTATTTGAGTAGGAAACTTATTATTTTTTGTATATTAGCTTAACTGTTATTTTATAAATGGTAATTCACTTACTTTTTGAAGAGTGCAATAGCTTTGGCTTTGATGAAGTCCTTGCTTTTGGTAGAAATCTGGCAGAGTTTCGGCTTCCTTTTTGTTTTTGGTTTAAGCTGTAAAATAAGACTAAGCTTTCTTTGTTTATACAGTGTTTATTTAATTGTTTGTTTAATCTCATTGGTTCATTTTAATGAGGTGTATTTTTATTGGTTAGTTTTTATTGTCTTAATTGTTTTGGTAGTTGTTTTCCTTATATGGAAAACGCTAATTAAGGGGCTCATTAGGATGTCGTGACGTTCCACTCCAGTCAGAATTAATTTGGAGTAGGTGCTGGACACTAACCTTAATTAATTTACTATTCCAACTCCAGTCAGTACTAAATTGGAGTAGATGCTGTATACTGAACTTAATTAAACTACTATTCCCACTCCAGTCACTATTAAATTGGGGTTGGTGCTGGACACTAACCTTAATTAATTTACTATTCCAACTCCAGTCAGAATTACATTGGGGTAGGTGCTGGACACTAACCTTAATAAATTTACTAGTCCAACTCCAGACAGTATTACATTGGGGTAGGTGCTGGACACTAACCTTAATTAATTTACTATTCCAACTCCAGTCAGAATTAAATTGGGGTAGGTGCTGGACACTAACCTTAATTAATTTTCTATTCCAACAACAGTCAGTATTAAGGGGCCCATTAGTATTGCGGGCGGATCGCCCCCGCCGGCCCGGCGGGGGCGATCCTCCCGCCATCCTCACTAGAATAACCCCCCGCCATATTATGATGGCTGGGGGGTCCGCGGCAGACGGGAAGACAGTCCGCTGCTTTTCTGCCGGTCGACTCGTTGACCGGCGGAAAAAGTGCCTGCATATGGTGGGGGTGTCTGCGAGACACCGCCATCCATATCAGGATGCTGGCAGTCAATGGCCTTTCCACGGTGGCGTTGCCGCCATGGAAAGGCACACGGTCCTTGCTTTTGGGGGCCCATTGCGGGCCCCCAGGGTGAAGGGGGGGGTGAGGGGTGCACATGGGGGGTACCTATGGTACCCCCCCTCATTGCCATGAGGTGGTGCCTGCCATGTAGTGCATGGCAGTGCCGTGCACAGTCCTTTTCCATTGCGGGCGGGTCTGCAGCCAGCAGAGCCCCCCACAATGGAAAAGGCACAGGATGCGCCCGCCAGTGTGGCGGGCGCATCCTAATGTGCATGGCGGGACCGCCGCAGCATCGGCGGGCGGTCCCGCGCTCAGTTACCGTGGCGGGCGGACTATGTCCGCCCGCCATCGTAATAGGCCCCTAAATTAGGTAGATGCTGGACACTAAACTTAATTAAATTACTATTCCCACTCCACTCAGAATTAAATTGGGGTAGGTGCTGGAGACTAACCTTAATTAATTTACTATTCCAACTCCAGTCAGTATTAAATTGGAGTAGATGCTGGACACTAAACTTAATTTAATTACTATTCCCAGTCCAGTCAGAATTAATTTGGGGTAGGTGCTGGACACTAACCTTAATTAATTTACTATTCCAACTCCAGTCAGTATTAAATTGAGGTAGATGCTGGACACTAAACTTAATTGAATTACTGTTCCTACTCCAGTCAGTATTAAATTGGTGTAGGTGCTGGACACTAACCTTAATTATTTTAAATTAAAAACAATTATTTTAAAACACTCCCCACCCTTATCCCCTATAAACCCAACATTCCGCTCCTAAAAATATTTTTCAAAATTCGAAATTGAATTATTAAATTAATATTTCAAATTTTTTAATTTATTATAAATTAAAACCAATTATTTTAAAACACTCCCCTCCCTTATCCCCTATAAACACAACATCCCGCTCCTAAAAAATATAATACAAATTATTTTTTTTTATAACACTAAGGAACTAATATACTACTAAATACATTCAAATATATTACAATAACGATATTTTCACATAACGATATTTTTACAGTCGATTTTAGATACTTCGATATTTTTGCCAATACTTCAAATCGATATTTTTTACATCTATATACAGAACATTGATATTTAATACTATCGATATACTAAACTCGATATTTCTGTATATCGATATTAAAAACTCGACATATTGACTGCTTACCGATCCTGGCCCTCTTCATTCACTTGTGTCAGCAAGGGCCAGTAAGACTGGTGCTGAACACATAGCCTCCTTCAGAGTGTCAAAGGCCTTCTGGCACTCTAGGGTCCGAATGACCTTTTTGGGCTGATGTTTAGAGGTGTGATCTGTCAGGGGGGCCACAATGGTCCCATAGTTCCTGACAAATCTCCAATAATACGGGAAACAGCCACTACATACCCTTAACCACACATGCATTACAACGCATGCGTGGTTACCACGCATAGCCTTTACCACGCATACCTTTACAACAAATTAAGTTGTAAAGGTATGTATGGAAAAGGTATGTGTGTGATGGGTAAACACCGTTACCACGCATAGACTTTATCACGCATACCTTTACAACTTAGGGGGTCATTACGATGGCGGGCGGATAGCCCCTGCCGGGCCGGCGGCAGTCACCGCCAGCCCGGCGGGGGCGATCCGCCCGCCATCCACACAGCAAAGACCCCCCGCCACATTATGATGGCTGGGAGGTCCGCGGCGGATGGAAAGACCGTCCGCCGCTTTTCCGCCAGTCGACCGGCGGAAAACAAGGTTAATATGGTGGCAGTGTCTGCAAGACACCGCCATCCATATTACAATGCCTGCGGAGATCAGCCTTTCCATGGCGGCGTTGCCGCCATGGAAAGGCATACGGTCTTTGCTGTTGGGGGCCCATAGCGGGCCCCCAGGATGTGTGGGGGGTGCACATGGGGGCTACCTGTGGTACCCCCTGCATTTGTATGCACAAGGTGGCAGCAGCGCGCGGTGCCTGTCACGTTGTGCATGCAAATGCACGACGTGCATTCCCAGCATTATGGCGGGCGGTGTGGTGAGCACCGCCCGCCACAATGCTGGGAATCGGGTGTCCCACCGCCACCGTGGTGGTGGCATCCTAATGTCAGGTGCGGGACCGCCGCACCCCTTGCGGACGGTTCCGCATTCCGTTACGGTGGCGGGCGGACTTTGTCCGCCCGTCATCGTAATGACCTCCTTAATTTGTTGTAAAGGTATGCATTGTAAAGATAAAAATCAGTTCTCCTAGAAAGCTCTTGTTTGGATGACGGCGATGTCAAGTGAATTTGTGGCTGAAAATAAGCACCTGTGACATTTAGCCAATGAATGGTGGTCCCGGATTACAAAGTTATTATAAAAGGGGGAGCTTTTCATATGCGCACTGAAAAGCCCTCCATCTTGGGAGCTCTTTTTCTGCAACTGCGCATTGTTAAATGCGACCGAAATGTCGCCTGCACAGACACAAAACATTTATTGGTAAAAGATGTGGAGGCTATCGGCGTCGTTAGAGGAAACGGAAAGACCCTTCCGCTTCCTCTATACGACGTGCACCGCGCCTCAGAAGAGCTTGGAGAGGAGACATTGAGGAGAGGTAAGGGGGATTTTAGTTTTTAAATAAAATTAATTTAAGGGCTGTGGGGGTTGGGTCGCGCAGGGTCCGTTTTTATGGTACAGGTCAGGGGAGGGGTATTAGTTAGAAGGGTTTGGTGATAAGGGAATAGCGCAGGGCTCCATTTTTAGGCTTCAGGGGTATTTCTTTGAAGCATTGGGAGCGCGGTGGGGCAGGGCATTCACGCAGGGGTACAGGGGAGCGGTATTTTTTTTAATAAACATTTTCTGGGGGCTGGAGGGGGGAGGGAGCAAGGGAGCAGTTATATGACTTGGGGCAGGGGTCCGAGATAACCTTTACCATGAATATGCCCTTACCATGAATGGTTTTACAATGAAATTCGTTGTAAAGGTATGCATGGTAAAGGCATATTCGTGGTAATGGTTATGCGTGGTAATGGCATTCGCGTTGTAACGCATGCGTGGTAAAGGCATGCGTTGCAACGGAATGCGTTGTAACGTCATACAACCAATGACCTCTTTGGGCTGATGTTTAGAGGTGCGTTCTGTCAGGGGAGCCACAATGGTCCCATAGTTCCTGACAAATCTCCTATAATACACAGTCAGGCCAAGAAAGGCCTTGGCCTGTGTCTGGGTTTTAGGAGCCTCCCAATCCAGGATGGTCTGGATCTCAGGCTAGAGAGGTTGTACATGGCCTCCACCAACAAGGTGGCCCAAGTACACCACTGAACTTTGTCCTATCTGGCCTTTGCTTGCCTTGATAGTCAGGCCTGCCTGATGAAGGGCCTGAATCACTTCCACCAGGTGTTCCTCCCAGGTGAAGCTGGATACTGCTATATTATCAAGAGAAGCTGCACTGAAAGTTTCCATCCCAGACAGGACTCTGTTCACCAATCTTTGAAAGTTGGCAGGGGCATTCTTCAAGCCAAAGGGCATCACTTTGAACTGAAAGTGGCCCTCTGAAGTGGGAAAAGATTACCTTCTTTGCTCCTGGACTTAGGGCAATATGCCTGAAACCTGAGGTCACATCAAAAGTAGTCAGGTACTTTGCATCCCCCAATCTGTCAATGAGCTCATCAGACCTAGGTATGAGGTGAGCGTCAGTCTTGGTGACTGTATTGAAACCTATGTAGTCCACACAAAAACGTAATTCTTTCTTCCCCCATTGGGGATTAGGTTTAGGCACCAGTACCACTAGACTGGCCCACGGACTGTCAAAGGGCTCAATTACCCATATATCCAGCATCTTGACTACCTCAGTCTTAATGCTGGCTCTGACCTGGTCAGGCAATCTGTACAGCTTGTTTTTGACAGTTAGCCTGTCCTAAGTATCAACATCACAGTGATGCCAGGAGTCAAGGAGAACAGCCCAGCAAACTGCACCAACACTTGTTTCAAGTGTTTGTGCTGCTGGTCTGTCAACTTGGGAGCAAGCACAACTCCCTCCACTGGCCCATCTTGTACATTGGTGGAGAGGAGGTCTGGCAGAGGTTCACTTTCCTCCTCCCCTCCTTCATCTGTGACCATCAGCATGGTCATGTCTGCCCTGTATTGGTGGGGTTTCAGTCTGTTGACATGGAGCACTTTGCTGGGATTCCTGGGGGTGTCAATGTCCATCAAGTAGGCAACCTCACAATTTTTCTCCAAAACTGGATGGGGTCCAGTCCATTTGTCTAGGAGGACCCTGGAAGCCACTGGCTTCAACACCCACTCCAACTGTCCTGGATGGTACTCAGGTATTGTAGCCTTCTGGTCATACCAGAGCTTCATGAACTCCTGGCTCTCTTCCAGGTTGCTGCTTGCTCTACTCATATACTCTACCATGCAGGACCGTAGGCCTAGCACATAGTCCAGTCATTCTGTTTGGGTTTCTTGAGAGGCTTCTCCCAGGCTTCTCTCACCAAACACAATGGCCTTCTTACAAGGTGCCCAAACAGTAACTCAAAGGGGCTAAAACCAACCCCTTTCTATGGCACCTCTCTGTAAGCAAACAGCAGGCATGGGAGGAGAACATCCCATCTCCTCCTGTGCTTGTCAGATTAGCCCATAATCATGCCCTTCAGTCCTATTAAATCTCTCCACCAGACCATTGGTATGGGGATGATATGGCAGGGAGAACTTGTAGGTAATACCACATTCATCCCACATCGCCTTCAGATAGACAGACATAAAGTTAGTCCTCCTGTCTCCTTTAGAAAACCCAATCTGGTGAAGACATCAAGCAGGGTTCTGGCCACTTTGGAAGCAGTGACCGTTGCGATGGGTATTGTCTTTGAATATCTGGTGGCACGGTCCACTACCACCAAAATATGTCCATTTCCTAAGGCAGTTGGTGGGTCTAGGGGGCCAACAATGTCAATCACCACCCACTCACAGGGAGTCCCAAACATAGGCAGCGGTATCAAAGGAGCCTTTAGTTTTACCCCTGTCTTGCCACTGGCTTGACAGTTGACACATGAGCTACAGAACTCACTCCTTCACTTTGGCAGACATGTTGTACCAATAGAAATGGTTGACCAGCCTGTTCCAGGTCTTAGCCTGGTCCAAACGTCCTGCCAACTGGATGTCATGGCCCAAGGTGAGGAGGAATTCTCTAAACTTAGGGGGACCACCACACTTCTGGTTGCCCTTGGTTTGGGGTGCCTTGCCTCAGTATAGAGGACTCCCAGCTCCCAGTAGACCCTGTGGAATCCACTGACATCACCCTGCTCTTGCCTGGAGGCAATCTACCTCAGGCCTTCAAGAGTGGGACAATCTCTTTGTCCCTGGTACAGCTCCTCTCTGGTGGGTCTACTGGCTCCTTTAAATTCTTCCAAGTCTGACAGATCTTGCAGGGATGGGGTAACTACCTCAGAGGCCAGATCCTTCCTGCACAGGGTTGGATTCCTTCTGATCCTCTTGAGCTGTTTGGGCTTGCTCACCAGGCCTTGTGCCCTTTCTCTTGTTTCTGGAGACTTGTCCCATTGTTCCAGGGTTCAAATGCCCTGCACATCCCTGATGTACAGTCTGTGACCTAGTCACAACACATACCCACTCAGGGAGGTCCAGCATCTGCACATGGACCTTCCTTTCCAACCCTGACCATTCAGAAGCTACTAGATCATTTGCAAGTAGACACTCTACTGGGAGGACAAAAGACACAACCACCTTCTTAGGGCCAGCCACACCTCAGCATTCCAAGCTCATTATTGCCATGGGATGGGGCTTGACTCTACTGTTTGCATAGGTAACCTGGTGGAATACACTAGGTAGGATCTGCTCAGGGGAAAACAGTTTTTCAAACCACCATGGTAACACTGGCTCCTGTATCCCTCGGAACCTCAACCTCAGTCCCATTGATTTTAGGCCTGTGCCGGTGCTTCTCCATGCTTGGATGTAGAGCTGCAAGGGCTGCAACTTCCACCCCACCCACAGAAACTAGGGTCACCTCAGTATACCCCTTCCCCATTTCTGGGCAAACTTCCACCTCCATACCCACACTAGCAATACCCTGGGACTGCCCCCCCCATTGGGGGTTTCTTTGAGCAAACTGCATCTCCCCTTTTGTGTCATGGCTGCAAGCAGTCAAAATACTTCCCTGCCTTTGTAGGGACAAAGAACTTCCCTTGATACCCCTTCCCCTTGAAGGTCGAATGGCTCAGGGATCCCTACCCCTCCTTGTGCAGGTGTTTGGGGACCTATAGATGACTCTTGTTGTGTTGTTTTATCTAAGTAACCCATGGCTTTCCCCTGGGAGGGGAGCTGTCCTACTTTCTTCTGATGACCTCCCTGGTTCTTCTTGGTCACCTTGAGTGAGAACTCACTTATCTGCTGTCTCACCCTGTTCCCTGGGACTATATAGTTTAGGGTCAACTAGATACTGCTGTAACTTTTCTGAGGGACTATTAGTCAATATGTGCTCCTTTTTTAATAAATTGTAGAGCTTCTCCTGGGTACTTACCTTGTTACCCTGTATCCAGCCCTCTAGTGCCTTCACAGAGATATCTACAAAGTCAACTCAAGACTGGGTACTGGCTTTCTGGGTACACCTAAATGTCATTCTATACTGCTCAGGGGTGAGACCAAATCTCCTGACTGGGCATTATTTCATGTGGGAGTAGGACTCAGCTTCCTCCCCCTCTTGGGTCAAGAGCCTTTCTCTCCCAGCTAGTGGAATCGACTCCCATAGGAGTGAACACCAGCATTGAGTGCTCACACTCTTCATCTTAAGCGTGCTCTCAAAAGCCACTTATCAATGTCATCACCCTCCTGATACTTATGGACAGTACCCTCGGGCAGTCTTGGGTCAATCCCACCGCCCCTAGACACCTCTGTCTCTTCTTTGCTGCCACCATCTCTTTGTTCTTCCTTTCCCCACTTCAACTTGGCTAGGGCCAACTTCTCTGCTTCTAGAACAGAACCATATAGGCTGACTGGGCCCTTCCCCACTTCTTCTTGGCTAGGGCTAACTTATCTGCCTCTAGAACCATATAGGCTAACTGGGCCTCAGGTTCACACTCCCTGAGGAGCAGTCCTACTTCTCCTGTGGTGGATCATCTCCCCCACTAGCTCTAGGCAGGACCCTGGTTACTGTATTAGTGGACAGGCATTTTGCTTCCTCGTCACTGAGGTCAGCGCGGTCCTCCTCTCCATCCCCTCCTACCTCTGGAGTCTCCTCTGTCTCTGTAGGGAGAGCACTGGTTCTGGGCCTGGTTAGCAGACCCTGGGCATATTCAGAGTCAGTAACCACCAGTATCAGTCAATAAATTGGGGTGATCAGAGCAAAAAGAATGACTTTCCTACACAGCCACATGAACCTGATATTTTTTTTCTGGATTGATCCAGAGTACAGCCCAAGATGCCTCACCCAACACTCCTTGGTAGCAAGGACTTCGTGAGTTTACCAATCCTGAGACAAAGAACACAGTGGGCCAAGTCCAACAACTACGAACCAAACAAACCTCCTGCACACTAAATGGAGATGGTGCATTCTGGGTAATGATTAGTCCTGTGAGACTCACAGAAGTACTTATTGTTATAAGTTCAAACCCTCTTTCATCACTAAGGATATATCTTCATAATCTGTATTTAATACCAAGCTCAAAGCCCTATCCTCGTTCCTCAAATATGCATAGCAGTATCTATAAGAACACACAAAATAGTGGCAAAATAACATTGGATAACTAGCTAAATAAAAGGACAAATTGACACTTCGTTACAGTAATTCAACATGTCTCTATTTGTCTTCCAACCCCACCCTTCCTGACTCTAGCTAAGCTGCTTTAACACCAGACAGAGCTGGTAACAATTATTAGGAGATCTCATCTCTCACCTATAAACCTTAATAAAACAATGACGATACTGTTCTGCACAAAAGGAGCCACTGTTTCTCCCCCTGCTCTCAGCTGTTATCTTGTTCCAGCTAAAGAGGATCAGGGCATCTGGCTTTCCCAAGGCAACAGTAAGTGATCTTGTTTTTGAAGAAAATGTTTGCAACTTCTGCAGAAAATCTCGGTCCTCAGGTCCCCGGAAGATTATCTTTATATATACATAAAATATTTGCACTTATTGAGGCATTCGGCCAGGCCGCTATATTCATTGGTCGATTGCTGTGTCATTCACTTTTTATATCCCTCCACTACAGCATAGGCAACCTAGGGCTAACTTCAGTGTGAGTGATAGCACTCTACTCTTTGACAAGGATCACATCCACACACAAATTCCTTTCAGTGCCAATGATTACTATGGCACTGTGAACTTTTTGAGACAAAATAATTTGTTTAACCTTAACCAAAGTTGTTCTGATAACTTTAACATACCATACTGTTTAGTAGACACTGTGGGCACAAAAATAAATGTGAGAAACAACAACCGGAGTTTATCACACACATATGGGTATAATTTTACGCATTTTAGGAATTCACATAACTTTCCAAAGTTAGGGGGTGATTATGATGGCGGACGGATCGCCATCTCAACCTGATTTACCCCCGCCATATTATTATGGCGGGGGGTATTGCGGCGGACGCTAAGTGCGTCTGCCGCTTTTCCGCCGGTCGGCAATCGTTCCGATTGCCGGCCGGGCGGAATTGGGCCTCAATATGGTGGCGGTGCCTAGCAGGCATTGCCATCCATATTAGGATGGGTGTGAATCAAGATCTTTCCATGGCGGCGATGCCGCCATGGAAAGGCTGGCGGGGATTCACTTTGGGGGCCCGTTGCGGGCCCCCGGGGGGGGTGGGGGGCTGCACTTGGGGGGTACCTATGGTACCACCCTACATTGCCATGCACAAGGTGGCAGGCACCGCGCGGTGCCTGCCACGTTGTGCATGGCAATGCACAACATGCCTTTTCACCATTGCGGCGGGTGTCGCTTACAGCAGCACCCGCCGCAATGTTGGAAATGCGGAATGCGACCGCCAGGGTGGCGGTCGCATCCTAATTAGCGGTGCGGGACCGCCGCACATCTGGCGGCCGGTCCCAGCACCGCGAGGATGGCGGGTTAATGGGCCCCTTAGTTGTGAGAAGTAGAAAGCTTACTGGCACAGCCCTTGAAAAGTTTTTTAATTGTTTGATTTTGATGTTGGCATTTGCCCAAAGCCTAATTCTAAGCTTTGCGCAATTGCATATTGTGAAAAGCTGCTTGCCTTAGTGCAAATAAAAAAAAATTATTTGAGGTTTTTTCTCCACAGGGAATCTACTTTGGCATGTATATAAATCCTTGTCCTTACACTTCCAAACATTCAACAGTGCTGACTTCCCTTTCCACCGTAGAAAAGAAATTACTCCTTACCTTGACAAGAGGAAATGTCCTGCCATTTCCACGGAGGGAAAAGGTAGGAGAAGTACCTGGCTTATCCATAAACTCACGTTTGTTGGTGCTTACAAACTGTAAAGGCTTGGAACATCCACTCTCACCATTTGCGTGGGACTTGCTCTCCCATATTTCACGTTCAAGGATTTACTCCTTCATATTTCGCAATCATGGAGTAATATTTGCACATGTAAGTGTGACTTACAAGTGCAAATGACTTTGTGAAGGTGGCCCTGGGTTCTGACAGTAAATATCCCATTTCAAATCTAAACAACCCCCCCCCCCAAAAAAAAATACGGAAACACCAAAAAGTATGGGACTCCTTCACATTCTGCATTCACAACTGCGCGCTTTCCCATTTTTAGATGTGAAATGATGTGGAATGTATATGCAATTTTGCTACATATTCATGCTTGTAATATATAAATAGTATTTAGCGGTGCAGAAACAATGTAATGCAGGGCGCAATTATAACTGATGTGGTTGATTGGACCTACCGTTATCACATTAATTTGCAGTAATTGATACTGAGGCATACATTTTGTGTGACTGCTTTATGCGAAATAAATTTCTCCTAAATACCTAAAAAAAATACATTCATAATTTACAAAACAAACTGAAGAAGTGACGTGCAAAATGTATTGTTTACCCAGCAAGCAACACAAAATATATCTCAGCTTAAGGAAATTACTTAGTGATATTTACATGTTTTAATGTTAGATAAAGGAGACATGCTGGACCTAAATCACACAGCTCTTGATTGATAGATTACACTATCCCAGAGTGCACAGTGGAGAGATTACCCAGTCTGGGTCACACCACTATGGACCAGTGTCGCATAATCCTTGTCAAAGATCACACTGTGCTTGCCCATGATCACACAGTACTACGCCAAGCTTAATCAGCAGTTGGTGAGATCAGACAGTGATGACAGAACAACTAACAATGCTGAACCCAAATCGCAGAGTCTTCGGTCAAGATGGCACAACAAGGGCCAAAGATAAGATGGTACAAGATCACAGTTGGGCTGCTATCACTCAATGAGTAACCAATATTGCACAGTACTAGCCCAACATACCATTGCACTGGCCCTATTCCATGCAGCAATGAGCCAAGGTTATACATTGTTTAGCCATTATCACCCAGCACTGGTCAAGAGCATACAGTGCTACCCAATAAACACAGCTTTTCTTGTGTCAAATGTGAAATATGGCTAATGCATTTAAATGTAATAATGAAAATGATGCCACACCTTGCCCTGCGCATTTTAATGTAATAGTCTGCAAGAATATTGTGGAGGTTTATAACAGCAAACAGACAATAAATACATTGACTAAAGGAACAGCAATCTCTTCAGTAAGGTTCAAATGGAACTATGGAAGGAAGGCCGAATGCACTTCTAGGCACTTAAAGTTATATCTCTGGTTTTAAATGTCATTAGTGAAGATGAAACGCTAACTTTGAAGGTGCGCGATTCTGAATGCGGGTGACAACCACAAAACCTTGATGAGTGACGGGCCTGGGTGGAGGAGACAGGTGTTTTAAGTTAATACATTGTTGAAGCTGAGCTGATGATAATGGCCTGTTGAGGATCCGCTAATGATGCGAGTCAGACAAAAAATGTATTCCAACAAAAGTACCAGGTGTTTATTAATGTATTGTTTAATGTTAAGGCATCTAGTTCTACGTAAGGTAACCACTTCTCTCCAGCTAACTTTCAACTGGTTTCTTCTCTTCCCCATCAACTTTAAATGGAACTTCTAGAACTAATTAACAAACACATGACCTATGTAACCTCTGACAACCCCTGTTGCTTTGTATTAACTATGAAAAATAGCCTTTTATGTCCAAAAAAGAAAATGAAATGCAACAACTACAAAGCTACACAACAATATCACATTTTTGTAATGCAGCACAAAAGAACAAGGTCCCTGTGCCGGCTCCCCAGTGATGCTCCTCCTCTCCAGCTTGCCCGCAGTCCACTACCCTCTGCTGCCTTCAGTTTTGTGCCTCCTCTGATCATTGTGTGCCTCTTCTCTGTTAGCTCCTGCCCTCTATTTTGCTTCTTTCTGCTCATTCTGCCCATTATTTTGTCTCTTTCTGCTCGTTTTTTACCTTTATTTTGACTCTTTCTGCTCGTTTCTGACATTTATTTTGCCTCTTACTCAGTGGCGGCTCGCCGAGGGAGTGCTGCGTGGCAGTGGGGCGGGGGAGGGGCAGGGGACTCCGACATACAGCGGAACAGAGTTAAGTAAGTAAATAAATAAACAAAACAATTTACATTGCGCGCGCTGCATCGCCAAGTTGGCGATGCAGCGCGCGCAATGTCAATTGTTTTATTTATTTATTTACTTACTTAACTCCGTTCCGCCGTATGTCGGAGTCCACTACCCCCCCACCCTGACACTTCCCCGCCCCACCCCACCGCCCCGCAGCACTCCCTCGGCGAGCCGCCACTGCTCTTACTGCTCATATCTGGCCTCTATTTTGCCTCTTTATGCTTGTTTCTGACCTTTATTCTGCTTCTTCGCCTCGTTTCTGACCTTTATTTAGCCTCTTTCTGTTTTCTGACCTTTATTCTGCTTCTTCTCCTCGTTTCTGACCTTTATTTAACCTCTTTCTGCTTGTTCTGACCTTTATTCTGAGGTCGCATCCACAGCACCCAGATACCCCTAGGGGTGACAGTGCTGCGCTATACAAATGCTTATTGATTGATTGATTGATTGAACAAAGGCACAAAAAGACAAAACCACATATCACCACCACAACAAAATGGCACCCAACAAATTGCAAAAACATTCTTGTCACACATTACCGCCATAATAAACCTGCTTTCATAATACAGTGGTTGAAGGTGTTTGCCCAAGCATTGCCTTACTTACCACCAAAACTTGATACAAAGATTCTGTCGGATTGCTTTGGATAGGAGCATTAAATATATATGGTCTCCCAGCCATATTTTTCATTTTCTGTGGAACCGGTAGCAGAAACACTGTATCAAGTCGTGATCTGAATGACTCAGAATCATACAGAACGAGTGATTGAGTGTGAGCCACACTTTAACAAGTCAATCAATCAATCAAAAAACTTTATTTCGGTCAATTTGACCATAAAAGTGCATGTGCAGTACAATAGCATTGCATTAAAACAATCCATGTAGGCACGTGGCCAGACCCCGTAGCCCTGGGTTAGAGCTGTCCATAAAAGGGCATGTGCATTACAGTAACATTTTCATTAAAACAATCCAAGTAGGCACGTACTCAGAACCTCCACACTGAAAGCATACGAAAAACTATGGATGTTAAAAACAAATTAAAATGAACCAAATCCAGTTTAACATATATGAGGCTATCATCTAGAGCCTAAGGATTGGTGTTCAAGAGCGTTCTGCGTACACACCACATAGAAAATAAAAAGCGCGACACTGAAAATACAATAGGCAGGTGAGTGTTATATTCCAGTAATCTAAAAGCCTCTACGCAGCGCTGGGTTCCCAAATTTCTGCATAGCTGGATCAACCATTGATTCCTGGCCTTCCCATAGCCTGGACAAAAGAAAAATACATGGTAATCTGACTCCACTGCATTGCTACAGGCCGGACAACCCAAAAGGGGTGAACCAGCCCATTTGTTTGTAAAGGCACGCAGCGGGAGGACCCTGTACCTAAATTGCATTTATAGCTTCCTGTCTAGTGCGGGTTGAATGTCATCCAATACAGACTCTAGGCTGTACTGGTCTTTAATACCCAGGAATTCTGTAGTGAGAGAGCCAGTTATAGAGCTCCCCTGCAAGTGAGCGAGTTTACTCTCCCTGTAGCTCCATACCAGATCCTTCCTGGATATTATGGGGCAGGTACCTCAGCATTGTACCATAGGTTCGCCTTCCCCGTGGCCAAGAGTGTGTCCCTGACAAAGGCTAGCCATGGTAATTTTCCCGCACCCTGAAGGCTCAGGACCTCCCTCAGCTCTGCCCTATATTCAGACAGTTGCGGATTAGCCCACAGGCGACGCCAGAATGTAAGGGGTCTGAGAGCAATTTCGTCTGCAATTGGCCTTACCCTGAGGTCCAGGCGAAGCAGTGTTAGAGGGGAGTAAGGGGGAAGACCAAATATCTGCCTGACGAAAGTGTTCTCAGTCTTGATTATGTTACTGGGTGGGCGTGCCCCCAGATTTCAGCCCCATACAGGGCAGCACCCCTCGCTTGCACTTTATAACAATTCACATTGTATCCAATAGGGTCGTACGTTGATGTTGAGGGCAGTCTGATTTGGAGGTAGAGGCTTAATCTTCCTTGGTTACTAGAAACTTGGGCTCTTGATCGCTAGACTTTAAAAATGTGGTTGATAAACAAATGCCATAAGTTCTGTTGAGGCCTGTAGATTGATACACTTGGGTCGAAAGGTCGACGGCAAACCTTGGGTTGTCTTTTGAGTGTTAAAATGAAAACCTCAAAAATCATGCTGGATTAATATTGTTGTTTATTATTTGACAACCCTGGGTCTATTTGTATTTGATATTGATTTTATGTATTCACCATTTTGAGCGCAGCTCTGTCTATTTTATTGTTGAGGTATTGTTGTGTTGTACGATTATAGAACCTTTGTTTCTACAAGGAGAGGCTCTAGTGTACATTTATTTGGTTGTGTTCACATACGGTGATTAGTTCTAACAGGCCGTATATATTGACGACATCTCTCCAAATCAATCCCACATAACGGTTGTATCATGCTCTTCTTATAAGTTACCATGGTTCCGGTTTTGGGCATAGTGGTTTTCTCTGTTTTCAATACTTTTTACTTATCAGCAAGTACATAAAATAGTGACGGCGATCGGCCGAACACTTTGGGGGATATTCTCAAGAACGTGTGATAATCATCGCCAAAATAGGTTAACGCAATTTTTCATTTCGCCGTCTATCGCGGGAAAATAACTCCGTGTTAACGTCGTATTCTCAACACGGCAGTAACATGCGATAGTTTCCCGATAACGCGTCAAATGTCCGCGATAAAATTACCGGGACGGCAATAAAAATCTAAACCCGAACGTGAAAAAAGTTGCGATGGGCCCAACTGCGATAAAAAAATCAGCGATAAGCAGCGCCAGTCCTGCAAGTCCCACAAGACAGGCGGGAAAAACCACTATAAAAGCAGCAACAAAAAAACACAAACAAAACACAAACAACTGCGAAGCACCATGGAGGTAGCCGGAGCAAGTACAGAGGACAACCAGAACCCCACAAGCCCCACGGAGGACCAGCCTGGGACCTCGGGGTCAGGGAAGGGCAAGGAGAAGAAGAAGAGGAACCTGCGTTTCAGTACGCAGGAAAACCAGATCCTCATTACGGAGGTGATAGAACGCCACCACCAAGTGTTCATCACCTCCACTGTGTCATTGGCAACTAAAAATACAATATGGCAGTCCATCTTGGCCAAGGTGAATGCAGTCGGAGTGAAGAGAAGGGAAGTGGACGACTGCAAGAAGCGCTGGACTGATGTGAAGCGCAAAACCAAGCTGAAACTCTCAGCCAACCTGAAAGCAGCAATGCAGACTGGAGGTGGGAGTCCAGCGACACACCAGGAGCTGGATGAGATGGAGGAAATGGTGACCCAAGTCATCATTGGGGAGACGGTGGCAGGAGTTGGGGGACCGGACACTGCACAACATGACCTGAGCCAACAGCAACAGGGTGAGTAACGACCAGGGACTGGGGGGACGGGGGAAGATGGGCACAATGGCACACATGCACAATTAAGTATAGCACATCTGCGGACAAACCATGCCCAAGAGTCACAACTCCGACCAAGAGCCCAATTTACCCAAGTCTGCAGCATCTCAGCACTGTATAAGCACAGAAGTGAAAGGCACACCGCCTGCAAGCGATAAGGGCCAGCCAAATCAGAGCTGAAGGGGCAACACACCCACAATGCAGCACACACACATAAGAATCAGAGCACCTCAACATTGACAACAATGTGGTACAAACTGCAACACTTTCACAACAGAACAGAGGACACAACTGCTGCTGCTTGTGTGTAGAAAATGGCCATTCACATTTGGCATAGCAGGAAACTGTGAGATGATAATGTACAAGTACAACATCACATCCCTGATGGTGTAGAAATGTCAACTGTCCCGCATCAAATAGGCATCTCCTCACAAACAGTCACAATGTACATTGTCATGCAGTCTGTTTGTAAACTTGTACAATGCGTAAACATACATGTGAACACAATGTCAATCTGCATCTCCCCTTCACATTGCAGAGGGAGAATCTACACCTACTGCAGAGCAGACCCAACAACTCAGCACTGATGATGAAGAGGACCTCCCCAACATCGACACCAACGCCTTCCAACAGCTCATGGACAGCTTCGGCACACCACCTCCAGGAGCAGGGCAGCCCAGCTGCATCGAGGAGACCCCACCCCCTGCACAGACCACACAGCAGGAAGCACCCACCACCACGGCTGTCTCCCAGGACCCCCACGACCAACACATGGCATTTCAACGCCGTGTGTTAGGGTGCCAGGAGAAGATGGCTGATCAGCTGCGGGTGGGGTTCGACCTCATGGCAGCCAAACTAGATGCCATACGTGGGTGTCTAAGTCCCATCAGGGATGACTTACAGTCCCTAACGGACACCCACTGTCTGCTCCATGCTCTCCAACAATCCATGGCTGACATTGCTGGAGTCATGACTCTGAGCCAAGAACAACTGTCTAGTCAGAGTGGCTCCAGCGATGTCAGCCGGGAGTTGGGACACATAAGGAGAATGATGGAGAGCTTGGAGCGGATGCTGGCGGAAAGAATGTTTGCCACGGCTGCACACCAGCGAGATGTAGCTGTGATCTTCAATGCCCTGCAGATCCTCGTCATGGCATTGCCGCCACAAGGCCTGGCGCGGATGAATGCTGCTGCTACTACTCCATCCACATTTCCGCCCCCTGAAGTGTCAAGTGCCACACAGTGCGGCAGACATTCCACCTCCGGCCCTTGATGTGTCAGTGCCACACAGTGATGCAGACTAAACACCACCACCCACATGTGAGGCACCTGATACATCAGGAGGACGAAGATGATGATGAATCTGGCTTTGTGGTAAGAATGAAGTGGTAGCATTCATCTCCGCCCATATGGCCTGTTTCAGCTTGGTTCTGCCCTCTGCATCATGCCCTGGTATAACACCTTCCACTGTCCCCCGATACACTCAGCGACACTCACCTTGGACCTCGACATGGACTGCCATATTTTGTTTGGTTACCAATGATACAGCAATCACACTGCGGACTGAAGTCTTCCTCTTCCGATGAACTTGTCAATCCCTAAAGGACTCTGGCTGGCCCTCCACAGGGCAACAATGTAAAGTGGGGTTTGCATGGCCCTGTACTGGTCCAGCTTCAACACTCCACTGAATGCGAATAAAACATTCTAATTCACACAGATGTGTCATGGCTATGATCAATCAAGTATGAAAGTATGGATGAATGTAGGGACAGTGATTCCACAAAAGGTACTCCTGGGTAATGCTATCAATGCACATGTATGGCCCGGACCCAGATAGGCAGTGAGACACACATTGTCATTCAAATCAACACTCATCACAGTTGAATACAAGTGAAGGTGCGTAGACTTTATTAGCATGTGCGTGTCAGTACGGGCAAGATAAGTGCCACAACATGCAGACCAATGCAGCAGTATGTCAGAATAAGGAACGTTACCAAGCGCTGCTGTCCACTCCGGGGGAGTGACTCACCTTTCACAGGTGTGTGTTAACCCGCGTTGTTGTCCACTCATGTATTCGGAGTCCAGGCGAATGCAGCCATGTCCACTGTTGTCGTGGAATATGTGACCAGATCTCCAAGATGCATGGGTTCCAATCTGTTGTGGCTGCAGGTATGTAGTTACTCGTCCATGAAAGCGATTGCAGCTTCGTAGGCTATCATTTCCAACATGAGGTCGTTGTTCGACTTCATCAAACAGGACGGCGAGGCAATCCATTAGCAGGTCCGGACAGATGTGCTGCGTCCACTCCCTTTCACCAATTAGCACTACAGCCCAATAGGGGAGCGGTTCAATGTGGTCACTGCACATGAGGAGTTGTGCAATCTCCCAGGTCCAGCTGCCAGCATGTATGCCAAGTATCAAGGCATCCCATAAACGGATATCACGGTGACACTGCTGGTCGTGGGCCAACAGGGGGCGCACACACATGTCCTGTTGGATAGGCAGACATCCATGGACCACTCGAATATGCACGATCGACAATGCAACACAGGCTGAACGCAGGTGACGTTGGCAAGGCGGAAGCTTAGCCGGTAACTGTTCCGCAGCACTGCCAATGGCAGTGCCCCCAGTAAATGCAGCATTCGTGCACGGTACAGTTCCACGTGACAGGGGTTGTGCATGTGTCCGGGATGTTCTGCCATTGCGTTAGTGGCTCTGGTTGAAGCGGCACTGTTCTGACCTGCGCCAGTTCTGTGGATGAAATGCCACAGCTCGGATCAATGAGTTGTTTTAGTGTGCAACAGTTGTACGCCTGGGATGGTGTGGGAGTAAGTGTGAAGGCCATTCCATGCAAGATAACTCCGAGCAAGGACTTCTGTGTGTGGGGTGTGTATACGTTGGTCTTTCGTTGGGCTGTGCATAGTGTGGGAGTCATCATCAGCTGCTATAGTATCTGTCAGGGGGTGCCGGGCACATGCAATTCCGAGGTCGGAGGTGCAGATGTGCTTCCGCCTGATAGTTCAGACAAAGGAGCTTTCATCCCTAATGTTAGTTTGTCATCTACTTGCATTCAGGAAATGTGATGTGGCTTGTTGGGGTGGGATGTGTGTGACTTTGGGATTCATGTTTGACATGTCTTGCATGTGGCAAATGAGCAGAATCACTGTGTGTTACATTGCCTCACAGCTGCTCCTCCCTCCCCCGAGCCTATTTACTTGTGTGCGCTGCGCGGTTGCATCACTTGCACTCCTACAGCACACCATTGTCATGCCTGTCTGCGCATGTCCACAAGCCTGACAACGACACTGTGATGTTGGCCGTTGAAGGTGGGCGGCCACGTGAGTGTAGGCCTATGGTAAGGATAGGGCGGACACAGATGTTGAGTTCATGCCTGGCTGAACTTGCGCTGCGATTAGGGCTAGGCATTTGGCTCATGCTGTGGCAATACAGATACACACATCACTTGGCATGTATGAACCAAGACCCCGAGCGGTCTTGCGCTCCTTCATTACTCCGTTCGTGCGAGCCCGCCCTCCGGGTGCATGCTACATTGCAACATTGTCGATTGCGGGCCGGGTGGCGCCGACACTACAACAGAGACACACGCATTAGTTACTTCATTGTCCAGGCCAGAACTGAACCACGCCCAGAGCCTCAGGCAAATTCTTCACACCCCTATGCTGGACTGGCGTACGCCGGCCCAGCCCACTACGCTTACAGGGGGGGACGACAAAGCTATGTGTCCAAGGTCTTACCCACTGCCTGAGGTGACATGGTTGCGTCCGCTGTCCACAGCACAATGTAATGTGGTAGGGCCCAGGGCCATCATGCATACATAATGACCACACGGACACACTTAGATAGATAGTGGAACTGGCTACGGGCACGTGCGCCAGTCCCCTTTTTATTACCAGGGTCACATGTCCATTGGCGCCTGTGCTGGATGGGTGTGGGGTCAGTGTAAGCCAGCCCTCAGGGAGTGGTTGGTGCTGGCAACAACTAGAACAGTGATCATCGGATCACACACACAGATTCAATCATAAAGGGTCCATGACTTGCAGTGCACTGAGGTAGGGGCACCAGATCTGAAATCACACACACAAGATTCAATCATAAAGGGTCCATGACTTGTGGTGCACTGAGTTAGTGGCACCTGAAGAGCTGAGCAGGGTATCAAGCTGATGATGGCATCCAAGACAGGTGTGAGCAACTTTGATAGGCTGGCTGTAAGACTCCTCCGACTCTGGCAGTTATTGGTTGGAGGTGGTCCTGGCAGTGGTGGTGGGTGTGCAGCCAGCGATGATGGCGTGCCCTTGCAGGTCAGGATTGGATTTGATATGTGTGAGCCCTGCTGGCCGCAGTGTAGGCCAGAGGCAGCGGTCAGCAAGGGCCCGCAGCCACATGGCGTTGTCTTGAGCTGCACAGAGTTAGTGGCACCTGAAGCGCTCAGCGGGTGCGCAGCCTGCGATGATGCGTCGTCCGGGCGGGCCGCACTGGAAGCAATGTCTGTTGGCTACTGGACTGCGCCATCAATAAATCAAGACTCGATTTGAATTGGGGGAAATGCTGACCGCAGTGTAGGCCAAAGGCAGTAGTCAGCACACACATAACTCCGCGGTGCTGTGCCGCTGGGTGCGCTGGGGGCCTGTGTCGCGGAAGCCAGCGATCGGCTGAGGAGGCTGGCGGTCACGGTGGCGGACTCGTGGCAGGGTGAGGGGCGATGCCCTGGCAGACGCGTTGGCCATCCCGGAAGTGAACCACGCCCAGAGCCCCGGCCTATTTATTTACACTCCTACGCTGGACTGGCGTACGCCCACTCCGCTTATGCTTACAGGGGGGGACAACACAGCTACATGACCAAGGTCTTCCCCACTGCCTGAGGTAACATGGTTGCGTCCACTGTCCACAACACTACAAACACCAGCAGTATATGTCCACATGGACATGTCTGTGCTCTGCATACTGAAGTCTGTCCAGCACATCACCGCCACACTTGGCATTGTGTACATTCTTATTCATGGGTGACTTGCCTCCTTCACACATACTTGGTTCCCACCTCTCCCACATTCTGCAATTGTGTGGCTGAGGGGCCATGCCGTTTTAGGAAGGTCAGCTGTCTTGTTCTGCGCTGCCTCAGTGGTAGTCCGGGGGAGGGACGGGGGGGCCTGGGGGTGGTGGCGGTGGGTGTTGTGGACCTCTTGGGTCTCTGAGCTGCATGATCAGTAGCTCCATGACATGTGTTGGTCTTCAGATGTGGCTCTGGGCTGGGCTCCCTTTCATACTGCAGGTTGTCGTCCTGCTTAACACCAGTGAAAGGCAGGTGTTAAATCCCTGCTGCTAACGCGCTTTATCGCCTGTTTTTGGATCGCATCGCAGATCTGGCTGGTCGTTGAGAATATCGCGAAGTGGTGTTTTCGCGTGTTTTTGCACCGGAATGCCTACTCTGCATATCATTAGCGTTAGTTGTCGCTCTCATCCGTGGCGATGTTTTTTGCGGAAGCTATTGCTGGAAAACTGGCGATATCGGCAGTTTGCACCAGCTTGGGAATTAGGCGATAAATCTATCGCCACTTTTGTGGCGCTAAAGTGCCGATAAATCGGCGATGAGTCCTTGAGAATATGCCCCTTTGTTTTCTGACATTTTGTTTAGGATTTTTTTAAGACTGTGTGAAAGCCTAAAGTGTCATTCGAGACTAAAACATACACGTGTAGTGTAGTTTTCAATTTCTTTCCCTATTAAATTGAAATGTTGCAAAGTAACATAAGTATGCCGCACTTCCGCAAAAATGTATTTGGGAAAATGAAACAGCTCTATCTCGATCAAACTGAAGTTATGTACTGCCAGGACGGGGAGAACGACAAGCAACTGAAGGACAGCATATTAAACAGCCTTCTTACCTTGATATAGATTCAGGTTCATACCTCAAGAAAATTGCAGTTTTCCGGTGTCTAACGTATATTTTGATACTTTGTACGACAACCTTTATGCTTTAAAAAACGTGCATCTTCCATTTAGACACATTGGGGCTTATTTACAAGCCCCTTGCGCCACTTTTGCGTCATTTTTAGCATGGGAAAAGTGACGCAAAAGTGGCACAAGGGGCTTGTAAATCTTCCCCATTGTCTCTTTAGTTTTGTTAGGAATCCTTGTCTAGTATCTCTCCAGATTTTTCATGTTTTAGATATAAAAATCCGCCTAGCCTTGGCCTTGTACTTTCGTGCCCTCCATGTTTCATTGCGATCCTCTTAACCTTCACAATGGCTGCAGAGGAGTCTACAAAGGAAACTACTCGCCCTTCTCATAGCTCCTAATTTCCGCCTTCACTTACCACAGACTGATACAAAACAAGCACTGGGAAAGCCAACAGGTTTTGCACACGTGGGGTATTGGTTTTGTTACAATCTTTAGCCATGTGCAGCATCGTTGAATGTTTAAAAAAGTAAAAGTGCTGTGATGCGTCCTAGGACTTTTCTTTTATTGCTGGAGGGTGGTCGGTGTGGGAGGCAACACTGAGGGAGTCTAGGGAGGGAGGGAGGCAGCACGGACTATAGAGGGTGTGGGTAAAAAAGCGCTATGACTCAGCCAGTATTGGCCATGGCACTGTAGGTTTCTTTTTTGTTATAGCCGGTGTGTGGACAACATGGACAATGGAGGGAGTGTGGATGGCAGGGGGAACATGGGCAAACAACAGCGAGGGGGTGGGAGGGGCAAAGCTATTGCAAGGGGCAACACAGACAACAGAGAGAGGGCGGGTGGTGGGAGCAACATCAAAGGATGAGGGTGGGAAACTAACATGATGGACAGCACTGAGTTGGGGTGGGAAGAACACAGAGAGGGGACACATACACTAGAGAGACAGCTGAATAAAGATGCTCCCTGGTAGAGTGCTTAAGCACAAAGGAAAAGTAGCACCTAAAAAGTGAGCAGTGGAAGGACACAAGTAATGCGTCCATGTTGCAGGGGGAGGGACAAACACACGAGGAGAGTAACCTACAGCAGCTGACCAATATGAAGCATGCAAATGAGAGTGACAGTGAAGTTAACCAATGGTAAGCTATCAGTAGCCTCTTAGCCCATTGTTAGAAAACAATATGTCCCACAATAGACAGTGCATGCGCAGTTTTAGGCAAGACCTAAAAATGTTCCTTTCTAGAAAGCTTCTCCCTTCTGATGCAAGTGAAAGGACACCATCAGAAGTGAATCATCAACACATTTGTGTCATCTTGAGGCCAAGCTCTCCAAACTCAAAATAATAAATATCACTACAGTTAGTTGAGATTCAAGTAAAAGAGAAAGATGAAAAAACCAAATTATTGGAATTTTTCCAGTGAATAATTTTATCTCCATCACTCCATGGAATGATTTGGCTTGCATTAGGATGGCATTATTTGGAGCCATAACAGACTTTTAGGGCCTGATTACGACTTAGGCGCAGTTGCGCAGGATCTCCGCTGGCTTGGCTGCGCCAAAGCCGTGCAAGGACCGCCTGCCTTATTATGAGTTGAACTTGTGTAAAGCGGACAGTCCTTCGCCTTTCAAATGGCAGTGCCAGAAAAACAAGCACCGCATGGGAACTGCAAAAATGTTCCAGCACGGCATGGATTGTGAGGTCCATGCTGTGCTAGAACTTTGGGGGAATACAGACAGGGAGCACATTTTGTGCCCCCTGAATGTATCTCCATGGCGGGGGGAGCTTGTGGGGCCTTGTAGGGTCTTCTTTGTCCTGCACCACCAGCATTTTCATGGCAGGGCTCCCGCCATGAAATGACTGGCGGTGCAGGAACCTGTAATATGAGCAGCGGGCCTGGCGCAGTCCCGCTGAGCATTTTACATTTTGGGGCAGCTCCACCATCGCCAGAGAACAACTGTTTTCTGGGGCAGCTCCACCATCGCCAAAGAACAACTGTTTCTTGGTGCAGCTGGTGTTCCACCGCCGGTACAACTTTGAAAGACGTGATCCGGTGGACGGTATCCGCCACTGCTGCGCCACCGCAAGTGCGGCGGTTGGAAGACCACCGCACTCGTAATCAGGCCTTTAGATCGGTCCTCTGAGACAACTTCAGCTTTCTCGCTAGGGGCTTTTGTCAACCCTCTTCAGCCATTGATTGTGTTCAGCTTGTCAATCAAACTTTGCTTCTGCCCACCACAGCATGCAGCATTGGGCAATTGATCAGTCAACTTCAGCCATAGGCTCCCTTCTTTCCGAGGAACAGCATTTTGCTTGTGTACATTGTGCACATACATGTAACAAAGTTATTGTCTCCATTTCTCAATCCATCATTTGATTTCTTTATTCCTAAGCTTTTTTATTATATGTTCTAATCCTTAATCTCATTTGTCTACCCCAGCAAGCCTCCCTGGTTCAAAGTAATGCCATTAGTATCTCTGGCTTCCCCTTCTTCTCTCTTTGAGTTATGGCTGCTAGAATAGCTTTTCTGCTTTACTCCTTCAGTGGCTCACAGCAGTTGCTGCAGCTTCTCTGCCTGGTCATCCTCTGCATTGCTCACCACAGTCCCACCAGCTTTCCTGTCCTTCCTGTTTTTTATTGGTAATAAAAATTTAATGCACTGAAAAAATATACACAACTACGTCTTGAATGTGATAGTTAAAAAAAGATAAAATACAATCATTTTCAAGCTTTCTGGCTCCTGAAACCACAGCGGGTGGGGCAAACAATTACAAAATATGTTGTCCAAAGCAGTAGATTCATAAGAAATTCCAGTGCTGTATGGGTGAGAGCCTTGGAGGGAAATGTATGACTAGTGTACAAAGTTACTGCTGCAATGTGCTTTGTCACAGAATATACACATTTCCTGCCCTGCCTACTACTTAACAGAAGGCCAATAGCAGGCTAGAGCCTTCAACAATAAGCTACTGCAAACATATGAAGTAGACAATAGCTTTCCAAGATCAATATTAATTACAATTTGTCACATCATTACACTCATTTAGAAATGTAGGTGTTAGAAGGTGGTTCTGACCATCTGAGCCGCCCAGATTTTTCGCTTTTTAAACACCTAATTGTTGAGCTTTTACTGTGGGTGAGCCTCAAAAGTTGGGACTCACCCACAGTGAACTCATGATGAAAGAGACTGCATGTGGATTTTACCGGTGTCCCCCTGGTAAGAGTAGGCCGCTGCGCTGCAGCCGGAGTAAGGGGCACCGGGCTGGTTACATGCAGACACGTGTGTACATGCGTGTGCACACGTGTAGGAGCTGCGCAGAGGAGATTCCTGGCATGTGCAGCCCAGGAGCAGGTACAGATAGAATGGTGTGGCAGGAATTATGCAGAGCTGGGTGGTGACATGGAATGGGCTTTATACAATGGGAAGAAACATGTAAGGGAAAGTCAGTGTGCTTTACTGTTTTAACTGAAGGACCACTCCATTATTCTCCTATGAGGATGGGGATCACATGGGATAGTTTCACTTCCCTAGGGCCTACAAATTCCAGACACGCAATAAAGTCCACTGTAACGTAGGTGAGAAGAAGTATTCTGCTGAGTCCAAAGCCATATCTGTACTGCTTTTGGGTCATCCAGAAATGTCATATTCCTCTGACTCAGCTCATAACCAGAGCGTGGCTGGGTGTGACCCTGCCAGGCTGGATTAATGACCTTCCTCACCAAACTGAAGCATCATAGGCCTAGCCATTCACGGCAAGCATTCCAAGGGCGAAGGTCTCCTCTCCAAAATGGAGAGAAGGTAGGTGGAGCTACAGGTTATCCATCAGCAGCTGTCACCTGGTGCCAGTCACCAAGCTGCTCTGGAGAGAAGGCAGAAAGGGGGGAAGGGGCTTTTCAGAGACCATGTGGCATGAGACCCCGGGACGACGCCATTTTGAACTATCCCAGAGGCCTGGGCAGGAAGGAGGGAGTAGGGGCAGAGAGGTGATGTGTCGCTGCCTGATAGGGCAAGCGGAGCCCCCTGCCAGCCCCCTCTAAATTCTTTTAAAAGAGCATGCACAGGAAGAGGAGCTCTCGCTGGGGTGTGATCTGCTGAGGAAGACTGGTGCTGGAGGCTGGCGCCATGGGCAGTTGGAAGGAGGAACCCTCTGACTGTCCCAGGACCCTGAATTGCACCAGAAGGGGAGTCCAGGACCAGGGAGCCGAAGCCTGGGCCTCTGTGCAAGGAGAAGAGAGGCCCAGGAGGAGAGCCAGGCGAAAGGCTGGCACAGGGAGCCAGTGAAGACAGCTCCCTGCTGAGTTCACCCTCCTTGAGACCAGGAGGGTGAAGGAAAGGGCTCCCAGTGGCTGGGGTGCACCACCAGGAGCAAGAAGAGCCCAAAATGGTGCAGATCGGTCCCCTGGGGGCTGAGATATGCCCCCCAGAAGGTAGGCGACCTTTGACCTCTGGCCTGACCGACGGCAAAGCGCCTGGGGCTCCGCCGCCGGTCTTAAATGGGCCCCCGGGGTGGGTCAGGTCCCGGGGGCTGCCCCCACAAGAAGTTAAGTTGGGTACCGCCGTCGCGCTCCCAGTGAAACTGCCCAAGCGGGGTGCCAGGAGCCCACCCTGGCCCCCGACGAAAATGGAGACCGGGGAGCGCCGTCTCGCCCCCCGGGGAAAGGTGAGAGGGGCCCGGGATCCCAACTCCGGGCCCCGAATTGCCAAAGCCAAGTCAGGGAGTGCCGTCGCGCTCCCCGTGAAGATGCCCTGGGGCCCGGGATTCCAACTCTGGGCCCCGAATTGCCGAAGCCAACTCGGGGAGCGCCGTCACGTACCCCGTGAAGATGCCCTGGGGCCCGGGATCCCAACTCCGGGCCCCGAATTGCCGAAGCCAAGTCGGGAAGTGTTGTGGCGCTTCCCGTGAGGATGCCCTGCGGCCCGGGATCCCAACTCCGGGCCCTGATGCGGACCAGGAGGACGGGGGAGTGCCGCCGCACTCCCCCGTGGAAGGAGAAAGGCAGGGGGAGTGCCGTCGCACTCCCCCGAGGTCCCGCCGGTCCGGAGGCAGCCGCCAGGCCTGCCTGCAGGAGCGGGCTACCCAGAACAGAGGTGCCAGCTCCCGCAGCAGCACGCGAGGGTGCTGACCAGGCGGGGAGCCGGCGAGGGCAGCCAGGGGTGCGCTCCCCGGGTGGCCCTCCAACAATCCAGCCAATAGGGTGCACAAGTGGGACCGGGCCCCCGAGAAAGGGAGAGAGGCGGACGGAGCAGCTGGGGGTGGGCTCCCTGAGCTGCAATAACTCACCTGGGGGTCCGGGTGGGACCGGGCCCCGCCGAGGATCCGGAGTGGCATGAGGCCACCAACGGTGGTGGCGCGGCTCTCCCCAAGCAGCGGGGGGACCGCTACTATGTTATGCGCGGGCCAGAGCAAATCGCCCCATAATGCCTTGCAGGCCCGGACCGGCCTGCAAGGAAAAGCGGATTGTTCTCTGCGAGTGGTGACCCCAGGAGGACGGGGTCACCCCTAAGGGGATGCCAAGGTGCAGGGGGAGCTGCAGGAGCAACGCAGTCTCCCCCAGCACGAAGATGTAAAGTCCCCCCATAAGTCTCTGGGGACTCCATAGAAATATCCCTCAAGGGCTCAACCAGCAGTCAACAGCATCCTGGGGCTGGAACTTTTGTTTTACAGTTGGGGGTGCATTAGGGATTGCACCAAGGTATGAAGGGCTGAGCTGGGGATGTCTGGAGAAGGGCATCCCCTGGAGGTGAAGAGGTGTAATTGCACAAGAAGCGCATTTACCAATGTTATTTCTTTTGAGGGACTGGAAGTCACATGTGTATTGTGAAGTCATAAGCAACATGGGGTTATGTTGCTGGACATTCCTGCTAGGGTGTCTGGCTGTATATGCTTAATCCTGTGGTTATAACTGTGATGCTTTTTAGGGGCTTTAATTGCAATGCATTATAACTGTTATCAGCCATGATAAGTACTGTCATTCTAAGTGTTGCCCAAACATGTAATCTTGCTACTGCGTTAGGTGAAGAACAACCCAGACTCTTAGCCACTAAGATGTAGAGGTGTATACTGTATGGTCAGTATGAGATGCTCAGTCAGGGTTATGTGTCACCATGGCAGGTTTGCCCGTTTTAAATGCTTGTTGAGGGGTGGGTCGCCACTGGGATGGTGCTAGTGGGCAAGGTCCTCGCTCTAGGTTATGTTCAACCCACTGCATGAGGGAGCAAGATGATGTGCATACATGGGATTGGTGGTACCAGACCCCCTCCCCCCCTTCGGGAGGGGTGGGAATGTTATGCAATGTCACAAAGTAATTCCAACAGCTTATGTATATTTGTAAATTGGTGCATAGTATTGAGTAGTGTCTGTTTTTAATAAATGTACTCTTCCTTTTATAAAGCAAAGTACAGACTGTTCAATCAATTATTGAGTGTTATTTCTGCGTACTGGTAAATGGCGATTACTAGCCCACACCACCTCCCTTGAGTAAGCCTTAGACTGCTCTGCAACGCTACCCTCTGAGAGTCAAGCGCTACAATGGGGTGTTTGGTTCCCAATGAAGGACAAATGTAGTCATGTTATTTGTGCAGGCCTCACAGATACTGCCTCGTTTTCCAACAGTAGGCATTTTGCTAGAATGGGATCCTGGGAGCAAAACATTTGTTGCACTTTTCACTTCTAATTTTTTGTTAAATATGCTTGCAAAAAATGAAACAAAAATCCATGATTGCAAAGGCTAGACCTATTGGCATTGCTAAGGCTTGTTACACTAGGACCCTAAAGGTGCATCCCACTGCACTTTGATCCCTTTTGTCCTTTTGGGATACTATACCTGTTTAAGACCCTTGTTATCTCCTCACCGATATTATTTTTGAATTTTTCTTAACCTGGATCTGATAGAACAAACTTTTGAACTATGTTTCACTGAGTATGCACTCAATCGCTTCTCTATCACCTTCTCAGCACCCAAATCTTGACCTTAGGCAAGCTACCAACCATTGAGGCGTGGTGCCTTAAGGAGACTTTGGTTCTTCTCTGCTGGAGAGCAGTTGAGTCCAGAGTCTTTGGGGACTCAAGAACACTGCATTAAGCTTCTCCGTTCCCCAACTCCTTACAGACCTGTGACTTTCTCATAAGTTATTAGCGATTTCTACATAACATGCACTGCCTAGAGCAGTACCACTTGACATCAATGTGTAGTTACTCTATTTCTGATTCTCATTTAGAAAACGTTCTCATTAAATTAATGATGGGCAACTATATGGAAATAAGCTTAAACCTATCACCCACTGAAGAGGATATGGTTATGTTCTCTTCAAATGACACCTATCTAATCTCACTTCATTTTACATGGAAAGGATAATAGTCCAGGTAATGCGCCAGTGATCATGTTTCTTTCCAGTTGGCTTCACGCATTCATTTGTCTAAAGTGATATTGAGGTAGCTCCCCTTATCCTCAAATTCTGTCAGTTTTACTGATCTCCTTTCAAAAATTCTTGCACTTGCAGATCCTTTTGACACACATTTCTTTAATGGACGTTGCTTTCCACTTCACATTTCAAATACTGCATGCACGGTGAACATACTTCTTCTTGTTAATCGGCTTCTCAATGTTGTCAAGCTGTTCTTCCTTGCAAGGTATTGTACTTTTTTGACGACGGTAAAGCACTTCCACTTTTAAAAAATCCAGGGAAATTTTGAATTAATTTTATCCAGAGGAATAAGCATGATAATAACTACATAGGTGTGTTTGTTCACAATGTTAGCCATTAGGGTATGTCTTGTGCAGAGCTGTATTTTCCTGACGATAGAAGAATTTTAGATTGAAACAATGAAGATACGTTTTCCTTTTTATGATTGATTTCTATATTCGCTGTTTAACTTTGTATTTAACTCCACAAAATATAAATAGCAGCATGCTGAAGGGCTGTTGGATCAACTCCAGGCAGGTGCCTTTAAACTGCTCACAACAAAGAAGAGGCTGTCCGCCTAATGTCTTTCTTCACATTACCTCACTGAGCGCCTGGCCCTGAATTCTCCTTTAGATAAGTCCCCAGAGGACAAGGAGCAGGTCTCTTGGCTGGAAATTATGTACAAATACTACCTGCTTTACAAGGATGAGCAATGAGAACAGATGGGAAGTGCCAGGAAAAAGGGAACAGAGTGAAGACACTTTAACAAAGCTATCTGGGGGGGCGTGGCTTGAGCGCACGGCAAGATGGCCGCTCTTCAGAGAGGCTCTGCCCGGCTGAGCCCTTATCCGCCCAATATCCGCCTATTGCACGACATATAAACGCTGAAGACGAGCGCTCATCACCTTTGGGGAATCCTGCCTGAGTGGGAGCCAATTTCGGCGCCTGAAACTGCCGGTGCGACCGCTGATGAGGTGTGCCTGGTTCCGGCGGCCTCCTTACAAAATGGCGGCTCCCGCCCGGCGCTGAGGTCGGCGCGCCGCGACTGCTGCTGTGTCTCCCTGCACCCGGTGGGAACTCTCTTGCTGCCTGCGGGGCTGGCCCAGATTGCGGTGCACGCTCACAGCTCGCTGGCTGCCTACTCCTCATTCCGCTGACCTGCGAGGTGGGCTGTGCCCCTGCTGCTGGAGGAGGTGACGGAGCTGTGCCCCTGCTGAGTCGGGGCTCGTGGATCCTGCTTCGCCTGTCCTGTGCTGTGGGAAGGAACTGCGCAGACTCCTGTGCGCACGGCGCCCGCGGCGGTGAGTGGGGGGCGGTCTGACCCGGGCCAGTGACTATGGAGGCGGTGCGGGCCAGGGTTCGGGCCGTAGCCCGTGAGCTGTGGCTGGGCGCTGGTGCGCGCAGGAGGTGCGGGCGGTGCTGGATGATGGCTGGACTATGCGGCGGTTCGTGGGGCTGCACGACTGACTGCACTCCTGCGTGGTGGCATTAGAGGAGCTCGAATGGCACTGGACTGGGGCTGCTGCCGAGGTTCCATGTGCAGTGCAGCTGCTTGTTATCCTTGGGCCCAATGTTGGATTGCTGGCCGCCGTGGTGACTCCACTGTGGACCGTGGCTCCCCCCTAACCTGCTGACTTAGTTGGAGATTCTCTTGTGAAAGGCTGAGCACCTCTATGAATCCCTGATCCTGATACAGACGGCCCTGCGCAGGCGTTTCTCTTGTTGCGGACTGCTCTGTGGCTGGGGGGCCTACGCATCTGGCGTCACCACGACCTGGTGTAGTTGCGGTGCATCCTCACTGCTGTGGTGGATTTCACCTTCTTTACTGTGGCTCGGAGTGCTCAATAGCAGTTTGCTTATCGTTGCTGATGGCCTGCGTATCCCTGGGCCCTCAGACTGTGGGGATCGTTCTATCTGGGCGTAGTGGCCTGTGGACTCACGTTTGGATTGGCTGCCACTATTATGGGGAGAACTGATAAAACCCAACCTCGCCTCACGTTTGAGGCGCGTAAATCCTCTGAATCTTCGCAAAGGGCGGCTTCGAACTCGGAGGCCGACGCCCCAGCTGCGGTGCCCCCCACCCTTGAGACAACGCTGTTGGCAATGCAGCGTAGTCTACAGTCCATAGAGGGGACGATGGCAGCCGTGAACCACCGATTGGATCATATGTCGGCGCAGCTTGAGAAGCAAAATACCTGTATGGGAGAGGTAGAACAGCGTGTGTCTGCGACAGAGGATGGACTGAGTGGGGTCACTGGGAAGAGGCTGAACATGGAGAAGGTCCTATCTCTCATCCAGGCCAAGAACGAGGGCTTGGAGGCCCGTTCCCGGCGTAATAACATTCGGATTACGGGACTGCCAGAATCCACGAATGTTGGCAAGATGGAGCTGTTCGTGGAGAACTTGATCAAGGACATATTTGGTACTGAACAGCTGTCCCACATGTTCATCGTCGAAGGGGCACATCGCTCCTTTGCGTCGAGGCCTGTCTCAGGCGCTCCTCCTCGTCCGATTATCGCGCGCCTGTTGAATTACAGAGAACGTGATGTTATTTTGTGTATGGCCCGTGACAAGGGTAATATTGTACATCAGGGCAACTCACTTTCATTCTTTCCTGATTTTACAGTCGCTGTGCAGGCTGCAAGGAGGGAGTTTGGTGCTGTTAAAAATTTCTTACACTCCGAAGGGGTTCCCTATGCTATGCTATACCCTGCTCGCCTGCGTATTGGTCCTGAAGGGGCCTCTAAAATTTTCACCAACCCCAAAGCTGCCCTGGAACATGCTAAACATCTGAAGTGGGCACGGCAAGAATCCCAGGGGCCGTCGGACAATGAGGAACAGTAGGGGCCTGATTGCCCGTCCTTTGTAATGTAGCTCTGTTACAGTCTCCGCACAATGCTGTGATATTGTTCCTAACAGTTCCTTTTTTTTCAGGTTGTCATTTATGGGCCTCGCTGCCTAGACGAGTTCTCTCTTACCGGGGACTGGGGAGACAGTGTTATAGTGTGACAGGCACAGTTACCAGGTCTGCTCAGCCACCTCCTACTTGATAGGAGGCTAGAAGCGCTCTGACGCCCCCCACATGGGAGTACCCCATCTGTACTTGTTCGCTTTATTTTTTTGGTTGGGGTGGGTAGGACAGGGCTGGGATGGCTTTAGCGAGTTGGGGACGCTGCAGTGGGTGGGGGGCTGGGGGAGTGGGTGGCGGTAGGGCCGACTGGCACTTCTTTTCTACAATGTCGAAGTATTCACCTTATTATCCATGTATGTGGGCACATGTTCCTGATTTATCCATTCAGGGAGCCTGTCATGACTGTTAGACTCAATGAGTGGTAATGTAAAGTTCCTAACATGGAATGTCCGTGGCCTGAATACCCCCCAAAAAATTAGATCTGTATTGGCCTATCTGGATAGGATGGACGTGCAGATAGCTTTTCTGCAAGAGACGCACCTCACAAAACATTCTGAGAAGTCTGTGGGTGTGCGTTGGGCCGGGGTGCGGGTGGCGTCCTCCTATTCTACCTATTCACGTGGCGTGATGATCCTGGTAAAACACGGGGTTCCCTTTACTATTATACGGGCTGAAACTGATGAACAGGGTCGAGTGGCATTGGTGCATGGCCAGCTGGGTGGAATGGGTGTGCTTTTGGTAAATGTGTACGGCCCAAATATTGATGACCCGGCCTTTTTTGTGGATGTATGGCACAGCATCTCGGGGTTTCCTGCCGTGGAGATTCTCTGGGGTGGCGACTTCAATTTATGTTTGGATCTGGCGATGGATCATATGGGACAGGGACTAGCGCGGCCTAAGAATGCTTCAGAGGTTCTGCTGGGACTATCGGAGGCAGGAGGGCTGCATGATGTATGGCGCTTGCGACCCCCTGGAGCGCGCAAGAGTACGTTTGTTTCCTTTGTGCATGGGACGTGTACGCGCCTGGATATGTGGCTTGCCACTGAGGTTGCTTATTCATGGGTAGTCAGAATTAGCCATATGGCTCGAACGCTGTTGGATCATTCCCCGGTACTTCTGGAACTTCAGATACCTACATGTGAGAGACCTCCATTTGTATGGCGGTTGCAGCCCACTTTGCTGACAGACTCTGTCTTTAAGCATACTGTTGGGGAGGCCATCCACAATTATGTTCGCGAGAATGAGGGCTTGGTGGATAGTGCTGGTGTCCTGTGGGAGGCATTCAAGGTGACTATCAGGGGGGTATGCATGGGGGCACAGGTTAGTGTGCTGCGGGATCTCCGGCGTAGAATTCATAAATTGGCAGCGGAAATATCTGCTCTCGAGCGGGATTATGAGACAGACCCATCTCCTGCGACGTTGTCCGCGATTTGAAAGTTAGTGACTGAACATAACAGTGGATCAAGAATTGGTTCACAGGTCCAGGCGATGCACGGCACGATATTATGGAGAGGGGGGTAGGCCTAGTCGCTCGCTGGCACAAAAGCTGGCAGCTCCACGAAGTCAAGAATACATCACAGAGATGTTAGATGACGAGGGGGCGGCCCATTACACCACGCCTGAGATTAGCGAGGCTATCCTGGATTTTTATTCTAGACTGTACGAAGGCAAGGCCCGAATCCCCGAAGCGGACATTCACTCCTACCTTGATGATGTTGCCCTCGGCTGGCTATCTCTTGAACACAGGGAATATCTTACACAACCATTTGATGTAGAGGATGTAAAACTTGCTATTATGTCCCTCCCTACATGTAAGGCTGCGGGGCTGGATGGGCTTCCCAGCGAATTTTATAAAGCTTACATTGATGACCTGGCCCGAGGCTTCTAGAAGTTTATGCGGAGGCTTATGATGCTGGACATCTCCCCCCAACCTTGAAGGAGGCCCTTTTGGTTAAGCTTTTAAAACCTGATAAGGCTGCTAATCGTTGTGATTCTGATCGGCCTCTTTCAATTATTAATATCGATGCCAAGATCCTAGCGAAGATGATTGCGATCCGGTTGCAGCCGCTGGACCCCCTATACGTACTCCCTGACCAGTCGGGGTTTGTGCCTGCTATGTCTACCACTCACAATTTGCGCACGGATTTGCTACCTTACATTACTTTGACCCTGACTTCCAAGTGGTGGCGGTGCTGCTGGATGCAGCGAAAGCATTTGAGTCCCTTCAGTGGGACTATATGTTCACTGTTTTAACGAGGATGGGCCTTCCACCGTTCTTCCTTCAATGGATTAGGGTGCTGTATACCGCGCCCGTGGTCAGAGTGCGGGTCAATGGCTGGGTGTCTTCGGCCTTCCCAATCGGCAGAGGCACGCGGCAGGGTTGCCCCCTGTCGCCGATGCTTTTCGCGTTAGCGTTGGAGCCCTTGGCTTGCAAATTGCGCCAGTTGCATGCGTCAGCTGCTCTGCGTTTCCGGCAGCGACCCCTTGTTGTCTTGTTATATGCTGACGACATGCTACTTTATGTTCGCGAGCCAGCGACTTACCTGCTGGAATTACTCCGTGAGTACGTTAAATTCGAGGGCTACTCTGGGTTAGGGATTAACTGGGCTAAGTCGACGGTGTTCCCGCTGACAGCTGGCACACGGGAGGTTGAGCTGGACTTCCCTCTGACTTGGACCCGGGACCCGGTGAAATACTTGGGGATATGGCTGCATAGGGATCCTGACCAGGTAATCTCCATGAACTATGGACGTGATATAACACAGATCACAGATAGTGCGGAGCGGTGGGCTCGGCTGCCGCTGTCACTTGCTGATCGTATTGCAGTTACGAAAATATCTATATTACTATATTGTTATATTTGTTTGTGAATATCCCCATTCGGCTGAATATCTCTATGTTCAAGTGCTGCAATCGGCCCTACTGTCATTTGTATGGGGGGGTAAGAAGCCACGATGTAGTTGGAATGTTCTGGTGCAGCCATTTGACCGGGGAGGTTTTGAGGCACCCGATATGCGCTTATATTATCTTTGCGCGCAGGCACAGTTAGCTCCCTATTAATGCACATCCGGACATTTCGACAGCTCAGGAGCGACCCGCTCTACGCGCATTGGAGACTGTTGGTGTTACGCAAATGGGTGACCTATATGAACAGGGTCAGTTCCGCTCACTCCAAGATGTACAGGCGGGTCGGGATTCCGGGTTGATGCTGGGATTCACCTACGTGAGAGTGCGGCAGGCGGTCAGGGGCGTTTACCCTAATTATCCCACTGAACCACAAACACTGCGAGCACTGCAGGCGGTGCTGGCTGGGAAAGAACTCAAGGGTCTGATCACTAGGCTATATGATGCGTCACAGCGGGCGAGGGAGCCAGGGAACCACCCTTCATATCTTAAGTGAACACTACGCTGGGGTATGAGTTACCGCTAGATCACTGGAAATTTTGCTGCGAGTTGACTGGGCGCCTCACGGCAAACTATAATTTACGCATCATTCATTTAAAATTTTTGCATCAGTTATATTATACTCCAGTGCAATTATGCAGATTCGGCCTGCGGGACACAGCTAATTGTGTACGGTGCGGGAAGGCTGACGCCGATTTTTTACACCTGGCGTGGCAGTGCGGTGGGATAGCTGCGTTCTGGGCCAAGGTTGTGAGCGTGCTTTCAGATGTTGTGATGGAGAGCGTGCGGTGTGTGCACCGGAGGTATGCCTGCTGGGTAGCGTGAAGTATCTTAAGCCCTGCAAAAGGCGGGTGGTCGCTGTCTCGACCCTGCTGGCTAAGCGTGCTGTGGCACACTGCTGGGGTGCAAAATCCACGCCCACTGTGAAGAAATGGATCCGAGACTTAATATATTGTAGGGAACAACTGGAGGTGTACGCGGAAGAGCTGCCTGAGGCCTCACGACCCAAAGATTTTTGGGCTCCACTGACTGTGTACTTATTGAGCCACCCTGATGTGTAATGTGCCTTACTTATTTACATGATCTCTTCCCTCATGTGTCTGGCCAGGAATTCTTGGTCTTGGAACTACCTTTTAGGGGCTGTCACTCACGTGTGTTCACATGGCTTTTGGATCCGACAATTGTATGATGCAAAACTATTTAAGTGCCGGGAGAGGTGGGGGGTTCAGTTATTTTTTGCATTTTCTATGTTAAAAACGAAAATTGGCTTGTATCGACACATGTGAGGTTGATATTGCTGTACCCCAGCCTTGGGGTTTTGTGTATACCTGTTGCAAGCATTTCAAAAAACAAAAAAACAAAGCTATCTGTACAGGAGCCAGAGGACCCCTTCACAAAGGTCATTTCCAGAGCAAGGAGCTACATATGTGTAATAGTACACTTACTACAGTATATCATTTCCTGCTTGCATAGAATTCACAAAAAATTGTAAAAAAAAAATTCTAGCAGTAGGCATATGTTTACCCCCTTCCAATCATGTAATTTAGGGGTGGAGAGACGTGCAACTGAAAAACTCTGGGTGGTAGGAATTTTCTGGATTACTGTGGATGTCAAACATTTACATCACAGAAGTGCTAGGGAAAAGTGTGGTTATAGGCAAAGTTTGAGGTTTGCATCACATTGTGAGTAAACAACAAGATATCAGTGCAAGACATACCACCCTAGACTCCCCTCAATGTCTAATTTTCAGAAATCTCTGGGTTTGGTAGGTTTTACCAGGTGGAAGCCAACCCAAGCTCGAAAAGTGCAACCATTCAGCTTGGCAACTGGGACAATATTAAGCCCCACTCTGCTGGCTCGTATTTAGAAAAAGCATCCAAAGGAATTTAACTTTTTTCACACTTGCCATTGGGATATGGATGCTTTAGTCCCCAGGGGAGGAAAAGGACAATTGACTCTCTAGGGCTGAAGGTGTGGCCTGATGTAAGGATGAGCCAGACTTTATAAGAAAATATTTCATGCATTCAGTGGGCATTTTGCTCCCTTGGGAGGCAATTTGGTGCAAACTCCTTTCTGCCCCCAAGGGGAACAGAAAGGCTGAATTGCCCATTTTGGGGTAGGGGTATGCACAAACCAGGGAGGCACACCTGCATCTGTTTCTTTTGCCCAATTGTAAAATCCCTGCTGTCTTGTGGTGTTTCTACCGCTGCAGAGGACAGATTAGGGCAACTTCCTCAATCACGACAAACCTCCTATCTGCCCTCAGGGGGGTAGAAAGACTCTATTGCCCCTTCTGGGGTGAAGGTATTGGTCGATATCTGGATGGACGCCTCAAACCCTTTGTTTGTTTTGGCACCATGTTTAAATCCTTGGTTTTGCACCATGTTTAAATTAGGTGCAGCACCCCCGTCACTGAGGGTCAGAAAGATTGGTTTATCCTTCTGGGGTGGGTGTATGGTCCAAAGCCATGGTGGGACACCCTCACCCCTTTCTTTTGACCCAAATGCCAAATCCCTGGTGTCTACTGGGCTTTTTACCCCCATGGGGGGCAGATTAGGGGCAACCTAGCCAATCGGTACCAACCTTCTATCATGCTCTGGGGGCCAAAAAAACCTCATCGCCCCTTCTGAGGAGGGGTCTGACTCGATGCTAGGGTAAGCCACCCTATCTTTTTGCTTTGGTGTCATGTTGAAATCCTTGTTGTCTAGAAGGCTTTCTGCACACCCACGGGGCAAATTGGGGTGAATCCCCTATCTGCTCTATAAGTTTTAATCAGATTACCAGCTCAGGAGGTTTTTTTTTTGAAGAGTTGACCCCGATGTCTATTGAACTACATTTCAGGCCCTACTAGCCGTTTGCCTTACTAACAAGTTACCATTAAGTGGACAGATCTTCTACAGGGGGCTAGGTATTAATTGAAGGGGATTACCACTCCATGATAGGAGTACTCCACTTTAGGTTGACTCTAATGTTCTTCGTCCTGATGAAGACCACGTTTTTTGCAAACTATTTCTATGGGCTGAAACTTTGACATTTAAATAATATGATTGCATGGATACTATTTTATTATAATAAGTAAACCTGTCACTTTGCGTGTTTTCATTAGCTTGATAATATTTAAGGTACCAAGCTATACTTTTTCTGTGCAATCAATCAATCGATCTGTATAGTGCAACTTGTCACCCGTGAGAGTATGAGGCACTTGCAGGGTCCAGTGGTTCAGGCAAAGAGCCAAGTCTTCAACAACTTTCGGAACTCTGGAAAAGATGAGGAGGTCTGGTAATGTAGGGGTAGTTTGTTGCATGTCTTCGGTGCTAGGTAGTAAAAGGAGTGTCCTCTGCTCCCGCTTCATGGGAGGCGAGGGGGCTAGGGTAGCAAGAGGGAAGCAGAACGTAGGTGTCTAGACGGCTCGTGAAAATTCAGGCAGTGGCTCAAATAGATGGGTCCACAGTTGTTTGGGGCCTTGTATGCGTGAGTCAGTAGATTCAACTGGCATTTCTTCTGTACTGGGAGCCAGTGGAGTTCTCTGAGGTAGGGGGTGATGTGGGTTCACCATGCAAGGTCGAGTATAAGTGAGGCCGTGTTGTTCTGCATGGTCTGTGGCCTTCGGAGCAGATGGGCTGCAATCCTTGCATAGAGAGTGTTGCCGTAGTCCAATCGGCTAGAGATGAGGGCCTGAGTCATTGTGTGTCTTGAGCTCTGGGTAGCCATTTAAAGACCTTGTGAAGCATGTGATGCAACATGATTTTGAAAATCATAATATACAACATGTTTATACATAGAAGACATGAAAGGTTGAAAGTACACGTTGCACATGTTAGACAAAGTGACACATGATACAGAGACAAATGTAGTAGAAGCACCATAAAAGAGTGCTTTGTTTATTTATTTATTTATTTTTGAGTTTTATATAGTGCTAGTCAGACCCGAGGGTATCAGAGCACTTTACATATTATGAGAATAAGTTTAACAGTGAATAACATCGTGAGATAAAGAAAATACATTTATAAGACAACACTAATGCATATAAACGAGTTGTGATAATTAATTTTTAATGCATATGTTGCTTATTGACGTATATTGATGAAAATTGTGATGCTAAGTGAAGTGGCCTAGTGTTTTTCATGCTGTTTGCTGAGAATGCACCAGTTAGAAAAGTCGGTACAAAAATGTGCAGTACAAGCTCCATTTTTTGTAATATGATATTAGAGACTGTATAATTTATGAAATATTAAAAACAAATGTTGTGGGATGAAATTAGAAAAAGCGTATGCTTATATGAATATCATAACATTTTGTGGTAGTAGGGCATTTCTAACGTTAGCCATTTCTATGTAATAATAATTTGTGAAAGTTTATACATTCTTCATTTGAATTGATATAATTTCATTATGTTTGACATTGGTTTAAAGCTTCATTTCATTTAAACATGCCATGCTAACTTAAATGGTTTTTTAAAATGCTTTTTCTCTAGTGCTGACCTTTGCCCTGATTTAATACAATGGTTAATTTTGCAGTAGTGAAATGTTGCTTAATTTTTTCTGCACATGTGTTCCCCCTGACATTCCTAAATGTTTCTTCAACGTTCACAGCGAGATATTCCTGTGGTAAAAGAATTTCAGCTATTGCTATAAGTAACAACTATGTATTTTTTTCCGACCAATGTTAGGCCTGTGAGGACGCACACATCTCTCATGACTAGCATGGGAGACCAGTTTGATGTTTCAACCATCTCAGGTGACATGGTGCGAATATGGACATGTGATGGTCTTTCAATGGTGGTGTGATGCCACGCCACTGGACATTGCTAAAAACTCTATAAAAGAAGAAACACCAATGGAGAGACAACAACTGCAATTATGAATTTTCCTACTTGAGACCCAGATGCTATGCTGATCTATTTTTTACTTTGGATTGATTGTCAATGCTACAATGTGTAGCTGATGTACTGAGACCTTCTTTGCCGAACCATTTCTATTTTTAAATTTTCCATTATATCTTTAGCTCTAGCTAATGGACTCGTCCCTAATGGACTTTAGGTGTGAACCTTTCCCCTTTTTCATAGTACTTGATGTTAGAAATTTGAACTATTCTTCTGCCTTAAAGGGTAGTGGGACTCTGTAACACTGCAAATGGAATTTCATAACCACTCAATAAAGATTTGCCTAAATGTTCAGTGCTTTATTGCAAGCTGTGATATTCTTGACCGAAGTCCTTAAGAAATTGCTCATTTGAATGAATTTTGATTCTTTAATACAATAACCAAATTAATCTAAATCTTGTCTGAGTCTATTATTGAGTCCCGTTGGTTCTTCCATTTAAACTGTGCTACTGTATTGATGTTTTAAATGAGTTGGAAGGAGAATCAGCGAGCTCTATCAAAACATCAGGTTTTGCTTTTTCTATTTTGTGTTGCAGTTGCAGAGATTTTGGTTTGTATAATCCCTACTCAACTTAACTTCTTTAGGAGGTTGGTTCTTCCAATATTTTATGCATGCTTGATGCTGCAACAAATCCATAGGATGAAGAAGCAGGAGGAGGAGACAGAGTTGACCTGGGGGGTCATGGTTAATTTGGTCCAAGTTCGATGGGCCATCAGGAGACGTCCCATGGGGAGCTTTTGTTGCTGAAGATCAGCACCTCTGTCTTTTCCGTGTTGAGCTTCAGGAAGTTGTCCCTCATCCAATTGGCGACATTGGCCATGCAGTTGAGAAGGTTGGTTTTAGTGGTGATGGTGTTGTCGGAGAGGAAGAGGATGAGTTGTGTGTCGTCAGTGTAGGAAATTATGTTGAGTCCGTGGGTTCTGATGATGTTGGCCAATGGTGTTGTGTACATGTTGAAGAGGGTGAGGCTGGGCGATGATCCTTAATGTATTCCGCAGATTATTTCTTTGGGTTCAGAGGTGAATGGTGGTAGGCGGACGTTTTGTCTTCTTCCGGTGAGGAAGGAGGAGACCCATCTGAGAGCGGCTCCTTGGATGCAGATGTTGTGTAGCCTGGGAATGAGCGTGTGGTGGGAGTCAATATTGAATGCTGCTGAGAGGTCCAGGTGGATCTGTGCCACTGTTTCACCCTGGTCGAGAAGGGCTTGGATGTCTTCAGGGGCAGCAATAAGGGCTGTTTCTGTCCTGTGGTTGCTGTGGAATCCAGATTCAAAGGTATTGAGTAGATGGTTCTGTTCCAGATGTGTGGTGAGTTGTAGGTTGAAGGCTTTTTCTAATACTTTGGCCGGGATTGGGAGCAGGGAGATGGGTCTGTAGTTATTGAGATCGCTGGGGTCAGCTGATTTTGCCTTTAGTTTTTTTGCTGTTTATATGTTATACTTTTTTCACCCATCATGAGTTCCCCATCATTTTTGCTTCCATAGGAGTACCTGACTGCTGGATTACAACTTAGGCTGTCAGGCCGCAATGGCACTGCCACAACCACCAGAGCTCAGAGATCCCTGGTGGTGGCATGATGCCCTGTGGCACCGCCAAAGCATATTGCAACTTTCCACACCGCCAGCAGTATCATGAAGGTTCTTACTCCATGAAACTGCCTGCTGTGAGGAAATAAAGGGGGCCCTACAGAGCCCTCTCTTGGTCCTGTGCACGGGCGTGCATGCAGGGGACTCATGTTGTGCCCCTACTGTGTGCATGCACCCCCAGTTCCTGCACAGCATGGACTGCAGAGTCCATGCCGTGCAGGAGCGGCCGTTGGTGCTCCCATTGCAGTGCCCATTTTCAGAGGCACCGCCATGGGACCACCAAAGAAACGCCTGCCAGACACAAGGAAACTCATAATCTGGCAGGCGATGCTCACACGGCTTGGTGGTGTGGGAGCCTGGGGGCGCCGTAGCAGCCCCGGTACCACACCGCCAAAGTCGTACTCGAGGCCCTAGGTGAATCTTGTGAACTTTTGTTCTTCCATGAAATGTTAATTAATGGGTGTTTCAACTGTTCAAGTAGACCATGATGAAGAAATGGTTAGCGTAAAATGCACTGTGAATGATGGAAGCACATATGGGAAACTAATTTGTGAAATAAATAAAAATCAGATTTCTTATGATAAGATGTACATAATAGAATCAAGCCAACTCTGTGCTGAAGTTGGAGTTGAAACCCTACAGAAATTGTTTGGAGTGGAATAAAACAATAGATATGACAATAAGCAGTGATAAACAGCGGGGGAGTGGAATAGTCAGTTTGCAATATCCACAGCTGAAAATATAGGCCTCAGTATTGGAAAGTAAAACCAACTCGTTTTGACATTTAAATATAAAACATGATAAATGCAGGTGTTAGTATGCCTTGAAAGAGCAAGGTTTATCTGCATATTGTTCAAATATAAGCCATGTAGCCAGTCCTTACTCACATGCTGAAAAGTTAAACATAACTAAAAGTGCCGTGAATCAAGTAAAATTCTCTGTTTCAATTAGGACTGGAAGACAGGAAAAATGCCATTTGTGCAAAAGGTTACTGTTAATAAAAATACAAATCTTTGGTAAACACATATATTTAGCACAAAAATCACTAGAAAGCTTTCTAAATGTATTGCTTACGTACCCGGTTTCTTAAATCCTTTCTAAAAACAGTTTAGCCACTCACACAGCAAAGGAAAGCAAGAAGAGGTGTGAATTGGAAGCTTAATTTCTGCTCCCCCAGAAAAAAAACGAGCTCCTGACCCACATGGCTCCAATGCATGCGAGCTATCAGCTAAGACAGAAGGCCGCAGATCAGAGAACAGGGCCTCCAAAAGCCCTATCTTATATTTCTTTAAATTTTTCAAACACGCACTAAGGGGCATATAAAAGACTTTTGCTTTTTGTGGTAGCATCAACATGTTAAAAGGGAACTATTCCAAGAAATCACTTTGAAGAAGGGAATCACAAAGACATCTAGTCTACTGGCTACAGGAGATAGATAACAGAGAAAGAAAGATGGCGAGAGAGAGAGAGAGGTATTCAGGAAACCTTTCTGTGTCTGTCTTTGAAAAATGGAATGTAGTGCTTTGCTAGAATGATTCATGAGAGTATATTGTGGGAATTTCCTAGCATTAGGCAAATTCACCAATCACTACTGAGTTGACATGATAAAAAGCTAACGTTATAAAAACGTGCTCTCACTACTTTGAAACCAGAGTGATGTCAATCAAGCATTGCAAACGTCGGGATTTAGAAATGTTTTCTACTTATAGAGGAGTGCACAAGGTACCAAGCATATCAAAGAAAGACGCAACCTCAGCAGCTTCAGATTTCAAGTGTGTCCCACCTGGACCTCTTAAGTATGACATTTGATGCAACAGAAGCAGTGGCAGCTGCTCGGGATCCGAAGCGGTAGGGCGGGGGAGGCGGGTGAGGGGGAAACAAAAATAAGCACAGACAAAAACATAAATAAAAATATAATACTTACACTGTGTCCTGCTCTGTCTTGCTCCCCTCCCGATCCCCGACTGGTGCACACTGCGCAGGCTCCCAGATGCCAATGCCAGCGCTGCTCTTATGCTGGGAATGCATGCAATTCTCAGCATGAGAGCAGTGCTGAGATTGGTCTGAGCGGCCCGGTATGCCTGGGAGCCTGTGGCTTTTCTCCACACGGCTGTACAACACAGTCGAGTGGAGAAAAGCTAAGTGCGCTTGACGAATTGGCCGGGCTAAGCCAGCCGGCCAAACCATCATGCGCACTTAGTAGTGCCCATGACCCTCCGCCCCCACTGTTGCCACCTGGCAGCCTGGAGAAGGTAAGAAGGAAAATAAAATGATAATAAAATTGGTTTATTAATATTTTTTTCCATATGTCTACATCTGCTGCCAACTAGTGGGGCGACGCTTCTCCGCCATATCAGAGAAGCCGCCCCTGTACAGAAGGGCTGCAATTGGACAGTATCTAATCTTGTGAGCACTTCTCAACCTCCAACCAAAAAGGAGACTAAGGCCTTTCTGATGGGTAAGCTTCTCCCATAACAAACACCAGGCTACATTAAGACTATTCTGAGTTCGGCAGACAACCCGTGTCTACAGTCAAGTAACTCGAGCAATGTATATTTGTTTTAAAGTAGCAATATTATAACCAACATAGACACCTAGGATATCAGGAATGGACCTATTCGGGGTCAGAAGATTGTTTATGGCATGTTTTACTTTTATCTAATGTTTTCCTCATTCTTCAATATGTTGCAGGTTGGACATGGGTTATCATCTGCCAATACTATTGAACACGTTTTTACGCTTGTGGTTAAAGAAATGAATATCCTCTGATTGTAAAGGGGTGATGATGTAAAGCGCTCTCACACCCAATTTCCTGGGTCTTGTTCGCGCTATAGAAAACACTGAATAAATAAATAAAATAAATAAATAAACCAAGACTGTTCTTTTAAAGGTTAAACTGTTGTCCAAGATGAACGGCTCATCTTTACCTCACCCTCATCTATGTCTCATCATGGCTTGCCACGCACCATTCATTTACTGTGGGAAATTCATAACTCCTGATCCCCTTAATCAATTTCTATTGTTTTGGAGTCATTCCAATAAATAAACTTTATAGTTTTTCACTAAATTGTTTTGGGAATTTTACTGGAATTATTTCTTGACTTGTTTGTCTTGCTGATTATAAAACACACACATTTTATTTGAGGGAAGCTGGTTTTCTTGTGAAAAGTCACCAGGGATAAGCCCTGGATTTCTCACAGAAACCGCTTTTACTTCTAGGTATTCAGCTATTAGTGTTTGTGGAGTTCAGCCACAGCTTGTTGCAGGAATTTTGCTCAGGTACAGAACTATGATTGGGTTATTAGAACACCAGTAGTTAGGGCCTGAGGTACCATGGGCCTGAGTCCAACTAGCTATAGCGTCTAACTTGTCCCCCTACTCATATCCAGAGGAACAAGTGAATTGACACCCCAAAACACAACACTCCAGACCCTCTCAGGGATCGTGGTTACAGGACACCTCCTTTCACTCACACACTCATACTTGTCCACAATAAAATATGAAAGAGACACAAAGAAAGTTTAAAATGTTTAATTAAACTATCATGCTCTGAAATGCAGTATATGTGCCACAATTAGAAAACAACTGCCTAGCAAGGATACCATCAGCATTGTCAATAAACTGTATATTTTGAAAAGCCCTGTCATATTATAAGACCATATTGCCTAACCCCTCTCCCCTTCTACAGAAGCAAAACTGATTATACAGCAAAAATCTCTGGGTTTAGCCGTGGGCCCTGTACCTTAGCATACACAGATGTACATTCTACATCTCAGATACAGCTGTGATATTCTCTCAGGAAATATCTGTCTCTCTCTGTCTGTTACCTTGCTGTGCATACCAATATGACAAAGTTCACATGTTCATAAACAACGGCTGCATTTCTGTGTTGTGTCTAGGTGCGAGTGCCTGACCAGAACAAAATTACAAGGGACATTGTTTTTTGACCTTGTCTGCTGTACAGAGTAAATCCCAGGAAAGAACAAAACGACAAAGCAACAGCAGGTTTTGTGTGAAAATATAATGTGGCACAGAAGCAAACGTGTTTATATGGTAACGTGTACAAAGCTAATGCGGCCTGTATCTGGCACAGTTAGGCTAACATAGGGAACACTACAATGGGCCCTGTACAGAACACATGACAAGCTCACATCGATTCTAAGGACTCTCTCTACCCTAGTTATCAATTTTGTTTCCTATCGTAATCATTGAGTGTTTCTCTTCAAAACATACTTTAATTTTGTAGGAAAGTGCCCTTTTTGTCTGGTCACCACCACACTTTGTTAACTAGGCCCTAGTGTCAGTGCCCTCTCCCTTAATATGATGTATGTGAATTGGTAACCCCAATTGGCAAGGACTTCAACCCCCTTATAAGTCCCTGGTAAGTGGTACCAATGGTACCCAGGGCATGGGAGTTAAAGGGGTCACCAGGGCCTGAAGCACTGATTATGCCACCCTGAGTGACCCAAGTAAACGGATGACAGCAGTCCTGCCATTACAGACTGCGTGAGCAGTGAAAACGTCTCAAACTCAACTTTGCCCTCACCATGAGTGCCAAGGTCACAGCACTATTTTCAATATATGTCAGGCCTCCTGAGCCCAGAAGGCAGGGTGTCTTATATTAAAGGTGTGGACATATAAGTGCAAGCTTATATGTCACTATAGTAGTCTCTTACAATTAAGGTCTACTATAAGTGTTCAGGGGGCCATAGGATAACATGGGCTGGACCTGGGCACCCCAAGGTTGCCAGCACCATTATAGTCCCTCTTAAAAGTGTCATATTTGGTATCAAACAACTTGTCTCATCAAATCCAACTTTTTCCTAAAGTCTGATTTAATGTTACATTCACCCAAGTGGCTACCTTAGAGGTTGCCCACCTGGTTGCCCCAACCTTTCCTGCGCACTGGCCAACAGCCTGCAGCTGCTGCGCCAAGTCAGGAATCTGCTCCCCTGTTAAGAGGTGTGAACACTCCTAGGAGTCAGAAACAAAGGCCAGCCTGGGAAGGAGGTGTCACCTCCCTCCCGGACAGGATGGCTAGTGAAGAGGCACATCAAGGCTGTGAACTTCAAAGCTTCCCCTGCCTCTGATAATGCAACCAGGCTGCCTCGCAAAGGAGGAAACAGCCAACCCCCTGCCCTCAGGCACATTTACTCCCAGGCAGGTGAGAAAATTAGGTAGTCAGGAGGGGTTCACCCCCAGACGGCTAGCCACACCCCTAGGATGTGCTACCTTGTCTGTACAGCCAAGGAAGGTTTCTGCCATTTTTAAAAGTGGCAGACTAGAGGGTTCTGTGTAGAAAAGGTGGCACACACCCCTGGGTGTGGTTAACTCAGGGTCGGATTAGCTGCTGGAGCTAGTAGCCCATTGACTACTTGCACCCACACCCCTAATCCCTCTAAATCTCGGATTTAAGGGTTACCCCTAGCACCAGAGCCTCATATTTGAATCCACTTGCAACCAAGGACAAAGAAGACACCCGAGTCTGCGATTTCAGGACCTGAACAAAGCAAAGGCACAAGAACCTGCACCTGTGGCAATCACCGTCCAACTGCACGACTGCTACTCGTCAAGGACCAGAGACGGTTTCCAAAGGAAAGATGAACCCCTCTGAGAGCCAAAGGCAACTGCAGAAGTCCCTTGGACCAGAGTTACTAGTCCCCTGGAGCCTGCTAGTAAAGCATGTTCCATGAACCAAAGATTCACTGGCCTTCGGACTAATCGAGGGATCGCACAAAAGTAAATGGCCTAGTGCTTTGTGGGGAATTTCAGCACCAGGGGCAGCCAGGACAAATCTGCACCCGGACCCTATGAGCCAGGTAAAATTCAACTGACTGTTGTGGCCTGCTCCTGGGATCCACATCACCGTATCCCCTAGTGGTTTGCACTGAAGTCTAGTGTCCTCATTGACCTCAACATTAAAGTTTTGCAGTAGTGAAATGCACTGATTTATTTGTGCTTGCTTTAAAAATCAATAACTCTGGTTATACTCCTTAGATTGTCTTCATTTTGGTGTCTAAATTTATATGAAAATCTGCTTTATGTTATACATTGGTGTCAGATTTCTTTTGAGGCGTGTCAATTATTTATCATCCCTGTTGGTACTGTAATGCTTAACAAATGTTCCTCTAGTATTGCCTGACTGCTCTGTGCCAAACCACCATGACTGAGAAAAGGATTTATTAGTGTTAATTCAAAGAATCTATTTGGGGTATTGTTAGAGTATTGCATAGTGAAGCCTAACCAGCCTCCCTTCATAATACACCACTTTCCAAAATAATATCATAAAGAACAAACCTTGCAATAGCAATGAAAGACTGGAGCTCATCCATAATGGGCCACTAACATGCATAGAGATCGTAACCTCAGGCCACACTCAACTAGAGTGCATGACTCTATGAATCTCCCCATGTCCTAACTCCTCATTTTCATAACTTTAATTTATTGTAAACAAGGCAGCACTCCTCTTTTCAACAAGGATCTTGTAGATGTGATACAACCAGTCCAAGACCTATCTGAAAAAATCTTGCTGATGGGAGATTTTTAAGCCCAGGCGGTAAACTCTGCTCCACTCGCGAGTTTGCGGAATTTAGCATGCCACGGAGGAACGTGGAATTTCTGAATTCCGCCATTAGGGCGCGAAGCGGAGGTTTTTCTTCCATTCATTGGAATTTGGATCTGGATGGAGCACTCTCCTTGTCTGCTGCATATATACCATTGGATTTAAGGACTTTGTTTTTTAGATATCACAAGTAAGTTGAAAAACTGGTGTATAAGGGTGTTGTTTGTTTGATTGGGCATGCACCTAGATTTATTCGTACTTTCATTCGCCTTTTAAAATTTATTGTAGTGGGTGGCCTGCGGGTTTAGTAGGAGCCTGGTTATTTTTTTCAGTGCATCCGTCGGTAGTCGTAACAGACACGTGATTAAAACCGGATGTATTTTAATGCCGGAGTGGAGGTGATTGACCTCATACTCGAGGGACCGGCACAGGACGTACGTGTGATCTGGAATTAAACGAACACGGTAAGGGGTGTCTAAGGGTGGAGGATTATCAGTCACTTTGCGGATGCGTATAACGAGGGGAATGGCTGTGATGGAACAGCTGGGCTTATCTTGAGTGGCGTTGACAGTAGTGGTTAAGTTTTGCGGGAAGGACATTAAAAGACATGGAGCTCTGGGGAAGCATATTTTTGTACGGAGACTCCAGTTCTAATAATTTAGTACTGGGATCAGAACTACCAGATATAAAGGTATTAGGAATTTGATTCAGGACCAGGCACTGTCATGGTTATGTATTCTAATCTTTTTTACAGATGACACACCCAAATATTCGGTGGTCAGTGCATGAACATATTGGAAGTTACCTAAGTACGTTTCTCTATGCCGGAGGATCGTGTGGGTTGGAATTATCACCACACATGAAGTAGGTGGCCTATGAGAGAGTTATGCATAACGTTACTATATTTTTAAACAGTCATTCAGGGTAGTAGCCTTTCTACTCACATATTCCTTTTTATATATATCCCTTTTGTGCTATAGATGGATGAGAAGAAGAGACATTAGAGGTTGGTGATTACTCATTGTTCAACACGTATCAGTGTGATAGGTCGGGGATTACTTATGTTTAAGCACGTCACAGTATATGTTGTGGAACACGCATGTGCTCTTATTAGGGGAGTGTTTCACAGTAGAGCATGTCACGGCATTGGCTTACCCAATGCCCGGACATGGGATACTGAGTAATGGTGACATAGGTTCATATAGAAGTTATATACATGCACATTGCACACTCACATGTCTTTCATCTGTTTGGTTTATGAATATGTAAACACCAGACCTTCTTGTCTTTACACTCGGTCAATCCTGTAAACTGGTTTGCTTTTTGTCACGAGGTGCATGATGATATTTATCATTTTCTATTTTGCTCTGCACCATCGGAATTAGACACGGTGGTGGTTTGAGGAATTTTGTATGCGACATTGGATGTTCGGACGCTATGACAGTGGTTATTTATTCTGTATTTTTACTTAGCCTTGAAAAAGTTGCGGGTTTATGTTCCCATTGTGGCGACAAAACACATGTTGGCTGGCTAAGATCTTGTTTGAATAAAAAGGAACCGGAGGAAAAGAAATAAAGAAACAAGAAACCTCATTGCGATGTCTGTTGTACATTCAAGTGGACTTACATATGCTACTGCTGTCATTTCTTTATAATCTCAAAATGTGTGCTGGGGATTGTTATTACGTATATTTGTAGCCTAGGCCACAAGATTTGGGGAGGCTGGTGTTTCTCTCCACCCTCCAGCATATTATAGCAATATACTGACCAAGATATTTAGTGACTTCACCCTTGGAGCGCCAGGATTCCTATATATTATACCACCGGCCATTTTTACTTACTGGTTGTTTTTTGTATTTAATTGTTCTTGTTTTGTGAGGGAAGAATGTTGCACAGTTTACTACATTTTCTCCCCATTTTTTAAATAAATTTGCAATATTTATTTAATTCACTTTGTGGCCTAGTCTGCCAATGGGCCTTCCGCCAGTAGGCCCTGTACTATTCATGGGTGCATGAAACAACTGTTTCTGTGGTGTCTGTTGAATTGAAACATCATTTAGGTCATGGATGATATTGGATTAAAAAACAAAATGTGTTTTTTTTTGTGGTATTTCACTTTTTTACCCCTGCAAACAGTATATAGGTGGGGTAATGGCTTCGGCAGATGTGTGTTTTCGTAAACATTTTTAGCCCTGTTAATTTTCATTTTTGGCATTGCTGAATTAATGCTGTGTTCTCAGTGTTACCATGCCTCTTTTGTTTGGCCAGCGTGTGTGTATGTGTGTTTGCCATAGGCCACCATTTGCCTTTGATGTTAATCATGCCATGTGGCCAGGGGAAATTATGAATAGTCAGTGTCCAGCCTAGGCCTGCATGTGTTCTTTGTTTTCGATGCCGCCTGCTTGTTGTTGTGACCATGTGGCAGGTGACCATTTTGTGTAGCCAGCCAGTGTGCTTTTGCCATAGGGCTGCATGTCTTTTTTGTTGTGGCCATGCCTCCTTGCTGGTTGTTGTTGTGAGCATGTAGCTGCCGGCCATTTTGTGTATCCAATTAGTGTGCTATTGACATAGGCCTGCACGTCTTCTTTCTTGGGGCCATGCCTCCTTGTTGGTTGTTGTTGTCATCATGTGGCTGGCGGCTATTTTGTGTTGCCAGCCAGTGTGCTTTTGCCATAGGCCTGCATTTCTTCTCTGAAATTGTGACCATGCCTCCTTGCTCAGTGTTAGTTGTTATTGATGACCATGTTGCACTGGCTGGCAGCCATTTTGTGCATCCAGTCAGTGTGGCCCTTTGCCATAGGCTTGCATGGATGGTTGACAATGAGAGGAGCTTAATAAATGAATATGCTTGCGTATATTTTCACTTACCTTTACTTTTTTTTTTACTTTAGTTGTTTTAATTTTTAATTTTGTTAGTTTTTTTATTTACATTTTTTTAATGTTTACATTTTAATTTTGATTTACATTTTTTTGTTTTATTTAAAGTTTTTAATTTTATTTTTTTAAACATTTTAAAAACAATTTCTTCCAAAATTTTAATTTTAATTTTTGTAATTTTTTTTTTATTTGGATCTAAAAAATTTTTTCCATTTTCCTAACATCTGGCATCAACCCCATGACTGAAATAGGTGCACTGCACAGGAACATTAATTGTCTAAGAATTATTTCATTGTCACCTGCACCTCCCTGAGTGCCACATCCCAACGTGATGCACATAAAGTAACAGTTACATCTGTATGTTGTTGTTGTTGCTCTTTCTGATCCATTCTGAGTGTGCTGTACACTATGAAAGTTTGTTGGTGTGGTTTTACGAATGGATAGTTAGACTGTATTATTGCTTAGTCACCACGCTAAATGATATTGTTTGTTTGTACTAGTACTTGAACTGCAACAATGCCACGTTTCACTAATGTTTTTCCTGCTTGTTTGCTTTTAGGTACACAAGAGAAGAGACATCACCCACAGTACTGCCAGACAGAAGGCCTTTGCACAACGTGACACATGACTGACTACGCAACACGGTCATCTCTTCAGCTAGTTGTGAAGCTAAGTGCCATTGCCAACTTACAGCTTCAAGATGGCCCCAAAGAAAGTTGCTGCCAAGAAAGTAGCTAGTGGGGAGCAGAACAATGCAGATTTCCACCACTGGCGTGCCGACCGCAACCCTTTCCAGGAAAGTTGTGCCTGCTGCACCGGCCTCTGGCGAACAAGCTGAGAGCAGCACTCCTGCATCAACAGCACCACCCCCCAACCTAAGCCCAGGACCATATCTGTCAGTAAGGCAGCCAGTGCAATCATGTTGACGCAGACAAGTAGTGATGTTGAATTGGATTTGTCAATTTCACAAAGTAGTACACAATCGTTTCAGGAAACACAGCAAAGTGGACAGCAGTCACAGCAAGCAATAGTACATTTGTCTGATGTTGGAGCAGAACAGGAGTTTGAGCTTCATTCTGTCAAGAAGTTAAACCTCCTTTTTTAGAATCATTGGCTCCCAGATCTCCAGTAAGGAAAAGGAAGGATACTACTGCACCATCTTCTCCAAACACCACTTCTGATGATGATGATAGGGACATGGAGTGGACCCCGACAGAGACCAGGAGACAACAGGAGAGGCAAGGTAAAAGAAAAGTTCCAGAAAGACTTAGCCTAATGGAAGAGGATGACGATGATGAGGTAGTCATGGTGGAAGGTGACACAGCCTGACATTGCTATTCAACCAGCTCAGAGGGATGTGGCACAGGTAGCACCGCCACCAGCTCCCATATTTGCAAAGCCCCAGCTGAGACCTGCACCAACCCCTGCCTCAGGATAAACAGAGAGGCAATCAACGACATGCCCACATACCTCCAGTTCTTCTTCAGGCATTGGGCCAGAAAAAAGTACTCCTCTCCAGTTTGGGACTTTTTTACACTTAGAAAAGAGGGGGAGCACATTGCAGTATGCACCATCTGCCACATAAATGCTCATCGAGGTAAGTCTGGTACACATTGTGGTACTGGAGGCCAGATGACCCATATGAAAAGACACCACTCAATCAAGTGGGAGGAGCATCTTTAAAAAATTGCTAAACGTGCTCGTGGTGGTGGGGAGAGCTGGGGAACAACACATACAAGTCCAATCACGGTGGCAGGTGATGATGAGGAAGAAGAGGGTGACATCTTCAGGCAAAGCAGCCCTGTCCCCAGCATTGTGTCAGCAGATTCATCCACCTCAGCGACTTCACAATGGCACAAGAAGACTCAGATTGAGAAGGGGACACCACGGCATACAGTAACTGCCCCACCACCATGACGCACATTGACTCTACCACTAGCATTTACTTCTCCTGTGTCAGTGCTCCAAGAAAATAAGAAAATCCAGGCTACTATTACGGGCATGTTTATGCAGGAGGGGCCCTATGAGTGAAACCACTCAACCGCACGTTTGTACAATGGAAAGCTGGCAAAAATCTTATCACTGGAACTCCTCCCTTTTCCTTTAGTGGAAGGAGTGAGATTCTTAGAATTTGTGGCAGCCATCTGCCCAAAACGAAAGGTACCAAGTAGGACCTATTTTGCCAGAGTGGCTGTTCCAGCTCTGCATCATGATGTGCGGCAGTTGGTTGGACAAGCTTTGTAGCAAAGTGTTGTTCACACCATCCACCTGACGACAAACATGTGGACCAGTAGTCAGGCGACTGATTACATGTGCATCACTACACACTGGATCTCTTTTGCAGGGGTAAAGCAAAAGATATCTTCAGGTCTTGGCTCTGAAGCGTTCTGCGGCATGCAACAGGGGCCATGTTTGCATTGGGAAAATCACAAACATCTATAAACATCTTGGAGGAATTTAACAGCAGGGTGTATGAATGGCAGTGAACCAGAGGTCTTAAAACTGGATTTGTTGCCACGGACAATGACAGTGACATCCTCAAGGCCATGTCAGATGGAGGCTATTTCAGGGTCTTGTGTTTGGCCCCTGGTGGTGCAAGACTTCCTCAAAAAGGAAGACATAGCAACATACTGACCACCTGAAAAAGAATCTGCACTCATTGCAGCCATTCTTTTAAAGCCCGGAAGCAGCTGCGGATTATTCAGCGTAATAATAGAGCACCAGTTAAAGCCCTGAGACAGGAGGTGCCAATACGTTGGAACTCCACCTTATACATGCTGCAACGTCTGTATGAGCAGTACAAACAGATCAATGACTATGTCATTCAAAGAGGAGGGGATTCAGTTGGGAAAGCTATGACCATGGATGCAGACAAATGGGGCCTAGTCAAATGCATGACACAGATGCTACTCCCTTTTGAGGTTTTCACAGGGAAGTTAGCAAGGAGGACAGTATGATGGGCCAGGCTATCCCGTTGTTGCATCTCCTACAAGACCCGGTAAAGAAGGCATTTGAAAGGTTCACCCCCACAGGTGTGAATAAAAACACATAAGCGCATGCCTTGGTTGAGACCTCAGTCCTTCGCTTGCCTTCTAATATAAGGCTGCAACATGACATCATAGAGTGCAAAGAGTACATATGTGCCACACTACTTGATCCATGGTACAAAAACATTCTGCCCACTTTCATTCCTTTTTCTGAAGGGGATGTTTTAAAATACAAAAGGTGGATTGTAGAGCAACGCGGAGACTTGGAAGATGAATGGCTGGAATATCGAGTCCCACCCCGCAGTTCTGGGATGCCACCTTCAACTTCCAGAGAGGATAGTCCTGTCTCACAGCAGCCAACAACACCATCAACCAGAACACCGTTAAAAACAGCAACAGAAGGACTGGACCCAACCTCTGCATTGTATTGACTTCAATTGTCAGGGCTCAAGTCAAATGCAGTCAAAACAGGTTGAGCAATTGGCAGCACCAATGATCATCCACAGAATGTTCCAGGAGTATCTGGATGATCCAAAAGAGGTCTATGTGGATCAAAATCCATTGATATATTGGTACGGGAAGATGAGCCAATGGCCAGAGCTCATCAGGCTGGCAATAAAGTATCTGGCTTGTCCTGACACCAGTGTGTCTGCTGAACGTGTGTTCAGTGCAGCCGGTGTGGTCATCACAGTGAGAAGGACCAGTCTCTTGCCTCAAAATGTGGGGAGATTGACTATGATCAAAATGAACCAACGTTTTATACCACACAATTACACCGTTCCTGAAACAGCAGCACAGGAGGAGGAGGATTGGTCCGAAACGAAATCAAATGTGTTAGCTTACCACCTTTTGGGTGAACCTCCTGTGTTTGAGGACGAACTCGACTTCCCAGACGAAGTATGCCAGTGCCTCATAGAACTTAAAAAAATTCTTGTTAAACTTAGTTCTTTCTTTGCAAAAAACCCAAAAAATAATTTAGCTAGTTGAACATTAATATTTTGTGTCAGATTTATGCTGCCCCACCTTTTTTATTAGTCACATATATATTGCTGGATTGCAGTTGGACCAATGTGCATTGAAGAAGCCTCCACAATTCCTTCATGACATTAGGGACAATGCCTGCCCCTCTCATACCTATTGCCTAATGCCTATTCATTTTTTGCATCACTTAGCACTAGAAGGGCTGCCCAATAAAATCATTTATTATCTACAAGACTGCCTGCCAGTGCCAATACCAAATTCCAATGTGTTGCCTGCATCAAAGATGATTGAAAACCTACCTGAACTACCCGTGCTTGAATTGGATGAGGTAATTTCAACTATTGCAACGGTGAGTGACTGATTGCGTGAGTGATGATTTAAGTTGATTGATGATTCATGTGGTGGCAGACAGTGAGGGAGGGTGTGTTGAACTGTAATATGGGAAATTTCTTGAGATGATTATTGATTCGCATTGTTTGGGGCTTGAGTGATGGGCACTCATTGCTTTTCTATGTAGGTGATCAGCCCTTTCACACTTACCCAAATTTAATTGCAGGGTGCTCTCCTTTTTCCCTGGTTTTTCAGAGACCAGAACAATCACTTTAGTTAACAAACAAAAACCTATGCAAAATGCTGCAAATCTGTTTCTCTACTTGTTCTCCAATAACAGTGCACTCCACGTTTATCTTGCTCGGGTCATCATGATTCATGATGATGATGACTGATCTGGGACAGTGTTACTCGGACTCAGGAGTAGTATCATGGAAGAACTCAGAACGGGAGCTGCAGGACTACCTCATCAACAGCTAGAAGCAATACGTTATCGAGTATCGACTTCAGTTCAAAGGTAATCCAAGTACTCTGCTGAGTGGGATAGAGAGAGGTGTGTTTGTGAAATGCTGCTCTGTGTGTGTGTTTTGGACTTGTGGCAGAAGTGAAACTCTGAGACCCCCTTTTGTTGTTTTGCTCTGCCTCTGAGTCTTCTAGATACACTCCTCATGAAGCTTACCTTCCTTCTGTCCTTCTCCTTGACTCTAAAATACAGTTTCTATTTTACAATCCGCAGGCCTTCTTCTAGTCTCTGCCACGAATGAAAGGCAAAAGCTAGCTGAGCTCAACAACACTCCTGCTTAAGTACCGGTTCAGTGCAGACAGGCCCCAAAGAGGACATTCCTGAGGAGAATGCAGATGCACCACCCAATTTTGCAATACAGTATCATTTTTCTTTTAACAATCATCTGAACTAAGAGAAGTGGGTGGGTGGGCTCACTCCCCACCTAGAAGACAGAACATTTAGATATATGATAAATTGGGTCTTGGGGCAGAAGGACTGTTTGCAATGCATTTATCTGTACTCTGTCATACTCATTACTTTATTTCCTTCTAACAACAGATTGATGGCAAATGATGTGCTGCTGCTTATTGTCCAGATGAATGTTGGCCTTGTGTTGTAGTGTTTGTCTTTGTCAAACCTTACCCCAAATCCCATTACCCATCCATTCATCAAACCCTGAACCTTCTACCCCAAGCTGTGTGATTTATTGAGGTGTGGCTTAAATTACACCATCAATGGATCACACACTTGGTGGGGTGTATGTGGTGAAAGCAACTCCAACTTACTATAGAATCTTCTAAGCAGTAGCCCACACCAGCCCATTACCAACCCAAGCATTAAAAATGATCCATATTTTTTTAGACATAGAATGAAGAACATCATTCGTCAGCATCATCATTCAGGCCTTGTGTTGCCTAACCATAAACGCCTAACGTAAGCTTGTCCACTCCAGACTTTGAGTCCATTTCTATGACTTGAGGATCTCACAAATAATACTGCTAGCTCCACATTAGCCAAATCTTACTAGTATTGCTATTTTATTTTAGCACAATTAGGCATTCTCATTGTGTCATCACGTAGAACTCAGGTGGAGTCAATTCTTTGCAAATCTTTGATAAAAAACATATAACCCACTTACTCAGTCTTTCTACTTCTATTTACTTGCCTATGATGGATAATCAATCAATCATTCAGATCAGTCCTACAGTTGGAACTCACCTGGGTGGAAGTGGTACCTAGCTTGTGAAGTTGTGATGCCTCCCCTGTTATTACAGAATGTATATTCAGGTAAGACTACTAGTATGGATGAGATTTAACTTAGTAAGAAATAAATTAACTGCTACTGTTTTTAATCTATATAGTTCTACACAATATAGGTCATCATGGCAGCATTCCCATAATGGTCAAGATAGTTATTGAAGTATAGGCCTAGACTCTATAACTAAGTACTATGTTCTTGCTTAAGTTACAAGCACATAAAGAGGCTGCGTAAATCTAATTGAAGGCAGCAGTGCAAAGTAAAAGTAAAAGAAACTACTTCAGGCACAAAAAATAGTTTCCCCCTTTATTTATTTGCAAAGAAACCCAACCTCTCCACCCAAACAATATGCTGACCCCTCTCCCAAACAAAAGTGACCCAAACCCCAATGCTCAAAATGTCCAAGAAAAAGTCTCTCCAGTCCCAAATCCCTTCCCACCCTCTCTACCCAGCCCAAACAAAATACAAATCCCTCCCATTAAAACAATTTTTTTTAAAAAGGGCTAAAAGAGGGCATTACGGATGTCGGTCCGGAGCTGGTCCAGGCTGTGCTCCATCCTGGTGAGCTGACCCTCGATGGTGTCCAGCCGCTGCAGGATTTAACGCAGAAATGGTCTGTTGCCAGTGTGCAAGGGGTGGCAGCAGTTGGCTGGCGGCGGTTCCGGCGATGGAATGGCCGGGAGGCTGGAGGCTGAGGGGGACCGGCTGCACTGGGACCCGGGTGTTGTGCATTAATTTCATTACAAGAACGGAGGCTACCATTATGCACATTACTTTTAATGCAGTCCAAGCAGCCGCATACATCACAATGTAAGAAGGTTCCAGAACAGAACATAGAAAACAAATAATAGGCGTGAGCCATCAACAATCTGCCTCTTTTAAATGCGGCTCCAAGCAGATAAGTACAATATCTTTACTACTTCTACTTGTCCTATTAATATCTCCTTTTATCAATCTATACAATAACCAATCGTTTACTTCTTCTTAAAGGATTACCCCTTTCTCTCAAGCTTTCTTCATGGGACTAACCCCCCCTTTCTTTCTCTTTTCTTCATAACTGATCTCCAATTTACGGAGATCATCCTCACTAAACACTTCTTTACCCGATTTTCGCTCCCGCCACCACCCCGCCCCCGAGCTCTCTTTCTAACCGCCCGAGTCGGGCGCTTTATAATCTTTATTTTCCTTCCGTTTACAAATGCCTAACCCAAAGAGCGGATACACGAAAGGGAGAGAGCACCACTGAACGCGGGCGCCCCTCTCCCTACTTATATTATGCCTAGGACTCACCTCCGTACTAGCGATCGGGGATTTAGCTTATCTCCGTTAATTTGCTGTCTCGGTGAATCCATTAGAGGAGTTCACCTTGGCAACCACGACGTTGCGTCGTGCTGTTGCTAAGGGCCGCTCCTCTCACCATAACGCTATGCCATGACTCCGCTTAGCTCTAAGCCGAGCTAATACTACCATGGCAACTGGAAGCAACTGGTCGCACGAGCCCCCAAGCGTCAGTTGCTCTGCCTCATCGCGATCAGCTGCAGCTGCATTTCCTCCCGGTTTCAACGTGAGTATCCTTACAAAAAAAAAAAAAAGGACGCTTATTTATCTTACAACAGTTTACTCATAATATAAAACTCATAGAACAGCTTAGTTATATTATATAAACTGTTCCCCATTAATTGTATTATTACTACAATACAAGAGGCCTTCCTTACTTACGTGGCCCAACCTTTATAACTAATACTCTTTTATTTAAGTGGTTTCTAAGCCAATATATTCATAATGTCAGACAGTGATTCTGACGATGCTATCGCCCCTACTCCTTATATTGATAATGAGGCCCTTAAAAAAATCTTACATAAAGAGATGCGATCCTGCCTGCTTGAAACTTTGAGTCAGGTAATGCCCTCCAAGAGGTCCTTCCCTTCCGAGGAAGTTGAGGATTCAGAAATCTTGGGGCCACACTAGATCGATGATACCACTCAAATAAGGGGGAAAAGACCAAAGAAGTGTAAAAATATTGATACAACCCCCAAGAGCACGATGGGAGGTCCCAGCACTTCATCTAATCCTGGAGGTCTTAACACCTCAAGTAATAATGGAGGTCCTCGCACCTCGAACTCCCTGGGTGTCCCTAGCGGCACAACTCATAATGGTGTCCTTAGCGGCACAAAATATCTGGGTGTCCCTAGCGGCACAAAATATCATAGTGCTCATTACAATAAGGGAGATAATGACTTTAGTGACGATGAGTCCTCAGACATTCCCGATGAATACGTCCTAGACTTAGACGAGGACGATCAAGAATTTTACAGCCCCGAAGGGGAACTCCCCTCCTTGTCAAAAGATAGTATCCTCAACCCGTTGGGGGCGAAGAAATGTTTTCCCCCCTAAACTTAAGACACCCTAGAAGCTCCGAATGGTGGCCGCAGGATCACATGGCCAAGTTCATCAAAAAATGGCTAAGAAACCTTTTAGAGAGAGACACTCGGAATATATACTCAGAGCTGAGTGCTCAAGACCCTCAATCGAGGACAAGACCTGCCAGACCCCTAACCTGGACCCGCAGCTAATTAAATTCCTTTTCAAGCTCGGCAGAGATCCAAGAAAAGGTATACAAAGGAATTCCTCAGCACACGTCTGTTATGTCACAATATACATAAACATGCTTGATGTGAGCATAAGTAAAATACAAGTAGGTAAGTTCTTATTTCTTTTTTCCTTTTTATTTTCCGATGTTCAGACAGCCGACACGTGTTTCGTCGCTTACATGGGAATTATTCCCGCGACTTTATCAAGGCTATTGTCTTCCTATGTATAACCTTTATTAGTGGTGTTAATTCCAACCCACACTGGGATTCAATATCTCGCGACGTCTCACTTCTCAATGTTAAATCCAAGGGATCCCTGTATGTCCCAGAAGTCCAGAATCTTATTTCTTAGTAGTTTGATCCCACACACGGACGTCGCTCCTCGTGTTGCCGAGTACGGCAAGTAAATATCAAATATTTGTGTTATCTCTCCCGAGTGGCGCCTTCATTTACCCAACTAAATACCACTGCTTATTAGGTGCTCACAATCCAAGAAAAGGGATGGAAAGATTCCTTAAGGGGTGTCAGGACCGCCTCCTTGACGTCCTGGGACCCTTAGCTAGAATCATTGACTACGCTGAGGAAAGCCACATTAATGGCACACCCCTGAATACAGATTTGATCAGGGGATGGAGCCAGAGAGCTCTAATACTGCTGGGCAATGCCAACACCAGCCTCAATGCTGAGAGGAGAAGAGTCGTACTGACTAAAATCAACTCCAAACTAAGCGATATGGCGGACAGAGAGCCCTCGCAAAACCCAAAAGGCTTACTCTTCGGGGAGGACCTTATTAAATCTTTGGGAAAGTATGTCTCGACTTTCACGGCCTTGGATAAGGCCCAACAAAATATGAAACGGGTGTTTAACCCTAACCTTTTTGGCATGGCCGGAAGAAGGGGCCTCTCTTCCGGCCGCTTCAATCAAAGGCCCTATTCAAGATCCCGTGGCTACGGAAGAGGCTATCAACCCAACAACACTCCTCAATTCTACCCCCAAAGAGGGAGAGGCCCTCGCAACAGAGGGTTTAGGACACGTGGACCCTCCAACAACAACCCACCAAGTGAGTACTCTTTCCCCTTCCCCTTCTTTCCCCAAAAAGGTGGGTGGCAGACTCAGATTCTTTTATCAGAATTGGAGCTTAATTACTCAAGACCCATGGGTACTAAACACCGTAAAGGGCTTTATGATAGATTTTATAGAAACTCCTACATAAACCTCTTTCCCGAGAGACATCCCACTCTCTCTAGATCAAGAAAAAATAGTAGAAGAGGAGATCTCCTCCATGCTTCAGAAAAGAGCTATAATAGAGGTCCCGCTGGAGGCCTTGAGATTTATAAGCACACTCTTTCTTGTAGAAAAAAAGGACAAGGGTTGGAGACCCGTGATAAATTTAAGGGAACTAAACAAATATTTGGTTTACAGACACTTCAAGATGGAGGGCATCCACCTCCTAAGGGACCTACTACTAGAGGGAGACTGGCTAGTCAAACTGGTCCTAAAAGATGCATACTTCACCATCCCAATGGCCAAAACCCATTAACCCTTTCTCCAGTTCATGTGGAAAAAACACTTGTATCAATTTCAAGCACTCCCTTTCGGGCTCTCCTCTGCCCCAGGGTGCTTCACCCAGGTCATGAGAACAATCGCTTCATCCCTAAGAGAAAGAGGTATTCGCTTAATAGTTTCCCTAGACAACATCCTTATAATGTCCCAAGACCATGCACAGATAATCCAAGATCTGAAGTCCGTTATGGATCTATTAGAAAGCTTAGGATTCATTATAAACAAAGAAAAATCGATTTTGACTCCCTCCAGGACTCTGGAGTTCCTGGACTTCACCGTGGATACAACGAGATGTCTCCTTTTACTCCCTACCAAGAAAATAACCAAAATCAGGAAGGAAATAAGACATGTCCTGAAACAAGAAAACCTGTCTCTGAGGGAACTAGCCAGACTTCTGGGGCTATTCTCCTCCTCCATCCAAGCCATCTTTCCGGGTCCCCTAAATTATCGGGCTCTTCAAAGAGTGAAAGCGAGAGCCCTAAGATCTGGCCTTTGGTAGGGAGATCGCATTTCTCTAGATCAAGAAGCCAGATCAGAACTGTCCTGGTGGCTAGAGAATTTAGATGCCTGGAATGGCAAAGCAATTTTTGGATCAACACCAGAATTTGTCTTAGAATCGGATGCGAGCCTTCATGGTTGGGGAGCTTGCCTTCTCGATCAGAACACCGGTGGTATCTGGTCGCAAGAGGAATCCTCCCACCACATAAATTACTTGGAACTAACAGCTGGTCTTTACACCCTGATGAGCTTCAGACACTCTCTCCAGGGCAGATCAGTCATTTTAAAGATGGACAACATGTCCGCGGTAACCTATATAAATCATCTGGGAGGTACCAAATCTGCGGACCTCTCGAATCTAGCCAAAAAACTTTGGATGTTCTGCCTGGAACACAAAATCGCTCTCAGAGCGGAATACCTCCCAGGGATAACGAACATCTCTGCGGACTGGAACTCGAGGTTCCTGCTAGACCACAGCGATTGGAAACTCAATATTTCCGTGTTCAGGTCTCTGAACAAGATTTGGGGACCCCTAGAGATAGACCTCTTTGCGAGCAGACTAACCTTTTAATTGGAGAAATATTTCAGCTGGATGCCCGACCTGGGTGCTCTGGCAGTGAACGCCTTCCTACAATCTTGGAAAGGATTCAAAGTGTACGCCTTCCCTCCCTTCGCCATGATCCAGAGGGTTTTACAGAAAGCGAGACAGGAGCAGTGCTCCCTTGTCCTAATAACTCCCTTCTGGCCATCTCAGGCCTGGTTCCCCACCACTCTAGAACTGGCTTGCAACCCCCCCTTCTTAATCCCTACCCTAGAGAATCTACTAACAGACGTAGACGGAAGAGGTCACCCCCTAATTCAGACCGGGAGTTTATCCCTTCTTGCCTGGAGAGTGTCAGGAGATCCAATGAAATCTCAGGGCTTTTGTCAACAGCTGCATCTCTCCTCGGAGAGTCTTGGGCCCCAGGCACTCACTACAGATATAACAACTTATGGAGAAGCTGGGTACATTGGTGCCTGGAAAGGAACCTGGATTCCTTGGAAGCACCTATTGTTGACATCGTAAACTTCCTTGTTGAACAGTTTGAAAGGGGTCTCAGCTATAGAACTATCAACTGCTATAGATCAGCTATCTCTGCTGGCCATGTCCTTGTCAACAGTAAAATGGTAGGTAAAAATGCCATTGTTTGCAGAGTAATGAAAAGCATTCGTCTAAGAAGACCTCCTAAACCCAAATACGAGAGTCTCTGGGACGTTAAACTAATTCTAGATCTCTTCACTAACTGGCCGGATAATACTTCCCTGAATAGAAAAAATCTTTCCATCAAACTTCCAACTCTGCTATGCCTAATCTCCTGCCGAAGGGTTTCTGATGTCAAAGCCCTTGAAATCACCAATAGATCCTATAACATGTTTGGTGTTAAATTTGAGTTATATAGAAGAACTAAGACTATGTCTGATTCAATCTTTTATCCTTGTTTTGAATTACGCCCAAAACTTTGTGTAGTGAACTGCATGAGGGAGTATGATCGCAGAATGTCTGGTCTTCGTGCCCAGGGTGTAAATCAGTTACTTATATCCTTTGTTAAACCCCATAAAGGTATTACCTCGACTTCTATTGCCAGATGGGTTAAAACTGTCATGAATCTAGCAGGTATTGACTTAAGGAAATTTCAAGCTCATTCTCTTCGAGGTGCTATGACCAGTAAATCTCTCTGGTCTGGAGGCAAGTTGGATGATATTCTCAAAGCGGCCGATTGGTCGAATGCTAGCACGTTTGCTCGACACTATTGCAAACCTATTGAACACATGTCTGATGTGGTCTTACAAAGCTACCAACATGCATAATGGTAGCCTCCGTTCTTGTAATGAAATTGCGATTCTCCTATTACCATGACTAGAGAATCTGGATTTCATTAAAGACACGGAGGCTAACTTTATCCCACCCATCCCTCCCCTTGGATGGCTAAAGCTTACAGTGATTAAATGTTCTTTCTATTACCCGTATTAGAAATGTCTTAGAATTCATTTAATAAGATTTATACTTTGTGTTTAAGTTTTATACTTTGCGTTTTTTCTGGTAGTACTTACTTCTTTCTCTTTTCAGGTAACCTTTCATAATTTCGAAACGTGTGACCTTTGGATCCTCCTTCGTCTTTCATTCTCCTTCACATTGACCAACTGAGGATCGTTTAGAAGTTTGAAATTCATGGAATTATTTTCTTCTCGACCACATTTAACCCGTTTGGTGCTGGCGTCGGCCAACGGCCGACGCAAGCACTACCTCCCTGGTGCTGCGCACATCAGTTTGCCGACACAGCCCCGCCCACTCTTTAATTCTCCCGCACTGCGGGAGAATTTGCGCCGTGGTTAAGGGTTTAAAAGAGGCAGATTGTTGATGGCTCACGCCTATTATTTGTTTTCTATGTTCTGTTCTGGAACCTTCTTACATTGTGATGTATGCGGCTGCTTGGACTGCATTAAAAGTAATATGCATAATGTTAGCCTCCGTGTCTTTAATGAAATCCAGATCTAGTCATGGTAATAGGAGAATCGCAATTTTATCCTCCTCCTCTTCCAGGACCACCAGCCACCGGTATTCCAGTTACAAATGCTCTAGCCTCTGCCCCCACAAACAGGCCCCTATCTCCTCCTGTTGAGTGGTCCGGCTGGACCAGCAGGACCAGCCATATTGAGAAAAACAAAAAGACAAATTGTAAATAATGCTCTGTGCACACAATTGGTTTAAATTATTTGATGGCACAGTAGCAGTACATTGCTGGTCCCCTAGGGCCATTGGAATTTTTTGATGGATTATGATTAAGAGAGTCACAAGGCCAATTTTATGTTTTATGCACACATGTTGCTAAACATAAAAAGCACTGACTGTGGGACAGAAAAGTATTAACAGGCAGAGAATAACATCACAGGATTAAAAAAAACTGTGATTTGATTATTTATTTTCTTCTAAAGGCTTTTCAAGTAACTATAAACAGAGTCAGACACTTTGAGTTGAAAAATAAATGCCTTCTCATTGATGAGTACGGCATTATGCACTATATGGAGTACAAGTTGTATGTGGTGCTTAAATAATGAAGCCATGCTCATTGCTAGCCAGCGTCTATGGCAGTTTGCTACTGTCTGCAGCTAAAGTTGACAATTATCCATTTTTAATTCCAATGGCCCTGCTCTTCGCCAAATGCATTTCTCTTTCTACCGTGTCTCCAAAGAGGCTGATGAATAATAAATAAGATACTATGTCAGTCACACACCTCATGTATGAAATGCTGATATTAATATATTATCCTGTCTGCCCTAAGTAGACGTTGAGGAAAATTAATCTAATGGAAGGTAAAGGAACAGACTACATAGATTTTATTTAGCACATTTGTCACTGTGAATTCCATATGCCAAACTTGACATCAAATAATGGACTTACTCCCACTTTACTCTGGCCTCGCCCACCACCACGTATTGCCAACAAATTCATTTGCTGGGCAGTAACCAAGAAAAGGAAACTTGATTTCCTCTACTGCAGTGGGTTAGGGTAGAGGGATTAGACAGGTAGGGTAGAGATTTTTTGATATATAATAGAGGGCTCACTACACTGATCTTTGATTCATCATCTTTGGTTTATTCAGTCATGGTACAGTTCGAAAGGTAAAAATCTGAACAAGTGTAAATTAAATCTGTTTTGGGAAACCATGAAATATGTTCTGGACTCACTCCACATGGGTATCACATTAAAAGTGGCACATGCCAAGAATGGATTTTCCAATTTGGTAGGCTGGAATGGAAGAACTTAGGAAAAAATAAAGGAGTAAAGTACTAATAGGTGAATGAGTGGGCGAAGGGACAACACACCATGTGTGTTTGGTTTTCAATGCATTGAAAACATTGCAAATGCAGCATTAACTGAAGCAGATGCACATTACACAGCCAACACTGCAGTCACAAATTGATTGACCCATACTGCACTTCGGTCATAGTTGTCAAAAATGCCATGGGCGGGGAGGGGGAATGATGAATGATAGGTAGGATAGATCTGGCTCACTTAACAAATACAGTAAGTCAAGGGAGTAGAACAAAAAATAAAAATAAATAACCCCCACTTAGAACCATAGCTTTGAATGATATTGATAACCTTTCATAAACCAAGTAAGCAGAGTAGTTGAGCAGCATGCTCCTCATGAGAAGAAGAGCTGCCTTGCGTATTCATCCAAACAATCCAAATATTAATTTATCCTTTCATTCTAATTTACCCATAGCCACCATGATTAAGCTTTACTTTCTCCCATCCAGTCTTTCACCAAAATTTCTAATACATTATCCACCCATTAAATAGCAACCCTTTCTTCAAACCATCCTTTCACCCATCCATCCCTATACCCACCCAGGCACCCTTTCACCCAGGTACCCTTTCACCCACCCACCCTTTCCCTCATATACCATGTCCTTTCTTTTAAGTTACCTTCCATTCTTTCATGTCTCCCTCAAGCCATCAGAGCTCATTTTGTGAGATTTTTCTGCGTTGCAGATAGAAGAGGCCATAATAACTTAACCACTGCTGTGGCTGGTAGAGCTGGGGGGGGGGGTCACTTCACGGTCATTTTTGATGATGAAGAGTGACGTCATGGCAATAACTAGCAAGCATAGTAATTGGAAGAAAAAATTATGTGACTTACCAGTGCCCCTCCCTGTTTCTCCCCCTCCAACTGACCCATCTCTTCCTGCAGCGGCACTGGAGCAGGCATCACCGATGTTCTGTGTGTTAGATCCCAGATACGCAACCCCAAATACAACTGCAGTGCAGCACTACAACTCAGTTAGCACCTCAGTATCTTCCAAATATCACTCTGGGCCTTTGATTGGTTGGTTCACAAAGTTAGACAAGCCAGGAGTGGAATAATGGTCAATGAAAGACATATGTGTTGGTTGGCATATACAATGGGAGTAGGACCTCATACATTTTTTCCAGCCTTGCTGCACTGTCATGGGAAACTGCTGGTATACTGTAACTATAAAGGAACGAGTCTGCAGCACACTACATTGGGAGGGGTCGGGGGGTCCATGATGACCATGGCCACTCTCTTGTGAACTGAACTATGTTAGAGCTAGGCATAATCAGGAAAAGGAAAGCCTTCTCAACAAACATACATGGTGATTTTTATTTAAAAATACTAGCTTACTTGGGCCTGCTATCTGAATCTTCACGATAGACAGCATCAACATTCCAATACCCCAAGATTCTACCCGAAGAAGTCCACAACAATCATAAAAGGACTTACTGGGATCAGCAGAGCCCTTGGCAGTGGTGCTGGTGGTCGGCGCCGGCTGACCAGCTTCTCCCAGACCCTCAGAAAAAGTCCCTCTTCTTGCCCTTGGGTGCTGATGAAATAAATTAAGAAGATAAATAAAAATAGATTAGTGATTCAGTTAATAATCTCCATAAAATGTTTTATGAAAAGCAAACACAGTCGCTAAAACAGATCATCTATAGTACTACTACTTTCGACTCGAGTCTATCGACTGTCGTTAAATCCATATTCCGAATCTCCAAATTAACAAAAATAAATTTGGAACTAATGTATTGCAGTGAATAATCTTTGATTCTATCTATTCCCATATCTCAACACCCTGGATGAGCCAACTAGGTCTCCCTTTTTTTACTGCATAGATGCATACTTCACATCATGGTGAATTCAAATAAATAACCTGGAACTGTACGAGCTACATAAACAAAGTCACAGAGAGAACGCACTACTCAGTGATTCACTATAGTGACAGGAGAACAGTCTGCAATGGCTTCTTAATTAATCAGCCAAAGCGAGCGCCTGATGAGTGAGATTAGGTAGCGTTCAGCACCTGCCTAGCAGAAACTTGAAACTGGATCACACAATAATATACCAGTGTAAACTAAACATAACTTACCTCTGAATGTGAGCAGCATGCTATTTGGAAAAAAAATGTTAGCATTGAAGAACACAAACACAATAAATAATTAATCCTCATGAGCCCCGGAATCTCGAGGCAAAAGCAGGTTGAGCAGGTCCTGATGCTCCTACAAGCAGTAGCTGCTACCCGGCCTGCCATCTGCTGCCAGCATAGAGGGAAGGTGGGGCTGCAAAAAAAACCCTAGTGCTGCCACCTCCTCCTCTCCAAAGATCGGGCTGCACACCTGGGCGGCGGCGCCACCTGCAATGAAGTCACCCCTCTGCCATGGCTCTGGGTGGGGAAATAATAAGAAGGAAAAGAAAGGGAAAGTAAAGAAGAAAGAAATAAGGAAAGAAGGGGAAATAAAGTGAAAAAGTCACAAAAACACGAAAATAATTATACAAAAACGTTAAATACACAAACACAAAGACACACACTATTATAAAAAATAAAAATTAGATGTAGAACAGTAATAAAGAAGGAGGATTACAAAGATTAAGGACAGATAAAATTTAGGGCCAGCATTATATCAGAGAGCAGAATAACAAGATGGCCATGCCCATGCGGACTGCGTGGTGCTGTTTGTATGCGATTTAGAACGTGAGAACACACTTAAGAACTAATCAGTGACGTTCACGCACAATTTTGGAGCACACGGACGCACTCCGCATTCCGCATTCCCAATGCAGCGCGAACAGGTGCGCCAGCAAACTCCGCCCGCAAGCTTAACTCTGCATAGTGCGGTGGAGGTTTGTTTTTACTCTGAGGAATTCCACATAGTAGGACTCCGCGAACTCTGCCCACCCCTAGACATTTTATTCTCTGGCTAGACACCCTGAATGACAAACATGCCTAAGAGTTACTGGACTATCTACAAGCTATGTCTCTCTGAACAGGTTCTCTATCCATTCAGCAGGACAGTCACTGGATATGATCTTCGTCTGGGGAAAGCTCCCCTCGAAAGTTACTATCAAAGCTTACTCCAAGATACATCACTCTCTGATCACATTTAGTGTAAAAGCAAACTATACTCGTACAAGAACACAAAGCAGAAGCTTCTATGTGAAGAACTTACCTCATATAACATTAGCCTTCAAAAACTGCATTGGTTTCCCGTGGTGCAGAGAATAGATTTCAAACTTCTCTAAACCATATTTAAAGGAGAGTGGAGCAAAGCTTAAAATATTTTCCATCTCTGTTTATGGAGTACACAACAAATTGCAACCTGCAGTCTAGAAATGCAAACCAACTCATTCCCACTACATTCAATTGAAAGACCCACGGATTTAAGACGATCTGCTTAGTGGAGTGTCATGTTGTGTGGGAAATTCTGCAATGCCTTACTTGCTAAAAAATAGAAAATGTGCTGTTCTCTGCAAGATTATGCATCCTGAGTCCACTGTCCAGAGTGTAACTCAGCTATAAACAAAGGCAGAGGGGCAGCAGGGTGAGAGACAACTGCACCACCTAGGCTTGTCACTGACAGTGAATAAAGGTCATATTGCCCACCTCAAATGTTCAGCTGCCACATGACCACAGATAATTAAGATCAAAAAAAGGTGATGAGAGGCAACACACAAAATCAACAGGTTATAGTGTACACAGTATAAAGTATAGTCTTCAGGTGTTGATTGCAAGTCTTTTATTTTTCAAAAGTCCTTTTTGTACATATGGAGAACAGCCTACGCATTTCACCCTTAACAAGGGTTTCTTCAGGGCAATATATGGTAGCAAAAATCACGAATCCGTATGTGGGTACCAGCAATGAATAAAGTCACAGGGGGTTCCTGTAGAAGGATGTATGGTCCATAGTTGAGGCCTATGGTCTAGGGCCAGTGCCCTTAAGTCCTCAGCCCAGAAAAAGGCATAAGTTGACTGAGGTGGCGAAGAGATACCTAGTATGGGACAATTGGTAGGCCTCCAGGGTAAAACCAAAGGGGATGATGGACGGAGTGTTGAACATTGCAAGCACTCACCCCCAGTCAACTGATCTGGGTTTAATCCATCATCATTCTTTAGCTCACTCCGCCACCCCAGTTCAGACATGGCCATATGCAAATCAGTCTGACCCTGTGCCTCATGGGAACAGTCCAGCCCGAACTGCCAAACCATGTCTTCCCTGGACCGGAAACAAGCATCCTGGGACCGGTTTCTGGCTTACAGCCGTCATCAGCCAGGCTATCAAGAATCCAGTGGCAAAGTGAGCAAGGGACCCATGTCTGGGCATACCCTGCCAACTTAGGGCGAACATAGCAAAACCAAAGGGGATGATGGACGGAGTGTTGAACATTGCAAGCACTCACCCCCAGTCAACTGATCTGGGTTTAATCCATCATCATTCTTTAGCTCACTCCGCCACCCCAGTTCAGACATAGCCATATGCAAATCAGTCTGACCCTGTGCCTCATGGGAACAGTCCAGCCCGAACTGCCAAGCCATGTCTTCCCTGGACCGGAAACAAGCATCCTGGGACCGGTTTCTGGCTTACAGCCGTCATCAGCCAGGCTATCTTGAATCCAGTGGCAAAGTGAGCAAGGGACCCACGTCTGGGCATACCCTGCCAAATTAGGGCGAACATAGCAAAACCAAAGGGGATGATGGACGGAGTGTTGATCATTGCAAGCACTCACCCCAGTCAACTGATCTGGGTTTAATCCATCATCATTCTTTAGCTCACTCCGCCACCCCAGTTCAGACATGGCCATATGCAAATCAGTCTGACCCTGTGCCTCATGGGAACAGTCCAGCCCGCACTGCCAAGCCATGTCTTCCCTGGACCGGAAACAAGCATCCTGGGACCGGTTTCTGGCTTACAGCCGTCATCAGCCAGGCTATCTTGAATCCAGTGGCAAAGTGAGCAAGGGACCCACGTCTGGGCATACCCTGCCAACTTAGGGCGAACATAGCAAAACCAAGGGGATGATGGACGGAGTGTTAAACATTGCAAGCACTCACCCCCAGTCAACTGATCTGGGTTTAATCCATCATCATTCTTTAGCTCACTCCGCCACCCCATTTCAGACATGGCCATATGCAAATCAGTCTGACCCTGTGCCTCATGGGAACAGTCCAGCCCGAACTGCCAAGCCATGTCTTCCCTGGACCGGAAACAAGCATCCTGGGACCGGTTTCTGGCTTTTAGCCGTCATCAGCCAGGCTATCTTGAATCCAGTGGCAAAGTGAGCAAGGGACCCACGTCTGGGCATACCCTGCCAACTTAGGGCGAACAAAGCAAAACCAGAGGGGATGATGGACGGAGTGTTGAACATTGCAAGCACTCACCCCCAGTCAACTGATCTGGGTTTAATCCATCATCATTCTTTAGCTCACTCCGCCACCCCAGTTCAGACATGGCCATATGCAAATCAGTCTGACCCTGTGCCTCATGGGAACAGTCCAGCCCGAACTGCCAGCCATGTCTTCCCTGGACCGGAAACAAGCATCCTGGGACCGGTTTCTGGCTTACAGCCGTCATCAGCCAGGCAATCTTGAATCCAGTGGCAAAGTGAGCAAGGGACCCACGTCTGGGCATACCCTGCCAACTTACGGCGAACATAGCAAAACCAAAGGGGATGATCGACGGAGTGTTGAACATTGCAAGCACTCACCCCCCAGTCAACTGATCTGGGTTTAATCCATCATCATTCTTTAGCTCACTCCGCCACCCCAGTTCAGACATGGCCATATGCAAATCAGTCTGACCCTGTGCCTCATGGGAACAGTCCAGCCCGAACTGCCAAGCCATGTCTTCCCTGGACCAGAAACAAGCATCCTGGGACCGGTTTCTGGCTTACAGCCGTCATCAGCCAGGCTATCTTTAATCCAGTGGCAAAGTGAGCAAGGGACCCACGTCTGGCCATACCCTGCCAACTTAGGGCGAACATAGCAAAACCAAAGGGGATGATCGACGGAGTGTTGAACATTGCAAGCACTCACCCCCAGTCAACTGATCTGGGTTTAATTCATCATCATTCTTTAGCTCACTCCGCCACCCCAGTTCAGACATGGCCATATGCAAATCAGTCTGACCCTGTGCCTCATGGGAACAGTCCAGCCCGAACTGCCAAGCCATGTCTTCCCTGGACCAGAAACAAGCATCCTGGTCCCTTGCTCACTTTGCCACTGGATTCAAGATAGTCTGGCTGAAGAGGGCTGTGAGCCCAAAACCGGTCCCAGGATGCTTGTTTCCGGTCCAGGGAAGACATGGCTTGGCAGTTCGGGCTGGACTGTTCCCATGAGGCACAGGGTCAGACTGATTTGCATATGGCCATGTCTGAGCTGAGGTGGCGAGTGAGCTAAAGAATGATGATGGATTAAACCCAGATCAGTTGACTGGGGTGAGTGCTTGCAATGTTCAACACTCGTCCATCATCCCCTTTGGTTTTGCATTGTTCGCCCTAAATTGGCAGGGTATGCCCAGACGTGGGTCCCTTGCTCACTTTGCCACTGGATTCAAGATAGCCTGGCTGATGACGGCTGTGAGCCCGAAACCGGTCCCAGGATGCTGTTTTCCGGTCCAGGGAAGACATGGCTGGCAGTTCGGGCTGGACTGTTCCCATGAGGCACAGGGTCAGACTGGTTTGCATATGGCCATGCCTGAACTGGGGTGGCGGAGTGAGCTAAAGAATGATGATGGATTAAACCCAGATCAGTTGACTGGGGGTGAGTGCTTGCAATGTTCAACACTCCGTCCATCATCCCCTTTGGTTTTGCATTGTTTGCCCTAAGTTGGCAGGGTATGCCCAGACATGGGTCCCTTGCTCACTTTGCCACTGGATTCAAGATAGCCTGCCTGATGAGGGCTGTGAGCCTGAGCCGGTCCCAGGATGCTTGATTCCGGTCCAGGAAGACATGGCTTGGCAGTTCGGGCTGGACTGTTCCCATGAGGCACAGGGTCAGACTGATTGCATATGGCCATGTCTGAACTGGGGTGGCGGAGTGAGCTAAAGGATGATGATGGATTAAACCCAGATCAGTTGACTGGGAGTGAGTGCTTGCAATGTTTAACACTCCGTCCATCATCCCCTTTGGTTTTGCATTGTTTGCCCTAAGTTGGCAGGGTATGCCCAGACGTGGATCCCTTGCTCACTTTGCCACTGGATTCAAGATAGCCTGGCTGATGAGGGCTGTGAGCCCGAAGCCGGTCCCAGGATGCTTGTTTCCGGTCCAGGGAAGACATGGCTTGGCAGTTCGGGCTGGACTGTTCCCATGAGGCACAGGGTCAGACTGATTTGCATATGGCCATGTCTGAACTGGGGTGACGGAATGAGCTAAAGAATGATGATGGATTAAACCCAGATCAGTTGACTGGGGGTGAGTGCTTGCAATGTTCAACACTCCGTCCATCATCCCATTTGGTTTTGCATTGTTCGCCCTAAGTTGGCAGGGTATTCCCAGACGTGGGTCCCTTGCTCACTTTGCCACTGGATTCAAGATAGCCTGGCTGATGAGGGCTGTGAGCCGAAACCGGTCCCAGGATGCTTGTTTCCGGTCCAGGGAAGACATGGCTTGGCAGTTCGGGCTGGACTGTTCCCATGAGGCACAGTGTCAGACTGATTTGCATATGGCCATGTCTGAACTGGTGGCGGATGAGCTAAAGAATGATGATGGATTAAACCCAGATCAGTTTACTGAGGGTGAGTGCTGCAATGTTCAACACTCCGTCCATCATTCCCTTTGGTTTTGCAAGCCTCCAGGGTAATCCATATCAATACTTGAGTATTCTAACGTGAAGTGAAGATTCGGCCTGTGACACGTTAGAATACTCAAGTATTGATACGGATTACCCTGGAGGCTTACCAATTGTCCCATACTAGGTATCTCTTCGCCACCTCAGTCAACTTACGCCTTTTTCTGGACTGAGGACATAAGGGCACTGGCCCTAGACCATAGGCCTCAACTATGGACCATACATCCTTCTACAGCAACCCCCTGTGACTTTATTCATTGCTGGTACCCACATACGGATTCATGATTTTTGCTACCATATATTGCCCTGAAGAAGCCCTTGCTTAAGGGTGAAACACGTTGGCTGTTCTCCATATGTACAAAAAGGACTTTTGAAAAATAAGAGACTTGCAATCAACACCTGAAGACTATACTTTATACTGTGTACACTATAACCTGTTGATTTTGTGGGTTGCCTTTCATCACCTTTTTTTGATTGCAATTCAGCTATGCTGCCCTCCCCTCAATTGTTTGCCGATCCGAACCTTGTGGAGTTGAAAGGCAGGATCAAGTTTTTCTCCCTTTTCTCCACCAAACAGATCCACCAGGAAAATTGACTTCAACTATAAGTAATAATTCATCACGCGATCCGATGAAATAAAAATACTGTTTAATTCAGTTTTATGAGGTTTTCACCAAATGAATTTTGCTAGCAAGAATATTGAGGGTCTTCCAATTTTTGTGCCAATATCAGACATCTTGTGCCGTTGACACATTCAGTAATTGTAGCATTCTGCTGCTGAAAGTCAAGATGCATCGTTGAAGGCCATTCTTAGCCCTATGTTCTCTCCGCCAATAAAGAACAGCAGAAGCGTACAAGTTTCTTTAATATTAACCTGTTTGCGGTTGACAGTTCGCTTGTAGTACACACTGCCCTCCAGTTCAACAGCGCTCGATAGTAGTTTCCTGTTTAAATACAGCATATGCATTTGATTAATTCTTCCCAATGCATGTCAGGTTTGTATGGAGCTTATCTTCAAAGCAGGATCTTTATTAGCAGTGTACAAGAAGAAAGTGACAAAAATCCTGCTGATTGAGCACAACATAAAAAATAATTGGAAGATTCGCTCTGCTTTAGTGGCTAGTTCCCACCCCCCCACCCCCAAGCATAATAAAATGCCAGATCGTTACCTTGGCAGCGTGTTGTTCTATAATAACTTAGCTGTTGAAGTGATTAATGTTGCTTTCAAAGATGGCCTAACGGCAATATTCTGTACAAAAAAAATAGCCTAGTGAAAAATGCTTACATGATGTTAATTAACCTCCTGCTATAGTGTACATATGTCGTGCTCTTGATCGCCTTTCTAGATCAGCCTAGTTATACTATTAAGTATGTAGGTTATTGTAAAGAGGATTGGAATTGACACCCAACTAATTAATAATCAGCGTAGTACTGGATAGAGCATGTTTTACTTGCCAAGAACTTCTGATCCAGTCAATGCACCAAGTGCACCATGATCCCTTGCATAAGTTTTAAAAATCGGTTCATAAAATCGTAAATCTGCTCCCTCAGAGTTAAGTATTTTTCCCACTAATGGGGAAGTTATGTGACTTCCATTTAAATTTTTCAATATTGGGATATCTTCAATGCGGAAAAGTAAGTATAGTGCACTAAATAATAATAGGCAGAGGAACTATTTTTATATTAAGTATGGTATTTTGTGTCAACAATATCTAGCTATTCTGAGAGGAAACAATTCTTATTCACAGATTTACAAAGATGTCATGCGATGCAGTACAGCACCCAAAGTTGCTGCACTGCGTCGTATGAGATGCAGCGAGAAGGAAAATGCCATATCTCCTAAGATATGGCAGTGTCTTGCTTTCTCACTAGTCGTGGTGTGTAAGCCAGTTGCCTAACGCCACAAACACATATTTGCACCAGAGAAGAAAGCTGTCTGCATCATGTCTAGCATAGGTTTTTTACTGGAAGGTTATTCTTCCAGTGCAAAATACTTTGCCTAGACAAACTTTAAAACATTTCCCACTTCGAGTGTGTACCAGTAGCGGCTGGCAGGGAATGAGAGTGGGTGATGCAGGATTACAAAATACAAACAACAACAAAAAACACTTACCTCCTTGCCGCTTTTCTTTCCTCAGACGTCCCTCGTCATCTCGGCTGGAAGCAGGAATCACACAGGCTCCGTCCCCTAAGCCAAATACAAGGCAGCAATGCAGCGTTGTGATTGGTCTGAGTGCTGCGGCTCAGCACTCAGACGGGGAATGGGAGGCTGGGCATGTTCCCCACAAGACTGTGTAGTGCAGCCTGGTGGGGAACATGCAAAGTGCGCAGGACTGTTTGGCAGCCCCAGAGCCCTCCCGGACGTCATGGGAGCCCCGCCCTGCCCAACCTTGCTGACACTAGAAATAAAATGATAATAACAGAAATAACTTCTGTTATTATCATTTTCTTTTTTCTTTTACACTACTCCAACAGCAGTGGGGCGACGCTCCTCCGTCTTAGCGGAAGAGCCGCCACTGGTGTGCACTGTACAGTGCAGCGCACAAGCAATGCAAGGAAAGATGGAGAAATAAAAGCATTTCTCCTTTTTACGCTGGCCTGAAAGAGGAGGTATGTTTTGGTGCACAACCCTGTCTACTACTGTCAGTAGATAGGTGTTTGTGTGAAAAACCATAGGTAGGTGCATGGGAATACCCATGTACCATTCACGGAAAGTCTCCATGACGCAAAGTAAAAGAAAGCTCAGAGTTACATTACTTTCAGGCAACTTTTCAGCTCAAAATTGGTTTTGCGCTGGAAAGTAAATTCAAAATAAACATTTCGCATCATTTTTCTGATGCAAATTCAGGGAAATATCTTCCCCTACGTTTCTGTAGTGATAGGGCAGCTAATACTTCAGGGATTATTTGACTTCTTTTATTATTATGATTTTCTTTAATCTTCAATAAAAAAATATATACACATACATATATATGTGTGTGTGTGTATATATTATCTACTGGCGGTCGCCAGTAGATAGTTATAGTTAGGACCTATTTTCCATAGGAAATCCACAACATTCTATTTGAAATAACTTTGGCGCCGGTTGACGAATCTTCGCGAACTTTTCAAAACTTATGGCCCGCTCCAGTCCGCTCCTATCCTGAAAGTTTCAGGGTGATTCGGCAAGCGGGGGCTGAGAAAAAAGGGGGGTCCCAAAACGTGTTTTCCCCATGCAATTTTCCATAGGAACCTTTCATCGCAGCTACTGCCCGAACTGCTGAACGGAATTACACCAAATTTGGCAAAAAGGTAGCCCTTGGTTCAGAGTCGAGCCTTTTTGGTTAAATGGTGTTAATCCGTTCAGTAGTTCCTGAGAAATTTGAAAAAGAAAACACATATATATCTGGGCGGAGCCTAACCACACATGTCATCGTGAGATCTGATTGGTTGTCAGCACTTCATCCTGGAATTGCTGGCAGCCATCTTGGGACCAATATAAATGATAGTACCCCATTGAAATGCATTGTAGTGAATCGAAGATTTTGAGGGTTACCAAAAGGAGAACTATAAAGGGTGATAACAGACTTTAGTTACATTAGAATTCATTTGTTGATGGTACCATACTAATTTCAGGAATTGTGGTGTGTTCTAAGGTGTTCTAAGGTGATATACCTTCTGCTGGGATATCATGAATCATGTTTGAGAGAAAACTATTTTCACATGCTTGTCCCATACAGTTTTGGAAGGTGCTCCAGAAGCTAAAATGAGAGCATATTTTCTGTAAATTCACATTATCTTTATCTTTCTCAGTCATGTGAGAATGAAGTCTGACATTCTCAGTAAAACATGTACATCCAACAAGGGCAGAGACTGTCAGTTGATTCCTTTGTGTTCTACTGCAGCTTCCCAGAGTGTTCTAAAGAACAACTAGAGTGCTAACAGCCTTACTTATGACAAAAGTATGGCACACCTGAAGCCATCTTGATTGGAATAAACTGGTAACACTTAAAACATTTAATTTAAAAAGAAACAAAATGATGGGGTTCATTTTGTCGTAGAAATTATGGTTAGTGCTGTAGAAAGAAAAATTAGGACATGTTTTAAGTGAGATCTCAAATATCTTCCTGTTATATTTCAACAGGAGCAGCCTGTCAGTTGATGCCTTTGTGTTCTACTGCAGCTTCCCAGAGTGTTCTAAAGAACAACTAGAGCGCTAACAGTCTTACTTATGACAAAAGTATGGCACACCTGAAGCCATCTTGATTGGAATAAACTGGTAACACTTAAAACATTTAATTTAAAAAGGAACAAAATGAGGGGTTCATTTTGCCATAGAAATTATGGTTAGTGCTGTAGAAAGATAAATTAGGACATGTTTTAAGTGAGATCTCAAATATCTTCCTGTTATATTTCAACAGGAGCAGCCTGTCAGTTGATGCCTTTGTGTTCTACTGCAGCTTCCCAGAGTGTTCTAAAGAACAACTAGAGCGCTAACAGCCTTACTTATGACAAAAGTATGGCACACCTGAAGCCATCTTGATTGGAATAAACTGGTAACACTTAAAACATTTAATTTAAAAAGGAACAAAATGAGGGGGTTCATTTTGCCATAGAAATTATGGTTTGTGCTGCAGAAAGAAAATTTAGGGCATGTTTTAAGTGAGATCTCAAATCCTCTTCTATTTCATTAGAAAATTCTGACATGCAGACTGAAACAATCACTTTCAATACCAGCAGTAGACTTCCAGTTAACTCCCTGGTGAGCAGTAGCTTTACTACAGTGATCTAATGTACAACTAGAGTGCTAACATTCTGAATTTATGGCAAATGTGTGACACATCTGAATGCCTTCTTGATGGAATCAAAGTAAAATACTGGAAGCATTTCCTACTGAGGAGACTGCATATTTCTGTACCTCTGACTTAGAGGTAGTTTTAATCCCCCTGCCCTATTATGTACTAGGGCCTTACAGAGGAGATCATGCTAATCACAGGGGTACCCCAACGCATAGTGTTCCCTAGTCTTTTAGCATAGCACTGGCTCTAGGCCTGGTTAGTCAGAGTCAGTTACCACCAGTACCCATCTGAAAAAGTTGTGGGCACAGGATGATTTTGCAACAAGGCCTCTTTCTGCTCCTCTGTTGGTTCTTTCTGCACATGTCTTGCTTCTTCCTGCACTTTTCTTCGTCTTTGTGGACTTCTGTTGCTTGTTTCTGCATTTCTTTTGCTTCTTTCTGTGCGTTTTTCTCCTTTCTTCACATGTCCTACCTCTATAGGCATAGTTAGAAACTAGCATTTAAAAAACCTTTGAAATTCACTTAAAAACCATAGGTTTCAGGCACGCTATAGTTAGAAATTAGCATTTAAAAAACCTTTGAAATTCACTGAAAAAACCATAGGTTTCAGGCACGTTATAGTTAGAAATTAGCATTTAAAAAACCTTAGCAATTCAATGAAAAAACCATAGGTTTTAGGGACAGTTATAGTTAGTTGGACATTTCACTCGTACAAAACCCGTGAAATTCCCCCGTTATAGTCAGTTCAGCTAACTATAACTCGCGGCCCCGCAATGCACTGCTGATGACGTCACATATTACATCACTCATGACATGGTCAGTGACATCACTGATGACATCTCAAATGACATCACTGATGACATCACTGATGACATCATCCATGTGATAATTTGATGCATCTTCTCACACCCTAATATAACTTTTGATACACCCACTGTAAATTACAGACTGCCATTCTCAAAACCATAGACACTCCAACACCAATAACTACATACACACTCATTGATTCTTAGGTCTACACACACATCCACTCACTCACCTGTACAGTCACTCATACTTACAGTCACTCAGTACAGGACTATCATATGCACTCATACACCTACGTAGACACTCACACACCGCCACTCATCCATAGAGATACTCACACACCTAGTCAGTCATGCAAATAATTAATCACACTGCCATTTACTCACCTATACAGTTATACACACACCAGCTCACTTACTCATACAAATACTAGCACATTCTTACGCTCTTATACAATCACTGATACAAGCACCCACTCATCCATAAAGCCACTCTCACAATCACACACTCTCACTTATAGCCATTTATATACTCCAACACACATATATACTGCCTTTGACATATGTAGTTACTCACACATGTACCACTGAGATATACATTCACTCACTAACACACCCATACACACACTCACCCACCCATACAGTCCATCACAGATGCACTCTTGAAACCATGCACCCAGTGAATCACCCACTCACACATCTATGCACAGAGTCACACACACCCCACCCACACAAACACTCAGGCACCCATACAGATACTCAGACAACCAATCAATTACTCATATAGACACTCATGTAGCTATTCACAAACCCATGGAGCCACTTTCACAGCAACAGACAGACGGATACAGACATTCACACAGTTTAGTCACTAACCCATGCATTCAGTAAGATACGTTTAATCACTCACTTATAGAGTCAGTCACGCACCTACTAAATCATCCATCCAGACACTTATACACCCACTCATTCTTCAATACACCTTGGCATATATATTAAACATATTTAAACTTTATAGAAACACACAGTCACTGGATGATGTCATCAGTGATGTCATTTGAGATGTCATCAGTGATGTCATCAGTGATGTCACTGACCATGTCATGAGTGATGTAATATGTGATGTCATCAGCAGTGCATTGCGGGGGCGCAAGTTATAGTTAGCTGAACTAACTATAACGGGGAATTTCATGGGTTTTGTACGAGTGAAATGTCCAACTAACTATAACTGTCCCTAAAACCTATGGTTTTTTCAGTGAATTGCTAAGGTTTTTTAAATGCTAATTTCTAACTATAACGTGCCTGAAACCTATGGTTTTTTCAGTGAATTTCAAAGGTTTTTTAAATGCTAATTTCTGACTATAGCGTGCCTGAAACCTAAGGTTTTTTAAGTGAATTTCAAAGGTTTTTTAAATGCTAGTTTCTAACTATGCCTATAGAGGTAGGACATGTGAAGAAAGGAGAAAAAACGCACAGAAAGAAGCAAAAGAAATGCAGAAACAAGCAACAGAAGTCCACAAAGACGAAGAAAAGTGCAGGAAGAAGCAAGACATGTGCAGAAAGAACCAACAGAGAAGCAGAAAGAGGCCTTGTTGCAAAATCATCCTGTGCCCACAACTTTTTCAGATGGGTACTGGTGGTAACTGACTCTGACTAACCAGGCCTAGAGCCAGTGCTATGCTAAAAGACACTTAGAATACAGTGAAAACACCTACATACACTAGGGAACACTATGCGTTGGGGTATCCCTGTGATTAGCATGACCTCCTCTGTAAGGCCCTAGTACATAATAGGGCAGGGGGATTAAAACTACCTCTAAGTCAGAGGTGCAGAAATATGCAGTCTCCTCAGTATGAAATGCTTCCAGGTTTTTACTTTGATTCCATCAAGAAGGCATTCAGATGTGTCACACATTTGCCATAAATTCAGAATGTTAGCACTCTAGTTGTTTATTAGATCACTGTAGTAAAGCTACTGCTCACCAGGGAGTTAACTGGAAGTCTACTGCTGGTATCGAAAGTGATTGTTTCAGTCTGCATGTCAGAATTTTCTAATGAAATAGAAGAGGATTTGAGATCTCACTTAAAACATGCCCTACATTTTCTTTCTGCAGCACTAACCATAATTTCTATGGCAAAATGAACCCCCTCATTTTGTTCCTTTTTAAATTAAATGTTTTAAGTGTTACCAGTTTATTCCAATCAAGATGGCTTCAGGTGTGCCATACTTTTGTCATAAGTAAGACTGTTAGCACTCTAGTTGTTCTTTAGAACACTCTGGGAAGCTGCAGTAGAACACAAAGGCATCAGCTGACAGGCTCCTCCTGTTGAAATATAACAGGAAGATATTTGAGATCTCACTTAAAACATGTCCTAATTTTTCTTTCTACAGCACTAACCATAATTTCTATGGCAAAATGAACCCCTCATTTTGTTCCTTTTTAAATTAAATGTTTTAAGTGTTACCAGTTTATTCCAATCAAGATGGCTTCAGGTGTGCCATACTTTTGTCATAAGTAAGACTGTTAGCGCTCTAGTTGTTCTTTAGAACACTCTGGGAAGCTGCAGTAGAACACAAAGGCATCAACTGACAGGCTGCTCCTGTTGAAATATAACAGGAAGATATTTGAGATCTCACTTAAAACATGTCCTAATTTTTCTTTCTACAGCACTAACCATAATTTCTATGACAAAATGAACCCCCTCATTTTGTTCCTTTTTAAATTAAATGTTTTAAGAGTTACCAGTTTATTCCAATCAAGATGGCTTCAGGTGTGCCAAAATGTTGTCATAAGTAAGACTGTTAGCGCTCTAGTTGTTCTTTAGAACACTCTGGGAAGCTGCAGTAGAACACATAGGCATCAACTGACAGGCTGCTCCTGTTGAAATATAACAGGAAGATATTTGAGATCACACTTGAAACATGTCCTAATTTTTCTTTCTACAGCACTAACCATAATTTCTATGACAAAATGAACCCCATCATTTTGTTCCTTTTTAAATTAAATGTTTTAAGTGTTACCAGTTTATTCCAATCAAGATGGCTTCAGGTGTGCCATACTTTTTCATAAGTAAGGCTGTTAGCGCTCTAGTTGTTCTTTAGAACACTCTGGGAAGCTGCAGTAGAACACAAAGGAATCAACTGACAGTCTCTGCCCTTGTTGGATGTGCATGTTTTACTGAGAATGTCACACTTCATTCTCACATGACTGAGAAAGATAATGGGAATTTACAGAAAATATGCTCTCATATTAGCTTCTGGAGCACCTTCCAAAACTGTATGGGACAAGCATGTGAAAATAGTTTTCTCTCAAACATGATTCATGATATCCCAGCAGAAGGTTTTTCACAGGGTAAAATCACCTTAGAACACACCACAATTCCTGAAATTAGTATGGTACCATCAACAAATGAATTCTAATGTAACTAAAGTCTGTTATCACCCTTTATAGTTCTCCTTTTGGTAACCCTCAAAATCTTCGATTCACTACAATGCATTTCAATGGGGTACTATCATTTATATTGGTCCCAAGATGGCTGCCAGCAATTCCAGGATGAAGTGCTGACAGCCAATCAGATCTCACGATGACATGTGTGGTTAGGCTCCGCCCAGATATATATGTGTTTTCTTTTTCAAATTTCTCAGGAACTACTGAACGGATTTACACCATTTAACCAAAAGGCATGACTCTGAACCAAGGGCTACCTTTTTGCCAAATTTGGTGTAATTCCGTTCAGCAGTTCGGACTGTAGCTGCGATGAAAGGTTCCTATGGAAAATTGCATGGGGAAAACACGTTTTGGGACCCCCCTTTTTCTCGGCCCCCACTTGCCGAATCACCCCGAAACTTTCAGGATAGGAGCGGACCGGAGCGGGTCATAAATTTCGAAAATTTCGCGAAGATTCGTCAACCGGCGCCAAAGTTATTTCAAATAGAATGTTGTGGATTTCCTATGGAAAATAGGTCCTAACTATAACTATCTACTGGCGACCGCCAGTAGATAATATATATATATTTATATATATATATATATATATATATATATATATATATATATATATATATATATATGTATCAGCCGCGGTCCGTGCAGGTAACAGCGGTGGGGCCGCATTGGGGGGATTTTGAGGGACGATGCCGAGGGAAAATTAAATAAATAATTAATTTTCCCTCTGCATCGTCCCTTGATTTCCCCCCAACGCGGCCCCACCGCTGTTACCTGCATGGACAGCGGCTGATATGTATACATAATTATACATAAAATATGCAGATGCACAGAGTGAATATGCTATTATTTATTACTTTTTTATACTCTCTTTTTATACACGTTTTCTAAGCATTCAATACAAAATACAGAAAGGAATACCAATTCAACACCCCAAAAAATCAGAAAAGGCTCCAGAAAACTGAGTCTCGATGATCTAGTGCTCAGTCCCAAATTGTCTCTTCGGACTCTTGAGTTCCTCTACATGACATGGGGAGGTATGAGAACATCCTCTGTGACTTCTAAACACTACTGCCCCGCATAGAGACCCCTTCCCTACTTTGAGAGCCAGATCTAGTGTTCCAGAGATAGTTCACTCCATGTCCTCCATCAGGCCTAGCCAAAGGCCCTGTATCTTAATGAAGTTACCTGGGCATGCTCTGGACTTATAGATTCTCTATTCAGCCCTCACACACCAGTCTATATTAGTCTCCCATCTACCCACTGTCAGTACGTGGGCTGCCCCCGATAATTGAACAATGTCCCACCTAGCAATCACTAAGGCAACATTACAAAAGAGGACATGTATCTGTCCAATGTTTGCTCTCCCCAAATTCCTAGCAGAACCACTCTGGGGTTGAGCTCTAGCGGCTGCTCAAGGGCCTGTGATATCCTATTCTGGACACCCCTCCAATATGGATGCAGTTTATGGCAATCCCACAGTGTATGTCTCTGGGTATCCTGTTGTGCACACCCCTGTAAGCATTGATCTGTTGCTGCCTTGTCCATCTCAAATAATTGTGTCCTGGTGTAGTATGCTCTGTGCAGCATTTTGAATTGAATAGTCGGAACCCTGCCCTGATTGCAACTTGGTGCAGGTTTCTACAGGCATCTCTCCATTCGGGTCACCATCCCACTTATCCTGTGGTGTTCTCAGGGGGTGAGCTGTTACCCACCAGTGTTGAAGAAATCAGTGAGATAGCATGGGGGTGTAGTGAGGACCCCCAGTACACTGTACTTTTGTGGGCTTTTGGCAGGTACATCCTCTGGTTCGCAGGTGTTTGACTCTGTAAGCTTGTGATGAGTCTGAAGATATGTAAATGACATAAGACCTGTCTCCGACCACATGTCCCCCACTTTCGATATCACCAACAACTGCCACTGCCTGTCGCCCTCCAACTTCTGCAGCTGGGCTAAGATCACGGCATCCCACAGGGGCGTTTCTAGCATGATTTTGCCACCCCACCCAATTTTATAAGTATCCTTCCTCATGTCCTAATCATCATCACTGTTGGGGGCGGTATTGAGTTCAGTCTCCCCCTTCCATTTAACTGTTGAACGTATCCATGTGGGCCCATAGCCTGTCTGACGGACATCAGCGTGGGCTCCCATTGTTCCGCGAATGACCAATCATTTATTACTACCAATTGGATCGCCCAGTAATAAAGACGCAGATTCAGTAATACTTTACCTCTGTCGAAGCTCGCCCGTGTGAGTGTTGTCATTGTTATTCGAGGGGTGCTTCCATTCCACAGGAGGAGTTTGGTGACGGTGTCAGCCACTCCAAAGCAATACTCAGGGACTGGAAAGAGAGAGTTCTGGAGTGCATATAGGAACTTTGGGCAATAAATAATTTTGTACAGGGCTGCACTGCCCAACAGGGATATGGGCAAACTATGCCAGTGGCTCACGTCCCGTTTATACTTCTCTAGGATTCTGCCCAGGTTACTGTCAAAGAAGTGTATTTATTAATATTTTTAAGTGTGGGGAGGGGCAATGACTCACCAGAGGCAAGTGCAAAACTGCCAGCAAGCATTAGAAATAAGTAAAGGCAAGAGGCCAGAACAGAGTTTCGCCACTTTGCCATTTTGAGCGATATAATGCTAAACTCCATACATTTTGGTGCTAAATCTATACAGTTTTTCTAAAGACAACTGAATGGAAGCAGGAACATGGGACAGACAAAAACCTTCAAATAGGCACCAATGAGCAGGAGCAGGGCTGAATGCAAGAAAGTCTTGAGAAACTGTTACTAGTGTCTGGTATCTCCAGTAAATGGCGGGCTCTACTATTTTCTGCAATTCTCGCTTTGATGTCCCAACCTCAGAACGAGGCCACGCTTACTAGAATTGTTAAGTTAAAATGTGCAATGTACAACACAGGATAACAAAATGGGAGTTTGTTTAAAATGTGTTTCAATGAGCAACAATGATAAGGCTGTAGTGACTTTTAAGCAGGTACAAAATCACAAATGATTAATGTAATACATCAGCATATGTTAAGCAACATATGTGGATTTGCGTTCAGATGGTGTTTAAGCAGTCTGCAAGTCTGTATATATAGATGTGAATTCACTTCTCAGTCATAAATAGATGTTAGAAATTGGGTTTCTGGTTGGTAGAGGTATGTACCCTATCCAAGCAGGAACCACAGTCCTAGTCAGGGCAGATCACAAACACACAATAAATTGACCTGCGCTCACCCTTTAGTAGCTTGGCACAGAGCAGTCAGGCTTAACTCAGGAGGCAATGTGTAAAGTATTTGTGCAATGCATCAAACAGTAACACAGTAAAAACCCCACAAAAAGACTCAAACCAGTTTTGAAAAATAGAGAATAATTGTATAAATAGAACAAAACCAGAACAACATAAATCCAATCAGTATAAGTCGAGATATGAATGTGGTGCAGCAGTTCTGAATGTGATGCGCTGGGTGTCTCCACACTGTAGAGGCGATGCGTCAATCTTGTTCACACAGAGGCGGTGATGCATTGGTTCCGAAGCATTGGTTCCGGAGGTGATGCAGTCGATGCTTCGGTTTGGTTCCCGCAACAACGGCGATGCATCGGTTCCAATCGGTGAAACGGTGTTGATGCGTGGGTACTGACAGATGCAGCATTTTCTACTCACTTTCAAGGACTCAGGACTGGGTTGGCACCGCTTGGCAGAACAATATTTGCAGCAAGCAAAGCTCCCTTTGTGTGTGACTGCCTGGAGGGAATGCACAAAGCCAGCTGTCACCCACCCCCAACGTGTATCCAGAGACAGGCAGAAAGGAATAGGACAATTTACTCAGCACGCATTTAGAATGCATGCCATTACCCTGCGTTTTTTACTCTGCAAAAACTTTTACAACGCAGGGCTTTACAACGCAATCCATTACAATGCATTGTACATTACAACGCAATTTACTATTCTAACTCCACCGGGGCGTTGTAATGGGGAATGCGTTGTAATGGTTTGCGGTGTAAAGCCCTGCGCTGTAAAAGCTTTTGTGGAGTAAAAAATGCAGGATAATGACATGCATTGTAATGTATGCGGAGTAAAGGATGTTTCCCGGCAGAAAGCACCAAATGGTTATAGTAAGAAAATGCCAAATTCTAGAAAGTGGAACTTTGGGAATTGCAATTTAAAATCCAACTTCACGATAAATTGTGTTTTTAAATTGTGAATCCAGAGACACCAAATTTGGGGGTCTCATCTCTTACCAATTGGCAATTACACTTCTAAAATGTAATAAGGCAATCCCAATGTTATCCTATAGGAGAGATAGGCCTTGCAGTAGTGAAAAATGAATTTAAGAGTATTTCACTACCTAGACATGTAAAACTTAAAAAATACATGCCCTATTTTTTAAATTCACTGCACCCTTCCCCTGGGCTGTTGAGGGCCTACCTTTGGGGTGACTTATGTATTAAAAAAGAAGGTTTGGGACTGGCAAGTGGGTTAACTTACCAGGTCGACATGGCAGTTTAAAACAGCGCACACAGGCCCTGCAGTGGCAGGCCTGAGACATGTTTACAGGGCTACTTAATCGGGATGCACAATCAGTGCTGCAAGCCCACGAGTAGCATTTAATTTACAGGCCATGGAGACATGTAGTGCACTTTACTAGGGACGTATAAGTAAAAACAATATGCCGATGATGGATAAGTCAATGTTACCATGTTTTAAGTATAGAGCACATGCACTTTAACGCAGATTAGAAGTGGTAAAGTGCCCAGATTACTAAAGCCAGCAGGAAACAAAGTCAGCAAAAACAGTAAAGAAGGAGGTCTGAAGGCAAAAAGTTCATGGAAACCACACCAAGGATGCCAGGTCTAACAATCACATATTATAATCTGTCAACTGCATATACTGTTTTTGTAACAGTTTTTTTTAATGTGTATTTGTTTAAACAAATACATCTACCCAAAGCTAGGGTGCAAGGGGTTACATTTGTCAAACAAGACAAATTGAGACCCAGAAATATCATGTCTAATAGGAGAGTTGTTTCCTTGTTTAAAGAAATTGATACATACACTAGGTGAAAAAGTGTTTTTTTCATCCTACTTTTGCTGTAGTGTAGAATTAAACTCAAATTTGACTTTTGCACTGTAGTAATTAATGCATGAATGCATGTTTATTAGTAAAATTGTCCTAAATAATGTGCGTTATTGGACCAAATATATTTTCACTGCCATGGCATGAATATGTAGTTATAGTTAAATCGGAGTTTCCATAGTAAGAGCATTTACTGTTTCGCTGAAAACTTTGGTGCCGTTTCACACATGTTCACTAAAGCATCCCAATTTTTTTTCCACTACTGTAAGGCCTGTCTCTCCCATAGAATAACATTTTCCAAATGGGCAGAGATGACCCCTTCACGTTTGGTGTCTCTGGAATTACAATTTAAAATTCTAACTTATGGCAAAGTCGGATTTTAAATTGCAATTTTTAAAATGCCACTTTTAAAACTGATTTTTGACTGTTCCCATGAGGCACAGGGTCAAGACTGATTTGCATATAGCTGTGTCTGAACTGGGGTGGCAAAGTGAGCTAAAGAACGATGATGGATTAAATCCAGATCTGTGACTGGAGGTGAGTGTCTGAAAAGATTCAGCGCTCCGTACTTCCTCTCCTTGTGTTTAGTTTTAAAAGTTGGCATTTTCTTGCTTTAGCCATTTGGTGCTTTCTACCTGTCTCTGATCACATGTCTGGGGTGAGTGACAACTGTGCTTTGTGCATTCCCCCTAGACAGCCACATACTTGAGCTTTGGTGTGACTTGAGGGGCCACCCTGGCAGGATGGGAGGGAGCAGCTGGACCCAGCCTCCCTTACATCTGCATAGGCTGTGTCCTCGTCCCTACACAAAGTGCTGCAATCCCCCCCTGTAGTGAGCCTGGAGCAAGGGCAGGACATCTGTGCACTTCAAAGGCATCTCTTTGAAGTCTCCCTGTTATATCCCGCATAGATGCTCTAATGTAGATCCATTCTTACATGCCCTAAAATGGACGTATTCATATTTACCCTAATATGGTCATATTCGTACTTGCCCAATTATGGTCATGGCCGCATATGCCCAATTATGGTCACAACTGTACATGTCCTATTATAGTATGATTCCTTATATAGGCATGATCTTTCACCTACATTGGTCCCAGCTAGTACACAACGAGCTCTGAGGGCTGAACGTTATCTATCCTGTGGTTTTGAATGCAGCAGGGTTCTTCCAAACACAGGCCCACACTGTACTCATTAATTATGCATGGCTTTCTAAGAATACACCACCAGCATAATGTATGTACAAAGTTCACCCCTGACGTCTTCCTCATGTCCAATACAAACCATACTGAGGACCAAGACTCTTTAGGGTATAAATACACCACATCTCGCCCCGGTAAACCAGAGGGAACCGAGACTTCCATGCTGACACACTGACCAGAGATGCTGAGGCTCCTGCATGCAGTCGCTCAAGCTGACAGTGGTCTGACACAACCCGGACGGGGTGTCCAACTCGAGAGCAGGACGGGTCCCACACTCTCTCTATTCAGGTATGGGGGTTCGACTAAATCCTAGGAGGATTCTTGGCTCTTAGCTTCTAAGACCTACACACATATGCTAGGTACACACAGGTACATCTAGGTAGGCATCGTAGGAGTATGCGCACTTGCATAATGCTTTTATATTCATGTATGAACTTATGATTATCGCAATATGGTAGAACTGTTCTATCCCTTTGCTTTTATCGTACTGCTGATCATATATCTCTGCTATTGTCTGCTGGTCTCTGCAGCACATATATTTTACACTAGAATAACAACTGTTCAATAAATACTTATTGAAACACCCGACTGTTTATTCTGTGTAACTCTCTGAGACAAACCAAATAAGTGAGCACGAATGACTGAGCGAAAGGGAGTACATTGTTTCCACGATTCTGAGGGAATCAGGGTTGTCATGATCTAAGGTTACCAGAAACTAATCTCTCCCCGATAAGAGGAGACACTAGTGGCACTGCGAGCTAGCTAATGCAAAACAATCCAACATAAGCGGTGGGGGTGCACAGAGTCAGTCTGCCACCAAGCCCACAGCTTATGTTACACAAATGCGCAGGTCCTGCATGGGTACTATAGGAGGTACACGACATGGCGCCACCAACGTTGGTTTGGTACTTATTTAACAGTAGAATCTGAGTAGTTCAGTCGTGCTATTCTCAGAGAACCTACTCACAAAACCCCAGAGACGTCTGGAGTGGGTGGGCACAAAATCCGCCGCAGCTGAGTAGTACGAGAATACTATTTATTGGCTGTTGGTTACTCAAGCTTGAAGGACATTTAGTTCCTACAATTGTGCATTTTACACCTTATCTTAAGAACTCTTTAATCTCCCTTCTTCCAATTAAAAATGGTGGACGAAACAAGCGCAACAGGGAGAGTTACAACAAACCTCTTTGGTTTAGAAGAAGACCCTGACGGAGCAATACAAATTGCACCAAATTTCAGAAGGGCAGTCACCATAAAACTTCTAGAACATGGCTTAAGAGCCAGGGGTGGTACAGTAATTTTCGTGATTGAGGCACACAAATCCAATAAAACAGAGGTGTTCTATTCTTGGGTTACAGTCGCAGCAGTAAATGCAATTACAAATGTATTTCACTACTACCTAGAAGGTGAAACACCAGCGGACTACACTCCTTTTGAGGAAGTAGAGGTCCCGCTCACTTACCAGGAGCATAATTACTGGTTTAAAGGCGCCCTACCCCACGTACAAGGAAGAGCAAGATTAGGCCCGCTCGGAGGAGCAGGAGCCACACGGCCCATATTAGCGGCATACACACCGCATCCTGAAATTGACACAATGCCACAGCCAGACTTACTCGTACAACACAGAGATTTAATTAAAATCTACAGAAACCTCACACAATTTGTGAAGAGGACTTTAACAGTTCAGCCTGCACCAGCTGCAGCACAAGACACTCTAGTCCAAGGTACAGTTAATAAAATAACTCCACAAACATTACACACGATAATGGGCAAAATGCCAGCAAAACACGAACAAATCCCATTCTGGATAGCTCAGAAAATAGCTCAGCTTGAAGCAGTATTCCATAATACTACAACCAGTGATAAACACAGGATTCTAACAATCTGCTTGCCCATGGGTCTCACACCACAAGTAGAGGACTGCACCTCCTGGGGTTCAGTCTTTGCTGCCATATATACCAAAACACATGGTATCCCGTCCTTAGCAGTAGTACCTGACGTATTAAAACAGATACAAAATGAGTACGGAGCAGAGCCTGCCCTTAACCTAGGGATGAAGTTGCTAAACAACTTTGAACAGGTCTCAGCCATAATACTAGCTAACATTAAGGGGGAAGCAGCTTCTGTGGCGATCCGCCAACGCCTAAGGGAGTTCGGTCCAGAAGACCAACAACATGAACTACCCAAAATAATTGAAACTGCATATGCAGAACTAGGCAGAGACAGTTTGGGTGGGAAAGCATTAAAACCACAACTGGGCAGTCCTGAAAAGGACACTACAAAGCAGACACCTACTTCTTCTAAAAAGAAGTGAGAAAATAAAAAACAACAAAAGTCTAAAGACACCAGATCTCAATCCAGAGGTAGGTCTCCTCAACAGGAGCCCTCTGAACAGAGGTATAACCTCAGGAATAGGGATAACATTAAAAAACCTGACAGGTATCAGGATACTGATACTCGTTCCTTTCAGGGTTCATCACAAAACTCCGAGAGGGAAGGACAAATCTAAGGAGCGTACAAAGTCCAGAGACATGCAACACGCTGCGGACTACGCACCTAAAAAAGAGGATAAACAAAAATCAAAACCTCAGTTAAAAAAGAAGAAGGTAGCAGGTCTCAAGATCAGACATGCCCAGAATTCTGAGGACACAGCTTCTGAACGGGGAATGGGCTCTGACGATGCTAGACAGCGCGGCAGAAGTAACGATAGCTCGCCAGAACCTGAAGGAATTTCTGGTGACAGCGGAGTTGAGTGAGTATATCACAGTGGAAACACCTGATACTCGGGTAAGTCTCCCACATAAGTTACATGAGATAACACTCCGGATGGAGGGGGACAAGCCCAGAAAAGTTAAAGGTCTCTTTTGGAAAAATCTGTCATCTGGTTATGACATTATATTAGCAGAACAAGACTGGCCGCCAGCATTCGTCATGGAGTGCCCTAGGGGAGAAACTGTAATTTTTCCAGCCTTTTCCGACCTCGTTCCCATTCATTTAAAACATGCATATGCGCAGGAGTGGGCAGTTGCCCTAGCTCCGGCATTGTACAAAAATCATGCTGGTTGGGATGAGGATTCAACCCACCACGTGATCCCGTTAAAAGTTTCCCCAAATGCCCAAAGGCAATACCCAATAAAGCAGGAAGCTAAAAGACAAGTCAGGGAGATTCTAGACCAACTAGAATACCAGGGGGTGATAGAAAATTGCACTTCACCTATGAACAATCCTTTGTTCCCCGTAGCCAAACCTGACAACACATATCGTCTAGTTTTAGATTACAGATATTTAAACACTTGCACAAAGACATTTGCAGTTCAAAATGCACACAGTGCCGCATTAATGAATAACATTGTGCGGAAAAAATACAAAACAACACTTGATATCTCAAATGGATTTTTCTGCCAAAATATAGTACCTGAAAGCAGGTATCTGACCGCATTCAGTGCGTTAGGGTCTCAACGGCAATTCTGCCGACTCCCCCAAGGGTATAAGAATAGCCCGGGGTTGTTTTCAGCAAGGGAAACAGAGTTACTCCAAAATTTGGATGAAGAAGCATTGTCCTATGTGGATGATATTTATCTGACGGACGATGACTTAAAGAGGCACTTGACCAGTGTGAGCACCATTATTATGGGAATCGCCTCTGAGGGCTATAAATTTAATATCAAAAAATCTAAAATTGCCCACCTCAATGTCCTGTTTTTAGGATACGAGCTGTCAAGTGAAGGAAAAAGCCTAGCAGCTAACTTTTTAGAAAAGTGTGCGCTGCTCCAACCTCCAAAATCATTAAAGAATTTACAATCAATTCTGGGATTCCTAAATTTTGGTCGAACATACATTTTGGATTATGCAGAAAGGGTAAAACCTTTCTACGACTTAATAAAACCTGACTTTTCAGTCAAACAATGGACACAGGAACACACAAATATCCTGCATTCCCTACAGGAAGACATGATAGCTTCTAAACATTTACAGACACGCGTAAACGCACAGAACTTAGTGATCCGAGTAATAGCGGGTCAATGCGGGTACACTTATTTAACTTTTAATGAAGGTGAAACAGTACCAATCGCATACAAATCACACCTGTATACAAACGCAGAAATGCGTTTCACTTCAACAGAAAAAATCCTGCCAGCAGTTCAGACCGCTGTAGCAAGAGAAAGAGCTCTTGCTCAGGGAAAACGCATAATTGTCGTGACCCCAGTACCAGCTTTAGAAGTGGTTACAAAAGCTAGCATTCCAAATGCAAAAGCCTTACATCCGAGATGGATACAATGGGCTAATTCTCTTACTGCAACGGATGTTGAATTCAGATTTGATCCGAGTTTAAAAACACAGGCATTCCTGCAATACAAACAAGAATATCCTCTACCAAATGAAATTTTGCCTCTAGATCAGTATGAATACATTATCTATACTGACGGATCTGCTCAACCAGCCATAGGGAGTAAGCAAGCTTACAGCGCGGCGTGTGCGATTGTTAAAGGTCGCATGCATGATGGAAAGTTCCATTCGAGTTGCACCAAAACGCAATCTCTAGGAGACTGCACGGCTCAGTTGGCAGAACTCAAAGCACTAATACTGGCACTTTAAATACGGATCACGAATTCCCCACACTTATTGTGTGTGATTCCTTTTACTGTAAACAGTCGTACAATGAATATCTCCATCATTGGGAACAAAACGGGCTCAAAGATGCAAAAGGTGGCACAATTAAGCATAAAATGCTATGGGAACAGGTAGTGGAGTTAAGAAACGAACTACCAAGGGCTCACGTGATACATACACTGAGTCATCAGCGTGATGGCGTTCACGTTGAAGGGAATTCATTGGCTGATGAAGCCGCGAAGGGGGCTGTTCGCACAGCCGCCGTAGCTGCAATTACTCGTTCAAAGACGAGGGTAGACGGCGAGATTATGGTAGCTGTCAATGCTTCACGCAAAGGCAGCAAAGCAGTACCTAAAAAATTTCCACTCAAGTACTCCTACAAGTTAGATGCACAAAACATTCCATATGCTCAGATTCCTGGAGTGGGGGAAAGAGTAATACCAAATATGGATCGTAGGCAAGGCTTGATTTTAGTGGCACACGAGGGTTTGGGTTCCGCGCATACAGGCGTTACAGCGACTATTTCCTTATTGAAACAGCGCTACTGGTGGCCAGGGTTAACAAAGCAGACTAAAGACTATGTCTTGAAATGCGACATCTGTCAGCAGATAAAAGGCTCCACAGTAACACGCTCAGCACAGACACCATTGCTGGAATCAGACAAACCTCTTGCATGTGTGTATTTGGACCACTGCGGACCCTTACAATCTGATGGGTCCAAGAAATATATCATGGTTGAATTGGATTCCTGCTCAAGATTCCTATGGGTTTGGCCTCAGCGCTCGGCTGACGCTCGAACTGTTATAAAAGATTTGCGAGTCTTTATCGGCACATACGCAGTTGGCACGTTACATTCTGACCGTGGTCCGGCGTGTAGCTCTCGGGCTTACAAAGAGGCCATGGAAGGAATGGGCGTAGCATTGCGGTACTCCACTCCGTATCATCACGAGGGAAATTCTGTTGTGGAGAGGAAAAATCGAGACTTAAAGCAATCTTTAACAGCTAGGGTATTAGGCAAGGGCGGTAGATGGGTCGATCACCTTTATGGGGTACAGCGCGCGCTCAATAATCAGCCAAGAAGCTCTCTAGGAGGTGTCACTCCTTACGAGGTCCTATTTGGGACAAGAATGTGGGTACCTGATCTTGATTGCGAAGGCACAGTGGCGGATGAAAAACCATTTGATATCCATGATCGTTTGGCTGTTTTACAGGATCTAAATGAATCCAGGACACAACAAAGTAACGTGCTCCAGAAACAGGCCGCCACTGAGGAAGTCAAGGCAGTAACGGCAAGACCAATCTGGATCCCAAAACTCGGGGATCTAGTCAGAGAGAAGATTGCTGACAAGAAAGAATTTGGGCCATCCTACAGAAAGCCTGTACCGGTCCTAGCAATCCACGGCACAAGAACTGTACTTCTGCCGCCTCTTGCCGGAAAAAAGGAGAAAAGATTTGTCTCAATTGACTCAATCAAACCCCACTATGTGGCCGATACTAAACAGTAGGCCTCGTTGACTCCACAGTAGCAGACGCCCTCCTCTCGCTACAATCCAAGAAGTCCAAACAGAAAGACTCATCACGTTTGAAGAGCCACCTGTAAAAAATGAAGGACTAAGCAACAATGTTATGGAACTCGTTCCACTTCATCAAGAAATTTATCTTCAAAATGAAAATCAACTTAACAACCAAGTTGCAATCAGACCTAATACAGACATCTATGTCAATGTGCCTCAACAAGAGAACACAGCGATTTCAACAAATCCCGATAATTCCAACAATTGATCGAACTGCTTCTGGCTATTTCATGAACTTTGATACGTTTTCACTAGATCCAAGCGAGACGGAAACGACGCCAGCCAAAAAATCACTCCTACAGAAACTCATTGACTTTTTGAACTTTTTTAGAAAGACTTACCTGGTGTCACCTTGGATAGAACTATGGTATATCACTGGGATTTTATTTTTCATTTTCTGGCTAGGTTTAATAATAACTTTTAGTATGCTTATTAATGGACTATACCTCCAGCCAAGCTCCACAGCCCAAAGAGTCAATTTGATTTTAAAACCACACCAGTCTTCACATCGTGAACCAAGAGACTTGTTTCAGTGAACATTACAGCAGTTCCTTTACCGGACGGTATAGTATGGGACAAGATTGGCTATGATATATTAGGCCCGACTGAAATTTTAAAGCTAAAACATGTATTTAAAATTTCTTTAAGTGATATCATTACCTCAAGTGCATATTCTGATGATTGGGACACTGAAACTGTAAATGCTATGATGTCTGATCTAGAAAAAACAGCTGCATTTCCGAACAATGAAATGTTAGAAGGTACTTCAGACTATGATACATTGTACTGTTACCAACATTTTGGTGATCATTTCTTACACAAGTCTATAACACCTAGAAATGTTTTTGAGTACCACCAATGGGAACACTGCCCAACACCTCCCAAAGGTAGTTCACAAGCATTTGCACAGAAATTCACATACTTCGCAGGGTTTAACACATCCGACCGGAAGACATTTTATTATAAAGTGGCGAGAAATTCAGCTCAGAAAATTATGTTAACGAACACCAAACATATTTATTCTGCATCCTTCCTGAACCAGTTGTCTAAACAGGGTTTCCATCTATGGAAAGACACAATAGATTCCAAATCAATTTGGGGTTCTAGGGACTGGCAGGTCCAGGGAATAGAAGCACTTTTTAGAGCATGCCTCATTCCGCAGCAGATTTTATTTCTGAACGAAACTGTGCAACAGACATCCTGTCTTGGATTAGCCAAAGGCAAGGAAATTAACACACCGGGGTTTCCAACACCATCACAGATGGGTGGGGGGCAGAACTCGAGCACACAAGGGGTAGGATTAGATGCCATTTTCCAGTACAACAGATCAGATCCTGATTGGACAGAATGGCTGGTTTGGCCCATTGACACAAACAAATGTCAACAGAGATTTCTGAATACAACCAAAGGGTTTAGTATCCATAGGCCAGATCCACGCTATGTACAAAGACAACACCCAGGGGTAGTGACATCGTATAGTGTTGGGAAGTTGTGCCTTGATTGGCTAGAGACCTCAACACTGACAGAAGTAAAGCACCACTTGACCTTACTCACACCTGACATGGATTTTAGAGATTTTCTACTGGGACCCAAGAAACAGCGTCAGAAATGTTTCATATATGCAGGCCTTTATGCCTACTATAATGAAAACTGGAAAATATCCCAACAAGAGGCCGCAGAAAGAATACGAGAAATAGACCGTATTAACTTAGAAAAAGCATTAGCAGTGGTGGATAATGGGTTAACTACTTTGACCTCCAGGATTTACTCCTTAGGCAACATTGTGTCCTCGGCAATCGACATATTAGAACAAGATCTGGCCTTGTTACAACACGGGCAATCTCAGCTACGTTCTATTATGATGTTAAGCTGGACGCTGCAATCTTTGCGTGCAGGCTATGTGCCATGGCGTTTTATAAACACCACGTCTCTGTTCTCAGAATACAATCTAACTGATAAACAGACAGAAATGGCACAAAGGGGAGCAAAATATACAATGCTGCGTATTGAGAAACTGGAAAGGTTACCATTCACTGTAGCCGAATCACCATCAACAGAATGGCTAATTCATGGCCAAATCACTCTGCCGGACACTACGTTTCTGTTTCAATATTGCCTTGAGCAAAGGCAGGCAGGCAAATATGTAAAAATGGGTAAGGAATACATCAAGGAAACTTAGGAGTTACCATATAGATACCGATGCCGGAATGGGGATCGAGAAGTGTATCTGAGTGGTACTAACTGCAAGAACGCTTTGAGCGGTTCGCTCATGTGTCAGGATATTTATCTACACGGAGCCTGCAATGGTTCAATGGCGAACTTATCTTGTCACATGTCAGGGACCCCAGCGGCCATGATCACACCGGTTTATCAGCTGCTCTCGAATGGGAGTTACTTAATGCTAAATGATTAAGCTTGTTGTGGGATGCTTCCGGGCATCGCATATCTAGTGACTGTTAACTCCAGGGTTACTTGCTGTATGCAAGTATTGTTTCCGCCACTGAAAACACTCGGGTAGGCGCCGCTATGGCCTTCGCTGCATGTTTCTTTTATACAGTTTGATACTCTGAGCAGATTGAAAGCCATGCTTTTACAGCAACCCGTGCCCTTAACCTCCGCTCGAGAAACCTATGAACTTCAAGTTGCAAGGACCTCGACCGAGATACAGGCACTCATACGTACAAACTGCCCCATTCATTTCGCAGAAATGGTGGGACGTATCTTCAATATGTCTGATACGAGCGGAATTGTACACCTATTTAAGACCATAGGGTCCGGACTGTTAAGCACCTTTCAGACAGTCCTCGGAGTAATCCCAAATTTTATACACTCCATATTGGGAAGCGTATTTGGAGGATTCCCGCTCATCCTGTTCCTAATCACAGGACTCCTGACTGTAATATTGCTGCTGCGCAATGGACGGCCCACTTCCCGAGGGAATGGTGAACACGCTCCTGGAGCAGAAATACCGTGAACGCACGGTACAACTTCTGGGCATTTCTTGCCTGCGAGAACTCAGTGCCTCCTGGTTTCTATCATTTAGACCAGTCTGGATAGACTGCATCTTACCTGTGCTTCGATGCCTGTTCTGCGGAGAAGAATGCACGTTGGAACTTTGTCTAACATTTCCATCAGATGCGCCTCCGGACACGGATGCAATGCTGGACCCCATAAAGGCCCATGCTCTGCGTTGTCCCCAGCGGCTTCCAATTCTGATGAATGCATTCCTGGAGAATCCACAGGTGCCGTTCGCTCCTGCTGGGTTAGGTGAATCCTCCACAGGCACCCAGGTTATAACTGCTGCCGCCGCACCGACTGCTGGCAGTACTACATTCCATCTATGTGCGATTGACGTTCTCTGTGAGGCGTTGGATTTGTCAGCTACAGCAGCTGACACCGATAATATTAAGCTTCCCAGCCAGGACGCGTAATCTTGAATTGGCTCATCGTGTCCTGGGAAAGAATTCGGCTTCTACACTCGTTTCAAAATAAAACGATCTAAATTTGGAACATTTTCTTGCATTGACACTTTAGCTTAAGAAAAGTATGGCCTTCTCCTGCTTATGGTAATACAACTTCTATAGAGAGACGATATTGACTTTTCAGTGGCAACTAGAAAAAGCTGAATTTAATTTTTTTTTTATTTTTTAAAGCCCAACATTTTTTAACGATTTTTTAGAACCATGTTTTTACTTGCTTTTAAAAAATGTTTTTAAATTGTCCAGATTTTACGTATGGTCATTTATTATCCAGTTCGGAAGTGGAGTGGGTGTTATATCCCGCATAGATGCCCTAATGTAGATCCGTTCGTACATGCCCTAAAATGGACGTATTCATATTTACCCTAATATGGTCATATTCGTACTTGCCCAATTATGGTCATGGCCACATATGCCCAATTATGGTCATAACTGTACATGTCCTATTATAGTATGATTCCTCATATAGGCATGATCTTTCACCTACATTGGTCCCAGCTAGTACACAACGAGCTCTGAGGGCTGAACGTTATCTATCCTGTGGTTTTGAATGCAGCAGGGTTCATCCAAACACAGGCCCACACTGTACTCATTAATTATGCATGGCTTTCTAAGAATACACCACCAGCATAATGTATGTACAAAGTTCACCCCTGACGTCTTCCTCATGTCCAATACAAACCAAACTGAGGACCGAGACTCTTTAGGGTATAAATACACCACATCTCGCCCCGGTAAACCAGAGGGAACCGAGACTTCCATGCTGACACACTGACCAGAGACGCTGAGGCTCCTGCATGCAGTCGCTCAAGCTGACAGTGGTCTGACACAACCCGGACGGGGTGTCCAACTCGAGACCAGGACGGGGTCCCACACTCTCTCTATTCAGGTATGGGGGTTCGACTAAATCCTAGGAGGATTCTTGGCTCTTAGCTTCTAAGACCTACACACATATGCTAGGTACACACAGGTACATCTAGGTAGGCATCGTTGGACTACGCGCACTTGCATAATGCTTTTATATTCATGTATGTACTCATGATTATCGCAATATGGTAGAACTGTTCTATCCCTTTGCTTTTATCGTACTGCTGATCATATATCTCTGCTATTGTCTGCTGGTCTCTGCAGCACATATATTTTACACTAGAATAACAACTGTTCAATAAATACTTATTGAAACGCCCGACTGTTTATTCTGTGTAACTCTCTCAGACAAACCAAATAAGTGAGCACGAATGACTGAGCGATTCTGAGGGAATCAGGGTTGTCATGATCTAAGGTTGCCAGAAACTAATCTCTCCCCGATAAGAGGAGACACTAGTGGCACTGCGAGCTAGCTAATGCAAAACAATCCAACATAAGCGGTGGGGGTGCACAGAGTCAGTCTGCCACCAAGCCCACAGCTTATGTTACACAAACGCGCAGGTCCTGCATGGGTACTATAGGAGCTACACGACATCCCCAATTCAAAGGCACCACTGGGTATACGTACTGGACCTCAGAGACCACCACCTCAGTACACTTATGGACCTGTGGATGCTCTGTTAGGAAGAAGGACTGCTGTGCTTCTGAAATACTGCCACTCTGCTGGACTGCTTTCTTGCTGTGATGACATGCTGCCTGCTGCCCTCCTGGTGAGAAGGACTGGCATCACTTGGCCCCCAGAACCCAGAGTGACTCCAAGGGCTAGTTGGCAGACCTCCTGATCTGAAGTCTCAGGGACATAAAAGTCTTCCAACTAGCCTACTTCTGTACCTGGATTTTGACAATTGGTGTAACCGCAGTCCTGCATCCTTGGAAGTGGTCCTAGGGTGCTTGCTCGATGCATCATCACCGCTACTGAGAACAGAACCGGTGCATCGTCACCACTGCATGGGTCAGCACTGACGCATTGCCGCTGCTGTGTGTATCGGAACCGGCACATCGCCCCTGTTGCATGGAGCAGAACTGGCACATCACTGCTGTTGGGTGACTTGGCGACACAGCTCTGCCTTCAGAACTACCAATGCGCTGTGCTCTACCTAAAGCCAGATCACGGCATCTCCATCGATGACAGCCTTGAAAACGACGCTGAAACTCCTCCTCGCAGCAACCCACTCATCAAAGCCTATGCATCACCGCTGCTGCACGACCAGGACCAGCACATCGCTGCCGCCGTGTGGATTGACATCGAAGCATTGCCTTGTCTGCGCTCAGCATCCTTCATGTCGACATGATCCTCGATGTCAAACCAACCCAGATTATGGTACTTTTGCTCAGTGGGCCAAGCCTGGTCCCTGTAGCTGACCCGTGCTCCATTGCAGTCGGCTTGATCTTTTGACTTTGTCTCAATATAGTGGACCTGATATCCCTTGTTGGCGCTTAATGCTTTTTGATGCTATTTCCACGTAATTTAAAAAAATCAATGTCTCTGGCTTTACTTATTGGATTTTTGTCATTTTGGTGTCAAATAATTTACTAAAATATAAAAATCTATTTTTCTAAATTGGGATTTTTATTGAATTGTGTTTTCACTTTATTACTGTTTGCGTGCTACATAAATACTTACACATTGCCTTCAAAATAAGCCTGACTGATTGTGTGCCAAGCTATCCAGGGTTAAGTACAGGTTCATTTTGCGAGTTTTGGTGGTTCACCCTGCAAGGGATTGTGGTTTTTGCCTGACCAGGGTTCACACCCCAGTCAACCAGCAAACACATTTCTCACAGCACTTGTGATTTGGGAGTCAGTGAACTTCTTTCAGGTGTGGTGTAATGAGAGACAAGCATGAGAGGTTGAGGATGAGTCTGGCCACTGCATTTCGGAGGGTCTGCAGTCTCTCCATGAGTTGCTTAGTGATTGCTTTAGATCTTGGAGTCAATTTCCAAATTAATTTAGATTTGGATATTGATGGCATACAGATGGATGTGAATTTGATACTGCTCTATCACTATTGGAAGAAGATGCATGTAATAGCTGAAAAGAAGCAAAGAGAGTGAGAGATGATCCCTGTGGGACACTTTTTAGTGATCTGCGAGAGGTTCGTAATAGAAGACCTTTGAGAAAATAAATTATCCAGTTTAGGTCTTATTATACCAAAATAGGATGATCTTTTGTGACATAGGCCACATGTAGATCAGGGTAGCTATTTGTTTTTCATGGAGTGGGTTGAAGACTGCCTTTTTTAACAATGGCCAATGCAGATTTGTTACTTTTCTTGGGATGGAATTCTGATTGAAAATCATGGAGCAGTTCATTCTGTTCCACATATCCTTGTAGTTGTATGTTAACTGCTGTTTCCAACACCTTGCTGGATTATTTTAGGTTGCATATTGGTTGTTCGGTGGACAATACAAGAGGACCTGGCATTGGTTTGTTTTGCAATTGGCTTCCATTCTGTTTTTTTGGGTTGGGAGGATCTCAGTCTAAGGAGAGTTTATCATTTTGGTTATCATGGATGGAGCATGTTCCTCATTGCATGACAGCGAGACACCATAAGAATTGTTCAAGAATGTTTGTCAGTCTAGCCACATTGGAGCATTTTGGCAAAAATGCCACATTAAAGAATCAATAAGCTGAAAGTTGTAATGTCATGTCTTCTGGAATATTGAATGCATTTGTATTCCATCTGTACAGATCAGATCAGCTTTCAATCATGTAGATTCATTGGAACATTCAATCAGTTCAGTGAATTGTTTGCAGGAGACCTTAATGTTTTGGTTTTCTCATTTTAAGTTTTGCCTGCTTGTTATCAGTGGTGGAAGAGTTGAAAAAGAGGTTCCCAAGAGCAGCATATTGGTTGTTGTTAAAATCTGATATCAGTCCTGCTGCCTTTGTTCCTCAAATTATGAGTCACAGAGATTTTTGAGGAGACATGTAGGGGTGGATGTCTGCTCAGCTTTATTTGTGTGTGAGCGTAGTAAATCACATTCAAGAAGTGCAATTAGATGAGAGAATGGTCCAACACGAGCTGAGGCTAGAGCAGGATATCGCTTGCTTTAATATAATGAATAGATAATTTAGTTATATGTTTGACCCGCTATGTGAGCGGGTCCACTAACAATTGGAGTGAGTCCCAGTGCATACATATTACCAGACCATTCTGATGTTTGTCTGCTGTTAGAGGTTGGCAGGCCAGAAAATTCCAGGGTAGTGACAAGACAGAGCCCTAGCCAAGGGTCTAACTTGGCTCAAAAAGCCCCAGCACAGGCCAAGCCAACAAAAACAAAACAATTTCCATGATTCCTGATAATGATCACTAATCATGCAGCAAGACTTCACCCATTTGCAGAGAGCAGGGCACCAGAGTACAGTGAGAGATGAGGAATTCGAACAAGGAGGATGTGCTATATGAGTGTGTGAGAAATTGGGTTGTTGGTTGATGGGGGACGTGACCCCTGGTCAAGCAACAGCCATAATCCCTTGCAGGGTGAACCACAAAAAGTCACTAAATTGTTCTGTGCTTAACCCTGGGTAGCTTGGCACAAAAAGCAGCCAGGCTTAACTTAGAGGCAATGTGTAAAGTATTTATGCAGCACACAAACATTAACTAAGTGAAAGTTTAAGCTTTCGCAAGAGTCCAAAACAGGTCCCAGCAACTTTTTTGGTTTGAACCTGGAAGCTGAGGGCCGAGTCAACCCAAACACCCAGGTTTTTGACCACCTGTTTGGGGGAAGGTGCGCAACCTAAGGTCGCAGGCCACCAGCTCTCACTCCACAGCTCAGTATCTCTCCCTACTAGCAGAATCTCAGATTTGCTAGCGTTAAGTTGGAGGCAGTTGGCAGTCATCCACTCTGCAACGGCTGCAAGATCGCTCCTAAACTTAAGAGCATCCTGCGTGGAGTCATCAGAGAGTGCTACTACCAACTGAGTATCATCAGAATATGATACCACCGTTAGTCCTCTACTCCTGGCCACCGCTGCTAGAGGTTGGACATACAGATTAAATAGCGTAGGGCTCAACGCTGAGCCATGTGGAACCCCTTGCTCGATAGTGTGTATCAGGGAGGCGAAAGAGGGGGCCGCCACCTCGATGGTTCTCTCAGATAGAAAAGAGGCGAACCATCCCAAGGCCGGGCCCTCGATGCCAGCCTCCTCCAATCGTTGCAACAGGATCTGATGGGATACCGTGTCGAATGCGGCGCTGAGATCTAATAGTATCAGCGCAGAGGTACGTCCGGCATCTAAGGCCTCCCTCAGGTGTTCGGTCACAGCTAGGAGAGCAGTCTCCGTGCTTTGACCGTGGCGGAAACCATTCTGAGCGGAGTCAAGCGTACTGTTGTTTTCCAGGAAACCTGTCAGAATGGAGTTAATGTAGGCCGCGGCGATCTTGGACACCCACGGCAGGAGAGAGATGGGGCGAAAGTTCTCCGGTCTGGCAGCGTCCAATGTAGGTTTCTTTAACAGAGGGACCACCATGGCTTGTTTCCAAGCCCTGGGGACAACCGCCATGGACAGGGACATATTGATCAGCTGACAAAGGGGTGGAAGGAGCAAAGGCAGGGATTTAAGAAATTGCTCAGGCTTAAGAGGATCTGCAGGCGAACCTGATTTAACCTTACTACATAGCGTACGCATCACATCTTGAGAGATCGAAGGGAAGACAGAGAGTGTGGGGGTGGTGAGGGGTCTGTGAACAGGGCCTGATCTAATTGAGGTAAGGGGGAAGGTCCTTTAGATATTCTCCACCTTCTTAATAAAGAAGGCGGCAAGAACCTCACATTGCTGGTCAGACGAAATCAGAGGCGCTGTAGATGACCCTGCCGCTTTATGATCTTTAAGTATTGAAAAAATACTTTTAGCAGGATTGCTACTAATTCTGATTTTGTCAGTAAAGTAGGCCGCCGTTTCCTTCTGAATAGCCCTGTGATAATTCTTGATGGCTGCCTGATAATGCCCCTTCAGAACTGGGTCATAATCCCGTCTCCAAGCCCTTTCCAACCTTTTGCATGCTTTCCGAATAGTGGCAAGCTTACTGTTATACCATGGGCTGGATTTACTATTGGAACACTTAGACCACTTAACAGGAATGAGTGTATCAAGAGGCCACCGGATCCAGTCAGATAGGGCTTTATTGGCTGCATCAGGGTCATCCAGCATACTAGGGGTGTGCATAGAGAGGAGGGCATGAAATTGATCGATGTCCAGTTTGTGCCAGGGACGTTTAAGGATTGACTTCTGGACCACCCTCTGAAAGGGCTCTACCCCAAGAGTGACATAGGTACCAGATAGTGATCGGACCAGCTCATCGGGATAGGAGTATTGACTGTGAGGGCCAGGAGATTAGAGAAAACTGGGTCCAGCAAGTGGCCGGCAGAATGGGTACAACCTGGAACAAGTGTGTTGGTTATGATGATTGTGTTGTTGTAGTGGTTGGTGCACTTGTGTTCTTTTTCCATAGTGTGTGTATGTTGTTTGTGTGCTTATTTATGTTTCTTTGAGTATATGTGTTTATGTGTGTGTGCTTGTGCTGCTTATGTCGGTTGGAGTGGATGCCTGCAAAGAAGTGAGTGCGCTTGGGATTGTGGTGGGAGTTTGGCATTGGGTTGAGGAAGTGACAGAAGGTTGGGCTGGTTGTGAGGCTGGGGGAGTGAGGAGGCTGCTATGCTATATGTTAACAAAATGAAGAACAATTAACAGCAGCTAATTCAACAACAAACACTACATGTATGTTTAGTATCTTTAGTGACACATTAAAAATGATTACATACCAGTCTCCACTCCACCAGGGATTCCTGTCAGGGCTTCACTATGTAGGATCTTCAAGACCTTCTACTTCCTGGGCTCTAGTGGTAATGGGTGGCTGGGAGAACCACCACCAGTCTTCTGGGCCTCCAGGTGAGGCTTGGAGGTATGCAGGTGACAACAATTAGCACAAACACATCAAGTGTGATGCTAGCATCCATCCAAAAGCCACAGTAATAGTTGTAGAATGTGCCCTGCAATGGCCTCACTCTGTCACTCCATCAGGAATCCGCTGCTAGGACAACTCCAGTACAACTGAGAAATCTGATGACAACGGAGTAATGTTAGCCAGCAGAGGAGTCCGCTACCTCGAATTAGGTGAGCCAGTTACGTGGCAGTAAACAGTCTGTTGACATGTACGACGATTAAGCCAGCCCACATCCAAATATGGCACATGGGAATCAGTCAGCTCTATGGAGTTCTTGCAACCACCGCCACGGAGGGACGACGGAGTCCTGCCAAGATCTAAATCAGGCCCTTAGTCTCTTTTTTGGAAGTTGGAAATCTTCAGCTGGACTAGGCTGGAGGCTGAAGACAAAGATAGTTCCATGTGCTTGAATACCCCTTAAGCGAAGGACCACTCAACAGGATTTGCTGCTGCAGAGAAGAACGTAGCAGGAGGAGCCTCAAAATCAGGCCAACTGGCGAAACACCTTGGGCAGATAAACGAGCAGGTTGGTCTTGGTCTCCCCTCAGTTCTCAGAGCAGTTTTTGCCCAAAAAAATGTTAAGCCCTCAGTTGTGGATTTTGGCTATTTGGGCACCTTTAGCACCACAACCAAGGGTCCAAGACTGGTGAGACACCACTTAAGGCTTCAGGACTCACTCAGGCAGGGTCCAGGTGCTTGCTCAAGATGGTGGGAGAGTTTTATGTCCCTGTGGCCCTGAAGCGGAGACCAGCAAACTGGCTCTTGGAGTTGCTCTTGCAGTCCTGGGTTCAGGTGAAGATGTAGAGCTCAAACACCAGGGTTGGCCTATGACGGTTCAAGGCAGGCTCCAGGCAGCAAACCAGTCCTTCCAGGTACAGCAAAGCAGTCTTGCGAAGGGTACAGCAGGTCACAACAGCCCGCAGTCTTCTGAGAGTCCTCCAGAAAGTCAAGAAAGTGAACTAATTAGTGGGTCTGAGGGCCCTATTTTATACCTAATTCTGCCTTTGAAGTTTGGAGAAGTTTCTAGAGGATTCTACTTTGATGTGCATGGAATTTCCTGACACCTCTGTCCTCACTCCAAGCTGGATGCAGTGACAATGCAGAGGTGATAAGCCCTTTGTGTAAAGACAGAGCACAGCCCATTCAGTTGCAAGTGGGCCTGTGTTCAGCACCACCCCCATCCTACCAGCAGATGGCCGATTCAAGCCCACTAATCCCTCTATTGTGTGACTGTCTGGGAGGAATTTATAAAGTCTGTCAGTTACACCTAGTCATGTGACCCAAGACAGGCTACAGGCCCAAAAGGGCTAAAGGCAGAAAAATGCCAACTTTCTAAAAGTGATATTTTCAAATTTGTAACTAAAAATGTGACTTTATTATTAAGGAGGATTTTTCATTACAATTACATAGATACCAAACATGAATTGGCTACCTGGTCCCAATTGAAAGTTAGCAGTTATTACATTTAATAAGGCAACCCAATGTTATCACATGAGACAGGTAGGCCTCAGAGTAGTGAAAAGCGGATATAGTAGTTTTTCACTTGCAGGACATGTAAAACTTAAAAGTACATGTTCAACTTTTAATTACAATGTACTCTGCCCTGTGGGCTACCTAGGGCCTACCTTAGGGGTGACTTATATGCAACAAAAGAGGAGTTTAAGTCTTGGCAATGGGGTCATATTGCAAAGTCAAATTTCAGTTTAAAACTGCATTCAGGCAGCAATGGCATGCCTAGGACATATTTTAAGGTGCTACTTAAGTGGGTGGCACAATATGTCCTGCAGGCCCACTAGTAGCTTTTAATTTATAGGCCCTGGGTATATGGTATACCACACTATAAGGAACTTTTAAGTGAATTAAATATGCCAATCAGATGTAACCCAATTAAACCATGTTTAAGGGAGTGAGCACAAGCACTTTACCACTCGTTAGCAATGGTAACGTGCACAGAGTCCGAAGGCCAACAAAAATGAATTGAAATTTGTGGGTGACCCTGCAGAGAGGGCTTGGTCCAACGGAGAGTGAGAAAGGATAACTTGAAAGATAGAGAAAGAAGAGAGGAAGCGGAGGAGGGGTGAGTAAGAGCAGAGAGTGGGTAGCATGTGCATGAGAAGGGAGGAAGGATAAATGATAGGGAATACTTCAAGAAAGATTGAGGAGAAATGGAGCAGTAAGTGGTGGAAATGTGAGAGAGAGGACGAAGGGACCACAAGGTGTTGAAAATGTGAAGAAAATAAAGGGGTGTGGGTATGTTTGCCCAGGAAAACATTTATCTTGAAATGAATTTGCTTTCTTTTCCTGTCACTCCTTCTTCCTTTCTATCTCTTCCGTTATTTTTCTTTGTCTCTCCCTGGACTACCCCAGGTATCTAGTTTTCAGAAATGTCTGGGTTTGGTAGGTTTCCCTAGATGGCCGCCTACCCGGGACCAAAAAAGCAGGTGCCCCCCTTGGAAAACCCAGCCGTTTTGTGCTAGATAACCTAGATGTCTCCACAATATGTTTTGGGCCCCTGCCTGTTGTGGGTACTTGGCCCACTCACACAAGTGAGGTAGCATTTTTATCAGGAGACCTGGGGGAACGCTGGGTGATAGGAAATTTGTGTTGACCCCGGTGATCCCACAACTTTCCCACACAGAAATTTGATTTTTTTTGCTAAAATTGATATTTGCAGGGGATTTTGGGTGACAAAACATTGGGGGATCCATGCAAGCCACACCTCCCTGAACTCCCCTGGGGGTCTAGTTTTCAGAAAAGTCTGGGTTTGGTAGGTTTCCCTACATGGCCATCTAGCCAGGGACCAAAAATGCAGCTAACTGCCTTGCAAAACCAGGTCATTTCTGACAGATAATTTTGATGTCCCCACAATACGTTTTGGGCCATTTCCTTCTGCACGCAGTAGACTTACCTACAAAAGTGAGGTACCATTTGTATCGGGAGACTTGTGGGAATGCTGGGTTTGTGGCTCGTCGCAGACTCCAGAACTTTCCATCACAGAAATGTGAGGAAAATGTGTTTTTTGTTTACAAAGTTTGAGGTTTGCAAGGGATTCTGGGTTTCACTACCTGCCGAGAGTCACACAAGGTACTCCATCCTGGATTCCCCTTGGTGTCTAGTTTTCCAAAAGGTACAGGTTTGCTGGGTTTCCCTAGGTGCCGGCTGAGCTAAGGCCCAAAATCGACAGCTAGGCACATTGCAAAAAAAGGGTCAGTTTTCACTGGAAAAATGTAATGTGTCCACGTTGCGTTTTGTGCCGTTTCCTGTTGCGGGCACTAGGCCTACCCACACAAGTGAGGTACCATTTTTATCAGGAGACTTGGAGGAATGCTGGGTGGGTGGAAGTTTGTGGCTCTCCGCAGATTTTAGAACTTGCCATCACATAAATGTGAGGAAAATGTGTTTTTGTGACAAAGTTTGAGGTTTGCAAGGGATTCTGGGTAATAGAACCTGGTAAGAGCCACACACGTCACCCCATCCTGTATTTCCCTGGGTGTCTAGTTTTTAAAAAATGTACAGGTTTGCTAGGGTTCTCTAGGTGCTGGCTGAGCTAGGGCCCAAAATCCACAGCTAGGCACATTGCAAAAAAAAGGGTCCGTTTTCAGTGGAAAAATGTGATGTGTCCACGTTGAGTTTAGGGCTGTTTCCTGTCATGGGCACTAGGTCTACCCACACAAGTGAGGTATCATTTTTATCGGGAGACTTAGGGAAACATAGAATAGTAGAACAAGTGTTATTATCATTTGTCTTTTCATGCATTTATTCCGTCCAAATGTAAGACAGTGTGTAAAAATGAACCCTCTAATTCACATGCTAATATGGGTACCCACAAATTCAGAGATGCACAAATAACCACTGCTTCTAAACTCCAAACCTTGTTCCCATTTTAGAAATACATAGGTTTCCTTGATATCTATTTTTAACTCTTTATATTCTACCAAATGAATTGTTGTATACCCGGTACACAATGGAAAACCATTGCAAGGTTCAGCTCAGGTATTGGCTCTGGGTACCTTGGGTTCTTGGTGAACCTACAAGCCCTATATATTCCCACAACCAGAATGGCCTCGCAGACGTAACTGTATATTGCTTTCAAAACTCTACCATAGTTAGAAAAGTTACAGGTGAAAATGTAGGCACAAATTGCTGTTTTTTACCAAACTTAGGGGTCTATTAGGATAGCGGGCGGAGGCACCACCGCGGCGCTGGCGGTGCAGAAAAATGCATTTTTCCGCCCGTGAGCAGTGGACCTCACGCCCGCCATATTACAATGGGCAAAGAAAGCCCAATTCCCATCCGCTGCTGTGCGACGCAAACCGCCATCAAAGTGCGCCCGCAACCGCGGCGGTGGGAACCAATGGAGACACAACGCCGTGCGGAATGACGTCCGCTCTCGTCCACAAATTAGGATGCTCCAAACAACCAGTCACACCTCAGCGGAGAAACGACCCAATCCTAGATGGCGGAACCTCGACAGCTGAGCTCGAAACCAGAGTCCCGGTCCACACCGCCCGAACACGACCGCTATGGACCCAGCCCTACACGTTTTCCCGGTGCTGTACCTGATACATCACCAGCAAATCATGGACCGCTGCGGACGCCGCCGCAGGTACGGGATAACACAACCCCACACACAACCACAAAACACAACCCATGGACTGGCACAGGGTCCCCAACCACATCAGATACCCTGGTGGGGACAGGAACACATCCCCAAGTGCACACACACATGACCCACCTGCCACCAATACACCCCTCCGCATCCAGGTCACATATTGACCGCGATCGTGCAGCAATGTCACGGCCACGTCACCGCAGCGGTGAAGACAAGGGAATACATGCGCACAATGCAGAAGGCTGGGCCAGCGCCAGGAATGGGCAGGGCACAAAGACCACAGGGCCACAACTCCACCCTCCACAGACTAGCCCCCTACTGAAGGGACATGTCATGTGCCCCCCCTGTGCAACCCCATGCACAACAACAAGCCAGGTGACACCACACCCTGCACCACACACAAAACAAATAGGGACACAGCCACAGCAGGAGTGGCTGCACAGGAACACACAGCACAGAAGCACAGGGCCAGGGCTACACACACACCACAGCAACACCACACCCATGGCAAGTAAACTCAGTACAAGCACCAAATGGACACACACACATACAAGGAAAAAAAATCATCTCACTGGACACACAGCCTGCCAAGTCACACACACATACCCCACACTGACACACAGACACATACACAGACCACATGCCACCAGCAATAGAGCACACAAAACAGGCAAGCCAAAGTGAGGTGCACACAAATGGAAGGCCAAGGAGACAACTACCAAGCATGTGTATAGCACATGCAAGTCAAGGAACATAGAACAACACCCTCAGCCCATCAAATCACACATGGCTGGCATAGTGATTGAAGTCAAACCACAGACAGCACAGTGCAACAACTCAGGGAGACAGCAAGGCAACACATGTATAGGCACAAGGATGAAAGGAAGGCCCTGAAGTCAAACTATGAACAGCCACACATATGTATACAAATACTTCACAGGAGTACTCCAGCAGCACAACACACAGGGCCCATTGACACACTCCATGACTGTCAAACACTATGAGGAATCCACACACATACCCCCCTTCACATCTGCAGCACACAACACCAGTGTCAAACAAACAGAAGGGTGGCAATAATGTCCAGGCAATACACAGACAATCACACTCCCTGGGGGTAGCCACAAACATCACATACACACAGGGATGCCAGAACCAATGTCTGCACAAAAACAACAGACAAACACATAACCCAACAGAACCACACACAGAACCACTAAAAATGTGGAAAGGCAATGGGAGCACAGACACAACAGGAGTGCACAACCCCATCAGTCAGGAACAATGCACAGACAACATACCACAACACAGACAAGAAGTGTACCATCACAGATAAACACAGCCACAGCAAACAAACAACCGATGCATAGCCAAAAAAAACACATACCAAACACAGCAGGACATCAGTGGATGCACACCAGCCAATGACAAGGCAACATACCCCCACAGCACTGCATGCACAACAAGCAGTGTCTGCACAACAAGCATACAAGCCCCACACAGAAATGAGTGACAACATGAACCCACACAACACCAATCAGCACAGCACAAAGACAACATCACACACAGGAAGTGAAGCAGTACCACAGCAAACACACATACATGCAACACAACACCAACAGATGCACAAGTCTGGCACAGAAAGGTGGAAACAACTTGACCAGGCGACTCGGCAGCACACACAGTTGAAGTGCATATGAGCAAACATGACTGACAAACAGCCCAAGAACATCACACAGAACCTATTGGGGAAATGTCCTGAGTGGCACATTGCCACTGTCCAAAGAACTGCACCACAAAGCACAGTGTCACATATCAAGTGATGGGGAGGCACACACACATGTAAAACAAGGGGATAGCTGACATCCAAGTGAAGTGCCATGGAAGGAGTGTACCATACACAAATAGAGGGAGTGCAGACTCACAATGGGTAGGCATCCCAAGCACAGATAGGGGATGGCAAGACACCACACACAACATCACATACTGGAGGCAAACAGGCACCATGTGACAGCAATGCATGAGAAAACACAACCACAATGGCAGTGTGGATCAGCAGGTCTGCACTGTCTCCACAAACAGTAACATGACAGATGGATGATCAACAAAACACAACACTGACTTGACAGACACACACACTGCATACTCTCAAGTGACAGAAATAACAAGTAGGAGTCAGCCACAACTGCATGGACACACAAACACACTGCACACTGCACAACATACAACTCACATGTGCATACAACCACATCCACAGGGATAAACAATCCAAACAACAGGCACACACATCCTGGGTGAAACATGTGTGTAGTTGACAATGCAGGGGCACACACACATCAACACTCCAGACAAAGTCAAGACATTCACACTGCACACTTCTTGACCACCCAAGAGCACACATTGAAAGAAACCCATGGGACTAGGATGACTGCCCATCACAAGATGACTACATACATACACTACTGGGCACACATTAAATAAGAACACACATACATGATGAGCCTGGCCAGCATGCCTGCAATCCTCTGGACAGAATCCCATTCTGAGCTGGCAGTGCACCACAACTTGACATGTGTACAACACAGCCAACATGAACAAACAATGACAATGACAACTGCATTACACCTCAAATCTACAACATTGCCCACACAAGTTTCAGGGTCAGGAAGAACTGAAGTCCCTCACCCCTGCAAAAAATAGAGTAAGTGAGTTAAGACATTGGCAAGGTTGAAGTGGCACACACAGCATGTGGCACAGTAAACCATATACACACAGCAAAAGAACTTTATTCAGTAAGGACACTGACAAAACAGACAACAGGAGCAACTGTCTTTATTCACAAATTGCACAGATAGGCAACAAGAGTAGATAATAGCAAGGCACAAAATGCAGGGCATGTCCATGAGAAGCTGCACAGGCAGGGGCAAAACAGCAAGGCCAGTGGCCAGTCCAAGGTGCAGAGCATGTCCATGAGAAGCTGCACAGGCAGGGGCAAAACAGCAAGGCCAGTGGCCAGTCCAAGGTGCAGAGCATGTCCATGAGAAGCTGCACAGGCAGGGGGCACATATCAGTGAACGACAAGGCCAGTGGGCAGGACAAAGTGCAGAGTGAGTCCATGAGAAGCTGCACAGGCAGGGGGCACACAGCAGTGAATGACAAGGCCAGTGGGCAGGAGTGAGTCCATGAGAAAATGCACAGGCAGGGGGCACACAGCAGTGAACGACAAGGCCAGTGGGCAGGACAAAGTGCAGCGTGAGTCCATGAGAAGCTGCACAGGCAGGGGGCACACAGCAGTGAACGACAAGGCCAGTGGGCATGACAAAGTGCAGAGTGAGTCCATGAGAAGCTGCACAGGCAGGGGGCACACAGCAGTGAACGACAAGGCCAGTGGGCATGACAAAGTGCAGAGTGAGTCCATGAGAAGCTGCACAGGCAGGGGGCACACAGCAGTGAACGACAAGGCCAGTGGGCAGGACAAAGTGCAGAGTGAGTCCCTGAGAAGCTGCACAGGCAGGGGGCACACAGCAGTGAACGACAAGGCCAGTGGGCAGGACAAAGTGCAGAGTGAGTCCCTGAGAAGCTGCACAGGCAGGGGGCACACAGCAGTGAACGACAAGGCCAGTGGGCAGGACAAAGTGCAGAGTGAGTCCATGAGAAGATGCACAGGCAGGGGGCACACAGCAGTGAACGACAAGGCCAGTGGGCAGGACAAAGTGCAGAGTGAGTCCATGAGAAGCTGCACAGGCAGGGGGCACACAGCAGTGAGCGACAAGGCCAGTGGGCAGGACAAAGTGCAGAGTGAGTCCATGATAAGCTGCACAGGCAGGGGGCACACAGCAGTGAACGACAAGGCCAGTGGGCAGGACAAAGTGCAGAGTGAGTCCATGAGAAGCTGCACAGGCAGGGGGCACACAGCAGTGAACGACAAGGCCAGTGGGCATGACAAAGTGCAGAGTGAGTCCATGAGAAGCTGCACAGGCAGGGGGCACACAGCAGTGAATGACAAGGCCAGTGGGCATGACAAAGTGCAGAGTGAGTCCATGAGAAGCTGCACAGGCAGGGGGCACACAGCAGTGAACGACAAGGCCAGTGGGCATGACAAAGTGCAGAGTGAGTCCATGAGAAGCTGCACAGGCAGGGGGCACACAGCAGTGAACGACAAGGCCAGTGGGCAGGACAAAGTGCAGAGTGAGTCCATGAAAAGCTGCACAGGCAGGGGGCACACAGCAGTGAACGACAAGGCCAGTGGGCAGGACAAAGTGCAGAGTGAGTCCATGAGAAGCTGCACAGGCAGGGGGCACACAGCAGTGAACGACAAGGCCAGTGGGCATGACAAAGTGCAGAGTGAGTCCATGAGAAGCTGCACAGGCAGGGGGCACACAGCAGTGAACGACAAGGCCAGTGGGCATGACAAAGTGCAGAGTGAGTCCATGAGAAGCTGCACAGGCAGGGGGCACACAGCAGTGAACGACAAGGCCAGTGGGCATGACAAAGTGCAGAGTAAGTCCATGAGAAGCTGCACAGGCAGGGGGCACACAGCAGTGAACGACAAGGCCAGTGGGCATGACAAAGTGCAGAGTGAGTCCATGAGAAGCTGCACAGGCAGGGGGCACACAGCAGTGAACGACAAGGCCAGTGGGCATGACAAAGTGCAGAGTGAGTCCATGAGAAGCTGCACAGGCAGGGGGCACACAGCAGTGAACGACAAGGCCAGTGGGCAGGACAAAGTGCAGAGTGAGTCCATGAGAAGATGCATAGGGAATGTCTGTAACTGTACCCTAACCATGGTCAGCAACACAGTCTGGGGTGTCACGATGTGCAGCACAGGCCATGCTGTGTGAGAGACAGGCATTTGAGGTCGACCAACACTCAGACTTGGCTGTCAGTCGTACTGGGAGCTGGCTGTGTGTCGGGCACAGTTGGAGCACTTGACTGGGGAGAGGGAGGCACAGCTGAGGTATACCTACCAGTGCCTTGGCAAAACGGAGGGCTGCTTGGACCAGGTGGTGTAGCGGCACGTGGAGGTGGAGTCATGCAGACGTGAGACACAGTGTGGATGGGAGATTGTGGAGGGGTGCCTTTCCACTTCTTGGGGAGTCGCAATGGCTTCCCTGTCTTGGGAACAATGGGAAGTGGCGTGGACACATCAGGCTCCCTCAACACCGAGGCTGCAGCAGGTGCAGACGCTGGCCCTCCCTCTGGTGACGTGCTTGAACCTGCGCAACACTTTGCATGGCCCTGGCTTTGCTCCTCCATCCCCCGCCTACCAGGAGGTCCCCCCACAGTGCCCTCCATTCCCAGCTTCACTGGGCTTGCAATGGGAGTCGAGGTAGCAGGTGAATCGGACTTGCAGCCCTTCTTATGCCTACCCTTGGCACTCACCGCCTTCTCAGTGGGCATGGAAATTGTATGTTTGGTTTTGGGCAACGCTTTCGGGACAGGAGAGTCCTTGGCTGGGGATGGCCCTGAGGCACGTGACCCTGACGCCTGCTTCTTGGCACTTTGTCCCCTGGTGCTGCCTGACGGGCTCTTGTCTGTGTGCACTGGGGTGGCTTTGGTCATCTGTGGGGATGGTGCCTGTGGCCTGGACCGCTTGGGCTTCTGTTGCTGCTGTGTGCTACGTGTGCCGTATCGTGACTTAGAGGTCTGTGGAGCGTGGTCACTGTCGTCCGACGTGGCCACTGGCATGGGTGTGGACAAAGGGACTTTCGCTGGACTCCCAGATTGTGCCAGTTGAAGGGCTGATGTCACTGCAGTGGACAATGACTGGACAGTCCGGTGCAGCCCACCCACGTCTGAATGTATGCCCTCAATGAATGCAACCACCTGAGCCAATTTACTGTCATGGTCCATGAATGCATTGAGGAGAGCTGTCTGGCCTACACACAGCTGGTGCAAAAGATCCACAGACTCAGCACTGATGGCAGCAGGGGGGACCGGGGCAGGGGCTGCGGTGCTGGGGTTGAAGGACACCCTTCCCCTCTTAGCGGTGCAAACCCGGGCAGCACCAGAGGAAGTGGCTGGGAGGGTGGGCACTGCACGCTGTGTGGTGGAAGATGATGCAGAGTCCCCGTTCCCTGTGCCCGCCAACATGTCTGCGTCACCGCTGGCATCAGATGACGTAGTACTTTGCGTCTCGGGCTGTGATTCCTCCAGCATACTCCTGTCCCCCTCCGAGGCGCTGGTCACATCTGTCTCACAGGGCTCCTCTGCAGCTGTTGTGCTAGTTTCCCCACCGCTAGTGTCCGTCCCCTGTTCCTCCGTGACCACGGGAGATGCTGCATGAGAGAGAGAGATGTAGGGTCAGTGCAGTGGCAGCAACAGAACAAACATGTGCAATACAAACAACCATTAAGATGTCTACATCTACATGTTGCACGCCACCCTGTGCAATTACTTCGTTCAAACCCACCTCTGTCATCACAACAGTGCGTGTGCACAATCAAACCAGGACAAAGTAAGCAATGTGATGACCACACAGCACAACATCCTGCATGTGGCTCCGTTACAACAGCAACACAGATAGCTCATACCTGTCTCACACCACCCACAATGCCATTGAAATGCCACATACCTGTTTCCCAGTGTTAAGTACAGGTAGGACACATGCATGACAGCTGCACCCAGCACAGGTACAAGCTTACACTCACAGGCCACTGCATCACACTACCAACATCACATCGCCCAGCGCTGGCACATGCTGTGCACACATGCAGCCATATACAGCCATAGTCACCCTTCCCAGTACACTCACCCCTAATTGCCTGCTGATGCTCCTTCAATCTTGCATCCAGCTCAGGGAGAGTCACGGCCAAGATGCGGCACATTAGTGGTGTCATGCTGCGCCATGCCTTCCGGCCAGTGCGAGGGATCCGCCCCAGTGTCATCTCCGCAACGTTCTTTAACAGCCGTGAGATGTCGTCCCACCTCTTGTGGCAGTGGGTGCGCCGTCGGTTTGATACTCCCAGAGCACGCACCTTGTTTGCAATTACCCTCCACACGGCCTTACGCTGGTGTACCTTGAGCTGCAGACATGGGAGACAAGAGGGGGCAAACATCAGTGACACAGTGTCATGTGACAAAATCACTCAGGACAGTAGCATGATACAGATTAATTACAAATCCACATATCTCACATGCAGAGACAGGAATGCTTTTCACATGGTACATCTGCATGTGAGAATCACACGTAAATGCATGCATGTGTGAGGGGGGGACGCAATACCTGCACATCTCATGTACAAGCAGAATGCCAGCACAGAAGACCATGTGTACTCTGCCCACATCTACTAACCATTTTTAGGTAGAGCAAGACATACGTCACAAAACAACATGTGTATGTGACGAGACGCACTGTGTCCGACAATGCGCAGGCGTCAACGAACATGCACTGTGAGTAGCCCACTGTGTCATGTTTGTTACATTTAGGGACATGATCTCACAAACCCACGCCCTTCTCACAGTTCCAGTCGTGTGCAATCTACAGGGTTGACATGGCACATTGATGGGGAGTCAAATTTGAAAATGAACATGTTACACTCTGTACAGTCAGTGATGTGTTCTTGTTGGATTGGGCGGTGACTGTGCAGGCCAGGTGGGCTCACACTGAGATGGACAACAGGGAACCTCAAAGACATGCACACTAGCAATCACTGTCCTGAATCCTCCATTACCAACTTGCTGCTTCACTGTATGGCTGACAAGACAAGACATGTCCCTCCAATCTTGATGTGCAGGCAGGGAGACTTGTGGAGTAGGGTACACACCCCTTCACCCAATGTAATGCAAGTTAGGCAATGCATGACACAAACCCACACTCACATGCACATACTGCATCAGACCGACTACATGTGTGCCCCCCTGCACTCTCACACCCACTGTGGAAGACTTACCACGACATTTGGGGCACCATATAGCCTTGGGTACTGTGTGAGCACCTCGTCCAGCAGGACCTCAAGCTCCTCGCCTGTGAAGGGACTGGCACAGATCTTCTCTGTCCTTGACATCACTGTTGGTTAGAGACAGCAGCGGCAGCAGCAGGTGAGGGTCTCAGGCAGCAGTCCCTGGAGGCAGCAGCAGGTGAGGGTCTCAGGCAGCAGTCCCTGGAGGCAGCAGCATGTGAGGGTCTCAGGCAGCAGTCCCTGGAGGCAGCAGCAGGTGAGGGTCTCAGGCAGCAGTCCCTGGAGGCAGCAGCAGGTGAGGGTCTCAGGCAGCAGTCCCTGGAGGCAGCAGCAGGTGAGGGTCTCAGGCAGCAGTACCTGGAGGCACCGCGATTTGGGTGGCGGAGCATGCCAACCGCCATTTGGGCATGTCTCTGGGGCTATCAGTACCTCACCTGTGCATTGGGGAGTGTTGCACACACACCGCTGGGGCCAGGCGGTAGTTTCCGCGATTTGGGTGCCATAGAGACACATGAGGAATCCTAACTTTACGACTTTCGGTATTCACAAAAGGCATTTAGGAGTACTAAAGTTAGGATTCCTAACTTTACTACTCCTAAATGCCTTTTGTGAATACCAAAAGTTGTAAAGTTAGGATTTTTCTCAGTTTAGGAGTAGTAAAGTTAGGATTTCTAACTTTAGTAGTCCTAAATGCTTTTGTGAATACCGAAAGTCGTAAAGTTAGGATTTTTCTCAGTTTAGGTGTAGTAAAGTTAGGAATCCTAACTTTAGTACTCCTAAATGCCTTCTGTGAATACCGAAAGTCATATAGTTAGGAGTTTTTCTCAGTTTAGGAGTAGTAAAGTTAGGAATCCTAACTTTAGTACTCTTAAATGCCTTCTGTGAATACCGAAAGTCATAAAGTTAGGATTTTGTCTCAGATTACTTTTGTGAATCGGGCCCAGGAGTCGTAAGTGATTTCTGTGAATACCAAAAATCGTAAGTGCCTTCTGTGAATACCAGAAGTAGTAAGTTTAGGATTTTGTCTCAGATTAGTTCTGTGAATAGGCCCCAATATTTTTTTGTCTTCTTTTCAGAAATGTATAGCTTTCCAGGATCCATTATTAGTTTCACACCCATTTCTACCACTAATTGAAAGGAGGTTGAAAACACAACAAAGGAGAAAAATAGGCTCCCCGCTGACCCCAAACCAGTACCCCAGTTCAACGCCCTGGTTCTAAGTTAAGGATACCAGCCAGCAGCATAGATAACGTCATTAAGGGACAGGGAACGTTGCCCAATTACTCGGGCAGAATACTATGACTCCCAAAAGTACCATGGGTAGACGTAGCTCCACGACCAAGCTATAGGCCTACAGGCATAGCCCAGGACACATGCGGAAGTCGTAGATGTCCTCAACATGTTTGTAACACCGGGACTGTAATGATATCCAGTGGAAGCTAAGAAAGATAGTAACCACCAATGTACACTCAAGTGCCTAAACTGTCTCTGTCTACCTATGCATGTAAGTCAAGAATGAAAAATGTTATGCTTCACTGTATCTAAAGTGTTAAAACCTAATAAAAAATCTAAACAAAAAAAAAACAAAGGAGAAAAATAGGCTATATTCCAGTAAAATGCCAAAACTATGTAGAAAAGTTTGGTTTTCTGACAAAGGTCTTCCTGTTCCTGAAAGCTGGGAAGATGGTGATTTTAGCACCACAAACCCTTTGTTGATACCATTTGCAGGGAAAAAAGCAGACGCTTTCTTCTGCATCACTTTTTTCCCATTTTTCCCCAGAATTAATTTCTCAGTCCCCTCCAGGGGAATCCACACACTCTGGGTATCTTTAGAATCCACAGGATGTTGGAAGAAAAGTACGCAAATTTGGCGTGGATACCTTATGTGGACAAAATGTTACGGGGGCCTAAGTGTGAACTAACCCAAATAGCCAAAAAAAGGGGTGATATTGGGAGGCCTGACAGCGAAAGTGTTAAAGATGCACCTCTTTAAAGAACACTACTTCACAATGCATCAACAGTCCACCAACCTCTTCTATCACTCATTGACTTTATGCTTGTCTTTGACTCTGTAATGTGTTCCATTGCCTTTTAGATAGGTTCCCTCTATAGAAATATTGCATACATACATACAAGATGGTGGTCAAATGTGATGCACAGCAGCCTTGGTGGATGAAAATAAGGACCCTGGTCTGCAGCAAATGTTAATCTATGGAGAAATGTCTGCCATAGAGAAGATTGCTCTTTCTTAAATGATCACTCTTTCTTATGTAATGATTGATATGTAGTACAGTGGCTTGTTTGCCCCAGTCAGATGGAATGATATTGTGAAGCTTTCTCTGTTCCATGTTAAATATCGTCTAGCCAATTGTCTTACCAATTCCTGATAACTGCCTGCTTCACTGGCAACTATATGTAGCTTGGAACATGGGCATTAAAAATTGGTATGAGTAGAAACATGAAAGAATGCTGGTGAGAAGGCATAAATAAACTTAAGGGATTATCAGGAATCTATTTTTAACAACATCTTTTGGTTGCTCCCCCCCCACTCCCCATTCCCTTCCCCATCTCCACACTCCCCTACTGGCTGCAAAAACTGAAATTGATAATGAATGGTGTGCTTATGCAAAATATGGCAAATCGTCTTCTTCATGTGATGATGTGAGCTGGAGGATGGAGGTCTTTGTTCAGAAAGTGAGTGGTAGCTTCATCTTATGAGATGTCATGAGAAATAGCAGTGGTTCTACTCTGCAACCCTCCCCTGAACTCACAAGGAAGACAGGAAGCCCTGTGGACAGACGGAAGGCTTTATGAGTGTGCAAGGAGGTGAAGAGATGTGCTCTGTGTCTTTGACATTGTGCTTCAAGTTAATCTGGATGACCTACCTGTTGAACACTGGAGCATGCAGGTGGGGGATTTAGGAGAGAAACAGGTGGATTCTATACACAAAAGAAAACTAAGGGAACCGAAAAAGACCGAAAATGGACCTTGGGCCATTAGAAAGTGGTGACTTGGCAAAAATAAAGTTGATAAAGACATAGAACTAAGGCAGCCATTACTTAGTAAAAGAAGCCAGGCTACTCCAAGCTAGAGTCACAAAATGTTTAAATTCACTTTCACTTTTGGAAAAAATAAATATTTAATTAAATGCTGGGTTAAGCTGGTGAATGTGTTAGAACTAATGTCAATTTTTAATATTGTTGCTGCAATATTGTGATGTCATTTATATTGTGGGATAGTTTATTTCATGGAAGCACCGCCGCACCCGCCCAGGAGGAGGAATCGCCATCGTCCACAAATCCAGCCTCCGCCTGAGCACACTCCCCGACGAGCCCACAGAACTGATGGAACACCTTCACTTCAAGATACTGGCCAGCCCCACCACCACCCTCCGAGGAACCCTCATCTACCAACCCCCTGGACCCCTCGGACCCTTCGCCAACTCCATCACGGACATTATCTCCCCGCAGGCCATCGCATCCACCAACTACACCCTGCTGGGAGACCTCAACTTCCACCTCGACAACCAACTGGACCCCAACACCACATCCCTCCTGGACAACCTCCACAACATTGTACTCCATCAGATCGTGACCGAGCCCACGCACTCAGCAGGACACACCCTCGACCCCCTCTTCACTACAGGAAACTCCATCACCTTCAGCCACACCACCGAACTCCCATGGACCGACCATCGTTGGGTCCACTTCACCTTCAGAACACCCACCATCCACAGACACCAGCACCTGCTCCCACGAAGAAACTGGACCAAAATCACCGACGACCAGCTCACTTCCTCACTCAACAACTCCAACCCAACCATCGCGGAAAACAATGACCCCAACACCGCAGCCCGAACCCTGCATAGATGGATCTCGGACAGCACCAACACCATAGCCCCCCTCAAGAAAAACAACAATATCCGCGCCAAGAAAGCCAGATGGTTTACCACCGAACTTCGAGAGTCCAGACGCACATGCCGCCGCCTCAAAAAGGCCTGGAGGAACACCAAATCCACAGAAGCCCACAACAACTTCAGAGCCGCCACCAAAGCCCATCATCAACTCATCAGAGAAATGAGGAAAAAAGCGATTGAAGACAGAATCTCCACCCACGCGCACAACAGCAATGAACTCTTCAGCATCATCAAGGAGTTCGCCCAACCCACCAGCGAGTCTACCGACATCCCTCCCTCACAAGACCTCTGCGACAAGCTCAGCACCTTTTTCCACCACAAAATCAAGAGCATCTACGACAACTTCGACGAAGACAACCAACACACTGAACCCTCACCAACCACCCCCGACACCCGGAAACCAGCGATTGACAACTGGACAGCCCTCACCACCGAAGACACACTGAAGACAATGAAGTCAATCCACTCAGGGGCACCCACGAACCCCTGCCCCACCACATCTTCAACAGAGCCGCCGACACCATCGCACCCATGCTCCGCCACACCATCAACCGCTCCCTGGCGACCGCCTCGTTCCCCGACGACTGGAAACACGCTGAGGTCAACCCCCTCCTAAAGAAATCCTCAGCAGACCCCACCGACCTCAAAAACTACAGACCCATCTCCCTGCTCCCGTTCCCAGCGAAATTCATCGAGAAAGCCATCAACAGCCAACTCGCCACATTCATTGAAGAACACAACATCCTTGACTCCTCCCAATCCGGCTTCAGAAAAAACCACAGTACGGAAACCGCCCTCCTCACCACGATAGACGACATCCGCACCCTACTGGACAAAGGAGAAACAGTAGCCCTCATCCACCTCGACCTATCAGCGGCGTTCGACACAGTCTCCCACCGCACCCTAATACGCAGACTCTCCGACGCAGGAATCCAGGACAAGGCCCTCGACTGGATCCGCTCCTTCCTCTCCGGCAGGACGCAGCGGGTCAGGCTCCCCCCTTTCCTCTCGGACCCCACACCTACCACCTGCGGAGTCCCCCAGGGCTCCTCCCTCAGCCCGACGCTCTTCAACGTCTACATGGCTCCACTCGTCCCCATCGTCAGAACCTACGGACTCAACATCGTGTCATACGCAGACGACACCCAACTCATCCTCTCCCTATCCAACGAGCCCAACACCGCCAGACGCAACTTTCAAGAAGGCATGGAAGCCGTCGCCAAATGGATGAAAAACAGCTGCCTACAACTAAACACCAACAAAACAGAAGTACTCATCATGGGCCCAAACCCAGATGCCTGCAGCGACACCTGGTGGCCCCCCGCCCTCGGAAACCTGCCAACCCCCACGGACCACGCACGCAACCTGGGAATCATCCTGGACTCCGAGCTCAAAATGGACCGCCAGATCAACTCCGTCTCGTCTTCCTGCTTCCACACCCTCCGCCTTCTTCGTAAGACCTTCAAATGGATCTCCCTCGAACACCGAAAGACCGTCACTCACGCCCTGGTCACCAGCAGACTCGACTACAGCAACGCACTCTATGCCGAAATAAACAAAAACCTCACCCGCAAGCTACAGAACATCCAGAACGCCGCCGCAAGACTGTTCTTCAACCTGCCAAAACACTGCCACATCTCCCTGCACCTGCGCACACTCCACTGGCTCCCCGTCGAGGCAAGAATCACCTTCAAGATGCTCACCCACGCACAGAAGGCCCTCCACGGCACCGGACCAGCATACCTGAACAGCCGACTCAAATTCCACGCACCCCAAAGGACCCTACGATCAGCCCAGCTCTCCTACGCTGTTGTCCCCCGCACCAGAAAGACCAGATCAGGAGGCCGCTCCTTCTCCTTCCTCGTGGCCAAAGCATGGAACATCCTTGCGCTCCACCTCAGACAGACAACATCGCTCCCCATCTTCGCAAGAAACCTCAAAACATGGCTCTTCGACAGACCCCCTCCTTGATGGAATTGATGGAGCAAGGTTTCAAAAATGAAACTTGCTTGTACGCAATCCTCCTCATAGTATTAACTTATTAAACTTGTATTGTCAAAACTAACCTTTGCATTTCACAAACACAAGAGGGACAGAAGCTTGCCTATGTGTTTTACTAATGAATAACGCTTGTCTGTAATCCAAAATGTCCGCTAAAGCGTGGGAACCTCAATGCACATGTCGCAACCTGATCACATGGTGTGACGTGTTTCTTTGCTTGGTGGGAAACTTCTGCTTCTGCGCAGTGTGCGCTATAATGGCCGCAAAATGTTTTCACATGCTTAAGCTTGCTCTCATGTCATTATTAAATTGTCGTTTTCTTAATGCTACTAATGCAGGATAGTATAATAATTAATGGGGAATAGAGTAGGGAAAGTGGGCATACAGTGAAACATTTTATTTGTGATTTTAATATTTTCTTCTTGCACTTTTAGTAATTCGTAAACTTGGGCCTGGGTTGGTGACTTGAAACTCGAGAGACAGATGGTTCTGCGCATGTGTCCTGTGTGCCTGCCAAGTGAAGTCAACTTGGACGTCTCCCAAGGCCATGACCCATTGGCCAAAGATGCTGTACTTTATGTTTCCGGTGGACAAAATGATACTTTTCCCCTGTAAAATGTATAACATTTGTCGTGAGACGGGTGGGAAATAAAGCGAATGTATTAATTTGAAGGGGAGGGAACGTAAAGACAATAGGCTTTACAATTTAGGCCAAATCGATATGGTGCGAGAATCCACCCCCTGTCCCTGTCCAATCAGAAGTAGTGGTCCCATATTTTAGCAACATTAAGGGGAGGTACATGGGCGTAGAAGGGTATAATAGAATATAGCATTAGTTAATTAGTAGGAGCATGCTTTCACGAAGAACAGGCGTCCATGCTGCGAGAGAGCTCTTAGCTCCAGACTGCCATGCTGATCGGTTGCTGACTGAATCCCTGTCCAGAAGAGGTCCTGAGTAGGGGGCGGCGGAGTCCATTTGAACGGGAGAATCGAGGAGAAGTCGAGTATCAGAGAGGGGAACGGCGCAGGCGTCGTTGTAGAGAGGTCACCGGTCCTGTCCTGATCCTGGAAGAAGTCTTTGCTCTTCATCCTTCCTGGGTCCTATCTTTTCCAAACTCCTTGGCCAAGGGGCTTGGTTCTCGCATTTAGGTAACTATACTGCAACCTTTAGTTGCGCTGCTGTCTCTATCTTCTCCTCCTCCTTAAACTCCGTCATTGATTAGCAAAAACATTTCTATGCTTTTTCTTGGGTATTTCAATCAAGTACCGTGTTTTCTGTATTTTACTCTGCTAAAACTTTAGATAAACATTTTAAAACTTCCTGACTCAGTGGTTATTTCAGGATTATGAACTATATTGAATGTCACTCATTTTAAATTTCACAATTGGCAAAGCATCCATTGGTAAGTTATTACTCTTCAATCAGAAGGTAATTGGTAGCAGGGACTTTGATAAAAGAGTACATCTGACACCCAGCGTAAGTATTAGTGTAGTATGAATGTATGGGCCCAAGTGAGTATATGGTGTATGAATGCTGTTGGCTAATATTGCGCTGGATCAGTTTTCTGGTAAGCAGAGGACGGTTATGGTTACTCTTTGTTAATTGGGTAATGAGAATTTTTATTTGTATTTTTATGAACTAACATCCGCTTAAAATTTTGAGTTTGTTATATGTTGTCCAGAATACCCCGGGGTAAAAAGAATAGTGGGTGGCAAGTGGAAGCCATACTGCAGTGAGGTTATCTGTCAGGCAGAATTAGTACTGAGAAGTTAAGCAGGACTTTCAGTACTCGTTAGGGACTCTATGCGTGTGAGTAATAGCAAAAAGGGTACGCTGATAAAAATTTGATGTTATATCACCTAGTAAGGGTAACATTGGAGAAGTAACAGGTACTTCTGGAGCTTGTGTGAAGAGTAGACGGAAGTGTTTTACTCGTAGTATATGTTTTAGTAAACGGAAAGGTTTTACTAAAGTGTGGAAGAAACTATCCTTTTCAAAATTAGTGGAAACTGGCACGATAGCGAATGTTTTATGTTGTTACTGAAATTTAATTAAGATTTATAGAGAAAATAAGTTTGCGTACATTTTTGTAAAGGGAGGGTCAGTTGCCGGAGAGGGAGCTGACGTCACAAAACGCCGCGCTGTGGTAGGTTGAAACAGCGGGTGTGGAGAGACACTTGTAAAGGAGGGGTTAGTAGTCAGGAGTAGTCCTGACGTCACAGGTGCTGCGCTGGGATTGGTTAAACCAGCGAGGACAGAAAAGAGCAGATTGTAAAGGAGGGGTTGACAGAGAAACGTCATCAAAAGGCCGCGCAAGAATTGGCTCGGAAATAAAAGATAGCAGACATTTGATTGGTCGAAATTATAGAAGCAAAATTCTTAGTGGATAAGGATTGCATGTTAAAACGCGATCCTACTTTAACAGGAACTCGTCCGGATAGGAGATTCCTAGGTTTTGCAGAATATAATTTTTTTTTGTTCTTTTTTTTTTGTCCTCATTCGCCTTCAACCGCCTTAAACCAGCCGCCTTTTTGTAACCTTACTTTGATACCCTGGGATATCCTTGGCTTTTCATATGGGGTCTCTCTGTGCCTCAGCCTATAAAGGTACAATTTAAGGCCGAAAGGTTATTGCCCCACAGATACCCGGGGGGGGAGGTCGGATTTACTCCAACTAGGTCCTTAAGAGCCTGATGGACGTTGTCGATAGCCTGGGAAGGCATGCAATAGTCCAGGGAGTATCCAAAAAGGCTTAATCATAGGACCCAAAAAAAAAAAGAAGAGAATTACCTCCACCGAATAAGCAGGTCCCAATATGCGAGTTTTTTTTTACTGCAAGTTCTAGACATGTCCATCTTGGAAACTTCATATAATGAGGTCAGCCAGTCTGAATGATTGGGGGGAGCTGGATCTACCCAGTGTTTACAGATTTGTCTCCTGGCCATTAGTATTGAGTAAAATAGCAAAGATCTGGCAGGGCCTACGATGTAACTATTAAGACCGAAGATTATCAAGGACAGGTTTATATGAATTGATGCTCTTAAGATACTCTCGAGTGTCTTCCGCACCTCTTCCCAGAAAGAAGCAATGAAAGGGCAGTCCATAAACATATGTATATCCGATGCTTCAGCCAACCCACATTTATTACATACAACTTGGGATCCTTTCAAAAATTTAGATAATCTAAGAGGAGATAGGTATGCCCTATGAGCGGTGAACAAGTGATTCCGCTTCAACCAAACAGGTTTAACTAGTCTGAAGAGAGTTCTAAACGAGTCTTGCCATAGAGACTCGCACAGTGTATTCGGGATCTGTTCACCCCATAGCTCGTCTGCAAGCTTAAATTCTCCATCCACTGCCTCTTCAATAGCCCAATACCACAATGAAACCTCCCTCCTTCCTGCCGGCCTTTCGACTAGCTGTTGTTCCAGGCTACTGCCCCTGCCAAAATGTTTTTTCTGACTTAGCTGGGATTGTGCCCAGCTTTTTAGCTGGATATACTTAAATCTTGAGAGGCCCGTCCCTGCTCTCTTACTTAGGTCTTCCCATGAGACAAATGTATCCTCATTAATCAGATCTCCCCACACTTTAACACCAGCTTCTCTTAATGGTATCGCCAAACTATCCTGGAGGCACTCCGGCGAACCTGGTGAATCCCAGAAAGGTGCAAGGTTTGAAAAGTAGTTAAGCCCTACCACAGTTCTTAATCTGGCCCATGTTTTTGCTATTGTATGGAGGACCTTAAGTTTAACCTTTTTAAAAAAAATTTGGTCCCCAAATTTAAACATAAAGCCTTCTTCCGATATACCAGCACCCCTTAACATAGCCCGAAACATGTCTCCTCCTCCTGTACTCACAGGCATTTTTAATAACATTCGAGAATGTGAAAGCTGGAAGGCCCAAGCATAGTATTGCAAGTCGGGTAACGCCAGTCCTCCTTTCTCTCTCCTTCGCCTTAGTTTTTTCCAGGCTATCCTGGTTGATCTATATTTCCAGATGAAGGAGTTTATGTCCTGTTGAAATTTATCTATCAGGGATTTGTCAAAAAAAGGGGGATTGTATTGAAAAGGAATGTGATCTTAGGTAAAATTGTCATTTTGACCAGGTTTACCCTCCCCAAGATGGATAAGGGGAGATGGGCCCATGACTTCATCAATTTCTGGCACTCTCTGAAGACTCGCGCTAAATTTGTTTCTGCGATTTTTCCTACTTCCTGCACTATTCTGACCCCCAAGTATCGCATACCGGAGCTGACCTGGAATTGGGTTTCTCTAATATTCCACGTCATTATTTCCGTCTTCCCGCATTTATTTCATACCCAGATATTTGACCGAATTCTTCTGCCAGTTTTATAACTGTCGGAAAGGCTGAATCCAAGTCTGCTGACAGTATAAGGATATCATCTGCATATAGGGCCACCCTCCTCTCCCACTCCTCATATTTAAAAGAGATGATGTTAGAGTTATCTCTGAGTTTCTGTGCAAAGGGCTCTATATACATGTTGAAGAGCAGGGGAGAGAGAGGGCAACCCTGTCTCGTTCCCCTAGTTATCTTAAATGCCTCAGTCAGAGTGCCATTGACCAGCAGCCTGGCTGACGGTGCATGGTATAATAACTGAATGGTACGGCGGAATTTGTCTCCCAAATTAAATCTTACCATGACTTCCGACAGGTATCCCCAATTTACCCTGTCGAAAGCCTTGGTGGCGTCCAGAGTTAAGGCTGCCAACGGGAGGGCATAAGTGGAGGCGATATCGATTGCGCCGACCAGATCGTATGTTAGGTCTGCTAATTGTCGCCCTTTTACAAACCCTTTTGGTCTGGGTGAAGGATGTCATCTGCCACCATCCCCAGCCTAGTTGCTAAAATAGAAGAGAAAAATTTATAGTCTGTGTTTAAAAGTGATATCGGTCGATATGAATCACACCTAGCTGGATTCTTGCCAGGTTTCAAAATTAAGACCACCGTAGCGTCATCCCAAGAACGAGGGGGCTAACTCCTTCCAATAATATCTTATTATACAGTTGAGTAAGTACTGGGATTATGGCATCCTGCAAGACACGATATAATTCTGCTGGTAGGCCATCAGGCCCGGCCGCTTTCCCTCTTTTACTCCCTGCAATAACTTTCCTCACCTCCTCTTCTGTGATAGCACATTCCAAATCTATCTGTTGCTTGGGGCTAATAGATGGTAATGTGGTCCCATCCAACCAGAGCTTCACTTTTGCTCTGTCTTCTATGCAAGTATCCTTATAGATATCTTGGAAATAACCCAAAAAGCCTCGCCGATATCTTTGTCCGAGGAAAGGGAGGGTGCATCCTCGTCCACCTTTATTTCCTTTATATGGCTCCGGAGCTGGTCTGTTTTGGTTTTCCAAGCCAGTAATTTTCCTGCCCCTTCCCCATACTCAAAATGGGCAATCTTGCTTGCCTCCCACCTACGCATAAGCCTCTTTTGAAGAATACTCTTCAGCTCTTCTTTTAATTGATCGAACTTTTCCAGATCTTCCTTCCGGCCAATGCCGGTCTGACTATTCATTTTTTCCTCGATTGCCCTCATTTCAATTTCCAGAGCTAAGGTCACTTCCCTGTACTTTTTTTTCTATAGCTCGATCTATTAGTGATATTGCCCCTTAAGAACGCTTTAAGGGTGTCCCAGACAGTTGTAATGTCGGCTGTTCCTAAGTTGTTCTCTAAAAAGTGCTTGGTCTCAATAATAAAAAAGGCAGTCTCTTCTTCTTCAAGCAGTATTGTTCGATCAAATGACCATGTTCTGATCTGCTGTGACTGTATACACTCAATAGCTACTATAACTCCTGAATGGTCCGAAAGATGCGAGGGTAGGTATTTTATCTCTTTGACTCTGTCTTTTAGATTATAACTAAGCAAAATATAGTCTATTCTCGACTTATGTTTGTATTTAAAATTTCTAAAAGATACTCCTGGTTGATCTCCCGATCTTTCCCTCCAAATATCGGATAGCCCCAATTGGGCCATCGTTGTCAACAAAGACGACCTGGATTTAGAAGGAACTGCTGCTCTACAATTTGGAGATTTGTCCAGTTTAGGGTCCAGGACGATATTAAAATCTCCTGCCCATATCACTGGCTCTGGAAAATCCAGGAGATGAGAACGAATAGAGTTTATATAGGAAGGATCATCCTGGTTTGGACCGTAATATCCAACTAAGGTAAAGAGGATACCCATTAAGGTGATCTTCAAGATCAGCCACCTACCACTAAGATCTTCCCTGTATTGTAAAATCTGAGCTCTAGCCTGCTTTTTAAAAAGGATCAACACCCCTCTAATATTAGCCGTCTGATCGGTACATATGAAATCGTCGACCCATTTCTGAGTTTTTAGCAGTTCTTTTGTCTCTGTCTTGAGAAGGTGAGTCTCCTGAATGACAATGACCTGTGCCGGGGAATCTCTCAGATATTGTAGAATTCTAGCTCTTCGTGCCCTCATGCGCAGGCCATTGACATTCCAGGACAAAATCTGGAGTATTGTCATGCTATTTTAGAGTTAGCATTAGCATATTCCGCCCTAACTGGACAAGAACAAGGACATAAGCCGAGAGACCTTCCAGCTTTCCCATTATTTCTACTCTTTAAAGTTTCTAGATCTGGCCCGGTTGAGGCGAACGAGGTATTTTTGTTATTTATCCCCCTGTGCTCCCCTTCCCCCACCCACTCCTCCCCCTTGGGAAACCCTTCCCCATTACTCTGGTCTGGTGTTGACCAGCTATTGCGTCCGTGAGCTACCCCCACCCCTCTATTTCTATTGTGCCTATATGTCACCAAACCCAAAAAAAAAAGGAATTGGCTACACACATATACATATACACATATATATACTCACACTCACACCTATACATACATGTATACATATACACATATATACACATATATATACATACATATGTTTTTTGTTTTTTTTCCTTTCCCTTTCCTTTTTCTTTCTCTTTCCTTCCCTCCTCTTCCCCTTTTCTTTTCTTTTTTTCTTCCCTTCTCCCTTTTTTCCTTTTTTTCTCTCCCACTTTTTTTTTTTTTTTCTTCCCTTCTTTGTTCCCTTTTTTCTCTTCCCTTTCCCTTTAAAGAAAAAGTCCAATATACAGCCTATTTCCCCCTTTCCCTGAGCTTTTTAGAAAAGAAAAAGCTTGCCAATCCATAACATAGCGGAGGATAGGGAATAAGATAAGAGAAATAGGGTTATCCATGTAGCAGAGGAAGCACAGTTCACATGTGTTTTCTCTAATCTGACATTTTCACACAGTAAAGAGAAGAAACAGGGGTGACTCTAAAAACTTTTTGAGGCCTGCCTATTGATGGAATCAAGTAATTCATCAGCCTCTTGGCTCGATCTAATATTGTGCATCTTATTATTGTACATAACTTTCAAGAAGGCCGGGAACTTGAGCTGTACTACTGCACCGGCCTTCCTAAAGTTTTCCATTCTTCGGCCAAGTTCCCATTGTCTCTCGAGTGTAGCTTTAGAAAGGTCCGAACGAACCTCAAAGGAGAAGTCCCTACTTTTTAATGATTTAGCTTTCAAGGCCAAATTCAGAATTTTCTCTTTAATAGAATAAGTGAGAAAGTTAATAAGGATCTTCCTGGGCTTTGCCCTATTAGGGTTGTGGCGAAATGGGTCCCTATGGATTCTTTGGATATCCCTTTCTAAGAACTCTGTTGATTCTTCGAGTGATAGGGCCTCCTTAAGCAGGGCAATCATAAAAGCCTTAATGTCTGCCCCTTCTTTCCCTTCTGGAATATTCGTAACCCGCAGGTTATTTCTGCGGGAATTATTCTCCAATGTCTCCATTCTGTCCCGCAAAGCAACTTCGTCTCTCTGTAGGCTTTGTATCTTTTCCTCTGCTGACCCCAAATTCGTCTTGAGTTCCTCAACTGAACTCTCTAAGGATTCGGTCCTGGAATTTAAGAGGTCAACCTTTCTCTCCAAAGTCTCACACACATTTCTTATCTCACTTTGGTTATCTGCAGAAACTGCAAAGCCCTGTTTTATATCTTCCTTTAATGAAGTAAACAAGGCTTCAATCGAGGCCCCTGAGAAATGATTGACAACTTCCCCAGGATTCTGGGCAACTGACTCCGCTGCCTCCCCTGACTGTGGTTCAGACCGCAACGCAGGGGCTACTGTAGGTAAACTGATAGGTATAGCGCTCTGGCTGGAAGAGCCCTCATTGGAGTTCATGTTAACCCGAGAGACCCCAGCTACAGAGCCAGTGAAGCCAATGGAGTGAATTCCAGAGCCCCCCCCCTGCTTTGTAACAGTCAGGACCTCCAGTTGCACCCTAAAAAATGACCGTAATGAGGGGGTAACTTTCACTTTACAATGTGAGGAGACACTCTTATTTCTCCCTCCTTTTACACTTCTTCCCTTAACTTGGTAATTCTGGAAGGCTGTACCTTGGTTAGAGGGTATAATACAATCGTCCCTCGTATTCTCTAAAGCCTGACTCCCCTCTAAATGTAGCTCCAGTGACCCAGTATCTTTTCCTTTAGCGCTCGTTTTCCTCCAGCCAGCCTCCCTCTGCCTACAATTTTCTCTTTTCTTTCCACTTTTTTGTTTGCAGCTACCACCAGGCTACCTGGGTTGTAAGACACCCCTTCCCTTCTCGATATTCGTGCTTCTCCTTTGAAGTGGCTGTAGCAAATTCCGCCTCTTGCACAGGGGATGCCACCTTCTTACCGCCAGTGATGTTTCTAGAAACAGCTGGAAGAGAAAAGACGCCCGGGACCGACAGCACCAAGCATTCCTCCAAATCGAGCCCCACTCCGTCTCCGGCGCAACCAGCAACTGCCGCAGGTCTTACTCTCTCACCAGCCGCCGCCCCAAAGAATTGTCTGATGCTGGTGCTGCCGCTGCTAACCCGGAGGAGACCGCGGGCCGCCGCTCTGCGACCGCGCCTCAACTCCAGGGCGGCTCCGTACCAGCGTAGGAGGTGAAGAGGACGGGTTAGGCACGGAACACCTGAAGCCTGGACAAAGGACCCGACACACATTCAGCCGGTGTACGTACGCACATATATCTCCACAAAGCTCCGATGAGCAAAGATCACTTCATTGCCGGTAACATAGTAGCATCACATTGCAAGGGGTAGAGAGTGTTCTCCGGACGTGCGCTCCGCTCAACTAGCGGACGCCATGTTTCCCCCGCAGAATATAATTTTGTACACAGAAGATTAGATAGAATGTACGGAGAAAGGAGAAAAATGTCATTCTTACAAAAGATTAAGAATTAATTTAAAAAGGACAAACCAATCAAAATTAGAGAAGGAATTATTATTCCACCAGCTAACACGCCAGCATCATTCATGATGATGGAGAGAGGTTATCATACTTGTGTATGGATGGAGAATTGCATAGAATACACCAAAAATGATGGAATATTAGCATTTCCCCAGAATGGCACGTTCAATGGGCGAATTCTTCAGAACTTGAGATTGAGGATGAATGACTTAGAACCCAGACCTAGATTAACTCAGTACGAAGCTCTAGAAGAATGGGAAACCGAGGCATTTGAGCGGGATAGATCTAGAAGTAATAGGAGTTACCCAGGATTTTTCCCCAGATATTTACGTGAGTCGAGAGAGGGTCAGATGAAACAATGGAGAAGGGCAATGATTACAGAAGGACTGTATCCATTATTCACAGAAGGAGAGAAATCAGGAGGCAAATGTACAGAAAAGACAAAACATTTAATGAGAAATGAGGATTCAGAAGACGAATTTATGGAAGAAATGTTAAGAAATCCCCCACCATATCAGGAAGGGACAAGTGGATGCACACCAAGTGCACCACCAAAAACTCCATTAGTGCCACAGGTAATGCATGAATTCACCCCGAATAGAATACTACATGATAAAGAAAAAGAAGCCCTAGAAAAGACCAGAGCAGAATTAATACAGAAAATAACTCAGATAAAAGTACATCCTGATTCGTTGACCATACCTGTAACAATTGGTCCAGTAGTTCCATTTTATGGAACTCAGGGAAATTGTCCTCTACCGATACTTACACCTACTCCTGTGAATAATCCCAAACCTGAAGCTCCAGTTATAATTGAGGATCAATTTAGTGACTGTGAATCCACAATATCACTTATGGACTTGCCTATTCGAGGTTCTGTAAATAGTACTCCACGAAAAGATGTACCTGGAGGTTCAAAAGATGTAAGTTTAGTAACTTCATCGGGAGCAAAAAGTGCTACAATAGTAACACCTGAAGATCTAGAAAGATGGGTGCAAGGGTCAGTTAAACAGTGCACACCTCCAAAAATAATGGACATTCATAAATTAAAAGTCGAATTAGAAGAAATAATAGCAGGAAATGTAGGACTAGAACGCTTAAATACCTATGATGAAGAAGAATTATTGTTCTTATGCAGGGGTATCACCAGAAATGTAAGGTTATTTCATGAAAAATTGTCCAATTTAGCATTACAGATGGGAATAGAAATAGAGAGATCAAAGGTACTACAGAAACCCTATAGAGCAGAATTTTCAGACAAAGATTTAGAAAATATGAATGCCTCTGGAAGAAGATTACAAATAAGAGAATTAATGTTAATTTTGCAAAAATGGGGAGACCTAGATAAATGGAAAACTAGGTGGGCCAAGAAAAAGGAAGAAGCACGAACAAGTAGAACAGCATCAGAATATGTGATGAAGGAAACAGGGAAAGCAGACCAGATGTATCCAATGCGAGAAGTTGCGGGAGGAGGATATGTACATGTCCCATGGAGCAGACAGGATATTTTGTCATTTACGAATGATTTTCCAAAATTGAGAGAAAAACCAATTGAATGGTACAAGCAGGTTGAAAGGTTTGTGAAGGTGTCGAAGGTACTGTTGAAGGATTTGGATGGGTTGTTTGATATAGTGATATCTGCCGATTTGTGGACAGATTGCAAAATCACAGTGGATTGGCCAAGTGATGAATATCCTAGAGATCCGAAGACAGGTGCCCCGTCAAATGATGTGATGAAAAAGTATCAGCAGGTGATAACTTACCTGAAGGGAAAAATACCACCGAAAGAAACAGATTGGGTAAAAATAGATCGAACTACCCAAGAAGCTAATGAATCAGTACATTCCTATTATGAGCGTCTATTGCAGGTGTTTAAACAGTATAGTGGATTTGAGGACATTGGAGACAAAAACATGAGTCAGTTTGTGTATCGATTTGTTTATGGTCTGAAGCCAGAGATTTGCCAGATGATTAAACAGCATATGCTGTGTTGGCAGGGAAAGCCCATAGATGAGATTCTGAAGTATGCAAAATATTGTGGAGACAATATTGAGGATAGACACAAGAAATTGCAGGAAAAAGTGATGTGGGCACAGGTGAAAATGGCAGAGAAGCAGGGAATTAATTTGGAAAATCCGAGTGAAAATCCAGGAAAAGATTCTGGAACGAGTGGTGATACGGGAAATGGTGGAAAATTTAGAGGACGAATGAGTAGAGAAGAAGCTAAAAAGAAATTTCCTTGTCATGGATGCGGAAAATTGGGGCATTGGAAGGACGAATGTAAAAAGATTCGGAATAATAATGGCCCAAATCAAAACTTAAATCCACAGACGCAGAATGACTCACAGCAGGGTGTAAATCCCCAGAGTCAATTACCACCTCCACCTGTTCAGGGTAATGTAAGCAGAGCAAAGCATGGTACAGACATTGGATACCCAGGAGGGAGTGGTAAGAATGATTATATGACATCACAATTTCTTTTGCAGGACAATTACTGTGAATTCAACTCATGACGGTGCCTAGGAGAGGGGAAGAAGGAGTGCGTACTTGGCGCATCCTTACAGGTAGATCAGTCTGGTCCATATGTTGAAGGAAATGTGAAAGGTAATGATATTACTTTCCTTTTGGACACCGGTGCTACCAGGTCTACGGTGAGATCAGCAGATATCCCAGACCTTCCTCTCTCTGGTGAAGATATCCAAGTAGTAGGGGTAGCTAATCAAAGAATTAGAACGCCTCTTACAGAACCAATGGAAGTCAAAATAGGAAACTTCAGAGAAATGCACCAATTTGTAGTGCGCGATTCTAGCCCAGTGAATTTATTAGGTAGGGATTTATTGTGCAAAATGAACTGTACAATTTTCTGCACGCCAGATGGTGCTGCAGTTCAGACACCAGATGAGGACCATGTTTATAAAATTTTGGTTGCAAAACAAGGTACAGAAATAGACGAAATGTTTTCGTTAATAACAAGAGATGAGTTGTCAGAAGAAATAAAAGGTACAGTAAACCCCATGGTATGGGATTTCACCGGAAAAGAAGTAGGACTTATGGCAAAAATAAATCCAGTTCAAATTACGGTAAAAGAAGGTGCAATTTTCCCAAATACCAGACAGTACAAAATGAGTGCAGAAGTAAAAGCAGGAGTCATTGAAGAAATAAATCGAATGGTAGAGCAAAACATCCTAAAAGAAGTAATGAGTAGCCCATGTAATTCACCTATAATGGGGTTAAAGAAACCTAGTGGAAAATATAGGATTCTTCAGGACCTGCGTAAAATAAACAAGATTGTGGAACCATGTTGTCCCATAGTACCAAATCCTGCAGTAATTCTATACCAGATCCCTTGGAATGCAGGATCGTTCACAGTAATTGATTTGTGTCAAGCATTCTTTTCAATACCATTGCATCCAGACAGCCAGTATCTTTTCTCATTTAAATTTGAGAACAAGGTCTATGTGTGGAATCGTGTTCCTCAGGGGTACACAGAAAGTCCTTCCATCTTCAACCAGATACTGAAAAAGTGTCTGGAAAAACTAGTGATGCCAGGAAGCTCAGTCTTAGTCCAATATATCGACAACTTATTGGTGGCGTCGATCACCAGAGAAGACTGTGTTGTTGACTCCATAGCATTATTAAATCTTTTGGCTGAGGAAGGGCATAAAGTCTCACCTGAAAAGTTACAGTTTTGCAGGACAGCTGTTAAATATCTGGGACATCAAATTGAGAGGGGAAAAGAAGAATAACCTCTGAAAGAGTAGAATTAATAAAGAGAATGCAAATGCCTGTAACCCAAAGACAAGTGCGAATGTTCCTAGGGATAGTAGGCTACTGTCGACAATGGATACCACATTTTTCCATGTTAGCTAAGCCCTTAATTAACATAACGAAAAAGAAAGCAAAGGACCCTGTTGAGTGGGAGGATGAAAGTGTAGAAGCTTTTGTAAAATTGAGAAACGCACTTTGTTCAGCACCTGCCTTAGGCATGCCTGATTATAAAAGAGAATTCGCATTATTCTGTCAAGAGAGAGAAAATTGTGCACTTTCTGTCCTAACTCAGAGACATGGACTAGACAGACGTCCTATAGCGTACTTTTCTGCTACATTGGACCCAGTAGCAGCCGCGTTGCCATGATGCTTAAAAGCAGTGGCAGCAACTTGTTTGAGCATTGAACAAAGCGAGTCAATTGTGATGGGACATCCTGTAAAAGTGTATGTTCCACATGCAGTTGTGATTCTGTTGACAAGAACCCGAACTCAGCATCTTACTCCTAGTTGGCTGACTAAATATGAGAGGATAATAATGGGTGCTGAAAATGTGACCATGGTAAGGTGTACAATAATAAATCCAGCAACTTTATTGCCGGACCCATATCATGAAACAAATAAAGATGACGAAGAAGATGAACATGATTGTGTACAAATTACAGAATTATGTACAAAACCACGCCCAGACATAGAGGAACAGCCTCTTAAAAAGCCAGACAGGGAGCTATTTGTCGATGGTTCATGTCAAAGACATGAAGATGGTAAACTAACTGCTGCCTATGCGGTATGTGAATTAACTGGAATAGTCGAAGCATCCTATTTAACAGGAGTAAAATCTGCACAAGTAGCTGAATTGATTGCTTTGATAAAAGCTTGCAAAATTGGGAGGAATCAGAGAGTGACCATATTTACAAATAGTCAATATGGTTACGGGGTTGTGCATGATTTTGGCCAACTGTGGATGCAGAGGGATTTCATGACTTCTTCAGGATCCCCCATTAAAAATGGACAATTTGTAAGGGAATTGCTAGAAGCAATACAATCACCAAAAGAATTGGCTGTGGTGAAATGTGCCGCACACCAGTCAGGAGATGATTGGGTGGTAGTCGGCAACAGATATGCGGATCTGGTGGCTCAACATTGTGCCAAAGCCAGAATGTCAATCAATAAGAGGGTGGAAAGAATGGGAATCAGCTGCCAACTTATGCTGTATATGCCACCTGAAACTTGGAATGACGTCAAGAAATTGCAAGATGAGGTTGATGAAAGTGAGAAGAATTTGTGGATCAAAGTGGGTTGCTCCCAAAGAGGAGAGGATGAAGTATGGATCATTGCTGATGGCAGACCAGTCATGCCAGACTGTTTACTCTCACAAATGGCCAGAATGCATCATGGAGACACACACATAGGGAGAGATGCAATGATTAGGCTGTTCAGACAAAATTGGTACAATCCCAAATTCAGGGCTGTTGCAGAGAGTCTTTGCCAGAGATGTCTAACTTGCCAAATGCATAATCCAGGCAGGAAAACAATAATTGGGTTTGGAAAGATTGGAAAGGCAGAGGGCCCATTTATAAGACTCCAATTCGACTTCATACAGTTACCACCATGCAGAGGACTAAAATATGTACTAGTCATAGTGTGTCTGTTTTCAAAGTGGGTGGAGGCTTACCCTACTAGGAGAAATGACAGTATTACAGTTGCAAAACTGTTGTTACGTGAGCTCATACCTAGATTTGGTTTCCCAGTATCTTTGGAATCAGATAGAGGAAAACACTTTAATAGCGAAGTGATCCAGATAATCTGTGAAGCATTTCAAATCAAGCAGAAATTGCACTGTGCATATCGCCCAGAGGCTTCTGGAGTGGTTGAACAATTAAATGGCACTATAAAGTCAAGATTGGGAAAAATGTGTGCATCAACATCATTAGAGTGGCCAGACGCATTGCCACTTGTTTTGATGGGACTCAGAAGCATACCTGACAGAACGACAGGATTAAGCCCTCATGAAATAATGATGGGAAGAGCAATGAGACAAACACATGTTCCCACAAACAAATTAGTGAATATATCTGATGATATGGTTCTGGATTATTGCAAAGGATTGGCTGACCTAGTGCGTTCTGTCTCTCATCAGGTTGGAGAAGACGCAGTTTCCAGGCAGCCTGAACTAGAACATGATCTGAATCCTGGTGATTGGGTGGTAGTGAAGAATCCCACCAGAGAAACGTGTCTATCACCCAGGTGGAGCAGACCTTGTCAAGTTATATTGACCACCAATACTGCAGTGAAGTGTGCAAGATTTCCTAATTGGATTCACGTAAGCCACACAAAGAGAGTACCAGACCCTGAAGAGGAGAATTCACAGACAACACCAATCACTGAAGAAGCTGAAGGTTGCCCAGCAGAGGAATCTCAGGATCGAGGTTCGAGAGAAGCTGACGGAGAACAACCGAGCACAAGTCAGGATTGGATACCAGTGGTAGAAGTTCCTGAAGTATACCACAGAACGAGAAATCAAACTAAATTGGAAGAAATTGAAGAAGATCAGATAGGTGAAGAAGAAGCAGCTCAGGTACAAGAAGAAAAGACAATAAGAGAACCTGAGCAAGGTCAGATAGGGAAAGAAAATTGGACTCAAAACAGTGAAAACCTAATAGACTTTGAAAAGGGACAGACAGATCTAGAAGAATCCAGTCAGGCTGCAGAAGTTCACAGTGCAATAAGCCCTGATCAGAACAAGTTAGCTCAAGAAGAGTACACAGAAGAAGAAAACCTTGAAAAACATGAACTTGAAGAAATAAATAAAGAACAAGGTCAGTTATTGGAAACTCACAGCGGAGCTGTTACAGAGAAACCAATTAGACCTGAAAAGGAGCAAACAAGAAACACAGTAATTGAAGAAAACGAAACAGTGCTAAGAAGTGAAATTAACGAGATCCCTGAAGACAAAAGCAAAGAAACAGTGCCAACAAAGAAAGCAAGAAAAGGAGATCATTGGCCAAGTGTCATTAAAAGAGTAAAGTACCACATAACAACCAGAAGTGAAAATCCAGATCAAGTACCTGAAGTAACAAGTCAAACTGATCAAGAGAAAAAGTCAGGGAAAAGAAAAAGCAAAAGACTGAAACTTGTGAATAATAAATTCAAGGGTCCTGACTGGACTTATATTATTCTTGAAGATTTTGAAAGCTCAGAGTCAAGTGACAGTGGTGGCGAAGGAACAAGTGCAGAACTAACATACGAAGAAGAAACAAGACCACCCTGACTAAACAAAAGAATCCTCTAAAGAAAAGAAGAAGAGATAAGAAGAGCAATCTTCCTTGTCGAAAAATGCCTGACGATAGAGTTACTGGGAGACCAAAACGAAATTGTTGTAGGAGATGCTGTGCAATCTGCATATGTAGTCTAGTATTGGTGCCTATAGTATGGTTAGTCCTGATTGTAGCAGTTCCTTACCTTATGATAATAGATAAGAAGATTAATAATGAAACTAAAGGGAGGACAGCAAACATGAAGGGCAATAGAGTAGAATTAATGGCAGAAGATGAGGCAGAAATTCATCATGAAATAGCTGATAACGACACTAGTTTAAATGTTTTCACAAAGTTATTGTTTCAGTATGTAGACACAATGGAAGTTAGTAATTCTTATGTCTGTATGAAGTTACCTGAATCAGTAGCGGAAGGATTAACATACCATCATTTACCACTGACATATGGCATCTCATGTAGTGTATTAACAAGTTTATTTTATAGAACAGGTAGGCTACAGTATTATTATTCAAACTTAGATGTGATATTTTCTGAGGTTCCGATTCGCAAGAGTATGAACCCAGTGCTTAGTAGTCAAGACGCACAGTTTATGGGAGAGTTTTTCTTAACAATGAAATCGATAGACATAACACATGCACATAGACACAATATAACATGTTCTTTACTAGAAGAAGAAAAGATATTTTTGAATTTAGTAGAAGATAGAAGACATGATTTTCAAAAGAAAGCTTCAGAGCATAAGGCTCAGTTGCCACCTTGGGCGGAGAAAGAAGGGAGTTATACACCTGGCAAAGCTCAAGCTGCTATGGCTCTGGATTTCGTAAAGACAGGGAAAATTTGTCTTCATAGGTTAAAGACTGATTATAACAATGTTTTCATCGGTACCAGTGAATGTGAACACAATTTTTTAATTCTTGGAGGTTGGGGACTCAAAGGAGGAACAGATTCAGTTTTTCCTGGAATTTATTATGTATGCGGGAATAAGGCTTACTTTAGGCTTCCTGCACGGTGGTATGGAAGTTGTTATTTTGGAATAGTTTTTCCAAAGATATACCACGTAAAAAGAAACACTGGAAGCAATGAAAACAATAATGAATTAATACGTAGTAAAAGAGCTAGTTTTTCAGAAATTGTAGGTGATATATTTGGTGCATTGATACCTTCAGTGGGAATAATTCTGAACTCAAGGAAAATATGTAAATTGTCTACAGTGGTTGATCGTTTATCAACGGATACTGCTGGAGGTTTTCTAATGATTAATACGGAGATGGTTGCGTTTAGATCTATGGTGATGCAAAATCGACTTGCTCTTGACATTCTATTGGCAAAAGAGGGAGGAGTCTGTAAATTATTGAAGACGAAACATTGTTGCACTTCTATTCCTGATCAGAGTGCAGAAATTGGAACGTATATTCAGAACATAACTAAACTTGAGAAAGAACTTAAACCACTGGAAGTTGATAGTGTATGGGAAAGATTGACAAATAGTATCTCGTCAATTGGAACCTGGTTTGCTAATATAGGAAAAGGACTTATAGGTCAAATATTAGTACCCCTAGCAGGGATAGCAATAATAATATTGGCAATAACAATATGGTGCAAATGCTGTAGAAAGAGTGGAACATATAAAGTGACAGGAAAAGGAAAGAAGAGAAAACTAGATGAAATAGAACTTGAAGAATGGAGAAGTGAATTATACAAAAAGTTGAAAGGGGATGTGAAAAACAGAAAATGTAAAAATGAGAATGAAACGAATTGCTAGAAGTTGGCATCTGATTGAGGGTAGTATTTTTTTGATGGCTCAGAAATGCCGTCAGAGAGGGGATTGATGGAGCAAGGTTTCAAAAATGAAACGTGCTTGTACGCAATCCTCCTCATAGTATTAACTTATTAAACTTGTATTGTCAAAACTAACCTTTGCATTTCACAAACACAAGAGGGACAGAAGCTTGCCTATGTGTTTTACTAATGAATAACGCTTGTCTGTAATCCAAAATGTCCGCTAAAGCGCGGGAACCTCAATGCGCATGTCGCAACCTGATCACATGGTGTGACGTGTTTCTTTGCTTGGTGGGAAACTTCTGCTTCTGCGCAGTGTGCGCTAAAATGGCCGCTAAATGTTTTCACATGCTTAAGCTTGCTCTCATGTCATTATTAAATTGTCGTTTTCTTAATGCTACTAATGCAGGATAGTATAATAATTAATGGGGAACAGAGTAGGGAAAGTGGGCATACAGTGAAACATTTTATTTGTGATTTTAATATTTTCTTCTTGCACTTTTAGTAATTTGTAAACTTGGGCCTGGGTTGGTGACTTGAAACTCGAGAGACAGATGGTTCTGCGCATGTGTCCTGTGTGCCTGCCAAGTGAAGTCAACTTGGACGTCTCCCAAGGCCATGACCCATTGGCCGAAGATGCTGTACTTTATGTTTCCGGTGGACAAAATGATACTTTTCCCCTGTAAAATGTATAACATTTGTCGTGAGACGGGTGGGAAATAAAGCGAATGTATTAATTTGAAGGGGAGGGAACGTAAAGACAATAAGCTTTACAATTTAGGCCAAATCGATATGGTGCGAGAATCCACCCCCTGTCCCTGTCCAATCAGAACTAGTGGTCCCATATTTTAGCAACATTAAGGGGAGGTACATGGGCGTAGAAGGGTATAATAGAATATAGCATTAGTTAATTAGTAGGAGCATGCTTTCACGAAGAACAGGCGTCCATGCTGCGAGAGAGCTCTTAGCTCCAGACTGCCATGCTGATCGGTTGCTGACTGAAACCCTGTCCAGAAGAGGTCCTGAGTAGGGGGCGGCGGAGTCCATTAGAACGGGAGAATCGAGGAGAAGTCGAGTATCAGAGAGGGGAACGGCTCAGGCGTCGTTGTAGAGAGGTCACCGGTCCTGTCCTGATCCTGGAAGAAGTCTTTGCTCTTCATCCTTCCTGGGTCCTATCTTTTCCAAACTCCTTGGCCAAGGGGCTTGGTTCTCGCATTTAGGTAACTATACTGCAACCTTTAGTTGCGCTGCTGTCTCTATCTTCTCCTCCTCCTTAAACACCGTCATTGATTAGCAAAATCATTTCTATGCTTTTTCTTGGGTATTTCAATCAAGTACCGTGTTTTCTGTATTTTACTCTGGTAAAACTTTAGATAAACATTTTAAAACTTCCTGATTCAGTGGTTATTTCAGGATTATGAACTATATTGAATGTCACTCATTTTAAATTTCCCAATTGGCAAAGGATCCATTGGTAAGTTATTATTCTTCAATCAGAAGGTAATTGGTAGCAGGGACTTTGATAAAAGAGTACATCTGACACCCAGCGTAAGTATTAGTGTAGTATGAATGTATTGGCCCAAGTGAGCATATGGTGTATGAATGCTGTTGGCTAATATTGCGCTGGATCAGTTTTCTGGTAAGCAGAGGACGGTTATGGTTACTCTTTGTTAATTGGGTAATGAGAATTTTTATTTGTATTTTTATGAACTAACATCTGCTTAAAATTTTGAGTTTGTTATATGTTGTCCAGAATACCCCGGGGTAAAAAGAATAGTGGGTGGCAAGTGGAAGCCATACTGCAGTGAGGTTATCTGTCAGGCAGAATTAGTACTGAGAAGTTAAGCAGGACTTTCAGTACTCGTTAGGGACTCTATGCGTGTGAGTAATAGCAAAAGGGTACGCTGATAAAAATTTGATGTTATATCACCTAGTAAGGGTAACATTGGAGAAGTAACAGGTACTTCTGGAGCTTGTGTGAAGAGTAGACGGAAGTGTTTTACTTGTAGTATATGTTTTAGTAAACGGAAAGGTTTTACTAAAGTGTGGAAGAAACTATCCTTTTCAAAATTAGTGGAAACTGGCACGATAGCGAATGTTTTATGTTGTTACTGAAATTTAATTAAGATTTATAGAGAAAATAAGTTTGCGTACATTTTTGTAAAGGGAGGGTCAGTTGCCGGAGAGGGAGCTAACGTCACAAAACGCCGCGCTGTGGTAGGTTGAAACAGCGGGTGTGGAGAGACACTTGTAAAGGAGGGGTTAGTAGTCAGGAGTAGTACTGACGTCACAGGTGCCGCGCTGGGATTGGTTAAACCAGCGAGGACAGAAAAGAGCAGATTGTAAAGGAGGGGTTGACAGAGAAACGTCATCAAAAGGCCGCGCAAGGATTGGCTCGGAAATAAAAGATAGCAGACATTTGATTGGTCGAAATTATAGAAGCAAAATTCTTAGTGGATAAGGATTGCATGTTAAAACACGATCCTACTTTAACAGGAACTCGTCCGGATAGGAGATTCCTAGGTTTTGCAGAATATAATTTTGTACACAGAAGATTAGATAGAATGTACGGAGAAAGGAGAAAAATGTCAATCTTACAAAAGATTAAGAATTATTTTAAAAAGGACAAACCAATCAAAATTAGAGAAGGAATTATTATTCCACCAGCTAACACGCCAGCATCATTTATGATGATGGAGAGAGGTTATCATACTTGTGTATGGATGGAGAATTGGATAGAATACACCAAAAATGATGGAATATTTGCATTTCCCCAGAATGGCACGTTCAATGGGCGAATTCTTCAGAACTTGAGATTGAGGATGAATGACTTAGAACCCAGACCTAGATTAACTCAGTACGAAGCTCTAGAAGAATGGGAAACCGAGGCATTTGAGCGGGATAGATCTAGAAGTAATAGGAGTTACCCAGGATTTTTCCCCAGATATTTACGTGAGTCGAGAGAGGGTCAGATGAAACAATGGAGAAGGGCAATGATTACAGAAGGACTGTATCCATTATTCACAGAAGGAGAGAAATCAGGAGGCAAATATACAGAAAAGACAAAACATTTAATGAGAAATGAGGATTCAGAAGACGAATTTATGGAAGAAATGTTAAGAAATCCCCCACCATATCAGGAAGGGACAAGTGGATGCACCCCAAGTGCACCACCAAAACTCCATTAGTGCCACAGGTAATGCATGAATTCACCCCGAATAGAATACTACATGATAAAGAAAAAGAAGCCCTAGAAAAGACCAGAGCAGAATTAATACAGAAAATAACTCAGATAAAAGTACATCCTGATTCGTTGACCATACCTGTAACAATTGGTCCAGTAGTTCCATTATATGGTACTCAGGGAAATTGTCCTCTACCGATACTTACACCTACTCCTGTGAATAATCCCAAACCTGAAGCTCCAGTTATAATTGAGGATCAATTTAGTGACTGTGAATCCACAATATCACTTATGGACTTGCCTATTCGAGGTTCTGTAAATAGTACACCAAGAAAAGATGTACCTGGAGGTTCAAAAGATGTAAGTTTAGTAACTTCATCGGGAGCAAAAAGTGCTACAATAGTAACACCTGAAGATCTAGAAAGATGGGTGCAAGGGTCAGTTAAACAGTGCACACCTCCGAAAATAATGGACATTCATAAATTAAAAGTTGAATTAGAAGAAATAATAGCAGGAAATGTAGGACTAGAACGCTTAAATACCTATGATGAAGAAGAATTATTGTTCCTATGCAGGAGTATCACCAGAAATGTAAGGTTATTTCATGAAAAATTGTCCAATTTAGCATTACAGATGGGAATAGAAATAGGGAGATCAAAGGTACTACAGAACCCTATAGAGCAGAATTTTCAGACAAAGATTTAGAAAATATGAATGCCTCTGGAAGAAGATTACAAATAAGAGAATTAATGTTAGTTTTGCAAAAATGGGGAGACCTAGATAAATGGAAAACTAGGTGGGCCAAGAAAAAGGAAGAAGCACGAACAAGTAGAACAGGAAACAGGGAAAGCAGACCAGATGTATCCAATGCGAGAAGTTGCGGGAGGAGGATATGTACATGTCCCATGGAGCAGACAGGATATTTTGTCATTTACGAATGATTTTCCAAAATTGAGAGAAAAACCAATTGAATGGTACAAGCAGGTTGAAAGGTTTGTGAAGGTGTCGAAGGTACTGTTGAAGGATTTGGATGGGTTGTTTGATATAGTGGTACCTGCCGATTTGTGGACAGATTGCAAAATCACAGTGGATTGGCCAAATGATGAATATCCTAGAGATCCGAAGACAGGTGCCCCGTCAAATGATGTGATAAAAAAGTATCAGCAGGTGATAACTTACCTGAAGGGAAAAATACCACCGAAAGAAACAGATTGGGTAAAAATAGATCGAACTACCCAAGAAGCTAATGAATCAGTACATTCCTATTATGAGCGTCTATTGCAGGTGTTTAAACAGTATAGTGGATTTGAGGACATTGGAGACAAAAACATGAGTCAGTTTGTGTATCGATTTGTTTATGGTCTGAAGCCAGAGATTTGCCAGATGATTAAACAGCATATGCTGTGTTGGCAGGGAAAGCCCATAGATGAGATTCTGAAGTATGCAAAATATTGTGGAGACGATATTGAGGATAGACACAAGAAATTGCAGGAAAAAGTGATGTGGGCACAGGTGAAAATGGCAGAGAAGCAGGGAATTAATTTGGAAAATCCGAGTGAAAATCCAGGAAAAGATTCTGGAACGAGTGGTGATACGGGAAATGGTGGAAAATTTAGAGGACGAATGAGTAGAGAAGAAGCTAAAAAGAAATTTCCTTGTCATGGATGCGGAAAATTGGGGCATTGGAAGGACGAATGTAAAAAGATTCGGAATAATAATGGCCCAAATCAAAACTTAAATCCACAGACGCAGAATGACTCACAGCAGGGTGTAAATCCCCAGAGTCAATTACCACCTCCACCTGTTCAGGGTAATGTAAGCAGAGCAAAGCATGGTACAGACATTGGATACCCAGGAGGGAGTGGTAAGAATGATTATATGACATCACAATTTCTTTTGCAGGACAATTACTGTGAATTCAACTCATGACGGTGCCTAGGAGAGGGGAAGAAGGAGTGCGTACTTGGCGCATCCTTACAGGTAGATCAGTCTGGTCCATATGTTGAAGAAAATGTGAAAGGTAATGATATTACTTTCCTTTTGGACACTGGTGCTACCAGGTCTACGGTGAGATCAGCAGATATCCCAGACCTTCCTCTCTCTGGTGAAGATATCCAAGTAGTAGGGGTAGCTAATCAAAGAATTAGAATGCCTCTTACAGAACCAATGGAAGTCAAAATAGGAAACTTCAGAGAAATGCACCAATTTGTAGTGTGCGATTCTAGCCCAGTGAATTTATTAGGTAGGGATTTATTGTGCAAAATGAACTGTACAATTTTCTGCACGCCAGATGGTGTGGCAGTTCAGACACCAGATGAGGACCATGTATATACAATTTTGGCTGCAAAACAAGGTACAGAAATAGACGAAATGTTTTCGTTAATAACAAGAGATGAGTTGCCAGAAGAAATAAAAGGTACAGTAAACCCCATGGTATGGGATTTCACCGGAAAAGAAGTAGGACTTATGGCAAAAATAGATCCAGTTCAAATTACGGTAAAAGAAGGTGCAATTTTCCCAAATACCAGACAGTACAAAATGAGTGCAGAAGTAAAAGCAGGAGTCATTGAAGAAATAAATCGAATGGTAGAGCGAAACATCCTAAAAGAAGTAATGAGTAGCCCATGTAATTCACCTATAATGGGGTTAAAGAAACCTAGTGGAAAATATAGGATTCTTCAGGACCTGCGTAAAATAAACAAGATTGTGGAACCATGTTGTCCCATAGTACCAAATCCTGCAGTAATTCTATACCAGATCCCTTGGAATGCAGGATCGTTCACAGTAATTGATTTGTGTCAAGCATTCTTTTCAATACCATTGCATCCAGACAGCCAGTATCTTTTCTCATTTAAATTTGAGAACAAGGTCTATGTGTGGAATCGTGTTCCTCAGGGGTACACAGAAAGTCCTTCCATCTTCAACCAGATACTGAAAAAGTGCCTGGAAAAACTAGTGATGCCAGGAAGCTCAGTCTTAGTCCAATATATCGACAACTTATTGGTGGCGTCGATCACCAGAGAAGACTGTGTTGTTGACTCCATAGCATTATTAAATCTTTTGGCTGAGGAAGGGCATAAAGTCTCACCTGAAAAGTTACAGTTTTGCAGGACAGCTGTTAAATATCTGGGACATCAAATTGAGAGGGGAAAAAGAAGAATAACCTCTGAAAGAGTAGAATTAATAAAGAGAATGCAAATGCCTGTAACCCAAAGACAAGTGCGAATGTTCCTAGGGATAGTAGGCTACTGTCGACAATGGATACCAAATTTTTCCATGTTAGCTAAGCCCTTAATTAACATAACGAAAAAGAAAGCAAAGGACCCTGTTGAGTGGGAGGATGAAAGTGTAGAAGCTTTTGTAAAATTGAGAAACGCACTTTGTTCAGCACTTGCCTTAGGCATGCCTGATTATAAAAGAGAATTCGCATTATTCTGTCAAGAGAGAGAAAATTGTGCACTTTCTGTCCTAACTCAGAGACATGGACTAGACAGACGTCCTATAGCGTACTTTTCTGCTACATTGGACCCAGTAGCAGCCGCGTTGCCATGATGCTTAAAAGCAGTGGCAGCAACTTGTTTGAGCATTGAACAAAGCGAGTCAATTGTGATGGGACATCCTGTAAAAGTGTATGTTCCACATGCAGTTATGATTCTGTTGACAAGAACCCGAACACAGCATCTTACTCCTAGTCGGCTGACTAAATATGAGAGGATAATAATGGGTGCTGAAAATGTGACCTGGTAAGGTGTACAATAATAAATCCAGCAACTTTATTGCCGGACCCATATCATGAAACAAATAAAGATGACGAAGAAGATGAACATAATTGTGTACAAATTACAGAATTATGTACAAAACCACGCCCAGACATAGAGGAACAGCCTCTTAAAAAGCCAGACAGGGAGCTATTTGTCGATGGTTCATGTCAAAGACATGAAGATGGTAAACTAACTGCTGCCTATGCGGTATGTGAATTAACTGGAATAGTCGAAGCATCCTATTTACCAGGAGTAAAATCTGCACAAGTAGCTGAATTGATTGCTTTGATAAAAGCTTGCAAAATTGGGAGGAATCAGAGAGTGACCATATTTACAGATAGTCAATATGGTTACGGGGTTGTGCATGATTTTGGCCAACTGTGGATGCAGAGGGATTTCATGACTTCTTCAGGATCCCCCATTAAAAATGGACAATTTGTAAGGGAATTGCTAGAAGCAATACAATCACCAAAAGAATTGGCTGTGGTGAAATGTGCCGCACACCAGTCAGGAGATGATTGGGTGGTAGTCGGCAACAGATATGCGGATCTGGTGGCTCAACATTGTGCCAAAACCAGAATGTCAGTCAATAAGAGGGTGGAAAGAATGGGAATCAGCTGCCAACTTATGCTGTATATGCCACCTGAAACTTGGAATGACGTCAAGAAATTGCAAGATGAGGTTGATGAAAGTGAGAAGAATTTGTGGATCAAAGTGGGTTGCTCCCAAAGAGGAGAGGATGAAGTATGGATCATTGCTGATGGCAGACCAGTCATGCCAGACTGTTTACTCTCACAAATGGCCATAATGGATCATGGAGACACACACATAGGGAGAGATGCAATGATTAGGCTGTTCAGACAAAATTGGTACAATCCCAAATTCAGGGCTGTTGCAGAGAGTCTTTGCCAGAGATATCTAACTTGCCAAATGCATAATCCAGGCAGGAAAACGATAATTGGGTTTGGAAAGATTGGAAAGGAGGAGGGCCCATTTATAAGACTCCAGTTCGACTTCATACAGTTACCACCATGCAGAGGACTAAAATATGTACTAGTCATAGTGTGTCTGTTTTCAAAGTGGGTGGAGGCTTACCCTACTAGGAGAAATGACAGTATTACAGTTGCAAAACTGTTGTTACGTGAGCTCATACCTAGATTTGGTTTCCCAGTATCTTTGGAATCAGATAGAGGAAAACACTTTAATAGCGAAGTGATCCAGATAATCTGTGAAGCATTTCAAATCAAGCAGAAATTGCACTGTGCATATCGCCCAGAGGCTTCTGGAGTGGTTGAACAATTAAATGGCACTATAAAGTCAAGATTGGGAAAAATGTGTGCATCAACATCATTAGAGTGGCCAGACGCATTGCCACTTGTTTTGATGGGACTCAGAAGCATACCTGACAAAACGACAGGATTAAGCCCTCATGAAATAATGATGGGAAGAGCAATGAGACAAACACATGTTCCCACAAACAAATTAGTGAATATATCTGATGATATGGTTCTGGATTATTGCAAAGGATTGGCTGACCTAGTGCGTTCTGTCTCTCATCAGGTTGGAGAAGACGCAGTTTCCAGGCAGCCTGAACTAGAACATGATCTGAATCCTGGTGATTGGGTGGTAGTGAAGAATCCCACCAGAGAAACGTGTCTATCACCCAGGTGGAGCAGACCTTGTCAAGTTATATTGACCACCAATACAGCAGTGAAGTGTGCAAGATTTCCTAATTGGATTCACGTAAGCCACACAAAGAGAGTACCAGACCCTGAAGAGGAGAATTCACAGTCAACACCAATCACTGAAGAAGCTGAAGGTTGCCCAGCAGAGGAATCTCAGGATCGAGGTTCGAGAGAAGCTGACGGAGAACAACCGAGCACAAGTCAGGATTGGATACCAGTGGTAGAAGTTCCTGAAGTATACCACAGAACGAGAAATCAAACTAAATTGGAAGAAATTGAAGAAGATCAGATAGGTGAAGAAGAAGCAGCTCAGGTACAAGAAGAAAAGACAATAAGAGAACCTGAGCAAGGTCAGATAGGGAAAGAAAATTGGACTCAAAACTGTGAAAACCTAATAGACTTTGAACAGGGACAGACAGATCTAGAAGAATCCGGTCAGGCTGCAGAAGTTCACAGTGCAATAAGCCCTGATCAGAACAAGTTAGATCAAGAAGAGTACACAAAAGAAGAAAACGTTGAAAAACATGAACTTGAAGAAATAAATAAAGAACAAGGTCAGTTATTGGAAACTCACAGCGGAGCTGTTACAGAGAAACCAATTAGACCTGAAAAGGAGCAAACAAGAAACACAGTAATTGAAGAAAACGAAACAGTGCTAAGAAGTGAAATTAACGAGATCCCTGAAGACAAAAGCAAAGAAACAGTGCCAACAAAGAAAACAAGAAAAGGAGATCATTGGCCAAGTGTCATTAAAAGAGTAAAGTACCACATAACAACCAGAAGTGAAAATCCAGATCAAGTACCTGAAGTAACAAGTCAAACTGACCAAGAGAAAAAGTCAGGGAAAAGAAAAAGCAAAAGACTGAAACTTGTGAATAATAAATTCAAGGGTCCTGACTGGACTTATATTATTCTTGAAGATTTTGAAAGCTCAGAGTCAAGTGACAGTGGTGGCGAAGGAACAAGTGCAGAACTAACATACGAAGAAGAAACAAGACCACCCTGACTAAACAAAAGAATCCTCTAAAGAAAAGAAGAAGAGATAAGAAGAGCAATCTTCCTTGTCGAAAAATGCCTGACGTTAGAGTTACTGGGAGACCAAAACGAAATTGTTGTAGGAGATGCTGTGCAATCTGCATATGTAGTCTAGTATTGGTGCTTATAGTATGGTTAGTCCTGATTGTAGCAGTTCCTTACCTTATGATAATAGATAAGAAGATTAATAATGAAACTAAAGGGAGGACAGGAAACATGAAGGGCAATAGAGTAGAATTAATGGCAGAAGATGAGGCAGAAATTCATCATGAAATAGCTGATAACGACACTAGTTTAAATTGTTTTCACAAAGTTATTGTTTCAGTATGTAGACACAATGGAAGTTAGTAATTCTTATGTCTGTATGAAGTTACCTGAATCAGTAGCGGAAGGATTAACATACCATCATTTACCACTGACATATGGCATCTCATGTAGTGTATTAACAAGTTTATTTTATAGAACAGGTAGGCTACAGTATTATTATTCAAACTTAGATGTGATATTTTCTGAGGTTCCGATTCGCAAGAGTATGAACCCAGTGCTTAGTAGTCAAGACGCACAGTTTATGGGGGAGTTTTTCTTAACAATGAAATGGATAGACATAACACATGCACATAGACACAATATAACATGTTCTTTACTAGAAGAAGAAAAGATATTTTTGAATTTAGTAGAAGATAGAAGACATGATTTTCAAAAGAAAGCTTCAGAGCATAAGGCGCAGTTGCCACCTTGGGCGGAGAAAGAAGGGAGTTATACACCTGGCAAAGCTCAAGCTGCTATGGCTCTGGATTTCGTAAAGACAGGGAAAATTTGTCTTCATAGGTTAAAGACTGATTATAACAATGTTTTCATCGGTACCAGTGAATGTGAACACAATTTTTTAATTCTTGGAGGTTGGGGACTCAAAGGAGGAACAGATTCAGTTTTTCCTGGAATTTATTATGTATGCGGGAATAAGGCTTACTTTAGGCTTCCTGCACGGTGGTATGGAAGTTGTTATTTTGGAATAGTTTTTCCAAAGATATACCACGTAAAAAGAAACACTGGAAGCAATGAAAACAATAATGAATTAATACGTAGTAAAAGAGCTAGTTTTTCAGAAATTGTAGGTGATATATTTGGTGCATTGATACCTTCAGTGGGAATAATTCTGAACTCAAGGAAAATATGTAAATTGTCTGCAGTGGTTGATCGTTTATCAACGGATACTGCTGGAGGTTTTCTAATGATTAATACGGAGATGGTTGCGATTAGATCTATGGTGATGCAAAATCGACTTGCTCTTGACATTCTATTGGCAAAAGAGGGAGGAGTCTGTAAATTATTGAAGACGAAACATTGTTGCACTTCTATTCCTGATCAGAGTGCAGAAATTGGAACGTATATTCAGAACATAACTAAACTTGAGAAAGAACTTAAACCACTGGAAGTTGATAGTGTATGGGAAAGATTGACAAATAGTATCTCGTCAATTGGAACCTGGTTTGCTAATATAGGAAAAGGACTTATAGGTCAAATATTAGTACCCCTAGCAGGGATAGCAATAATAATATTGGCAATAACAATATGGTGCAAATGATGTAGAAAGAGTGGAACATATAAAGTGACAGGAAAAGGAAAGAAGAGAAAACTAGATGAAATAGAACTTGAAGAATGGAGAAGTGAATTATACAAAAAGTTGAAAGGGGATGTGAAAAACAGAAAATGTAAAAATGAGAATGAAACGAATTGCTAGAAGTTGGCATCTGATTGAGGGTAGTATTTTTTGATGGCTCAGAAACGCCATCAGAGAGGGGATTGATGGAGCAAGGTTTCAAAAATGAAACTTGCTTGTACGCAATCCTCCTCATAGTATTAACTTATTAAACTTGTATTTTCAAAACTAACCTTTGCATTTCACAAACACAAGAGGGACAGAAGCTTGCCTATGTGTTTTACTAATGAATAACGCTTGTCTGTAATCCAAAATGTCCGCTAAAGCGCGGGAACCTCAATGCGCATGTCGCAACCTGATCACATGGTGTGACGTGTTTCTTTGCTTGGTGGGAAACTTCTGCTTCTGCGCAGTGTGCGCTAAAATGGCCGCTAAATGTTTTCACATGCTTAAGCTTGCTCTCATGTCATTATTAAATTGTCGTTTTCTTAATGCTACTAATGCAGGATAGTATAATAATTAATGGGGAATAGAGTAGGGAAAGTGGGCATACAGTGAAACATTTTATTTGTGATTTTAATATTTTCTTCTTGCACTTTTAGTAATTCGTAAACTTGGGCCTGGGTTGGTGACTTGAAACTCGAGAGACAGATGGTTCTGCGCATGTGTCCTGTGTGCCTGCCAAGTGAAGTCAACTTGGACGTCTCCCAAGGCCATGACCCATTGGCCGAAGATGCTGTACTTTATGTTTCCGTTGGACAAAATGATACTTTTTCCCTGTAAAATGTATAACATTTGTCGTGAGACGGGTGGGAAATAAAGCGAATGTATTAATTTGAAGGGGAGGGAACGTAAAGACAATAGGCTTTACAATTTAGGCCAAATCAATATGGTGCGAGAATCCACCCCCTGTCCCTGTCCAATCAGAAGTAGTGGTCCCATATTTTAGCAACATTAAGGGGAGGTACATGGGCGTAGAAGGGTATAATAGAATATAGCATTAGTTAATTAGTAGGAGCATGCTTTCACGAAGAACAGGCGTCCATGCTGCGAGAGAGCTCTTAGCTCCAGACTGCCATGCTGATCAGTTGCTGACTGAATCCCTGTCCAGAAGAGGTCCTGAGGAGGGGGCGGCGGAGTCCATTAGAACGGGAGAATCGAGGAGAAGTCGAGTATCAGAGAGGGGAACGGCGCAGGCATCGTTGTAGAGAGGTCACCGGTCCTGTCCTGATCCTGGAAGAAGTCTTTGCTCTTCATCCTTCCTGGGTCCTATCTTTTCCAAACTCCTTGGCCAAGGGGCTTGGTTCTCGCATTTAGGTAACTATACTGCAACCTTTAGTTGCGCTGCTGTCTCTATCTTCTCCTCCTCCTTAAACACCGTCATTGATTAGCAAAATCATTTCTATGCTTTTTCTTGGGTATTTCAATCAAGTACCGTGTTTTCTGTATTTTACTCTGGTAAAACTTTAGATAAACATTTTAAAACTTCCTGACTCAGTGGTTATTTCAGGATTATGAACTATATTGAATGTCACTCATTTTAAATTTCCCAATCGGCAAAAGATCCTTTGGTAAGTTATTACTCTTCAATCAGAAGGTAATTGGTAGAAGGGACTTTGATAAAAGAGTACATCTGACACCCAGCGTAAGTATTAGTGTAGTATGAATGTATGGGCCCAAGTGAGTATATGGTGTATGAATGCTGTTGGCTAATATTGCGCTGGATCAGAATGGAACCTGCACTCCCCCCCCCCACCCCTAGCGCCTTGAGACCCTTACGGGTGAGTAGTCGCGCTTTAACAAAACCCTGATTGATTGATTAATTGATGTAAGAATACGTTTCCTTCATTGTTTATCTCATATTAAATATCAAATTGAAACTATCATTGTATATAATAATGTCATTTACTATATGTTTTTCTGTCTTTGTAAGTAATACATTGAATAATTATCCTATTGACATTTTTACTATGTATGCTATTTTGGTTGTAAATATTTAAGGTGTAGGCTGCAGGGTTAGTGGGGGAAGTCGGTCAGAAGGTTTTTTTTTATATTTTAATGTTATTTTATATATATATTAAAACAATTTGTGTTCAATATTTTGGGGGTTGATTTATTTAAAATGTATTTAATTATTTTCATTTATTGTTATTTTATATGTTTGGTTATTTTTTAGTTTGTAGTTACTTTTGACCATTTTTAAATTAGTTATTGAATTTTGTCTTACAAAAACAAAAAGAGATTATTTTTTAATTTTATTTTTAATTTACTTTTGATTCATGTTTTTGAACTTTTTTTATAATTTTAATTTTTACATTTTAAAATAATTAAATTGCTACTTTCTTTAGCTCATTTTCTAAAAACATGTATTAACAATGTTTTTATTTATTTGGGATTGCTTTGCTTGAATGCATTTATTTTATTTTTTGTTTTTTATGTATGTATTTAAGTGTCTTAAATGTAACTAATAGTAAGAAATTGTTTTTTTCTGTAAATAGTTAGTTTTAATTTTGTATATCAAAGGTAGCAACCCTAACCCCACCAAAGGGGTTAAATTGGCAGTGGAAATAGTCAAAGTAACCCCCTAAATTTCAACACTTTCCTAGTATGGTCAATTTTGGAATAGAACTAGTAAATCTAACCCCCAAAGACCAACACATTCCCAATTGTTGTAAAGATTGGAGAGGAAATAGTAAATCTACATCTACCTCTACCCCCCTCCCAACGAGTGCGAATAGTAAATGTATCGCTTCAAAGTCCAAGCATTTCCCCAATGTTGTTACGTTTTGAGTGGATGTAATACATGTAATCTGCCCCCCAAAGTCTAACACTTTCCCCAATTTAGTTACGTTTGGAGTCTCAATATTAAATCGGAATCCCCAGAGTCCATCACTTTCTGAAAATGTGTTTAAGTTTCAAGTGGGAATGGTAACAGTAAACTCACTCCACCACCCATAGTCCAACACTTTTCCAATTGTGGTGAGGCTTTGAGAGGGATTAGTAAATCTAACCTTCCAAAATCAAACACTTTCATTAATGTGGTTAGGTTTACAGTGAGATTAGTAAATTTAGCCATCATGAAGTGTAACACTTTCCCAATGTGGTTAATTTTGAAGGGGGAATAGTAAATCGGACTCCACCAAAGTCGAACATTTTCATCAATGTGGTTAAGCTTGGCATTAGAATAGTAAACCTAATTTCCCTAAAATCCAATACATTCCCAAATGTGTGTGGGTTTTGAATGGGAATTTTAAATCTAATCCCACTCAACCCTCAAAGGATAAAACTTTAGGTAATGTGGTAAAGTTTGTAGTCAGATTACTAAATCTAATACACTCAAAGAACAGCACTTTCTCCAATATGGTAATGTTTGTAGTGGGAATAGTAAATGTATCCCTCCAAAGTCCAGTGTTTTTACATTCAGAGTAGGAGTATTAAATTGGAACCCAATAAAGTACAACTCGTTCCCCATTGTGGTTAAGTTTGGACTGAAAACAGTAAATCGAAATCCCCAAAGTCCAACACTTTTCCTAATGTTGTTATGTTTGGCGTGTGAATAGTACGTATAGTTCTCTGAAAGTCCATCACATTTACCAATGTGGTGAAGTTTTGAGCAGGGATTGTAAAACTGCCCCCCAAAGTCCAAATTTAGCTACTGTAGTTAGGTGTTGGTTGAGAATAGTAAATCTAACACCATCAAAATTCAAAGCGTTCGGAAATGTGGCTAAATTTGTATTGGGAATTGCAAGTCTAGCCCCTCCAAAGTTCAACACTTTCCCCAGTGTGGCTTAGTTTGGAGTGGAAATAATATAGTCCCCTGAAAGTCCAACACTTTCCCCATTGTGGTTACGTTTGGATAGTAAATTACATCCCCCTACAACCCAACACTTCCTCCTAAGTGGCTAAGATTGAAAAGGGAATATTAAAAATAAGCCCCACAATGTTCAACAATTTTCACAATGTGGTTAGGTTCGGATTGGGAATAGTTAATATAGTCCCCCAAAGTCCAATGTGATTAAGTTTGGAGTAGGAATGTTAAACCTGACCCCAACAAAGTTTAAATCTCTCCCCAATGTTGTTAAGTTTGGATTAATAACAGTAAATCTAAATCCTCCAAAGACCAATGCTTTTCCCAATGTGGCTACGTTTCAAATAGGAACAATAAATAACGCCCCTGAATTTCTACTGTAAGCCGTATCATAACAAGTTAAAAGGTCGGTCCCAAGAACCGGTATGTAGTGTAATGGTAGGGGAGAATATAGGTGAAAGGTTAGGTGACTACCTGAGCCTATATTGGGGTACCTATATGAAACATAACACCCACTCCTCATCCGACTGGACGACATATTAACATCCTAATGTATTTGTAGGCGTTGTACGCAAACAACCAATAAATCCATAAAAATAGAGTTTAATAAATGTAAAAAATACTTACAAAATGCTAAAATAATAGTTTAAGCGATAGAAGTCTTAACGAAGATATGTTAATATATATAGTTCGAGAAACTACGAGTGACTGAAAGCCATGCAGCTCAGCAAAAGTGTCTATTGTTTCAAATTCCAAATTTTGGTTGTTTTGAAAAAGTCCACATTTTTCCCAGCACACGATGAGGCAAATGTTTATGTGTCCTGGCTGGGAGATGCAACATCACTGTTGCTTGCCAACGCAGACGACGATCCCTGCAACACCTCACAGATTAGGTCAATCAAGCACAGACGATCTTCTGCACTATCCACAGTTGATGCTGGGGAAGCATATGTGACATCCATTGCCTGAGTATTTGTTGAGGAGCCGGTATCCGTTCCAACAGGAGCTGAAGCATCCTGTGGTGGCTCTAAGAATGCAGACATCAACATGGGAATACGCTGAGGACACAGCAGAACATGGGCTATAATCGGGGCCAGTAAAGCACCAACATCCGGTGGCGCAACCGATGGAAGTGTTAGACAGAGATCCAACACACATTCTTGTCCGCAGAACAAGCATCGGAGGACAGGCAGAACACAGTCAATCCAGACTGGTCTAAATGACAGGAACAAAGACTCGCTCAGTTCACGGAGGCGAGGGGTGCCCAGATGGATTACCATGCGATCACGGTATCGGCGCTCCAAGAGCGCTTTTCCATCTCCTTGGTGACTGGGACGTCCATTGTGTAGCAGAAAAATGACAATCAGGATACCTGCTATTAGGAACAGGATCAGCGGAAGCCCTCCAAAAATGCTTCCGAATACAGAGTGTACGAAGTTGGGAATAACTCAGAAGACTGTCTTAAAGGTGCTTAACAGTCCAGAACCTATGGTCTTAAATAGGTGTACTATACCCGTCGTATCAGACATGTTAAAGATACGTTGTACCATTTCTGTGAAATGGAAAGGGTAGTTCGTTCATACTAGTGCCTGTATCTCAGCTGAGGACCTTGTGACCTGAAGATCATAAGTCTCTCGGGCGGAGGTTAAGGACAACGTTTTCTATAAAAGCATGGCTTTCATTCGGCTCAGAGTATCAAACCGTATAAAGGAAACATTCAACGAAGGCCATAACAGCGCCTCCCTGACTGTGTGGGTGAGTGGAAACAATACTTGCATACAAAAAGTAACCCTGGAATTTACAGTGACAAGATATGCGATGCCCGGGGGCATCCCACAACAACCTTGATCATTCAGCATCAAGTAACTCCCATTCGAAAGCAATCTGAATACCGGATTAATCACGGCAGCCGGGGACCCTTACAAGTGACAGGATAAGTTAGCAACTGAACCATTACAGGCCCGTGAAGCATGATATCCTGGCATATGAGAGATCCACTTAAAGAGTTCTCACAGTTTGTACCGCTTAGAAACACTTCTGATTCCCCACTCCTGCATCGAAATCTTTATGGTAATTCCCAAGATTCCTTGATGAATTCCCTACCCATTCTTTCATATCTGCCTGCCTGTTGTTGCTCTAGGCAATACTGAAACTGGAAAGTGGTGACCGGTAATGTTATATGGCCACTGATTAACCATTCTGTGGATGGTGACTCTGCCTCAGTGAAAGGTAACTTGTCCAGTTTTTAAATACGCAGCATTGTCTATTTTGCTCCCCTTTGTGCCATTGTTATCTGTTTTTCAGTTAGATTGTATGCAGAAAACAAAGACGTACTGTTGATAAATCGCCAAGGCACATAACCAGCAAGCAATGATTGCAGAGTCCAACTCAACGACATAATAGAACGTAGTTGAGATTGTCCGTGCTGTAGTATGGACAGATCTTGTTCTAGTATATCTATAGCAGAAGATACAATGTTGCCCAGTGAATAGTTCCTGGATGTTAATGTAGTCATACCATTGTCAACTACAGCTAACGGCTTTTCTAGGTTAATTCTATCTATTTCACGAAGTCTCTCCGCAGCTTCTTGTTGAGAGATTTTCCAGATTTCATTATAGACAGCATATAAGAAACATTTCTGACATGGCTTTTGGGGACCTAATAAATAATCCCTTAAATTCATCTCATCTGATAGTTAGGATAAGTGCTGTTTCACCTGGGACAGTGTCAAGGCTTTTAGCCAATCGAGGCATAACTTTCCAACACTGTATGATGTTATCATCCCCGAATGTTCTCTTTGTACATAGCGTGGGTCTGGCCTATGGATACTGTACCCTTTGGTGGTACCCCTGAATCTTGTTTGACATCTGTTTGTGTCTGTGAACCAAACTAACCATCCCTTCCAATTGAGGTCTGAGGAATAAAACTGTATGATGTCATCTATTGTATCCCCTCCACGTGATGTAAAGTTTTGCCACCCCTCAAAGTGTGATGGTGTTGGAATCCGAGGTATGTTCAAATCCTTGTTCTTGGCTATTCCAAGACAGGAAGTCTGTTGCACAGTGTCATTCAGAAATAATATCTGCTGTGGAATGAGGCACGCTCTAAATAGTGCTTCTGTTCCCTGAACTTGCCATTCCTTTGAACCCCAGACTGATTTTATGTCTATAGTGTCCTTCCATAAGTCGAAACCCTGTTCAGACAGTTGTGAAATAAAGGATGCAGAATAAATCTGTTTGGTGTTAGTCAGCATATTTTTCTGTGCAGATGTAGGTGCAACCTTATAATAGTATGAGGTCAGGTCAGAAGTGTTAAACCCTGAAAAATAATAACATTTCTGTGCAAACTACTTTTCAGTGGTGTCAGCCAATGTTCCCATTGGTGGTATGTAAAAACATTTTGTGGGATACTGGATTTGTGTAAAAAGTGATGACCATAATGTTGGAAACAGTACATAGTGTTATAGTCTGATGTGTCTTCTAACATTTCAGTGCTTGAAAATGCAGCTGATTGTTCTAAATCAGACAACATATTATTTACAGTTTCAAAATCCCAATTGTCAGAAAATGTACTGGAGGTAATGATATCGTTTAGAGGAATTTTAAATACATGAGGTATTTTTAAAAGTTCAATGGGACCGAATACATTATAATCAACCTTGTCCCAAACTAAACCATCAGGAATTGGAACAGCTGTAATGTTCACGAAGGACAGGTCTCTTTATTCAAGATGAGATGATGTATGAGGTTTCAGGACCAAGTTCACATTTGATACTGCAGAGCGTTCTGGGAGATAGTTTCCATTCATGAGTAAGCAAAAGACAGTCACTAGGCCAATCCAGAACAGAAAAAACTGTATTCCAGTTATTATCCAGCGCTGGAGCCAAGGTGATACTAGGTAAATCTTTTTCAGATAAATGTAGAAGTCACAAATTTGTTGCTTACGAGTAACTGGAGCTGGCGTTGTTTCAGGTTCACTGGGATCCAGAGAGAAGGTTTCAAAATCTATGAAGTAGCCAGATGCAGTTCGATCTATTTTTGGCTTATAGAGGCATATTTATGTAGACATCGGCGTTAGGCCAAATAGATATTTGTCTTTCATTTTGGCTTTGAAGTTCTGTTTCCAGAGGAACGAGTTTCATTTCATTGTTGGAAATTCCATTACTTTGTATTGGCGACTCTTCAAATGTTATGAGTCTATCTGTCTGTACTTCCTGTATGGTAGCGAGAGGAGGGAGTCGGCTACCCAGGAGCCCACGAGGCCTACTATTCAGTATCGGCCATATAGTGTGGTTTGATCAGATCAACGGAGACGAATCTCTTTTCTTTTTTTCCGGCAAGAGGCGGAAGAAGTACTCTTCTTGTTCCTTCGACAGCCAGGACAGGTACAGCTTTCTGTATGATAGCCCAAATTCTTTCTTGTCCGCAATCTTTTCTCTGACCAGATCCCCGATTTTTGGGATCCAGGCAGGTCTTGCAGTGACTGATTTGACTTCCCCAGTGGCGGTGCGTTTTACTTGCACGTTGCTTTGTAGTGCCCGGAATTCATTGAGACCCTGTAAAACAGCCAAACGTTTATTGATGTGAAATGGTTTCTCATCTGCCACTGTGCTTTCATAATCGAGATCAGGTACCCACATTCTGGTCCCAAATAGGACTTTGTAAGGAGTGCCACCTCCTAGGGATTTTCTTGGCATATTGTTAAGGGCTCTTTGGACCCCGTAAAAGTGATTGACCTAACTACCACCCTAACCTAATACTCTTGCTGTTAAAGATTGCTTTAAGTCTCAGTTTTTCCTCTCCACAACCAAATTTCCCTCTGGATGGTACGGAGAGGACTACCGTAATTCAACATCCAAACTTCCCATGGCTTCCTTGTATGCCCTAGAGCTAAACGCGGGGCCACTGTCAGAATGTAATGTGCCAACTGCGTAAGTCCCTATAAAGACTAGCAAATCTTTTATAACAGTTCGAGCGTCAGCCGAGCACTGAGGCCAAACCCACAGGAATCTGGAGCTTGAATCCACTGCCACCAAGATATACTTGTAAGCCCCATCCAATTGTAGGGGGCCGCAGTGGTCCAAATAGACACAAACGAGTGGTCTGTCTGATATTAGTAATGGAGTCTGCGCTGGGTGCACCGAGGTGGAACCCTTCATCTGCTGACAGATGTCGCACTTTAAGACAAAATTATTCGTCTATTTATTTAACTCTGGCCACCAATAGTGTTGTTTCAATATAGAAACCATCGTGGTAATCCCCGTGTGTGCAGAACCTAGACCCTCGTGTGCAGCTTATATTAAGCATAATCTGCAATCTATGTTTGGTATTACTCTATCCCCCACTCTTGGAATTTGAGCATACAGAATGTTATTTGCATCTAACTTGTAGGAGTACTTGAGTGGAAAATCTTTCGATAAGGCCGTGCTGTTTTTGGGTGAAGCAATGACAGCTACCATTATCTGTTCATCTATTCTCGTTTTAGAACGAGTGATTGCAGCTATGGCAGCAGTTCGTACTGCCCCTTTTAAGGCTTCATCAGACAATGAATTCCCTTCAACGTGAACACCATCAGCGTGTGTATCGTGTGAGCTCTTGGTAGTTCGTTTTTCAACTCAGCTACCTGTTCCCATAACAATTTATGCTTAATTGTGCAACCTTTTGAGTCTTTAAACCCATTCTGACCCCAGTAGTGAAGATATTCATTTTATGACTGGACACAGTCAAAAGAATCGCACACTATCAGTGTGGGGAATTCTCGATCCATATTTATGAGTGCCAGTAACAGGGCGTTTAGTTCTGCCAGCTGCGCTGTGCAGTCTCCTAGAGACTGTGTCTTCGTACTGCTAGGATGGAACTTGCCTTCCTGCATACGACCCTTCACAATCGCAGATGCAGCTCTGTATTGTTGTTTACTACCTATGGCAGGCTGAGCAGAATCGTCAGTGTAAATAATGTATTCATACTGTTCTAGAGGCATTATTTCATTCAGTAGAGGATATTCTTGTTCATATTGCAGGAATGCTTGTGTTTTTAGAGTAGAGTCAAATTTGTAATCTGCATTGGTTGCAGTGAGAGAATTAGCCCATTGTATCCATCTTGGATGTAAGGCTTTAGCATTTGGAATGCTTGCCTTTGTAACAGCCTCTAAGGCTGGTACTGGAGTTACGACAATTATTAGTTTCCCCTGAGCCAGTGCTCTTTCTCTCACTACAGTGGTCTGTACTGCTGTCAGAATTTTTTCTGTAGAAGCAAAACACATTTCAGAGTTTGTGTACAAGTGTGATTTGTATGCTATGGATACTGTTTTACCTTCATTGAAGGTTAGGTAAGTGTACCCAGATTGACCCCCTATAACACGGATCACTAGATTTGTGGTGTTTACACATGTGTGTAAATGTTTGGAAGCTATCATGTCAGCTTACAGGGAACGAAGGATATCTGTGTGTTCCTGTGTCCAATGCCTAACGGAAAAATTAGGTCATATTAGGTCATAGAATGGTTTCACTTTTTCAGCGTAATCCAAAATGTATGTTATGCCAAGATTTAGGAATCCCAACATGGATTGTATGTTTTTCAACGATTTAGGAGGTTGGAGCAGCGCACACTTTTCTAAAAAGTTAGCTGCCAGGCTTTTTCCTTCGCTTGAAAGCTCATATCCCAAAAATAGGAAATTGAAGTGGGCTATTTTTGATTTTTTAAAGTTGAATTTGTAGCCCTTAGTGGCGAACTGCAAAATTATGTTGCTCACCCTGGACAAGTGTTCCTTTAAATCATCATCCATCAGATAAATATCATCTATATACAACAATGCCTCTTCATCCAAATTCTGAAGTAACTCTGTTACCCTAGTGGAGAACAACCCAGGGCTATTTTTGTACACTTGGGAGAGTCTGCAAAATTGACACTGGCAACTTAGCACTGAGAATGCTGTCAAATACCTGCTTTCAGGTGCTATATTTTGGCAGAAAAATCCATTTGAGATATCTAGTATTATTTTGTATTTTTTCCGCACAATGTTATTCATTAATGCAGCACTGTGTTTATTCTGTACTGCAAATGTTTTAGGGCAAGCGTTCAGTTGTCTGTAGTCTAAAACTAGATGGTATGAATTATCGGGTTTCATTGCAGGAAACAAAGCATTATTCATGGAGGAGGTGCAAGTTTCAATTACACCTTGGTATTCAAGTTGATCTAAGATCTCCCTGACCTGAATCTGTGGAGTTGGATTAGTTTTTACTGGGATTACATGGTGAGGGGACTCAGCATCCCACCCAACATGGTTGCGATATAATGCTGGAGCACGTGCTATCGCCCACTCCTGCGAGTATGTATGTTTTAAGTATATGGGAATGAGGTCAGAAAAGGCCCGTAAAATTACCGTTTCCCCCTTTGGGCAATCCATAACAATTGCAAGCGGCCAATCTTTTTCAGCTAAAAGGATGTCATATCCATGAGTCAGGTTCTCCCAAAAGAGACCTTTAATTTTTCTAGGTTTGTCCCCCTCCATTTGGAGTGTTATTTCATGTAACTTATGTGGGACACTTATCCGTGTATCCGGTGTCTCCACTGTGATATGTTCATTCATCTCCGCAGTCACCAGAAATTCCATCAGGTTCTGGCGAGCTATTGTTACTTCTGCTGCGCTGTCTAGCATCGTCAGAGCCCATTCCCCATTCAGAAGTTGAGTCCTCAGAATTCTGGGCATGTCTAACATTAAGACAAACAGTCATCATTCTTAGAGCGTATACTTTGGGCACACAAATAAGTGGTTTATCAGTATCTTAAAATAATTGCATCCTCTGCCATCGCCCCCTTTTTTTTTTTAATAAGGTGTCTTTTAGATAATCGGCTATCCGAAATTACAACGTGACCTTGAAGCAAATACGTCTCCTTTGTAAACAGGAAGCGACTCATAATGCATTGCAGATAATATACCTTTAAGTGCAGTTACGTGACCTCTTACAAAGTACGTCATCATGGCACGTTCCTGACAATATAGGCAAATCACTCGGGGGTGTGACTCTGACACGGAAGAGACACCGACTGCCATAGCAGCAACCGGTGTTTATCAAGGTAAGAGTGCTCACGGAGCCTGCCGATGTTTCTTTCTAGTTTCATCACTTTTGCTCTTTTCCTTTGCCGCGCTTGCCTTAATACAAAAGTGGCACTTCCTCTTCACGTGTTAATTCCATGAACAATGCTCTTTTACAGCGACTTCGTATTTGGCATTTTGATTTACTCTCGTCTTTCTCCTCTAACGCGCTCACGTTACCATAAAAGTTGCATTTTTTTGCTCACAGGTTAACTCCTTGAATAACACTTACTTACAGCGATTTCACATTCGGCATTTGGGTTCATTTCACTTATTCCGCCTCTGTTCTTCCTGACTGTGATATGTTTCTTTAGACAGTAAAACAAGATATTAGGTAGAGAATCTTCAGGGAACTGCATATGGTCTTTTAAACCGTTTCTGAATGGGAACCTTGTCTTGGTATTAAAGCCACATTTGACATAATTTTAGTCAAATGTGACTTAGACATCTGTCTTAATACTCTGCATTCATGCGTGCACACACATAAACTGCCTCATATCGAGTCAGGGAGTCAAAACTGCTTTTTGGACTCCTGGGTCTGCACCATGCTTTATAAAAAGGTGATTTTGTTCATTTTTCATTGTACTGAGGTTTATGCATGCTCGGTTTCATCTCAGATGGTTTATAATATAGTTGCCGGTATATCTGTGCAACATGAATATATGTAATGGGACTAGCTCACACTGGGAAGGTGTCCACAGTATAGTGCATCCTAATTTTAGGAATGTTATTACCTACAGGCACTGTTGCAGTATCACCAAATAAAGTGACTTTGAACCTGATCCTGGACTTTGGAGGGATTGGGCACATGAAAGAAATGATAAAGATCTGAATTATAACAGTGTTGGCACTGATGCTGTTAACTACAGATGGAATACTACTAACAAATACGGTATGTGTCGGAAATAATGTTGGATTATATGTTCAACTTGGATATCTTAAAAGTAAAAAAGAAAGCACCACTAGCAGTTCACCTTGTATCTTATTCTAGTTTATATTGCTCATTGTCCCCACAGCCTTTCCCCCTCTCTCATCCTGTGAACAATGAATAAATAGTTAACCATTAGGCATGTCACATTATTATTTAGAAAAATGAGCGCAGGCTACACACAAAATATGTTAAAGATAATATAGGTCCACAACCCCATACCCACTGGATTTATACTCTGAAATGAATGGTCTTGTCACAGTACTGGTCTCTTTTTTTTTCTTTCTATCGTGTGCATATACTTTCCCTGTCGATATACTTGTGGTATTCTATACTATCCCATGTGAGATTTTTATTATTGTATCGTTTTGCATTTATAAATGTTGTGTAGTTTGTCATTTTTTAAATGTCATATTATACACTATGGGGCCGATTCCGATCTCGGTCGGAGGCGCACCCAATACCATTCGGTCGGGAAAAAAGCCATGCGAATGCCTGTTTCCCGACCGATCCGTACAGCAGACCGAACGAGTAAGTACGATGCGCACAACAGCACAGAATCCGGTCGAGTCGTACTCACCCAATCCAGGTCCTGTTCTCCGACCGAGGCGAATCCGGAAACGCTGAATCGAGTCGCACGGAAGGGAAAATGCAGCTCCGTCCGGCCGAACAAGTACGATGCGCTTTCCGTACGCGCCGAACCCGTCGCTACGCACGGCACGTCAAAGCATCCGGGAGAGGCGCACATAAGCTCCGATTCGCGCCACAACACGATCCACGGCTACGAGGCGAACACGCCAGCGACGAGGACGACGCGAAGCGACGAGGACGAGGAGAAGCAACGAGAAAGACGAACGACATGAACCAACCATGAATCCCTTCGTCCCGATCATACCAATATTCTACATTTACTACCTGAACAGGCACGGACGCGTACGGCGCAGAAGGTAAGTCAGACACCAACCACAAAACACATACAACACGTACACGACACATCACACACACACAGAGGGATGCAGAATTTACTTACACCAGCAACAGCAGCACCATAGGGGCGGGATGCCCATCACCAATGCCACATATGCACACAGGGGCCTGAATGCGCACCACCACCCCTACCCAGGGGGGGCCGGATGCCAACCACCACTACCACCCTTAGCCAGGGGGGTGCCAGATGCCCACAACCACTACCACCCTTACCCAGGGGGGCTGGATGCCTACCACTACTACCACCCTTAGCCAGGGGGGTGCCAGATGCCTACCACCACTACCACCCTTACCCAGGGGGTGCCAGATGCCAACCACTACTACCACCCTTACCCAGGGGGCTGGATGCCTACCACTACTACCACCCTTAGCCAGGGGGTGCCAGATGCCTACCACTACTACCACCCTTACCCAGGGGGCTGGATGCCTGTCACTACTACCACCTCTACCCATGGGGGCTGGATGCCTATCACTACTACCACCCTTAGCCAGGGGGGTGCCAGATGCCTACCACCACTACCACCCTACCCAGGGGGTGCTGGATGCCTACCACTACTACCACCCTTACCCAGGGGGGTGCCAGATGCCTACCACCACTAACACCCTCACCCAGGGGGGGCTGGATGCCTACCACTACTACCACCCTTACCCAGGGGGGCTGGATGCCTGTCCCTACTACCACCTCTACCCATGGGGGGCTGGATGCCTACCACTACTACCACCCTTAGCCAGGGGGGTACCAGATGCCTACCACCACTACCACCTTACCCAGGGGGTGCCAGATGCCTACCACTACTACCACCCTTACCCAAGGGGGCTGGATGCCTACCACTACTACCAGCCTTAGCCAGGGAGGTGCCAGATGCCTACCACCACTACCACCCTTACCCAGGGGGGGCTGGATGCCTACCACTACTACCACCCTTAGCCATGGGGGTGCCAGATGCCTACCACCACTACCACCCAAACCCAGGGGGTGCTGGATGCCTACCACTACTACCACCCTTACCCAGGGGGTGCCAGATGCCTACCACCACTAACACCCTCACCCAGGGGGGGCTGGATGCCTACCACTACTACCACCCTTACCGAGGGGGCTGGATGCCTGTCACTACTACCACCTCTACCCATGGGGAGCTGGATGCCTACCACTACTACCACCCTTACCCAGGGGGCTGGATGCCTACCACTACTACCACCCTTACCCAGGGGGGTGCCAGATGCCTACCACTACTACCACCCTTACCCAGGAGTGCCAGATGCCTACCACTACTACCACCCTTACCCAGGGGGGCTGGATGCCTACCACTACTACCACCCTTAGCCAGGGGGGCTGGATGCCTGTCACTACTACCACCTCTACCCATGGGGGGCTGGATCCCTAACACTACTACCACCCTTACCCAGGGGGGGCTGGATGCCGACCACTACTACCACCCTTACCCAGGGGGTGCCAGATGCCTACCACTACTACCACCCTTACCCAGGGGTGCCAGATGCCTACCACTACTACCACCCTTAGCCAGGGGGCTGGATGCCTACCACTACTACCACCCTTAGCCAGGGGGGTGCCAGATGCCCACCACCACTACCCCCCTTAGCCATGGGGGTGCCAGATGCCTACCACTACTACCACCCTTAGCCAGTGGGGGCCGGATGCCTACCACTACTACCACCCTTAGCCAGGGGGCTGGATGCCTACCACTACTACCACCCTTAGCCAGGGGGTGCCAGATGCCTACCACCACTACCACCCTTACCCAGGGGGGCTGGATGCCTACCACTACTACCACCCTTAGCCAGGGGGTGCCAGATGCCCACCACCACTACCACCCTTACCCAGGGGGCTGGATGCCTACCACTACTACCACCCTTAGCCAGGGGGTGCCAGATGCCTACCACCACTACCACCCTTACCCAGGGGGCTGGATGCCTACCACTACTACCACCCTTACCCAGGGGGCTGGATGCCTGTCACTACTACCACCTCTACCCATGGGGGCTGGATGCCTACCACTACTACCACCCTTAGCCAGGGGGTGCCAGATGCCTACCACCACTACCACCCTTACCCAGGGGTGCCAGATGCCTACCACTACTACCACCCTTACCCAGGGGGCTGGATGCCTGTCACTACTACCACCTTTAGCCAGGGGGGTGCCAGATGCCTACCACCACTACCACCCTTACCCAGGGGGCTGGATGCCTACCACTACTACCACCCTTAGCCAGGGGGTGCCAGATGCCTACCACCACTACCACCCTTACCCAGGGGTGCCAGATGCCTACCACTACTACCACCCTTACCCAGGGGGCTGGATGCCTACCACTACTACCACCCTTAGCCAGGGGGTGCCAGATGCCTACCACTACTACCACCCTTACCCAGGGGGATGGATGCCAACCACCACTACCACCCTTAGCCAGGGGGTGCCAGATGCCCACCACCACTACCACCCTTAGCCATGGGGGTGCCAGATGCCTACCACCCTTAGCCAGGGGGGGCTGGATGCCTACCACTACTACCACCCTTACCCAGGGGGGGCTGGATGCCTGTCACTACTACCACCTCTACCCATGGGGGGCTGGATGCCTACCACTACTACCACCCTTACCCAGGGGGGGCTGGATGCCTACCACTACTACCACCCTTAGCCAGGGGGGTGCCAGATGCCTACCACCACTACCACCCTACCCAGGGGGTGCTGGATGCCTACCACTACTACCACCCTTACCCAGGGGGTGCCAGATGCCTACCACCACTAACACCCTCACCCAGGGGGCTGGATGCCTACCACTACTACCACCCTTACCCAGGGGGCTGGATGCCTGTCACTACTACCACCTCTACCCATGGGGGCTGGATGCCTACCACTACTACCACCCTTAGCCAGGGGTGCCAGATGCCTACCACCACTACCACCCTTACCCAGGGGTGCCAGATGCCTACCACTACTACCACCCTTACCCAGGGGGCTGGATGCCTACCACTACTACCACCCTTAGCCAGGGGGATGCCAGATGCCTACCACCACTACCACCCTTACCCAGGGGGCTGGATGCCTACCACTACTACCACCCTTAGCCAGGGGGTGCCAGATGCCTACCACCACTACCACCCTACCCAGGGGTGCTGGATGCCTACCACTACTACCACCCTTACCCAGGGGTGCCAGATGCCTACCACCACTAACACCCTCACCCAGGGGGGCTGGATGCCTACCACTACTACCACCCTTACCCAGGGGCTGGATGCCTGTCACTACTACCACCTCTACCCATGGGGGGCTGGATGCCTACCACTACTACCACCCTTACCCAGGGGGGGCTGGATGCCTACCACTACTACCACCCTTACTCAGGGGGGTGCCAGATGCCTACCACTACTACCACCCTTACCCAGGGGGTGCCAGATGCCAACCACTACTACCACCCTTACCCAGGGGGGCTGGATGCCTACCACTACTACCACCCTTAGCCAGGGGGGCTGGATGCCTGTCACTACTACCACCTCTACCCATGGGGGGATGGATGCCTACCACTACTACCACCCTTACCCAGGGGGGGCTGGATGCCTACCACTACTACCACCCTTACCCAGGGGGGTGCCAGATGCCTACCACTACTACCACCCTTACCCAGGGGGTGCCAGATGCCTACCACTACTACCACCCTTAGCCAGGGGAGCTGGATGCCTACCACTTCTACCACCCTTAGCCAGGGGGGTGCCAGATGCCCACCACCACTACCACCCTTAGCCATGGGGGTGCCAGATGCCTACCACTACTACCACCCTTAGCCAGGGGGCTGGATGCCTACCACTACTACCACCCTTAGCCAGGGGGTGCCAGATGCCCACCACCACTACCACCCTTACCCAGGGGGCTGGATGCCTACCACTACTACCACCCTTAGCCAGGGGGTGCCAGATGCCTACCACCACTACCACCCTTACCCAGGGGGGCTGGATGCCTACCACTACTACCACCCTTACCCAGGGGGGCTGGATGCCTACCACTACTACCACCCTTAGCCAGGGAGGTGCCAGATGCCTACCACCACTACCACCCTTACCCAGGTTGGGCTGGATGCCTACCACTACTACCACCCTTAGCCAGGGGGGTGCCAGATGCCTACCACCCTACCCAGGGGGTGCTGGATGCCTACCACTACTACCACCCTTACCCAGGGGGGTGCCAGATGCCTACCACCACTAACACCCTCACCCAGGGGGGGCTGGATGCCTACCACTACTACCACCCTTACCCAGGGGGGCTGGATGCCTGTCACTACTACCACCTCTACCCATGGGGGCTGGATGCCTACCACTACTACCACCTCAACCCATGGGGGGCTGGATGCCTACGACTACTACCACCCATACCCAGGGGGTGCCAGATGCCTACCACTACTACCACCCTTACCCAGGGGGTGCCAGATGCCTACCACTACTACCACCCTTACCCAGGGGGCTGGATGCCTACCACTACTACCACCCTTAGCCAGGGGGCTGGATGCCTGTCACTACTACCACCTCTACCCATGGGGGGCTGGATGCCTACCACTACTACCACCCTTACCCAGGGGGGCTGGATGCCTACCACTACTACCACCCTTACCCAGGGGGTGCCAGATGCCTACCACTACTACCACCCTTACCCAGGGGTGCCAGATGCCTACCACTACTACCACCCTTAGCCAGGGGGCTGGATGCCTACCACTACTACCACCCTTAGCCAGGGGGGCTGGATGCCTACCACTACTACCACCCTTAGCCAGGGGGCTGGATGCCTACCACTACTACCACCCTTAGCCAGGGGGTGCCAGATGCCTACCACCACTACCACCCTTACCCAGGGGGCTGGATGCCTACCACTACTACCACCCTTAGCCAGGGGGTGCCAGATGCCCACCACCACTACCACCCTTACCCAGGGGGGCTGGATGCCTACCACTACTACCACCCTTAGCCAGGGGGTGCCAGATGCCTACCACCACTACCACCCTACCCAGGGGTGCTGGATGCCTACCACTACTACCACCCTTACCCAGGCGGCTGGATGCCTACCACTACTACCACCCTTAGCCAGGGGGTGCCAGATGCCTACCACCACTACCACCCTACCCAGGGGGTGCTGGATGCCTACCACTACTACCACCCTTACCCAGGGGGGCTGGATGCCTACCACTACTACCACCCTTAGCCAGGGGGGTGCCAGATGCCTACGACTACTACCACCCTTACCCAGGGGGATGGATGCCAACCACCACTACCACCCTTAGCCAGGGGGGTGCCAGATGCCCACCACCACTACCACCCTTAGCCATGGGGGTGCCAGATGCCTACCACTACTACCACCCTTAGCCGGGGGGGCTGGATGCCTACCACTACTACCACCCTTACCCAGGGGGGCTGGATGCCTGTCACTACTACCACCTCTACCCATGGGGGGCTGGATGCCTACCACCAACACCACCCGCACTCATAGGATGGACAATGCATGACACAACCAGCACACCACAACCTAGGGAATGCAAGAAAAAGACATCCCCCCAACACCATGACAAGTGTGTGTAGACTGTGTCAAATGCCTACAACACTGAACATGACTTTGAACATACAATGTGATCCCCTATCACATGTGCCACACATATATGTGTGTGGCCCCCACAATGCAAGCAGGCCATGACCATTGTGGCAATGGGGTCCAAACCCCCATCATCACAGTGACCAAAATATAAGTGTGGGGTCCATAGCTGAAGCACATTTTGAACATTGTGGCAATGGGGTCCAAACCCCCATCATCACAGTGACCAAAATGTAAGTGTGGGGTCCATAGCTGAAGCACATTTTGAACAGTGTGGCAATGGGGTCCAAACCCCCATCATCACAGTGACCAAAATGTAAGTGTGGGGTCCATAGCTGAAGCACATTTTGAACAGTGTGGCAATGGGGTCCAAACCCCCATCATCACAGTGACCAAAATGTAAGTGTTGACAAAGAAAGAGCTGCAACTGCCAAACTGCATGGATGATTCCTGGTCACAGAACATAAAACACATCAGTGGCAAAGTAGTGCATGTGTCCCATTGCAACATAAATTGGGGGAGCCAAATACTGCAGTGCAAATAAGACATACCTTTGGCCATGTGCAGACAAACAACACCCATGGGGGCTGACACTGTCAACATTCATCAATGACACAATGACAGAAGTGACCATCAGAATGCAGACCCACATATTTGCACCAATGGGCACACAAATGCAGATACCCTGTGGAGACTGTAGATGTGAGGTGAACAGATACCATACCATGGCAGCAATGGGACACACAAACCATGATCATTGTGCTGACCGATGACCTAGGAGTCCCAGGGACAGCAGGGGAAAGCCACCAAACTACATACAGCCAATGGCACACCCAAGATATGCCAATGCAGTGGTGCAGATGCACAAACACAAACAGGCAGACCCACACTGCACATCATACACAACAGGTGAGGGGGGTGCCAGTGTCCCCAGGCAACCACACAACACATGAGGAGACCTGAATACCAATCATACAGATGTGCATACAGTACAACACAAAGGTAACTCATGGATCCAAATCCCCTATGTGGGCAAGCAGGCATTGTCAGATGAGAGGGAGCACAAATCACACATGTCACACAGGCACGTAGGAACAGCAACTGACACAGCAAGACACAGACACACCACAGCACTACCCCCAGGGTCCCCACAATGTGGTGACCCTGGGCTGCATTACAATCCCACTGTGATGACAAAGCTAAATGTCGTTCACACTGTGAACCACAGTCATGTGTCCTGAGCAACAAACTACCATCACACCTACACAAGCACAAATCAATCAGCATGGCCAGTAAGCCAAGGCCAGCATGGAGGCAGGGGCCTAGCCGGGCAACAACTCTCATCTGCACACACTCAACACCACACCCCTCGACCTCCAACAATGTGCAGCAGTGAAGCACACATGCACTGGTGACATTGCACATGCACCCATGACTATTCCAGGGTGGTGGGTGGGAACCAAGGTGCAGAAACACATCACACATGGCCACTCAACAAGACTCCTGAATGTCTGACACACTGCACACTACGCTGTACATGGACATGACGGCAATACCACACCAACCAATGGGATCCCAGCCACAGTCACACACCAATGAAGAAGCCAAGGTCACCCACAAAGAACTCACATAGACAACAACCAACATTGCAGCCCGGACCCTGAGGAGTGCCAGCAGTCACACACACAACGTGTCACAATCACTGAAAGATAACACAAACTGGAAATCACATGACAGGGGCAAACAACAAGTGCCAAGGGGAAACCTGACTGTGACCCATCTGCGTCTGCACACAAACTCAGCCCTGACAGCAAACACACCTATGGGTGACACCCTGATGACCAGTAATGTGCCATGCACCCACATCACAGAGAACCCAGGGAGAAGACTTTGGGGGAACATAGGTCAACTCAGAAAGCATCACAAACAGGTACAACACTAGGGATCACAGCATGCACAGCTAAACGGAAGTGAACACACAGACATGCACATACAACACACACCTTGGGCGCAGGCCATTCACAGGAGTACACACTGCCATGAGGGGACTCCACTCCTGTGTGAGGAAAGCTGTGCCATATGTTGCCTCAGTAGGGCCCCATCATGTCAGCTGAGCACTTGGTCACACAATCAACAATTAGCACCAAATGAGGGCTCCCGTCACATCAGCCTGGTCATGGAAGTGCCAACGAAATCATCAGCACAGATCCAACACACTTGTATAGCAATGTTGCACTGACAACACAGATGAGTCCTTCCCCATTGATGCCCAAACCTGCATGTCCAGTGGAGATGGCCACACGGTCAGGGAAGTAGGCGAATTGAACAATGGCAGGCACAACAGATGTGCAGGGGTGGAAGCCACAGATGTGAAATAGCTAATGTAAGTAGGAAATCCCATTGCCAAATACTGAACACATGACACCCTCAGATGCTGCTATGGATGACATGGATACACCACAGGATAGGACACATTCCCCCTGGACCACATGGGTTCCTGCACAGTAACACTTCATTATCATGAGACCAAATATCACCATCACTGCAGCAAGGGCATGGTTAGCATCATCAACAACATGTACATCAGAAGCATAAGCACTAGAGAACAGAAAGTTGCTTTATTCAGCATATGTGTGCAATGAAAACTGAAAGTCCAGAAAAAACACAAAGGCCAATGGCCAGTCCATTGTCAAAGTCCAAACAGGGTGACAGTGGCAGAAGTCACCCTACGCATGCCTGCACAAAACCAGGGACAATCCACTAGGAGGGGCAACCGGGGGGGCAGGCCAGGCACCGCAGGGACAGGATCAGGGCTCACCAGGAGGAAGCAGGGAAGGGGTGGTGGGTGCTGGAGAGCCACTGACAACTGCAGTGGAGGTGTCTGACATGGTGTGTGCCGGCACAACTGGGGGCATGACTCAGATGTTGTGGGTGCCGGCACGACTGCAGTGGACCCTGCAGATGGAGTGGACAGGTCCGCCACTGCAGTGCCCAAGTCAGACAGGGTGGTAGTGGACTCCACTGCAGTGCCTACCACCAGGGGAGGAGAATGGGGAACAGGCAAGGTGGGCTGGACAGAGGGGGAGGACACCCTCACCACATCAGTGGCACAGACAAGCGCAGCAGGGGGTCTTGTGCCGGGAGAGCAAGTGGCAGGGGGAGAAGGCCGGATCCTCTTGGGGATGGTATATCTGTGGGTGGGGGAACCTGGGGCAGGGTGTGGTGGGGGCACCTGTGGAGTGGGGGCCTGAGGGATGGAGGAAGGAGACCTGGTGCCTGAGCTGCAGGGCGGCGGCGGGGTCTTGCTCTTACGACTCCGGGGGACTTGCGGGTGGGGGCCTCAGTCTGTCTGCGCCTGGGGGAGGGTGTCCGGGGGCGAGGGGCACTCTGCTCCATGTGGGTGGGCTTCCTCTTCCCCCTGAATGCTGTATCAGCTGGATCGGAGGGGAAGAGGCCGAGGTCACTGAGGAAGAGCCGCTGGGTCTTTGGGGTTGCAGGTGAGGCAAGGGAGGGTGTTTTGGAGGGAGAGGCAACTGAGGACTGCGCAGTCCTCGTGGATGCGTGTGTGTGTTCCAGGGCCCCATCCCCTGTGAGTCTGGTTTCAGTCCCCTGACTGTGCGTGCGTGTGCGTTTTGTTTGTGGCGTGTGTGTCTGTGTGCTGGATGTGTGTGTGCTGGTGTGTGCCTGTGCCGGTGTGTGTGTGCTTGGGACGGGTAAGGTGCTGGGGAGTGTGGATGGAGCAGAGGCAGGAGGGGTGAGGGACTGTCTGAGGAGGGACACTGCTGCCGTCAGGGAGGAGTCCATGGACCTATTGCCCCTCTGTAGGTCAGACATGCCCGATGAGATGCCCTCCATGAATGACACCAGCTGAGTCAACAGAGCGGTGTGCGCATGGAGGACACTCAGCATGGCTGTCTGCCCTACATGGAGCTGGCGAAGGAGGTACACAGACTCCTCACTCAGGGCAGCAGGGGACACAGGGGCAGGGGGTGCGGTGCCTGGCCCAAAGGAGACACGCTCCCGAACATGGGAGCCTCCACGGACCTGGGGAATGGGAGCCGATGGGAGGGCGGTAATGGTGCTGGTGGTGGCGGGGACAGCAACACTAGCTGGGGTGTGGTGGCTGCTGACACCCGCCTCCATAAGGGAGTCATCCTCCGAGTTGCTCTGGTCCTCAGCTGAGGTGGATGGTGCTGAGGACTCCTCGGTGTGGCTCCCCTCGCCCTCCGTGCCACTAGGTCCCTCCGACCACTCCTCGGCTGCTGACCAAGTCTGGCTCTCCGGCTCCTCCTGGTCCGTGGAGCTGTCCCCTTCCGTGGCCGTGGATGTATCTGCAAACAATGGGGAAACAGACAGACATCAGTCACCTGCACCAAACGCACACACCACTGTGAGCACAGCACATTACAGAGCAAGCCCTGGCATCATTAGTTGTACATTGCTAAAAGTGCCCTAACTGAACAGGAGAAGCCAATTGTCAGTCTGATGCCAACCATGGCACTCACATCCCACATGGCCTTGCACCCATCTGTCTGGTGTCAACACCCCAGTGTGGACACATGCACCAACTACACAGTAGTTGGACAGTGCAGAGGACACGGTGTAGCATGTGGACATGCACACATCACAACTCTTGCCACTGAGTCAGTACAGGTTTCCGGATGAAAGGGACGCCCAGAGTCAAATAGGAAATGCATGTGATGCATACCAGCGACAGACACCATGATGCACCCATGTCCTGATAGCCATCGCCACAATGGTGTGCATGTAGCACATGTCACTCCCCTGCAGGATCATCAATAAGTAGACACATGCCATGGCGGAGGCATGACTGCTAAGTCATACATCACTGTCTCAGTGATGTATGACTTGGCAGCCAGACAACAACACTCTGCACTGTGTCACAATAGTAGGTCATGGGGAATGCAAGTCCTGGAGCTGCACAAGTGCACATGTACATCCCCCACACAACACATCATCTTAACCCTCATCTGTCCAGGTCATACCAATTGGACATATGGGAGACCTGTGACACTACCCTCTGAACCTGAGCCCCTCACAATCTGCTGTGAATGGGGAACAGCTGCCTGAACTTCACATTCGCATACCCCAGTCTGCACGGGCAGCTGATCAAACACCTATGTGACACACAAGTATCGTCTCCTATGGTCACATCTCCAGTGGCATGCTGAGCCCCTACCGAGAAACACCCCAGCAGTCCTGGAAACAAATCCACAGCACACTGACACAGAGGCAGACACCTGAGGGGTCAAATCACTGCGCACAATGTGTCAGCTGATACACGGGAGTGGGAGTACAGAGTGCATTGCATGGCCTGGAGTAGGCATGACTGTCCTGCCCCACATGAATGAGGGATGAGCCCTGGACAGTGGATAGCTGGCTATGTATGTGTGACACACGTAATCTGCACACTCCTGGGGCCCAAACATTGTTCCCACCCGCTGCATGGGTGTGTGCCACATACCCCAGGCACATGTTATGGCTCAGCTCAGCAAGTGGACCGCATATCAAAGCAACACGCAGATTACATGTCCGAACACAGGCGTTGTGTGAACAATGGACCCACCCATGATGCCCACAACAGAGTTAGGGAAACAGATGCTGTCCCCCACCTTTAGTGAAGCAAACTGCAAGGACACAGTCCCAAGTGACACAATTCCCTGAATGTAAGGGCCACACCTGGGTATCAGTTGAGCAGTGGGCAGTGCACAATAGAGGGACATGGCTCCTGGCAACATGACTGCTGTACTGTGGCAGTTTAACCAGGCCAGAGGAGGGCACATAGCATGTAATACAGAGTTCACAGTGCAGTCTTTGACTCACCCCCTCCTTGCTGCTGTCTGGCCTTCAGCTGCCCATCCAGGTCTGGAAACACCACCGCCAGGATCTGGAGCATGTGGGGGGTCAGGGTCCGTGTTCCGCCCCTCCTGCGAGGAGGCGACAGCTTCAGCTGGACCCGTGCAATCCTCCGGGTCCAGCCCCGAAGGTCCTGCCACCTCTTCTGGCAGTTGCGGATCCGGCGCTTGTAGTCCCCCACGGACCGGACAGCCCGGACGATGTCCTTCCAGATCTCCTGCTTCTGGTGGGCATTAACCTGTCAGGATGACAAAGTGAAAAGGCCATTACTACACATGCAACATATCCGTGCATGACACAGTTGTATATACATGTCTCATTCACAGGGGCACATGATGTACACAGGCAGTGCAACGCTGCCCATGGACAGTTTGCCAGACGTCACTACATGGTATCATTGCATGGGAAGTAAAACCTTGTTCAAATGCACTGTCACTGCACCATACCTGTCCAGTGCATGTCACTACACACTATGGGGGGTGACAACTACTCAGTGAGCCTGCTAGCCAGTGGCGTGCAGACTTTCAGCCTTGCTAGTCAGACAAAATGCACATTCAGAAAGGCAGTGCACAGAACACTCACCTGCTCCCCTGGTGTCCCATACAGCTTGCTGTACTGTGGAAGTAGGCTGTCCAGCAGGGCCTGGTTCTCCTCAAGGCTGAAGGCTGGGGCTCTCTCCACAGTACGTGCCATTGCAGGGTCCAGAGGGGCAGAGCCAGCAGCAGTGCAGTGGCAGATGTTGTCCTGGATCATGTAGTGCAGGCAAGTGAGCTCTCAGGGGAACAGCCAGCAATATATATGTGCTGGAGAGGCAGATACTGTCCCTTGTGTCAAAAGTGATAGGTCCAAGTCGTTTGCATCTTCTGAATCTGGCCAATCCATGGAATAGCAGCACCAATACACGCCCACAGCATCCTTCAAATCTTCAACTTCATGACATACATGATTTTGCAACATTGTTGTGGGTGACCAACTGAATTTCCAGCAACCGACTCGTTCGAATTTCGAAAACGCGTCCGTTGCCAGCTAGGCCATTGTCAATGGGTGCGCACCGATCGGTCCATTGCGGTACAACGCGTACAGGGGTACAACGCATACCCGCACACATTGAATGCAATGGGCCGGCCGGGGGCACCGATCGGTCCATTGCTGATCAACGCGTACAGGGGTACAACGCGTACCCGCACACATTGAATGCAATGGGCCGGCCGGGGGCACCGATCGTTCCATTGCGGTACAACGCGTACAGGGGTACAACGCGTACCCGCACACATTGAATGCAATGGGCCGGCCGGGGGCACCGATCGGTCCATTGCGGTACAACGCGTACAGGGGTACAACGCGTACCCGCACACATTGAATGCAATGGGCCGGCCGGGGGCACCGATCGGTCCATAGCGGTACAACGCGTACAGGGGTACAACGCGTACCCGCACACATTGAATGCAATGGGCCGGCCGGGGGCACCGATCGGTCCATTGCGGTACAACGCGTACAGGGGTACAACGCGTACCCGCACACATTGAATGCAATGGGCCGGCCGGGGGCACCGATCGGTCCATTGCTGATCAACGCGTACAGGGGTACAACGCGTACCCGCACACATTGAATGCAATGGGCCGGCCGGGGGCACCGATCGGTCCATTGCTGATCAACGCGTACAGGGGTACAATGCGTACCCGCACACATTGAATGCAATGGGCCGGCCGGGGGCACCGATCGGTCCATTGCTGATCAACGCCTACAGGGGTACAACGCGTACCCGCACACATTGAATGCAATGGGCCGGCCGGGGGCACCGATCGGTCCATTGCGGTACAACGCGTACAGGGGTACAACGCGTACCCGCACACATTGAATGCAATGGGCCGGCCGGGGGCACCGATCGGTCCATTGCTGTTCAACGCATCCCTGTACAAGTGACTGGCATATGTCACCATGCCTGTCTCAGATGGACATATGCCAGCCACAGATAGCTCCCAGGGAGTGAGGGGCACACCTACAACACGACAGCCTGTCCAAACTGTATGATAAGGCATGTAAGGCTGCATTTCCTATTGTGTGTATGTTGGTGTACATGTTGTCCTGTGGGTGTCACCTGGGGGCAGCCACCCCCAGGCTGTGCACGTGTTCATGGGGACAGGATCCTGGGTGTTACGTGTACATGACCACTGTGATGTGCAACTGTTCATATCTGTGCATGTGCCATGGTCACATTTCACGGTGGTGTATGTGTATGTCATGTCACATACCCCGTGAGTCCCATGTGGGACGGTATGTTTGAGCCAGGGTGTCCCAGTGGCACAATAGTGATGGTCCTCCACAGTCTGTGTGCATGTAGTGTTTACAATGTCTCTGATTTCATGTGCACAATGGGAGACAGTCTCCACATCCACGTTGTGTGTGCATGGACTTTGATGTTGTGCGTGTGTGTGTCACAGACGTCCATGTCTGTCCTGCAGTGGCAAGTGGGACCACTACCTGTGGGGGTCATAGTTGTTTTGCTGTGGTGTATACATGATACTCCATGTAATGCCAGTGTCCATGTGGCAATACAGGGTCCCTGGGAATGTACCTGTCATTGAGCTGTGATGCCTGGGGCACATCTGTCCTCACATGTCACTGTGGGGGGTGATTGTGACACGGCAGCAGGAGATGGGAACTGTGACACGGCCTCATGATATCCAATGGGCCAACCTGGGACTTATTGATGCCACTTGTTGAACCGTGATGACAGATGTTGGCCATGTATGTACCATACATGTCCTTACAGAACTGCACACTTCATGTAGTTGTGCCTCATAATGATGTATGTTGGGATATTGAGTGTGTTCAATGCCGCATATGTGGGCTGACTGACAATCTTGCTTTCTTCTCCTCTGCACTGCAGGGCTCCTGCTGTCCATCGACCATTCCCAGACCTGGCAACGATGGTGGAACGGGACAGCATCCGACGGTACCGCTTCACCAGGCAGCTGATTGAGGATTTGGCAGTGCAGTTGGCCCCACATTTGCAGCCTGGCCGGCCGTATCCTACAGCGCTGACCCCCAAGGTGAAGGTGATGGCAGCCCTACACTTCTTTGCCACCGGTACCTTCCAACATACTGTGGCGACTGCTGGTGGGATGTCACAGACCATGTTGAGCTGTGTGCTCCGCGATGTTTTGGTGGCAATGTTGCTATTCCTGAACCGGTACATCTATTTCCCTAGACTGCAACGACTCACTGACGTGAAGAGTGACTTCTATGCCCTGGGGAGGATGCCGCATGTCATTGGCTCCATTGATGGGACACATGTGGCTTTGGTACCACCACAGGCCCAAGAGCAGGCCTACAGGAACCGCAAGCACTACCACTCGGTCAATGCACTGGTGGTGTGTCTTGCAGATATGACCATCACACACGTGTGTGCCCGTTTCCCTGGTTCAGCACACGATGCCTTTGTGATGAGGAGTAGTCGCATCCCCAGGATGATGGCACAGATGCAGAACCAGCGTGCCTGGCTTGTCAGTGTGTACTGACTTTGTGCCATTGTGTGTGATCTGATCTGTAGTATTCCGCCCACTTTTCCAAGTCAGCTAATGTGCACTTGTCTGTCCGTAGGTGACTCGGGATACCCCAACATGCCGTGGTTGCTGACACCCCTCAGGAACCCTGTGACACCAGCCCATATGCGCTACAATGAGGCACATGGTCGGACCAGGAGAGTGATTGAGCGGACATTTGTTCTCCTGAAGAGCCGCTTCCACTGCCTGGACAAGACCGGAGGGTCCCTCCCATATGCCCCTGCGAAAGTGTGCAAGATTATCATCGTCTGCTGCATGCTCCACAACCTGGCAGTGCGGAAGGAGTTGCCTCTCATCCAGGATGACAATGACCAACATCCGCCACCTGTGGAGGATCCTGGCCTGGACCACGATGCCAGTGATGATGATGATGATGAGGGTGATGTCCGCACACAGCTCATCACCAACTTCTTTAGCTGAATGTGAGTATCCTGAGGTGTCATGTCAATGATGTGAGTTGGCATGATATGTGTAGGTGGTGCTCTGGTGCTGTTGGAGTGTGTCCATGGGCTACTTGACTGGATGTGTGTAGCGATGTGTGCTTACAGGTGGTCTGTACTCCCCAACAGTGTTGACATGCTAACTTGGTTCTGGCTGGGTATCTTGTAACATGTATTGTGCATGAGTTTTGCTGTTCTGTCCTGTTCTCCATTGCTTTTGACTGTGTGTCATTTCTGTCCTTCACAGGGTACTTTCAGATTCGTTTGGTCAACTGTGTCCACCGACGACGTCATTGTACTTCCAGGGTGGTAGCTGTTGTGTCCCTACAGGTGATGTGCGCCACACCCATGGACTTCCTTCCTTCTACAGTTGTTGACTGTGTGCCCGCTGCCAGGTGGGATTACCTTGCATCTGTAGTGGTTACAACATGTTGCAACTGTGTAATAAACCTGTGCTTCACTTTGTGATGTGCGTTGTCTGTGGTCACACATTTGACTGCCATTTGCTTACTGCACCTGTGGGCTACTTGACTACAACTGGGAATAGGTGTGGTGTCTGTGCATTGCACCGTCTTCCCTGGCAACATCAGTGTAGGCAATGAGTCAGATGGCCTAGGTGTGTATGTGTTGTGTAGCCCTGGTGGTGTGTCTCCCTCATATGTGTCACGTTGCCTTTACTCACATGCCTGTGTTGTACTTGCTGTTGCAGTTCGCATACACAGTGTAATTTTGCAGTTCATCATCCCCATAACAGCACCCACGTTGGAATCACAACAGAGGCAAGTATGGTGTATTAGTGTGTTTATTGTGATACATTTGTGTGAATAGTGCATAGGATGGGTAGTGCTGTACATATATCTTGCAATCAGAAGTTCCTAGGTGAATTGAAAGTCCTGGTAGACAAAATCCCCAGTATCAGGGCCACAGTTGTCTGAGACATTGGTCCAACTTGTACTCCCCATGCAATGTGTGGGAGTTGTGTTGCCGTCAACAGGGTGAACAGTCTGTGCACAAAGGTGAACATCCAGAACAGGTTCAGGCTTCCTGGGAGTTGCGCTTGGCCATCGGCCTCTCACTTGCCCCTCCTCGGACGACCCCTCTTCTTTGGGGGGGCCCCTCAAGTACAGGCTGCTGTGGTGCAGGGGACTCTCCGCCAGAGTCATCCTCCCTCCCTGTGGCAGTTGCAGTTTGTTCAGCACCAGATGTTGTTGGCACACAGGGAGGTGTGGACTGGTTGCTGTTCATCTGGCGGAGGCATTGTAAAATGTCCCTGTGCACCGCCGTCATCTCTTGCAGTGCGTCCCACTTGGACTCCACGCGGGACATGTGTGAGTCCAAGCGGGCATGATGGGTAGCCTGCTGCTGTTTCATGTCTCTGAGGAGCCCCACTACCTGGCTGAGATCTCCGGTGCTGGACTGGTACACATCAGCTATGCGTACCAGCTGTGGGTCATCATGCACACCAGCAACCTCTGCAAGCAGCGACCTCTGTCTCCCACCCCTCCCACCACCCCTGCCGACATGTGCAGTGCGTGCAGTGGCACGCACAGATGACCCTGGTCCACCTTGGGGGTTGGTGGTGGTGGTGGTGTCCATGGCCCCACGTTGGTCCAGGGTCCCTGTGCTGGTGTTGCTCCTTGTTCTGTCCATGTCGGCAGGGATGGTATTTGTGGTGACAGTCGTTGGAGGGGTGGGTGCAGGGGGTGCAGCTGGTGGTCCTGCTGGTGCTGCAGCTGGTGGTCCTGCTGGTGCTGCATGTAGACTTGCACCGGATATGCCAGGTTGGTCTTCTTCGTCCGAGGAGGGCAGAGGCTGTACGACACCAGTGAGCTCCGCATCCTCTTGAGCCTGGGACTGGGACTCCTCAGCGTCTGCTGCTGTGTCCCCATCATCACCTGTTTTTGCGAGACACACACAATGTATGTTATGTTTCTGCAGGCATCAATGGTTGACACACCTGACAGTTGTGACTGTACCTCTGGGTGCGGGCCTGTACATTGCATTGTCCTAAGTCATCACAGTCAGGGGTTGATATTGGTGTGGCACATTGTCCTGCATTATTTGGGCATTTCTATGTATTTGTTGGGGTGTGAACATGGTCTGCATTGGTTGCATTTGGTTGACAGCCGGCCCTCCTTCCCACCCAGCCAGTCAGTTATCCCACCATGGACTGTGCTTGCATTGCAGGGAGTGGATGTTGTCTCTCAGGATGTCAGTCAGTGGTGTTGTGCTGTTTGTTGGTGCACAGTTCCCAGCAGGGCCTTGTGCTCCCCACAGCAGTAGCCAGTGTCAGCCATCTTGTGAGTCCTTCTCCACTCCCTGTGATGTGAGCATGGTTCAGGGTGGTGTTGATGGGACAGTTGTGGGGGTGACCAATATCAGTGCCTACTACTCCCATCATGCTATTGCCTCCACCCCCCTTCCCAGCATGCCCATGCTTCCTTCCTTTTGACTCTGCTTCCCTGTGGGGTGGGCTGCCTGTGCTGACAGGATGGCTGGGAGTGTTGTCCTGGCAGTTGTTTGGCTGAAAGTCCCAAGAGTGTCCCTGTGCTTCACACGACATAACCCAGGGTGGAGGTTCTTTGTGGGATCTTGAGTTAGGATGTGAGGCATTGCATTCTCCCAGGTGGGTTCTGTGGAGTTTGTGTTGAGGGGGGGTGTGAGGGGAGGTGCTTGTGACTATGGTCAGTGCTGCAAATCCTCCTTCCAACCCAGCCAGCCAGATATCCCACCATGGAATGTGCTTCCATTGCAGGGAGTGGAAGTTGTCTCTCAGGATGTCAGTCAGTGGTGTCCTGCTGTTTGTTGGTGCACAGTTCCCAGCAGGGCCTTGTGCTCCCCACAGCAGTAGCCACTGTCAGCCATCTTGTGAGTCCTTCTCCACTCCCTGTGATGTGAGCATGGTTCAGGGTGGTGTTGATGGGACAGTTGTGGGGGTGAGCTATGTCTGTGACTGTGACTCCCATCATGCTATTGCCTCCACCCCACTTCCCAGCATTCCCATACTTACTTGTTTCTGTGGGGAGTTCAGTGTGTGTGGGTGTGAGAGCAATGGCAAGATGGCTGACAGTGGTGTCCTGCTGTTGGTTGGTGTGCAGTTCCCAGCATGCCCTTGTGCTCCCCACAGCAGTAGCCAGTGTCAGCCATCTTGTGTGTCCTTATCCACTCCCTGTGATGTGAGCATGGTTCAGGGTGGTGTTGATGGGCCAGTTGTGAGGCTGAGCAATATCTGTGCCTACTACTCCCATCATGCTATTGCCTCCACCCCCTTCACAGCATGCCCATGCTTCCTTCCTTTTGACTCTGCTTCCCTGTGGGGTGGGCTGCCTGTGCTGACAGGATGGCTGGGAGTGTTGTCCTGGTAGTTGTTTGGCTGAAAGTCCCAAGAGTGTCCCTGTGCTTCATACGACATAACCCAGGGTGGAGGTTCTTTGTGGGATCTTGAGTTAGGATGTGAGGCATTGCATTCTCCCAGGTGGGTTCTGTGGAGTTTGTGTTGAGGGGGGGTGTGAGGGGAGGTGCTTGTGACTATGGTCTGTGCTGCAAGTCCTCCTTCCCACCCAGCCAGCCAGATATCCCACCATGGAACGTGCTTCCATTGCAGGGAGTGGAAGTTGTCTCTCAGGATGTCAGTCAGTGGTGTCCTGCTGTTTGTTGGTGCACAGTTCCCAGCAGGGCCTTGTGCTCCCCACAGCAGTAGCCAGTGTCAGCCATCTTGTGAGTCCTTCTCCACTCCCTGTGATGTGAGCATGGTTCAGGGTGGTGTTGATGGGACAGTTGTGGGGGTGAGCTATGTCTGTGACTGTGACTCCCATCATGCTATTGCCTCCACCCCACTTCCCAGCATTCCCATACTTACTTGCTTTTGTGGGGAGTTCAGTGTGTGTGGGTGTGAGAGCAATGGCAAGATGGCTGACAGTGGTGTCCTGCTGTTGGTTGGTGTGCAGTTCCCAGCATGCCCTTGTGCTCCCCACAGCAGTAGCCAGTGTCAGCCATCTTGTCAGTCGTTTTCCACTCCCTGTGATGTGAGCATGGTTCAGGGTGGTGGTGATGGGACAGTTGTGGGGGTGAGCTACGTCTGTGACTATGACTCCCATCATGCTATTGCCTCCACCCCACTTCCCAGCATTCCCATACTTACTTGCTTTTGTGGGGAGTTCGGTGTGTGTGGGTGTGAGAGCAATGGCAAGATGGCTGACAGTGGTGTCCTGCTGTTGGTTGGTGTGCAGTTCCCAGCATGCCCTTGTGATCCCCACGACACAGCAACAGTGTCAGACATCTTTGATGGGCCTTTCCACTCTCTGTGGGATGTGCATGCGTGAGTGTGAGCTTGCTGGGCCATGTGGTGGGGGATGTAGAGCTGTGACTATGACTCCCATCATGCTATTGCCTCCACCCCCTTCCCAGCATGCCCATCCTTCCTTCCTTTTGACTCTGCTTCCCTGTGGGGTGGGCTGCCTGTGCTGACAGGATGGCTGGGAGTGTTGTCCTGGCAGTTGTTTGGCTGAAAGTCCCAAGAGTGTCCCTGTGCTTCACACGACATAACCCAGGGTGGAGGTTCTTTGTGGGATCTTGAGTTAGGATGTGTGGCATTGCATTCTCCCAGGTGGGTTATGTGGAGTATGTGTTGAGGGTGTGTGTGAGGGGAGGTGCTTGTGACTATGGTCAGTGGTGCGAGTCCTCCTTCCCACCCAGCCAGCCAGATATCCCACCATGGAACGTGCTTCCATTGCAGGGAGTGGAAGTTGTCTCTCAGGATGTCAGTCAGTGGTGTCCTGCTGTTGGTTGTTGCACAGTTGCCAGCAGGGCCTTGTGCTCCCCACAGCAGTAGCCAGTGTCAGCCATCTTGTGAGTCCTTTTCCACTCCCTGTGATGTGCGCATGGTTCATGGTGGTGTTGATGGGACAGTTGTGGGGGGGCAATATGTGTGACTACGACTCCCATGATGCTATTGGCTACACTGACTTGCCCAGCATACACAGAATTCCTTTCTTTCAGTGGTCTTCACTGTGTGTTGGTGTTGTAGTGGTGGCTACATGTCTGGATGTGTTTGTTAGTTCTATTTGTGCCACTGCCTAGCTGTAGTTGTAGTTGTGTTTGTACATGTGATGGCACGGTTAAATGTAACTTTGAGATGGCATGTGTTGTGTTTATCTGACTGACATACACATTTTGGGATGATTCTGTTCTGGTTGCTGTGTAATTGCTATGAGTGCATGGTTTGACTCTCCCCTTGACAGTGATGTGTGTGTGTATTGTGGCAGAATATTGTGTACATTTGTTGTGTACTCACCAGGCTCTGGGATGTTCTCTAGTCCATATACGCTCACTGGCGGAAGGATGGCCCGCACCTTCTCCTCCCAGGGCCTGAGGTATACTGGCTTGGCAGGAGGGCCACTGCCGGTGTATTGGCTCAGGAGGTAGTCTTTCTTGAGCAGCTCCCGGACCCTCCTGCGCACGTCATACCACCTGTTCTGGATGTCGGTCTTTGTGCGCAGACATGGTGATTGTGCGTTCACCCTGTTGATGATCCTCTCCCACATCTTGGTTTTCTGGGAGATGGGGGTCTGTTGGACCAGTGTGCCAAACAGCTGTGGCTCTACCCTGAGGATCTCGTCTACCATGACTTCCAATTCACAATCTAGGAACTTGTGATTCTTCTTGGGGGCATGGTGATGGGTGGTGATGGTGAGTGATGTGTGTGTTGGTGTGCAGGTGAGGGTGTGTGAGTGTGTGTTTTGCTGGGTGTATGTGAGGTAGGTATTTGTTGGTGTGCTGATGGTGTGTGGCTTGTGTGAGGGATGAGCTGTGGGTGTGTGGTTGCTGTCTGTTGGGTGCTGGCAGTAGAATGGCATTTGCAAAGGATCATGGTTGGGATTTGTGTCCTTTATATGGGTGGAGTTGTGGGTGTGTCTTTGTTCTCTGTCCCCACCCCCCAGTATTTATTGGCTTTGTAATTGCTTGTTTGGCCTTTTTTTGTGTAATTTTTCCTTTGTACTGTCTGTGCATGTTGGAAACGTTCTTGTGACCGAGTCGGACCCTGCATTTGTCTCGTACGGTCTTCTCCGTTTCGTTCACGCTGTGTTTGTGCAGTTTTCTATGCTGCGTACGCGTCGGTCGCGGTGTTTTGTGTTACTTCGGCTCGGTTTTGTATGCGTGTCGGTCGTACGGCTTGTCCTCCGTACGACTCGGTCGTGGTTTTCACGCCTTGCATCGTACTTTGCGGTTTGGAGTTCGCTTGTACGTTTCGGTTGGATTTTTCAGGGTGCGTGTCGGTCGGTTCGATTCGCGTGTTTTTCCGGCCGGATTGCTTTTTTCCGTGCGGCTCGGTCGTTCGGCTTGGGTTCGGTACGTGTCGGTCGGATTTTGCACGCCTTGCATCGTACTTGGCGTGTCGGGCGCCACAGGTACGTGTCGGTCGGAATAAATTCCGGCTCCGAGTCGGTCGGTGCTTTTTCCTGCCCGAATCGGAATGGACCCCTATATGTTTTGTATGTTCCACAGCCCTGATGAAGTCCACAGGTGTTTGACGAAACACGTTGGCTGGTTTTAGAAAATTCTTGTGAAGATTAAAGAATATTTTGGATACTAATTGATTGGATGGACTAAATAAATTTGGAAGCTATTTCATGGTGGTGCATTCCACAGTCGTGTATGTCTAACTTTAAGACCTGCTACTTTCTTCTTTTTAAATTGAGGTTTTGATTTTTGTTTATCTTCTTTTTTGGAAATATAGTCTGAAGAGTGTTGCTTGTCTCTGGACTTCGTGTGCTCTTCTTGTCTGTGTTCTGACCTTCCTTCTCTCTCTGAGTTTTTTGATGAACCCTGAATGGAGCGAGAGGAACGTGTATCAGTATCCTGATACCTGTCAGGTTTTTTAATGTCATCACGATTCCTAAGGTTGTACCTCCTTTCGGAGGGCTCCTGTTGAGGAGACCCACCCCCGGATTGTGATCTATTCTCTCTATTCTTTTGTTTTTTATTGTCCCATTTCTTCTTTGAAGAATCAGGTGCTTGCTTGGTGTTATCCTTTTCAGGACCACCCATGAGTTGAGGTTTTGTTGCTCTAGCTCACAAATTGTCTCTACCTAATTCAGCATAGGTGTCTTCGATAATTTTAGGTAATTCACATTCCTGTTGTAAAGGAGTAAAATCCCTCAGGCGTTGGCGTATTGCCACTGCTGCTGCCTCCCCTTTTACATTTGCTAATAGGATAGCTGATACCTGGGCAAAATTACTTAATAATTTCATCCCTAAATTCAGAGCAGGTTCTGCTCCATACTCATTCTGTATTTGTCTTAATACATCTGGTATTACTGCTAATGAAGGGATACCATGGGTTCTGGTATATATGGCAGCGAAAACTGTACCCCAAGAGGTACAATCCTCTATCTGGGAAGCTATCCCCATTGGCAAGCAAATTTTTGGCATTCTGTGTTTTTCTTGAGGTCTTGTGTGTAGAAATACTGCCTCTAGCTGTGTTATTTTTTGAGCAATGGCATTTGCTCACATTTAGTGGCCATTTTACCCAGAACTGCATGTAGCGTTTGCGGTGTTACTTTAGTTGTAGATCCCTAAATTTGTGCTGTTTCTGTAGCCCTTGCTGGCTGATATGTGAATGTTCTCATCACGAACTGTGTCAGGTTTCTGTAAAGTTTTATTATTTCTTTATGAAGTGGACATAAGTCTGCTACTGACAATGTGTCAATGTCCGGATGTGGTGTATAGGCCGGTAGGACTGGCCAAGTCACTCCATCTCTTCTGAGCGGACCAAGTCTCACCTTCTTTTGTGTATGGGAGGGTGCCTTTAAACCAGTTTATGTGCTCCTGGTAGGTGAGCGGAACTTCAATGTCCTCATACGGACAGTATTCTTCTGGTGTGTCATCTTCAGAGTAAGAATGAAATGTATTTGAATGTGCATCTGCTTGTGGGAATTTAACCCATGAATAGAATACCTCTGTTCTATATGATTTGTGTGCCTCAATCACGAATGTTACTGTCCCACCCCTAGCTGTGACTCCATAGTCTGCTAGTTTTAGAGTAAGGGCAATTCTAACATTTTCTGAAATGTTGATTTCCCCTGCTTGTTCTTCCTCCCTAGCTGCAGCACGTTGTGCTGGCGCAACGGTGTCTTCGTCAGCCATTATTTTTTTTAATTAAGTTGTTTCAAGGAAACTGAGATAAGGTTTTATGCACAATAGGAACTGTTTATACTTCAAGCTTGATAAACCTACAGCTAATACATAGGTTATGCCTAGTCAGCTGTGGCGCATAGTTCCCTTCCCACTCCAGACGTCTCTGGGGAAATGTGAGTAGGGGTCTCTAAGAATAGCACGACTGAACGACTCAGATTTGACCGTTTAATAAGTACCAAACCAATGTTGGGCACCATGTCGTGTAGTTCCTATAAACCTATATAGGATCTACGCGTTTAGACAACATAGACTGTGGGATTGGTGTCCAGACCGATTCCTGACACCCCCACCGGGTATGTTTGCCTGTATACCAGCTAGCTCACAGTGCCACTAGAATCCCCTCTGTTAGAACTGGGGGTCTCTAGTTGGCAGAGTTAGGTACCTTTGTCCAAATAGGGACCCTTGCTTCTAGTCAGGGTAAGGGGGATACACTACTAAAATAACCCCTACTCACCCCCTTGGTAGCTTGGCACGAGCAGGCAGGCTTATCTCAGAGGCAGTGTGTAAAGCATTTGTGAACACATACAGTAACCCAGTGACAACACTACAGATGGACACCACACAGGTTGTAGTATAAAAATAAGTATTTTTATAAAGACTTAACACAAGACCCAAAACGACAAAAATCCACAATACAATACGAAAAATATGACTGTCAATGGTAGAAAATAGCTCAGTTCAATAAAGATGATAAATGCGACACTTTACTCTCAATGTACCTTTGGATGCGTAACGCAAAACAAACAAAAGGGTCGCAGGGAAGGTGATGCTTCGATTCCTTACACGCAGAAAGGAGGATGCGTCGGTTTCTTACTGCGGCCTGGTTCCGATGCGATGATGATCCTGTGCGATGCGAAAAAATGGCGTCTTGCTTATGGTGCAACAACGTTGATGTGATGCGTGCACGCCCGACGGCCATGCGGCGACTCGGCGATCTTCTGAGCCGCGACAGGCCCTGCGACACGCTTCTTCGGTGATGCACCGGCGTCCTCTGTGGCACGCTTCTCCAGTGATGCGAGGCGCTTCGGTGATGCGATGGCGACAGCGGCAGCGGCGGCACGCTTACTCCGCGATGCAACGACAACTGCTGCGGCACGCTTCTCCGGTGATGCGGGGCGCTTCGGTGCTGCGACAACGGCAGCGCCAGCATGCTTACTCTGCGATGCGATGACAGCTGCTGCGGCGGCGACACGCTTCCAGCTCCCAGCGACACGCAGTCTCTCAGAAGGCCCAACAGCAGTAGGCACTTCAATTCCCAGCAAGGGAATTCAGGAGGGGAGCTGGGGGTGAAGTCTTGTATCCTTGAGACTTCAGGCAGGAGGCAAGCTTAATGTTCAAGCCCTTGGAGATCTTCTTCAAGATGATGAAAGCACACTCAGTCCTTTTCTCCTTTCTTTGGCAATAAAGTAACCACTGCAGGCCAACCCCAACAACACGCAGCATAGGGGTAGTCTTCTCCTTCAGCTTCCTGGTTCTTCTCCTCAGCAAATGTTCGTCTTGATTCCCAGAAGTGATCTAAAATCTTGGGGTCTGGGTCCCAATATTTATACCCATAAATCCTTTGTCCTCTGAAGGCAGAGGGTCCTGTACCTACTCCAAACCAGTTCCGGGTGCATTCTGCCAGTGCACTCCTTCTTCCTTTGTCAGTGTGGGCCAGGGACATCAGACTCACCACAGGAGGTGGAGCCAGCATTGTGGAAGGCAGGCACAGCACTATTCAGGCCCAGGTGCTACTCCTCCCACCACTCTACATGCAGATAGGTCTATTCAGCCCTGTGCTGACTCACCCTGTCTCCTGGAGTCCCCCAGCCCCTGTCACTCACAAAACCAGACATACAATACACAAGCTAGCAGAGGCAGGCTGGATGGTTAGGCAAGAAAATACCTACTTTCTAAAAGTGGTATTTTCAAACACAGAATGTTAAAACCAACTTCACTAAAAGATGTATTCTATCATTCTGAGTTCAGGCATACTAAATTCATTTTTCTACCATGTTCCCTGGGATTATAAGATGTTATAATCAAACTGCCCATTCTGGCCTATGGGGACAGGTAGCCTTGCAATAGTGAAAAACAAAATTGGCTGTAATTCACTATCAGGACATGCCACACACACCAGGGCATGTCCTACCTCTTACATACAATGCACCCTGCCCGCAGTCCGACTTTAGGGGTGACTAACATGCAGAAAAGGGAAGGTTTGGGGACTGGTAGGTGGGTGCAATTACCAAGTCGACATGGCAGTACCAGACTGCACACAGGCTCTGCAATGGCAGGCCTGAGACACACTTTCCAAGCTGCTCCGGTGGGTGGCACAACCAGTGCTGCAAGCCCACCAGCAGCTTTTGATTTACAGGCCCTGGGCACACGCGGTGCACTGTACTAGGGTCTGACAGTAAATCATATAAGCCAATCATGGAGTCACTAATCCATACATCAATTTACCATAGGGAGCACTTGCACTTTGGCACTGATTAGCAGTGGCAAAAGTGCCCAAAGCATCTAAACCAGCAAAAACATGTCAACAACAGAGGAGGCACAGCGAAAATTTGGAAGGGAGACCAACGCCAATGGTGCCAGGTCTAACACCCTCTTACCAAGGAGAGAATAGTTTTTGGGAACTATTGAACATGACAACTCTGTCCCATCAGGGATCGTGGAAACAGTACAGTACTTTTCGCTCAGTCACTCGTGCTCACTTTGTCTCAGAATGATACACAAAATAAACGGTGGGGACGTTTTTCAATAAGCATTTATTGAACCAGCATTATTCTAGTGCAAAATACGTGTGCTGAAACAACCATCAGACAGAAACAGATATAAATGATTATAAGCACTAACAAAGGATGGTAGATTTATACAATAGTGCTAAAACAATTAATACAGGCAGGTATTAAAATACATGACAATAAAAATGCGTACTCCTACGATGCGACCCTAACTAGATGTACCTAAGTGTACCTAGCATCTATGTAGGTGTGAAGCCAAGAATCCCTCTAGGATAAATTCAACCCCATTATCTGAAGTTAGAGACTGTGGGACCCCGTCTTGGTCTTGAGATGGACACCCCGCAAGGGATGTCAGACCAATGCGAGCTGGAGTGTCTGCGTGCATGAACCTCAGCGTCTTGCGTCAGTGTGTCAGCATGGAAGTTCTTTTCTCCTCTCCCTACCTCAGCAAGATATGGTGTTTATATACCCAAAGTGGTACCCTCAGGGGTTCTACCTTGCTGTGTCATGTCGAACTTAGGATGACGGACCCTTATACATAGTTATTATGCAGGAGATGGTAGTCCTACTGAGTTTCCAAGAATCCTCATGCATAATGGATGAGGCTAGTTTTCAGGGAAAACCCCACGTACTGTAAGCCGTACCATAACTAGATAAAAGGTCAGTCCCAAGAACCGTCATGTAGTGTAATGGTAGGGGAGAATATAGGTGAAAGGTTAGGTGACTCCCTGAGCCCATATTGGGGTACCTATATGAAACATGACAAAATCTCACCCCCACCCCTCAAAGTCCCAACTTTTCTACCACATGGCTAGATTTAGATTTGGAATAGTAAATATACCCCCCTGAAAGTCCAACACTTTCCACAATGTGCTTACGTTTATAGTGGGAATACTAAACCTAAGCGCTCAAAAGTCTTACACTTTCCCCATTGTGGCTAAGTCTGCAGTGGGAAAAAGTCCAACATGTTCTCCAGTGTATTAAAGTTTTCAAATTTGGATAGTGACACTAATGCCCCTCCTTCCGCAAAGTAAACCCCTTAGCTAATATGGTTTATTGTAGAGTGGTAATAGGGAATAACCCTACACTCATAAAATCTGTCTTGGGTCCAGTCAGGCTCATTTGTAAAACTTAAGCTCAACCCTGGGTAGCTGTGACTTCGAGCAGCAAGGCTACACAAAGGAACAATGTGTGAAGCATTTAGCAGCACCAACAATGGAATAAGAATGTCACACAACAAGAAAGAGGGAATAGTAAGTATACTCCACTGAAAGTCCAACACTTTTCCCAATATTGTTATGTTTTCAGTGGGTATAGTAAATCTTCCCCCTACTTAAAGTGCAACATTTTAACTAATGTGGTTATTTTTGGAATGAGAATAGTAAATCTAACACCCCTCACAATGTAAAGCGGAGTGAAAAGCTACTAAAGCTTAGTGATAACTCAAACAGCAGCCTGTGTAGTATCATAAACAAGTGTATTCAATGAGAATTATGAGAACTCGCTCGACTAAACCCAATGCTAGTCATGCATGTAACCAGAAGCTGGATGGGTTACACAAGGAGAGAGGCACTATTGAAGAGGTCATATCTCAGTCATCAGGCGCAGATGAAGTTCAGGTTGATATGTCTCTGTCGCATAATGCAAGTGACTATGCCAAAATCAAATGTGGAGGACCCTGATGAAGCAGGTTTCCAAGGCCCCAATAGCATTATCAACAGAGTAAACATTGGTACAAGTGGCAATTGAAGTAATCTTGATAAACATGTTGAGCAAGATTCTCGGCACACCACACCTCTAATTCATCACCGACTACCAATATCCCATACTGGTGAACCAAATGAGAACCAGTCACTCACTGAAGGAGTATCTGAGGAGCTTGTTCCCTATATGAACAAACATTGCCTAAAGAAATTTAAAAGACTTAAGAAAAATACACACATAAGTCAAGATTGGATTAATCAAGTATCTCAACCAAGACTGGAAAACTTTCCCATATTTAACACGGCAGCTTTAAAAATGGTCTTCCACATCTCTACAGACATCATAACTCCCAATATGAATATGAAGGCCCTGACTTTTAAGGAACACACTTTGCCCATTACGCTAATGCCAAGAGCCCTCCAGAATAATTCAACTTTGAATGTGGCCTGGCTCCTCTACTGGGACAGTTTTAACACCCTATGTCATAAACATTGAAGCTCCAATCCTGAGTGACACAACACTCCAAGAAATAATGCTGCAAAATTAGGAAATTATCACCCTACCTACAGTGAAATCTGAAAGTCCTCAGCATCTCTAATCAGACTTTAAGATAAGAAGGAGGGTGCTGCCTTGACCCCCAAGCAAACGACCGATGCAGATGTACTAAAGTGCATTATGGATGGTGTCGCAATGATAGCTAAATCTTTTGCAATTCCTAACACCAATAATTAAACAGCAGTTGGCACAAATCTGGTCCTCCAAGATGCAGATCCACTGGACTATCAAGTTATGATCGCAGGACCAGAATCAACCACCACTCTGCCACTAAAATCAACTAGCGACAGCATGGAGGGGACCCTAGGTCATCTGGTACACACACGTGAGGAAAACAAGGTCCATAGTATAAATAATTGAGATACTCAGCATACTAAGAAGGAGAAGATGCACAAAACAGATTTTACACCATTGTATAAATCTGAAGGGCATCATGACATATTAACAGTGAAGATATTTGGAAATTATTACATTCCTTTGCTGAACAAAAATTGTTACTTCTACATCTTTGTTAAATTTGTGTTTTCTTCAGAATCAGAAATCTGATGGCAGAGGAGAAATCTTTAGAACAACCTGGTCAGCACAATCAACGGTCCAAAGAATATGGGCACGGAGAGAAGACCTGGTGAAATGGGGGATTATGGTAACACAAGTAGAGAAACCAAAATATCCACATTTGCTTATGCACAGACATCACAATCCAGCAACCCCAATTTGCCCACAACACAATGTTCCAAATTACAAAGGCCCTGAGTCAAATATGCTTTATATAAGTCTTAAAAGCACCACCAATGGATCTCAAACATGTGAACAAACTATACTGTTACCAGGGAAACTTCAAGTACCACCAAGTCTATTTAGCAACCAGTATACCTACTGATATCAGCAGCATCATTGATAATTCAGATGTACTATCCACAATCCCCTGGAATATTGCAGGTCTAGATAGACACTTAAATCCAACTGGGAAAAAACTGTTGGCCTTTCTCAATAGCCATCATTTAGTGTGTATGCAAGAAACGTGGAAACCCTCATACTTTTCATTATCAAATTTCTCTACACATGAAATTCTAGCAAGGAAGAATGTTTGGGGAAGCCCAGTGGAGAGTTGTTGACCATGATTAGTACCAAACTGAACTTGAAAAGTACAAACATTAACCTAAAAACTAATAACATTCTAGCAGTTTGGGTAAAAAAATCAAAATAACATACATTTTTTGATTGTAAATGATTACTACCCCTCAGACCTGCTAAAAAATAAACATAAATACCAAGCAACATTGTCAGAACTTGATTCACTTTTAGGGAAATATGAAGAGCTATTTATAATTATACCCAGGGATTTCAGCCAACATCTCTTGCCATCAGCATCACATGTTCTAAACTCTGAGGACCCAGACTCTACTTATAATATCCCCAAGGTAAACATAACATTATTGGGGAAAAATAAGTGATGTACTCCACTAAATACATATAAACTATAGGTAATCTCAGGGTATAGTTCATTTAACTGTCAGTTGGCAAGCGATCAAGCAGATAAAGCAACATTTCAGGACTCATATGTGCAGACTATAATCGATTACACATTTATAAACACGACACCAACTTTCACGTATGCAAGAGATTTTAAATAATACAGAGACCTGAAAGTGATCATGAGCTCCAGAAGACGATGCTAAACCTGAATCTGAACCAGCTTAAGCCATTGAAAACTGTAAATAATAACCATATGACCGTAAAGAATTCAAACTCATATGGAACCTCAATCTCAAAGGGCAAAACTTCTAATCTAACAAATGAACTCCTTCAGTGTTGGCTAAATTTGCTGACAGACCACTTTAACAACAGGCACAATAATGACTGGCTTCAAATCTGGCAGCAAACAGCTGTGCGTATCCTGCATGATCTAATGATTAAACCATCAAGCAGGTGGAAACAAAAGTATCATTCTGTTGTCTCCTCTGATCAGGATAAAGCAAACATAAAAAGGATACATCTTAAGAGTTTACAACTCTTATTGAAACAATTTTGCTCCAAGGAATGGGATGTCAAAATCAGGAGCCTGAAGATTGCTCTCAAGAATAAATTAGCAGAAACAAGGCACAACCATCAACATAAAGCCTGGGCTAAATAGATGGGGAAACAGCGTTTACAACGCTGTCATTACATCGCTGTACCATTACAACGCGGTCGTTACAACGACCGCGTTGTTAGTACGCGATGCATTTAAATCGCAAGTCATTACAACGACTTGCACTAGGGGGCACTGAGGTATTGGAAATGAATTCCAACACCTTCCCTACTGTTGCGCAAACTGGAGTAGGAATAATAATTAATACTGTTCCTAAGTCCAGCGCGCCCCCTAATGCAAGTCATTGTAGTGACTTGCGATGTAAATGCATCGCGTACTAACAACGCGGTCGTTGTAACGACTGCGTTGTAAAAGCACGCGATGTAATACATAGCGTTGCAATGTACCATATTCAGTTGATGTACCCGATTTCCACCCACAATGAGAAAGTATTTTGGACCCCGGTTGGACAAGGTTTAGGGACAAACCTTTGCCCAAATGATTCGTACATCTCGAATGAATAGTGGGAGTTGCACATAAATATCAAATATCGAAACTGAACAAGGTTGTTGACCAGTTTTCACACCAACCTTAAAAATATATAAGGAGGAGATAGCAACTTTAATTAAAAACTCCCGCCCCTCAAAAGCTACATGATCAAATGGCATTCCAATAGATATGGCCTAACTCGAGGTCCCTTTTTGGAGTACATCTTTGAGCGGTCTATTTTCAAAGGTTATCTCTACTGGGATGGTCCCTATATCTTGGAAAGGAGCAGTTGTTCATCCTATATACAAAAGGAGCGCCAAACGACCTGAAAAGCATTCGATTAATAGCTCTCCTGGATTTTGAGGGGAAATTATGCCCCAAATTCTTATTAATCCACTTTCTTCAATAGGTTACTAATCAACTCTTAATACTACTAACTCAAACAGGATTTCGCCCTGGATGTTTAATTGTGAATAACATTGCTGTCTTGTCTCTCTTGGTGAAAAAATCGGCAAAAATAAAACAGCCCTTTATGCCTGCCATGTGGACTACTCCACAGCTTTTACATGGTTGATCACCAGCGATGATGGAATAAGCTCAGAAAATGGGGGATAGATTAAACATAATTTCACTTTTTAATTGAACTGTCAAACACAGGTCAAACTCATAGTGCCTTGTCCACTAAAATTGACACTGAGAATGGATTAAAACAAGGCTGCATCTAGGCCCTGCTTCTATTTTCATTGTATATAGCCAATTGCCCGAGTTTCTTGCCCCAGAACAGGGTGTACCGCCAAAACTGGGAACCCAAGGGGTTACACATCTGGTATATGCTGATGATTTGGTGATATTGTTGCAAACTCAAAAAGACCTACAGCATCTAATAAGTCGGTTAAATGACTTTAATCAGGCAAAAATGGCTTAACAGCCAACTAATCGAAAAGAAAAGTCATGATGTTCGGCAAAAATTGTAAGAAAATGGCCTGGGTGTTAGGAGAAGCCATAATTGAAACAGTCAATCAATTTGACTACCGCTGAGTTTCAATTGACACTGGGTTATCTTGGTGTAACCATCTATCAATTAGGCATCTTAAATCAACCACCACTACCAAATCCATAATGAGGTTCACTAAACTATGTGGTGGTAGAGCAATTGATTAATCTCTAAAGGCATTAGGATTTTAACTAATACCTCTATTACTCTATGCTTTGCCTGTCCTAAACGACAAGACCATAAATAAACTTTAAAAAATCCTCACGCAGAGCAACCGACAACTCTTACATCTCCGAACGGCGCACCTCATCTGACATCAGGTTGAAGCTGAATCTAAACTCTTTATTAACACTTCACAATGGGGCCACCCTGCACTACACTAGTGACTAACCTGGGCCTGATCCAACAACTTTAAAATCTCTATGCGTAACTTAACAAAACCTCAAACAAGGATATGTAACTGAACATTCCATCATTAAATGAGTTAATTAAACCTCATACATTTGACAGACCTAGAGACTCAGGTTAAGTTAAAACGAGCAGCACCAAAAAATGTACACGAACAGTCCTATTTAATATCCAGAGGGGGAATGACCTTCCCTCATTAAAGATGTTTAAACATATGGGCTTGGTATACAAATCGTATACATGCCACCTCATCAGGATTACATCAGCTACAGCTTAAACGGTATGATATGAAAATTAAATATTTAAGATTTTAACTGCTCTACACGTCCATCTATGAATTTGAGGGGGTCCTGGAATTAGAGCTTGCAGGGGAAGATTGCCTGTCGACTTTGTGTGTACGTAAAGGAAACCATCATGCACATACTATGGGCCTGATTCACAGAACTAACTTACGTCAAAATCCTAAACTTACAACAATTTTGGTATTCACAGAATGAACTTACACATTTGGGTATTCACAGAATGAACTTACACATTTGGGTATTCACAGAATGAACTTACACATTTGGGTATTCACAGAATGAACTTACAACAATGTTGGTATTCACAGAATGAACTTACACATTTGGGTATTCACAGAATGAACTTACAACAATTTTGGTATTCACAGAATTAACTTACTCATTTTGGTATTCACAGAAGGCACTTACTCATCAATGAGTAAGTGCCTTCTGTGAATACTAAAATGTGTAAGTTACACAAAATGTGTAAGTTACACAAAATGAGTAAGTTACACAAAATGTGTAAGTTACACAAAATGTGTAAGTGTCTTCTGTGAATACCAAAATGAGTAAGTTTATTCTGTGAATACCAAAATGAGTAAGTTCATTCTGTGAATACCAAAATGGTAGTAAGTTTAGGATTTTGTCGTAAGTTAGTTCTGTGAATCGGGCCCTATGTATTTGTCCAAAACTCCTGCACCTAAGAAGATATACTTGTGACAACTGTTTCTTGATGCAAACCTACGATCAACCTCAGAAGTGGTTAGCTATTGTTTTATTTTTAAATCTAATGATGGTTATATTAATTTTACTAAATGTTTATATTTAGCATATAAAATGTTAAGAAATTGTGTCTAGTGTTGTATTTTTAGCCATTTTTTAACAAAACTATTTTTTTATGATGATGAAATCTGTATTTTTATTATTGTAATCCATGTGGTTACTAAAATAAACTTTTTGACTGACTGATTGACTTACACCCCTCACTATCTAATGTCCAACACTCTCAAATGTGGCTAAGTTTAGAGTGAGAATAGTAATTTCAGTAAACTAATTCTAACTCTTTCCCCTATGTGGTTAGGATTGAAGTGGGAATAGTAAATAACATCCCCCAAGTCCAACATTTTCCCCCATGAGGCTATGTTTGGATTCAGAATAGTAAATGTAACTTCTGAATGTCCATCATTTTCTTAAATTTGCTAGGTTTGGAGTTGGAATAGCACATCTAACTCCTTCATAGATGAACATTTTACACAATGCGATTAGGATTGGAATGGGTATAGTAAGTCTAGCTCCACAAAGTTTATCCATTTACCCAATGTGGCTTAGTTTGGAGTGGGAGTAGTAAATTACACCTCCACAAATCCATTAAGCTCAGAAAATGGTGGATAGATTTAACACTATTGCACTTTTTAATTGAACTGCATACAGACACATGGATACTGGGCAAACTCACTACGGATAATGCCTTTGTCTATTAAAAATGACACTGAGAATGGACTAAACAAGGCTGAGCTTGGCTGCGCTTCGATTTCATTCTATATAGCCGATTTGCCTGAGTTCCTTAACCCAGAACAGGGAGTACCAACAAGACTATGAACCCATGGTGTACACTTCTGGCATCTGCCGATGAGTTGGTGATATTGTCGCAATCTCAAAAAGGCCTATTGCATCTACTAAGTTGGTCAAATACCCTTCTTTGACCTTCTTCGTGGGGTGCCGTTGCCAAGGCTTGTTGGTGCTCCGCCGGACACCAACTCCTCAGCACTCGACATCCTTCGTGGGACAGCTCGTATCCGGCTCCTGGTTGTCCTCGACATCTCCTGGCCCCTGCAGCTGTAGAGTCAAGTTCTCCATCTTCACACCTGAAGCACCCGACATCGGTAGGCATTCGTCTACCGAGCCCCTGGTCACTCCGGAGTGACCTAGACTCTGTCCCCTCTGCTTTCAGGTTCCTTCCTTCACGAATCAACCTGCGGATTCCACCAGACACTTTTCTTCTTTCCAGCAGTGGCATTTCTTTGCAGACTCCCATTGAGAACGACAGCGGTTTCCAATGCCACTTCAGACCTATGCACCCGGCTTCCCTGGGATAGGTAACTCTGGTACTTTTCTTATCCACGGGTGGGGTGGCTCTCCAACCTTCTATGTTCCAAAGGGTTTCTTCGTAATCCACTAGGAAGGGTCATTTAACTTTAAAATTGCAACTGCGACTCTCCCATTGAATTGTACGTAGCACATGGTCGTGTTCTCACACTGCACCCGTCCTCCTTGGGGTCCCTACTTACTCACCTTGGGTGGTTCCTTGGGGTCCCAGCGATTCTACATCCTCTAGACACTGTCTTGACTCGAGTTGTGGTTCTTATACCACTATTTTAGAATATGGTTTGGTCTCCCCCGGGAGCACACTGTGTATTGGTGCTACTTCCGATTGTTTCTGTGATATAGTATTGTGTGATTTGTGTTTATCTGCGTGTAGCAGATACTGTGAGCTATTTAAGGTGTTATAATAATAAATATATATTCTTATAACTACTGTGTGGTTCTCCTTTCATTTAACCAATACAATAAAATTGCATTCTGGTAAAACAAGCTGCTTAACATTCCTTCAAGACTAAGCCTGAAGGCTGCTCTCCACAGCTACCACTTGGATCGCTTTCTTATGTTATCTTCAACCTCTTTTATCACCATAAGGGTTGTTTGGACTGGTGCAAGGTGCCCACTTTAATTAGTGGACATCATATACCAGGCCAACTTCTCACAGGGACTCCCATAAATACGATCCATCACAGCAAATCGAGAACCCCTTCCTTTCCTCCTAAGATAAAAAAACAAAACAGATATACATGTTAAAAACCCATATAAAGACACATACGTCTGCTAACAAAAAGGTCTTTGTCACTGAAACCTGGGCTAATGGTGCATCCGGGCCCGACTTAGTGGATGCCATCCCAACAAATTACTCAATTTTGAGGGTAGACAGGGCTCGGGGTCGGGAGGGGGTCTGGCTATTGTGTTCAAATCGCACGTTAAATGCGTGATCTAATCTGGATAGGCTCTAAAAACATGTGAAGCTCTCCATTTCAAACTTATTTTATCAGCCACTTGTTTATTTGGAGGCGTGCCGATATATAGGCCCCCAGGACCAAGATCCCCTTTTTTAAAGAGCTTAAACTCCTATTAGAACCCTTCTTAGCTAACAAATGCTAGACCATCATGGTTGACTTTAATTTCCACCTCGAAGAGTCAGACCACCAAGACTCACGCTCTCTTATAGAAGCTCTCTTGAATTTGGGAATGACGCAGTTGGTATCCGCCCCCACTCATAAGGCGGGCCACACACTGGGTGGTATTTTTACTAATGATATTAGGCTGGCCTATCAAGCAGTCACCCCCATTATTTGGTCTGACCACAGTGCAGTAGCCTTTTCTTTCACATCCTCGTCCTGAGTTAGCAGCTGTCAACCCCCTTGCACCATGATTAGGTCAAAAAGCTGGAAGGGAGTATCTGCCGAAGCTTTGTCTAGAACATTAAACAACATACCCTGTGAAATCCCAGAGTGCATAGATATGGGGGTGGAGACATTTACAGAGAGGCTGGCGAGGGCAGCCAACAAGCTGGCCCCTCGTAGGGCAGTCTCGCTAAAAAGACTTTCTCCATCATCCCCTTGGTATAATGACAGGCTCAGAACACTTAAGCAGGCCTGTCGCCGTCAAGAGCGCTTAGGAAAAACCAGGAAGAGCAAGAGAAAATCACATATAGAAAGCGTATTAAGGAATACAAACTAGCTTTAATTAAGGAAAAATCCAAATATTGCACGTATAAAATCGAAAAGGCTACATCTTCTAGAGAACTCTTTAAGGTAGTGTAGCAGATCTCCACCCCTCAGGTCACGGGAGAGCCGGAGGGCTCACTACTATTTTGCAATGAGTTAGCAAATTTCTTTCACTTGAAGATTGCAGACATCCAGGAAGGGTTTCAAGTAACCCCCAACCCATCTACACAGTCTATCTCAACCAGAGGGACCAACTGACATCTCAAGGGATGTCCGTCCAAATAGACCAAGAAACCAAAGGGCTATCTTTCTTTCCAACCCTTACCCCTAAGATGGTGGAACAACATCTTCTTAATACAAAATCAGGGTCACCCCTGGAGACCTGCCCACCTGCAGTTCTTCACCTGGCAGCCAGCACCATAGCTCAACCTCTTTCCAATTTAATGAATAAAGAGATTGTCTCCGGATCTTATCCCCGAAGCTGGAAGGAGGCAATTATTATGCCTCTTCTAAAGAAATCTAATCTGGATAGTACGTACTGTAAAAACTATCATCCAATCTCTCTGCTTCACTGCCCAGCAAAGATTTTAGAGAAGCACCTTAATATCTATCTGATGGAAATTTCAGAACAGCAAAATTGGCTGAATGATTCTCAGTTCGGCTTCAGGAAACATCATGGAACAGAAACTGCACTGATCTCAACCACAGACTGTATTAAGCGGTTAGTGGATGAAGGACAGGATGTGGCTTTGATACTCTTGGATCAATCAGCAGCATTTGATACCATCTCGCCTTTGTTGCTGCTGGATCATCTCCAAGGTCTGGGTATCTCTCATCAAGCTCTGGCTCTTCTGTCCTCATTCCTTAGGGATAGATCTCAAAAGGTAAAGGTACAGCACTTCTACTCAGAGGTTTTTTCACTGCCTTGTGGAGTGCCACAGGGCTTTTCATTGAGCCCCACACTCTTTAATCTTTATGTGGCCCTCCTTGCAGCAATAATTTGGGATAAGGGTAGTGTTATATGCTGACAACAGTAAAATTATTGTGTCAATCCCCAAGAATTCATACTCCATAGCAGATAATGTCTCGCAATGTATGTCGGCAGTAGCAGACTGGATGGGCTGAAACTTTTTAAAACGTAATGGGAAAAAGACTGAGGTGCTGTTTTTTGGCACAGGATCATCCAGCTGGAACAGCAGTTGGTTGCCAGAATCATTAGGAACCTGCCCGACCCCGGGGAGGAAGCCTAAGAACCTTGGAGTTCTCGTTGATACCGAAGTCAACTTAAATGCCCAGGCAAATTGCATTGTAGCACCCTGCATCTGGATTATAAGGATGCTTCATTCAGCAGTCAGCCCATAAGCAGGTCACTCTTGCCCTAGTTATGTCCAGACTGGATTACTGCAACTCACTATACTTGGACTCTGATAGAGCACTCAGTACAGACTTCAGGTGGTACAAAATGCACTTGCCAGATTAATTCTAGACATCCCTAGGTGCCAGTCTGCCGCCAAGGGACTAGAGTCCTTACATTGGATTCCGATTAGAAAGCGCATTGTGTTTAAATCTCTATTCATTGTGCACAGGGCCCTTTATCTCCCCTGCCCACTAAGAGTAAAAACTATGAGGGTCATTACAATGGCGGGCGGACTTTGTCCGCCCGCCACCGTAGCAGTGAATGGGACCGTCCGCCATAGGAGCGGCGGTCCCGCCGCGAGTATTAGGATGCCACCGCCACAGTGGCTGTGGCATCCCCTATTCCCAACACTGTGGCGGGCGGTGTTCACAGCACCGCCCGCCACAATGCTGGGAATGCACGTCGTGCATTGGCATGCACAAGGTGACAGGCACCGCGCGGTGCCTGCCACCTTCTCCATGCCAATGCAGGGGGGTACCCCCCATGTGCACCCCACACCCCCCCAACATCCTGGGGGCCCGCTACGGGCCCCCAACTGCGAAGACCGTATGCCTTTCCATGGTGGCGTTGCCGCCATGGAATTGCTGCTCTCCGCCACCATCCTAATATGGATGGCGGTGTCTTGCAGACACCGCCACCATATTATTGCCCTTTTCCACCCGGTCCCCTGTTGGACCGGCGGAAAACCGGCGGACGGTCTTTCCGTCCACCGGGCTCCCTCCCGCCATCGTAATGTGGTGGGGGGAAATGGCATGCGGGTGGAGGGGAATGGCGGGCGGATCGCCACCGCCATACGGGCGGTGGCGATCCGCCCATCATCGTAATGACCCCCTATGTTGGTTGGTACCTCCCAGGAAGAAATCTGCGATCAGCGCATCAAAACCAGCTTTTGGTGCTGAGAACCAAAAGAAAGAAATGGGGCGATAGAGCATTTTCAACTGCGGCAAGCAGACTTTGTAACTCCCTCCCACAAGGCCTTAGGGCTATTCCTCAGTTGATGCCCTTTAGGAAAGCACTCAAGACCTGGTTATACTCCCTATAGATGATCTCCCTAATTTTCTATAGGCGTAGTAGGGTTCTTCAGATGGTCGTTTACAGCGCCTTGATGCCTTTGGGTAATTGCTGTGCTTTACAAATTTAAATCAAATCAAAAATCATATGTAACAAACACTCATTCTTCCCCTAAGTGTACTTTCAGTTCTTTCTCAGTGTTCAGACCACCCGAGATTATAGCTACAAGGTCAATAACGCATTTTGACTCTTTCCATCTGAATAAAATTGTGCTATTGTCCCCCGGCATAGTGGTGTGGGATTTGTTCTATTGCCAAGTGCATCAATTTATATCTTTCACAATGCAATTCATGAAAATGTCTTATCACTGGTTAAAGAGAGTCACAATTGTCAATTGCCCTCATGTGTTCCAGAATGCATTTTTGAGTGCATAAACAGTGCTGCTCACATATCTTTTTCTGCATGAGCATTGAAGTACAAATAAAACAACTGTGAGGTGCATGTAAGAAACTGTGTTGTTTTTCTGCTCCCTTTCCCATATGGGACCTCATATTCTCTCTTTTTACATGCTTTGAAATGGCCACAGGGGAAATAAACTTGCAGAATCTGTTTTTTGCTGTGACTTTTGAGAGCACTATCACTGATATGGGTTTACTTAAGAACAACCTTTAATATTCTCTACTATTCATCTTCAGCCCCAATTTGGAAATCATCCAGATCTCCAGAATGTTTAAAAGACTCACTTACAAGGCTCTTGAGACAAGCAGGCTTAAAATACTGGAGATACATGAGGGAGGGGTTGGGGCTGGTAAGCTGGGAGACAATTACAGCACTTACGCGTGGGTAACTCTCCAAGTTTAAGTACCTTCAGTTAAAGTCATGGTGGTCTTCGCGAACATGCATTGAGGAGAGTGGGGAAGAGTGGGAGTACCACATTAAAAGTAGTGCAAATCTGAAGAACAAAGTAGCACTATGGCATTGGGATCTTCTTGAAACTGAACATAATCATTGGCCACAACCATATCTAATCAGGAAGAACAATTTGCCAAAAAATGATATAAGGCAATTGTGGCAAGTATCCTTAAACACTCTTTACTCAGTTGTAAAATCTGTGCCATTAAAGATGAACCATTTTTTTTACTCTCCATAGGTTCTTTTGGATTCCATGCAAACTGGTGAAAGCATTACATAAGGTGCCAGGATGCCCGAAATATGAAGCCCCAAGGGCGAACGGCATACACGTGTTTTTAGATTGCCCGGCACTGTCGCCTTTCTGGAGCTAAGTAATTAAGATCCTAACAGAGATAACTGTGCGCCAGGTTAAGGTAAGCCTCCCTTAGGGCTTTTCAGTAGTGATCCTAAGCTTAAAATCATGGGTAATGAGGCCCAGGTGACGTTCATATTTTATCTGGTTCTATTGGCGAGAAGAGAAATCTGTAAAGTATGGGTGTCATCAGATTCACCATCTGCCAAAGAATTGGTGAAATATGCTAACTACATCTCCCAAATGGACATGGCATGTGACCCAGAAAGTTATTAGAAAGTCAGGAAGAACTACGTTAGTTGGCAATAGGATCCGATGTTCCAATGATTAATCCTCATTGGCTGCACTTGCTGTGTCAGCAGGTTGTTGGCAGAAAACTCACTAAGCCAGTTTTTTCTGCAGAGGAAACCATGCAATGAGAAACTGATGTTGGAATGAGGACAAAAAAGTAATATCACTGTGTACCAGAAGATCCCTTAAGGATTACCCTCTGCTATATGTTTTGCTGGGTTTATCACAAACGTCATCACCGATGATGGGATCAGATTGCAAGATACCCCAATTTCTACAGATTACCTTTTGGACTATATTGGAGCCACTGTAGTGAGTTGTGATCATGTGGGTCATCTCTAACACATCTTTATTTTTAACCTCCTTATTATCAAATAGGATCCTGTCTCTTTTGATTTCCCATGCTCTAGCAACAGCCCTGTTGAAGGCTCACTGTGGGTAATCTTTGTCCTTGAATCTCAGCACCATGAGTTTTTCTTCTTCCAAGAGTGCCTCCATCGTATTGCAGTTCTTTCATGCTCTCAGTATTTCTCCATAAGCGATACTCCACTTGAGAGTATCCGGGTGATCACTGAGAGCATGTAGGAGACTGTTCCCCGCAGTGGGATTCCTAAAAAGGCTAGTCTGTGTCTAATTGTTTCTTACCTTGATCAACACATCCAGGAACTCAATCTTCTCGCTGCTCATGGTGTAGGTAAAGGCTTAATTGAGAGCATTTTTCTTCAAATTCCCCACAATTCCCACAGCTGATCTCTCTGACCCCTTCCAGATGATAAACTGGTCATCAATATACCGGAGCCAGAGAACCAACTGCCCCATGTCCTCAACAATAGTGTCATCAGTGAACACATGCTCCTCCCACCGGCCTAAAAAGATGTTCGCAAAGCTGGAAGAGAGGTATGTGTCCATCGCAGTTCCAAGACTTTGCTTGTATAGAATACCATTGCAAAAATATATCTTATTTTGTAAACAGTATCTGATCATTTCAATTATCAATTCCGTGTGAGCCAGATATTGTATAGGTCTTGCTCTAAGAAAGTATTTAGATGCCTCAATGCCTGTTTCATGTTCTATGATCGCGTACAGGGAACAAACATTCAAGGTCATCAGTAAAAAATCTTCCTCCCACCTAAGACCCTCTAATCTGCACAAAATGCCCTTGGAATCACACACATAGTATGGATGACTGGTTCCAGATTCCCTTAGAACAGAATCAACATACTTTGAAACTTTCTCCAGTGCACTGCCTCTCAAGGATACAATGGGCCTGCCTGGTGAATCCACACTGTTCTTATGCATTTTGGGGAGCAGATACAACACTGGTATACGTGGAAACTCTCTTAACGAAACTGTATTCCTCCCATTCCAACAGTCCCTTGTACCTCCATGTTTCTAACCAATCCCCCAGGTCCAAAACACTTTTGTTATATGTTTCTGTGTCAATAACCTCATAACATTACTCGTTGCTCAATTGTCTCAATGTTTCTTTGATATACATCTGTCTTGATAGTATCACAATGTTACCAACCTCATCTGCTGGGTAATTGATGATACTTTCATCCTTGGCTAATGAGCCAATTGCAGCTCCCTGCTCTTTAGTTAAATTCCATTTTTCAAAACATCTGGTAGTTCTCTTACCTTTCAATTCTTTAATAATGTTGTCAAGAAAAGTGTCAATGGCATCATGAGGCATCTGTGGAAGAAAAGTGGACTGGGGCGGAAGTTACTCAGTTGTGAACAGTCATATACCATACCCATTTGATAAGACGTTCTTTAATGTTGGTTTCTCTGATTCCCTCCTGCTGGTTCACATCCAATTCATGCAAAGTCATGAGCAAATCAGTATCCCCAATAGGCAGATTAGTAGTGTCAAAGCTAGTGTTAGTTCCCATCCTAGTCTCAGTGTTTTCACCTCCCTGTCTTAAACTATGCTATTTCCTAAAATTCATTTTCTTAACTAATTTGAAAAGGTTAATACACGTCTCAACATAACTGAAACCTGAAGTATTACAGAAGGAAAGTCCAAAACACAAAGTGGCCTTCGCAATATCAGTGAGTTCTCTCTCTGACAAGGTATTGATAGTTGAATTTACCATTTCTTTATCAATTATTGCTTCACATGAGGGCACCTTTTGTCACTTCCCATGGAGCCTACCATTTTGCGCCATCTCTTTTGTTTCCTCTGGTGGTTACTCTTCTTCCTTTCTCTGTTCCTCTGCTCCTCTTCCTCATCCCCTCATCCCCTCATCCCAGTTCCTCTGCCTCTAGTCCCAAAGGATACCTGAATGGACTGTCGCCCCCTTCTCAATAGTCGATATTCATCTAAAAAAGTGGAAGGTTTTTTGCTTGTCTCTGATTCCGATGCACTACTTTGTATGATCTCAGGTGCATCTGTTTCCCCACCTGTTTCAGATCCAACTTCCGACATTGTGGTGTCATACTGGGTTTGTCCTGCCCTTACACTTGTCTCCTGCCACAGCATGTTCTCATATTTCCGATTAAAGGTGAGAATGCAGCCACTCTCATAGTCCTGGCAGTCTGTTTGCATTTTCTGTTATTTTTGTGCCTTCATCTCATCCTCATATTTCTCCAATCTCTTCTCCATTTCTCCCAGGAATTTATCAATAATCTCCCTCTCTGGTTGTGATGTGAGTTCTTCCCTAATGGCAGCTATCTCCATTAAGATATGCTCCATATCTGACCAGGAGTCCTTGAGTAAAATCTCCATCATTCTTTGGAGCTGATTGCAGAGTTGTTGGCCCATTCCTCTAACATTCTGGGTCTAGGGTCTAGGGTCTAGGACTGAATAGTTATGTAGGCCTCCACAGACTACATCCTCCTCGGGGACCTGAACTTCCACCTCGAGAACAACAACGACACCAACTCCACCACCCTGATCGACAACCTCGCCAACCTCGGACTCAGACAGCTCGTCACTACGCCCACCCACTCCGCCAGCCACACGCTTGACCCCATATTCTCCGCAAGCTCCCACGTCACCTTCAGCCACACCACCGTACTCCACTGGACCGACCATCGCTGCATTCACTTCACCTTCCGGAAACCCACCGCGCACCACCGCACTCAACAGATCCCCCGCCGCAGCTGGAGCAAAGTCACCAAAGACCAGCTAAACACCACCCTCGCCCGAAGCCCACCCGCCGACCTCACCGACACCGACTCCGCCGCCCGCAACCTCAGGCACTGGATCGACGACTGCGCCAACATTCTAGCCCCGCTCAAGAAACCCTCCAACAGACGGACCGGCCAGAAAGCCAGCTGGTTCACCGCAGACCTCCAGGCCTCCAAACAAACCTGCCGGAAACTTGAGAAGAAGTGGCACCGCAAACAGACACCGGACAACCATGAAGCCCACAAGAACGCCATCCGCAGACACCACCACCTCATCAGATCCGCCAAGAGGACCTCCTTCAAGGACCGCCTCGACAACAACGCACACAACAGCAAGGAGCTCTTCACCATCGTAAAGGAACTCTCCAACCCCAGCTCCAACACCAACGACATCCCACCATCGCAAGACCTGTGCGACTCCCTCGCCACCTTATTCCATCACAAGATCGCAGACATCCACGACAGCTTCCAGACCGTCCCGACAGCCACCAACACCTCAGACCACACGCCCACCATCGACGTCGACCCCCTGATCGCCTGGGCCAATGTGAATGTCGACGACACCATCAAAACCATGAACACCATCCACTCCGGCTCTCCGTCAGACCCATGCCCACACCACATCTTCAACAACGCCAGCGCCACCATCGCACCCCATCTCCGCAAAGTCATCAACATCTCCTTCGAGACCGCGACTTTCCCGGAGAGCTGGAAGCACGCCGAGATCAACGCCTTACTCAAGAAACCCAAGGCGGACCCGAGAGACCTCAAGAACTTCCGGCCCATCTCCCTGCTCCCGTTCCCGGCGAAGGTCATCGAGAAGATCGTCAACGGACAACTGACCCGCTACCTCGAAGAGAACAACGTCCTGGTCCCGTCCCAGTCCGGGTTCCGCAGGAACCACAGTACCGAAACTGCCCTCATCGCCACCACTGATGACATCAGGGCCCTGATGGACAACGGCGAAACCACAGCCCTCATCCTCCTGGACCTCTCAGCCGCATTCGACACCGTCTGCCACCGCACCCTACGCACACGCCTCCACAACGCAGGGATCCGAGACAAGGCCCTGGAATGGACCACCTCCTTCCTCTCCAGCAGAACCCAGAGCGTCCGCCTCCCCCCGTTCCGCTCTGAAGCCACCCGAGATCATCTGTGGCGTGCCCCAAGGATCGTCCCTCAGCCCGACACTGTTCAACGTCTACATGGCACCGCTCGCCCACGTCGCCCGATAGCATGACCTCAACATCATCTCCTACGCCGACGACACCCAACTGATCCTCTCCCTCACCAAGGACCCCCTCACCGCCAAATCCAACCTCCATGAAGGAATGAAGGCCATCGCCGAATGGATGAAGAACAGCCGACTGAAGCAGAACTAAGACAAGACGGAGGTCCTCATCCTCGGCTCCAACCCCTCAGCCTGGGACGACTCCTGTTGGCCGACCGCACTGGGAGCAGCACCGGCACCCACCGACCATGCACGCAACCTGGGGTTCATCCTCGACTCTACACTCTCCATGACCAAGCAAGTCAACGCCGTCTCTTCCTCCTGCTTCAACACCCTCCGCATGCTCCCCAAGATCTACAGATGGATCCCCACCGAAACAAGAAGAACAGTCACCCAGGCCCTCGTCAGCAGCAGGCTGGACTACGGAAACGCCCTCTACGCGGGAGCCCCGGCAAAACTCCTGAAACAACTGCAACGTATACAGAACGTACCCTGCCACATCACACCGCACCTGAGAGACCTGCACTGGCTCCCCGTCAACAAGAGGATCACCTTCAAACTCCTCACCCACGCACACAAGGCACTCCACAACACCGGACCGGCTTACCTCAACAAACGACTCACCTTCTACATCCCGAACCGCCAGCTCCGCTCAGCCGACCTCGCCCTCGCCACCGTCCCCCGCATCCAAAGAGCGACCACCGGTGGCAGATCCTTCTCCCACCTCACCGCCAAGACCTGGAACACCCTCCCCCTGCTCCTTCGACAGACCCAGGACCTGCTAACCTTCAGGAGGCTACTTAAGACCTGGCTGTTCGAGCAGTAGCAGCACCCTCCCTCCACTCAGCGCCTTGAGACCCTCACGGGTAAGTAGTGCGCTTTACAAATGTATTGATTGATTGATTGATTGATCTAGGGACCATTCCCCTATCAACATAGTTTTGTTAGGATGTGCATTCCCACCACTTTGATTATTCAGTTTGCAGTTTCTCTAATCTTTTTTACTTCCTATTTGAACCCTATTACGTACCGATGCCTTTAGGGTGTATGCCTGCAGAAAATGCTTGTGCCTCCTTTGCTTTGTGCATTTCATGGTTCTCTGCCATGGTTGCCCTGTGAAGAAACAAGTATTTGTGTGTTCAAAAGATCCCAGTCACTAGATCAGAGTCTGCCCCCTTGTACTAAAATGTTAAGTTCCCCCTGTCGCTCAAAGCCAAGATACAGTGCAGGACCATGTGATTAGTCTAGTATCCCACTGGCGACTGCGGCTAGTTGCTGCAAGTTGCAGAGATGTGAAAATGCCCCCAGCCCCTGACCTCCCAAGGATAGGCCCCACATGTTCTCCAACCTGCACAGAACCTCCGAGAGATGATGCAGTCGTCCCAACGAGCTCACCTCTGCCACTGCTGATGCCGCCAAGTCTGTCTCCAAGTGAAATGTTCCTGCCAGAATTCAGCATTGTGATCCGAAGACCCCCTACTCCGGTGCGGCTGTCCAAGAGTCCCAAATTAAATCCACCTTCAAAAATGCTCCAAAACAGAACTGCAGAACATCAGTGGTGGACAGTCAAGCCAGCAGAGAGTACTGAAAACACTATACACAACCAAAAACATATCAACGCTCACTCCGGACAGCCCAGTCATGCAGTGAAATATTGTTCTTGCAACTCAGACGTGTTTCCGCCAACAAAGGGCCTTGATCACATGACATTCACAAGACGCAATGGCCACATATAATAGAAAAAATAGAAAATGGACAAGGTGACAAGTGTGGAAAAACGGGTGCCATCTTGTAATGAATATATGTCTAGATGGCAATGTATGTCAAAATAGACACCATTTGTGTTAGATTCTCCATGAAAGAACTCCTCAGGATTAGAGCGATGAACAATATGGTCCACCTCTTGACATTACCAACTCTGATAAACAGATATGCACAGAGTGTTAGGGTGATTAACCGAGGCGAGAGAAAGGTTATTAGGTAAGGAATTGCAGGCAAAGGCAGACCTGAAAAGAGAAAACAAATGAAGGTTAAAAAAGAAGACTTCCTACTATCAATAATTCTCACTAAATAACTGATGTATTACCTTATGTAAAGTATTCACCAACTCAACCAGAATCCAATAGCTGAAACTGGGATTACTATGTCGCTTTTCCCTGCATGAACCTACAATATTATGGACATGTTAAAGTTTCATACTCCCCAATAAGTCCAAGTAAATATATCACTTAATCCTCAATCAATCAATCAGGGGGATGTGAGCGCACTACTCACCTGTGAGGGTCTAAAGGCGGGGGTGGCGGGGGTAAGCAGCTCTGTTCAGTCGAAGAGCCAAGTCTTGAGTGTCTTCCTGAAGATGTTCAGGGAGGGGGCCCATCTGATGTCGATCGGGAGCTCGTTCCAGGTCTAGGCCGTGATGTAGGAGAAGGCTCTTCCTCCTGTTCTGGCTCTGCTGATGCGTGGGGTTTCAGCGAGGGTGAGGTTGGTGGATCGGAGGTTTCTTTTGGGTACGTGGAAGGAGATTCTCTCGTTGAGGTATTGGGGTCCGGTGTTGTGGAGGCATTTGTAGGTGTGGGTGAGTATCTTGAACGTGACTCTCTTCTCGACGGGGAGCCAGTGGTGGTTCTGTAGGTGTTGGCTGATTTTTTTGTGTCAAGGGATACAGAGTACGAGTCTGGCTGCGGTATTCTGTATTTTCTGGAGCTTGCGGAGTAGAGACTTGTTGATCCCGGCGTAGAGGGTGTTTCCGTAGTCCATTCTGCTGGTTATGAATGTGTGGCTGACAGTCTTCCTTGACTCGGGGAGATCCATTTGAAGGTCTTTCGGAGGATGCGGAGGGTGTTGAAGCAGCTGGATGTGACGGCGTTGACCTGCCGGTTCATGGAGAGGGAGGAGTGGAGTTTGATGCCGCGGTTTTGGGCGTGGTCTGTGGGGGTCGGGGGCTGCCAAGGGTGGTGGGCCACCAGGTGTTGTCCCATGCAGAGGGGGAGGGGCCGAGGACAAGGACTTCTGTCTTCTCTGAGTTGAGCTTCAGGCAGCTGTTGCTCATCCAGGAAGCGACGTCCTTCATTCCTTCCTGGAAGTTGAGTCTGGTGGTAGTGGGGTCCTTGGTGAGGGTGAGGATGAGCTGGGTGTCATCGGTGTAGGATACTATGCTGAGTCTGTGCTGTCTGACAATGGCAGCAAGGGGGGCATGTAGATGTTGAAGAAGGTTGGACTGAGAAATGATCCCTGGGGAACTCCGCAGTTGACTTCCGTGGGTTCGGAGAGGAAGGGTGGCAGTCTGATTCTTTGGGTACTGCCTGTGAAGAACGAGCGGATCCAGTCGAGGGGGGTTCCTTGTATGCCGGCGTCGTGGAGTCTGGCGGCGAGTGTGCGGTGGGAGATGGTGTTGAATGCTGCCGAGAGGTCGAGTAGGATCAGGGCCGTGGTGTGTCCTAGGTCGAGGAAGGTGCGGATGTCGTCTGTGGTGGCGAGTAGGGTGGTCTCGGTGCTGTGGTTGCTGCGGAAACCAGATTGGGAGGAGTAGAGGAATGGAGTTGTCTTCGATGAACCTTGTTAGTTAAGCGTTGACTGTCTTTTCAGCAACTTTTGCCGCGAAGGGGAGAAGGGAGATGGGCCGGTAGTTCTTGAGGTCTGTGGGATCTGCTGAGGGCTTCTTGAGCAGGGGTCTGACTTCTGTGTATTTCCAGTCGTCAGGGAAGGTGCCGGTCTTGAAGGTGGTGTTGATGGTGTGTCGTAGTTCTGGAGCAATGGCGGCTCTGTGGAAGATGTGGGAAGGGCAGGGGTCTTCGTGGGCCCCCGAGTGGATGCCTTTCATGGTCGAGGTGGTCTCCTCGGTCGTGACTGGTGTCCAGGAGAAAATAGTAGGCTGACTGTCATTGCCGTCGGGGGAAGTGGTTGAGGAGTCCGGTGTCCGGTCATTGAAGTTGTCGTAGAAGCTCTTGATTTTCAGGTGGAAGTAGGATCCGAACTTGCCGAAGAGGTCCTGAGAAGGGGTGATGTCCGTGGTTTTGCTAGGGGGCTTGGTGAATTCCTGGATGACGCTGAAGAGTTCCTTGTAGTTGCTGGAGTTGGCAAGGATTTTGTTTTGGATGAAGGTCCTTTTGGTGGTCCTGATGCATTGGTGGTATTCCGTCATGGCATTCTTGTAGGTGGTGTGGTCTTCAGCTGTTTTGCTGTTTCTCCCGTTTTTTTCGAAACGTCTACAGGTGCGTCTGGTTTCTTGGAGGTCGGTGGTGAACCAGGCGGCCTTCCTCGGGCGCTGTCTGTCAGCGTTGCATAGGGGTGCGAGCTTGTCTGTGCAGCTGGAGATCCATTTGTGCAGTTTCCTGGCTGCAATGTTGGCTTCTGTCGCGGTAGTGGGGGTGTCCCGGTTGAGGGTGGAGTTGAACTGATCCTCGGTGACTTTGCTCCAGTTCCTTCGTGGGGGGCGGGAGCAGGTTTGGGCGGCTTGGGTTTGTCGACGTGGAAGTGTACGCAGTGGTGGTCCATCCATGAGGGTTGTGTGGTGTGGCTGAAGTGGATGTTGTTTCCTCCTGCGAAGATGGGGTTGAGGGTGTGTCCTGCCTTGTGGGTAGGCGAGGTGATGAGCTGCTTCAGTCCGATGTTGGCCAGGTTGTCCAGGAGGGCGGTGGAGTTGGGGTCGTTGGGGTTGTCGAGGTGGAAATTCAGGTCTCCGATGAGTATGTAGTCTATGGAGGCGTTGGTGTGGGATGCGATGAGGTCAGTGATTGTGGCAATGAACGGGGCGCGGGGGCCGGGGGGTCTGTAGGTGATGGTGCCGCGAAGTGTGGTTCTAGGGCTGGTCTGGATCTGGACGTGCAGGTGTTCGGCGGCAGGGAAGGCGTCGCTTGAGGTGGAGAGGCGGAGGGAGCTTTTGTGTGCGATGGCAAGTCCTCCTCCTGGGTGGTTGGGGCGGTCCTTCCTCTGGATCTTGTATCCGTCCGGGATGGCGATGGCGATGTCGGGGTGGAGGAGACGTTGGTCCAGGTTTCTGTGAAGAAGGCGACGTCTGGTGAGAGGGTGTCAAGGAGGGTCCAGATCTCTATGGCGTGTCTGTGCAGGGAGCGTGCATTGAGGAGGATGCACCTCAGGGCTTCGGCGGTGTTGGCGTTGGGGGCTGTGGTGAAGGTCTGACGGCAGTGTCGGCAGGAGAACTGGCCATGGATGGTGTTCGACGTGGACAAATGTCAGTCGTTGTTTCTTCCGGGGTTGAGTGCGAGGAGGGCAGCTGAGTAGTAAGGGTGGATGGTCGGAGATCCAGGGTCCCTGGCACTGGTCGCGGTCAGGTCGCGGACAGGCGCAGGAACCGGCAGGGGGGAGGGGCCACAGGGGCAGCAGTGGCGGGCATGGGGAAGACTGAAAAAAAATAGAAACTAAAGAGACAGGCAAACAGAACCTAAGAGAAGCGGGCAAACAGAACCAAAAGCAACAGGCAACAATAAAACAGGCAAAACAGGCAGAACAGAACCAAAAGAAACAGGCAACAATAAAACAGGCAACAGGGAAAAACAAGCCTAAGGCAGTATGAGGCTTAGATGAAAAAACGGCACAGAGCACAGCGGCCATCAAACACCTACCGGCGGAGGTGGTCGGGGTCAGCGTCAGGGCACACACAGCGGAGCTGCTGGGGAGAGAGCAGATCTCAGACCTGAGGTCAGGGGTCTTGCTCGCGCTCCCCCACTGTGGCCGCCATTAAATAGGGAAGGGGGGAGGGACGTGCAGCTGGGAGGCGGGAGCAGTGGGAACCAGCAAGGGGGAGGGGCCGCAGGGACAACAGCGGCGGGCACGGGAAGGCTGGCAAAAAATAGAAACTAAAGAGACAGGCAAACAGAACCAAAAGAAACAAGCAACAATAAAACAGGCAAAACAGGCAGAACATCCTGAAACACTCATAGATACCAGAAAGGAAGGAAAAACAGATCTAAGAGTATTGAGCAAAAAAATTAAATAAAAAAGGGAACTCAATGCAATGACCAATACTTCTTAGACTCCAGAAGTATTACCACTTATCAGTTTTCCTGATTTTTCCATACTCTTCATGAAATAGATCCTCTGTTATATTCAAGGTTTCAAAAATATTCCAATACTTGTGTTGATGAATCAGAAAGCATTCTTACGTACTAAATTAGCAGCCATGTTTGAGGAAAGTGTTCACAAAGGATTAATCACAATTCGCCGCCAGTAAAATACAAAAAAGAAAAAATGAATGTTTTAAACACTATCTCCAAACGCTGGATTTTTGTATATTTCTCACCACCAACCTAAATGTGTGAACACCATACCTGCCATTCCTTTATTTCCATCCATGCTGTTTATTTTCCAGAAACACAGAAAAGAACCGACCATGAACTCCTGAAACAAACGCGTTCCTAGGCACGAAATTCGGAACCCAGTTCAAATGATGCATGAAAGAGAAACCACTGAAGACTCCCTACCTGGAAGTTGGCTTGCTCCGCTGTGAATGAGGGCTGAGATTCAAATCAGAATGCCGCCATTAGATAGCACGTCTTGAAAAGAAAAGCTTCTGAATTACTGGAAAACTTCCATGCTCCCGTGGTATTCTGCTTTCTCCCTCTGAGGACGGAGCAAGGAACTCTCTCCCTAGCTCGATCACGTCGGCAATGAACACGCTCACATACAGATGATGCAAGCCCTCTGAGAGTTCCACACAAAAGAATTATGCACGCCGACTGGTGTGGTGTCCCTACCTATATCGCATGATTCTCTCACCCAATTCGTTCCTTCTAGGCATCATGGGATATGTAGTTCCTTCCACAGAAGTGTTGAATCCTGCTCGGAAGGCACTAACAAGACTGAATCCTGAAAGTACGCCCTCCTCCCAAGCGCCTCTGAGGTCCAGGTTTGGCAGAATTCGCCAAATGAAAAGCTCGCACAGCTTGAGGTGCATGGACATAGGTACTGGGTTCCCATGAGTTATCTTCAGAAGAATAACCTTTCCACGAAATTAAGTACCACAACTGACCCCCACAGTACTTGGCATTTAGTATGAAGCGAACTTCGTATTCAAGATTACCATCTTGCAAAACAGGAGGAGCCGATCAACACCTCACCCCTATGGCCGGCTTCAAAAGGCTGCAGTGGAATAACGGATGTTATTTGTAGAGTTCTAGGCAATTTCAGCTTGTACACCACAGGATTGATTTGCTTGAGCACAGTATAAGGGCCAATGTACTTAGGATGAAACACACTGCGCACCCTAAAGCAAATACTCCTGGTAGACAACCCCACATTATCTCCGGGCTGATACTGTGGGCCATCCATATGATGCTGGTCAGCCCATTTTTTGTATTGTTGTTTAGCGCGATTCAACTGGATCTGAATTTTCTTATATACCAATTTATTTGTTTTTTATTTGAGTCATCACAGCTGGTTGATGAACAACGTCATTGGGTATAGTTACCGGTAATACCTTAGTATGAAAACCATAGTTTGCAAGGAAGGGAAATGTACCAATAGCACTATGAAAGGCGTTGTTATAGATCAGTTCTGCAAGCCACAACAAAGACACCCATGATTCATTAGCTCTCGTGAGAACTTACTTTTTATAATGGACTTTGCTTTTACACTGAATATATCCTGATGTAGAATGTACAATTTATATACATCAGAATAGTAACGGTGTGTTTAGTTTAATGAAATGCAATCCATTAAATCCATTATGAAATTGTGGGAAAAGTAAATCACTTAGGTTTATGAAAAAAACACAATTTATCTGCATGAGACCAACATTGGTACATAGCACACATTGATACTCATGTATTTACTTTAAGTTCATTTATTATTATTAGGAAAGGTTCATTCACTACTTTTTTTATAATCCTGCAAGAGTCTCGTGAAATCGCAACTTTATTACAGTACTTATGCCTTATAGTCCCCATTAGTAGGGCGAGGGAAGAAAGTAGACTCTCAAATGAGACCTTTTCACAGTATAACAACAGTGCACAGTAGGGTGTAAGGAGATACTGGGATCTCACTGACGCCTCTCCACAACCGGACAACTGTGTATAGTTGACTATGGGGGGAGACTGGCCTTTCCATTGAGACATTGCATTAAGGTAAACAGTGTGTAGAGTAGGGTGTAAAGAGACACTGCCTCTCCACTCACATGTTTTCCCAGGCTCAGCAGTATGCATAGTAGGATGGGGAAGGTACACACCTCACATGTAAAACCTTACTAGTCCACAGTAAGTAAAACAAGTACTGGCCTCTCCACTGAGACTGCTACCCAAGAAAATAACCATATATATTAGGGTGCGGGAATGGATTTCACTGTCCAGTCACAACTCTCCCCAGGATGACAGACATAAGCAGTAGTATGTAGGGAGACTTTCTTCTCTTCAATAACACCTATCTCCAAGACAACATGGATATCAGTATGGTGTTGGCAAGGAGTAGCATCTCTACTGACAGCTCTTCCTAGACCAACGGGGATATGCAGTGGTGTCTGGAAAGTGAGTGGCCTGTCCACTAACTCATCTTACTAGGGTGGGAGGTGTCTGTAGTTGGGTTTCATGAAAATGTATCTCTCTGCTCATACCTCTTTCCATGCTGTCAGGTTTGCTTAGTAGGCTGTTGGGAGGAACTGCCCTGTTTGCTGACAGATGTCTCTTGCATGATAAGTCTGCATGTTACATTGTGGAAAGAGACTTGCACCTCTCCTGTGACCTGTGTGTTGGATAATGGGTATACAAATTAGGGGGGGAAATAGGCTTGATTATCTGGCACAGTCTTGCACAACTGGTGTCCATATTTGATTGTGGGGGACATACTCTACTCACCTCCCTTTAAGACATCCCCCAATAGCGACAGTCATACATAATACTGTGTGCACAGCAGCTGATAAGAGTGTGTGATAAAATACGAATATGCATTACTGTCTGTGCCAATACCTATCTCTTCCATCAGAGGTCCCTATGCTACAGTGTGGACATGGACTGATCCCTCTACTGATAACTCGCTGTTGCATGTCAACTCACCATAGCTGCATAACAAAATAATTGGGATCTCCATTATCAGGTGTCTGTAAAAAAAAAGATGTACATACTTCCATGGAGATACAAATACATGCAGCAGCATATTTACAGTCCTTGAAGATGGAACAACCAGTTGTGGTGAATATTGCAAACTTATACTAAAACTGAAATTTATAATACATATTAAGCAAAGAAATCAAAAGTAACTTTAAACTTTTTTATTACAACAAAAGAATTTAACAACAGTACAAAACTACAACAATTATATTAACAAACTATATGAAGAACTATTAAACTAACAAAACAAACAACTAAATAAATTATTTAAAAAATGTACAATCATCAGCAGGCACAATATATCCCCCTTTTTGCTGTATTTGCCTACTGGATTTTGATTCACATAGCACTTCTTTTCCAGTGTTTTAGCCACCTTAGCCTGCCAAAGAGTCTTCAGTTTCCTGGTATATTTTAGCAAGCTGAGTGGCAAGAAACTTTCAGCAAAGCAACATATGTATAAATTACAGTCCACAAAGCCTAGCTCATGCTGAGTAAGCTTGTACTGATGAACTGCACAACTGTTAAGTCACTTCCACATCCTTCCAAACTAAAAACACTGTGCTTCAAGAGGTAACTATTGCTCCTGCTTGTGTTAACAAGTCTCTTTGTTGCTGCTTATGTAAGACAAAATAACAAAAAAGATAAAAGTTACATACTGATCAATAATTCATAACAGTGATACATCACTATACTCTCTAACCTTTGCTACATTTTTCACCCACAATCACATATTTATATATATAGTGCACCAGTAACTTGTTATTCCTTTCTCCTGAAAAACACCACACCCTCAACCAGTCTATTTTCATATTTTTGCAATTAAATTCTAACATGCCCCCCCTTCACCGAGCCATGAGAGGCCCCAGGCACCCCATTCCCACGGGCTGGCTCAGTGATGGTGTCCTGGAGTCCCCGACCCCCAGGACACCATCTATTATGCAAAGAACAAAACATTTCTCTGCCCGCGCTCTGCTCCAGCTGGGAAAGAGCAGTAATAGCTCCCGCTGCATCTGTGAAGGGTGCAGGCAGGGAAGCCAGTGGGGCTGCGGGGGCCCTGGGCCTCCCCTCGCAGCCTGCAACAAGGGACGCACTGTACGGTGTCACAGGTGGGCACCGTGGCAACCCACTTTAGGAAACAATTACGGGACATGTTGTGGTGTGCCCACGCATGCACTACTTGACTCTGTGTTTCATATCGAGATCGGTAGTGCTATTGCGGAGTATTTTGAACTTAATGAGGGCTCCGTTACATCCGAACTCACACCTTGGAATGCCTTTAAGGCATTTATATGTGGGGTATGTATCTCCAAGCACGCTGGAGTCTTGCGCTCCATCAGGACTGAATTATCGGCAATTGAACGGAAGATGAGGGATGTTGACGCTCGAATGCAGCCCACCCCATCAATGGCAATTTTGTGTGAGCGCTCTGCTTTGATAGTGGAATTTACAGACGCTGCAGCTCGTGAGGTCAAGTTCCTAGGCAAATATGCAAGAGCACGTACGTATGGGGAGGGAGAGAGACCCAGTAGAGTACTTGCACAGCTCCTTAGACCCCAATACCAATCTACATTTATCACACAGTTGGACGAAGGTACTGACCGGCCAGTTACGACAGGGACAGAAATCATTCACACTTTCCTTGACTATTATACCAAATTATACCAGAGGCGATGTCCGCCCACGGGACAGGCCCTAGATACGTATCTCCAGGAAATAGCTATGGTGTGGTTAGAGGAGGGACAGCGTGAGTTCTTGGCCTCCCCTATAGATGAAGACAAAATTAAACAAGCTATTAAAGACCTTGCCAGCAATCGCGCTCCGGGATCTGATGGACTCACTGAAAAAAAACAAAAAACAAAATGCCAGCTTTTTAAAAGGGACCATCTGGGCAGCCCTAGGTCCCCTTCGACCCAGTCAGCTCCCTGCAAGCCACCCCACCCATTTCATGTGCAGCAGCCCCATGAAATGCGTCTGGGGGGGTCACAGGGGCCCTGGTGCTGCCCCTTTAAAAAAAAAACTGTGGGTGTCCCGAGTGAGACTGGGACACCCAGAAAAGATATATAAAGAAATATTAAAAAGCAAAAAGTGAATGTTAAATGAGCAGTTACAACCGCCCATTTATTATTCACTACTACTTCAAGGAGAACCCCATAATGCACTGGGAGGGCTAGATACATATATTTTGTTTTCGGTGATGTCCCTAGAAGGGGCAGGGACATCCCAAAATCTTTTTTTATGTTATGGGCGGGGGCTATTGGGAGTTCTGCAGCCTCCCAGAAACACTAGAAAAAAATCTGTAAGTCTCCTGGGTCATTGATACCATGACCCTAGGAAAACTTACCATATTTTTCAGTAGCATTACCCATGCATGTGCTTTTGCTCTACAGCTGGGATTTCAGTCGATGTATCACAGAAAATATAGGGCTTTTCTGTGGTTAATTTTGCCATTACATTTTTTGGGGTGTAAAATGTTAAAAGGTAGAACAGAAACATATTTGTAGTATTTTGTTTTCTTAAAAGACAATAATATATTTCTATTTATTTTCACATTTGCTCCTCCCAAAATGTTACAATAAAAACTATGCAAAAAGAAAGAGTCATAGACATGCTGTTCATTAAAACTTTATTAAATATTTTTTAAGCCATTATTGAAATATACATTTGATTAAAATTCTTGGTGATATTTGGAGAAAGATGATAGAGCTGTTTTATATATAGGGTGGAAGTTGGGTGTGGAGGGGGGATTTTGGCTGCCTGCTGGGGCGGCTGCAGGGTCTTGTTTAACCCCCCACCATGCACAGCCGCCATACACTGCTAATTACCACACATATTAAATCACTCATGACATCTATAACATAATTGATAATATCACTGCAGCATTTGCAATTAAATTATTGTTGAGAAAACTGTGCATGGTGGGAGTGCAAGATATAGTTACTATAGAGCACCAGTTATAGCTTTAACTGGTGAATTTCTGTGGTTTTTAGAGTTTAAAACGTTACGTTATTACCGAACATTTCACCTAACTATAACGCTACTTTAACTTTTGTGTTTTCAGTATATATATATATATAAATATATATATATTATCTACTGGCGGTCGCCAGTAGATAGTTATAGTTAGGACCTATTTTCCATAGGAAATCCGCAACATTCTATTTGAAATAACTCTTGCGTCGGTTGACGAATCTTCGCGAAATTTTCAAACTTTATGGCCCGCTCCGGTCCACTCCTACCCTGAAAGTTTCGGGGTGATTTGTCAAGCGGGGGCCGAGAAAAAAGGGGGGTCCCAAAACGTGTTTTCCCCATTCATTTTCCCATAGGAAACTTGAGCCACGGCTACAGCCCGAACTGCTGAACGGAATTACACAAAATTTGGCAAAGAGGTAGTTCTTGGTTCAGAATGAACCCTTTTTGTTAAATGGTGTAAATCCGTTCAGTAGTTGCGGAGAAATTAAAAAAATAAGAGTCAAAAAATCAATTTCCCATAGGAAATTTTATGCAAGGCTACAGCCCGAACTGCTGAACGGAATTACACCAAATTTGGCAAAGAGGTAGTTCTTGGTTCAGAAAGAACCCTTTTGTTAAATGGTGTAAATCCGTTCAGTAGTTGCTGAGAAAATCAAAAGTAAAAACACATATATATCTGGGCGGAGCCTAACCACACATGTCATCGTGAGATCTGATTGGCTGTCAGCACTTCATCCTGGAATTGCTGGCAGCCATCTTGGGACCAATATAAATGATAGTACCCCATTGAAATGCATTGTAGTGAATCGAAGATTTTGAGGGTTACCAAAAGGAGAACTATAAAGGGTGATAACAGACTTTAGTTACATTAGAATTCATTTGTTGATGGTACCATACTAATTTCAGGAATTGTGGTGTATTCTAAGGTGATTTTACCCTGTGAAAAACCTTCTGCTGGGATATCATGAATCATGTTTGAGAGAAAACTATTTTCACATGGTTGTCCCATACAGTTTTGGAAGGTGCTCCAGAAGCTAAAATGAGAGCATATTTTCTGTAAATTCACATTATCTTTCTCAGTCATGTGAGAATGAAGTCTGACATTCTCAGTAAAACATGTACATCCAACAATGGCAGAGACTGTCAGTTGATTCCTTTGTGTTCTACTGCAGCTTCCCAGAGTGTTCTAAAGAACAACTAGAGTGCTAACAGCCTTACTTATGACAAATGTATGGCACACCTGAAGCCATCTTGATTGGAATAAACTGGTAACACTTAAAACATTTAATTTAAAAAGGAACAAAATGATGGGGTTCATTTTGTCATAGAAATTATGGTTAGTGCTGTAGAAAGAAAAATTAGGACATGTTTCAAGTGTGATCTCAAATATCTTCCTGTTATATGTCAACAGGAGCAGCCTGGCAGTTGATGCCTTTGTGTTCTACTGCAGCTTCCCAGAGTGTTCTAAAGAACAACTAGAGCGCTAACAGTCTTACTTATGACAAAAGTATATGGCACACCTGAAGCCATCTTGATTGGAATAAACTGGTAACACTTAAAACATTTAATTTAAAAAGGAACAAAATGAGGGGGTTCATTTTGCCATAGAAATTATGGTTCGTGCTGCAAAAAGAAAATTTAGGGCATGTTTTAAGTGAGATCTCAAATCCTCTTCTATTTCATTAGAAAATTCTGACATGCAGACTGAAACAATCACTTTCAATACCAGCAGTAGACTTCCAGTTAACTCCTTGGTGAGCAGTAGCTTTACTACAGTGATCTAATGAACAACTAGAGTGCTAACATTCTGAATTTATGGCAAATGTGTGACACATCTGAATGCCTTCTTGATGGAATCAAAGTAAAAACTGAAAGCATTTCCTACTGAGGAGACTGTAGTAAATGAGGAAATTAGGAAACTTCATAACAAATAAGTCTCCCAAGATGGCCACCAGAGAAAAAAGAGCCCAAATGTAGCACAAATATCACCCAGAGGTAGCCCACGTATAGCCCAATGACAGAAGTGTGCAAAACACTTTTTATTTTTTGTTTTTTTGCAGTTTTATATAGTGCAGACTGGTCAGGTATTGGAGTGCTTTACATGAGCATTGGTTACATCACACAAGGACAAATTCATGTTGGTTGACCCCTACACTACCCAAACACCACTGCACTACCCTAAAACACTACCCCCAGCACGACCCCCTTCACTACCCAAACACAACTGCACTACCCTAAACTCAAAAACACTACCCCCAGCATGACCCCCTACACTACCCAAACACCACTGCACTACCCTAAACCCTAAATATACCCCCTACACTACACAAATACCACTGCACTACCCTAAACCCTAAAAGACTAGAACCCAGCACGACCCCCTACAGTACACAAACACCACTGCACTACCCTAAACCCTAAAACACTACCCCCTACACTACACAAACACCATTGCACTACCCTAAACCCTAAAACACTACCCCCAGCATGACCCCCTACACTACACAAACACCACTGCACTACCCTAAACCCTAAAACACAACCCAGCACGACCCCCTACACTAACCAAACACCACTGCACTACCCTAAACCCTAAAACACTACCCCCAGCACGACTCCCTACACTACACAAACACCACTGGACTACCCTAAACCCTAAAACACTACCCCCAGCACGACTCCCTACACTACCTAAACACCACTGCACTACATTAAACCCTAAATCTACCCCCAGCATGACCTCCCACACTACACAAACACCACTGCACTACCCTAAACCCTAAAACACTACCCCCAGCACGACCCCCTACACTACCCAAACACCACTGCCCTACCCTAAACCCTAAAACACTACCCCCAGCATGACCCCCTAAACTACCCAAACACCACTGCACTACCCTATACCCTAAAACACGACCCCGTACACTACACAAACACAACTGCACTACCCTAAACCCTAAAACACTACCCACAGCATGACCCCCTACACTACACAAACACAACTGCACTACCCTAAACCCTAAAACACTACCCACAGCATGACCCCCTACACTACACAAACACCACTGCACTACCCTAAACCCCCTACACTATACAAACACCACTGCATTACTCTAAACCCTAAAACACTACCCCCAGCACGACCCCCTCACAACACAAACACCACTGCACTACCCTAAACCCTAAATCGACCCCCAGCACGACCCCCTACACTACCCAAACACCACTGCCATACCCTAAACCCTAAAACACTACCCCCAGCATGAACCCCTACACTACCCAAACACCACTGCACTACCCTAAACCTTAAAACACTACCCCCAGCACTACCCCCTACACTACACAAACACCACTGCACTACCCTAAACCCTAAAACACTACCCCAGCACTACCCCCTACACTACCCAAACACCACTGCACTAACAAACCCTAAAACACTACCCCCGGCACAACCCCCTACACTGCACAAACACCACTGCACTACCCTAAACCCTAAAACACTACCCCCAGCACGACTCCCTACACTACCCAAACACCACTGCACTACCCTAAACCCTAAATCTACCCCCGGCACAACCCCCTACACTACCCAAACACCACTGCACTATCCTAAACCATAAAACACTACCCCCAGCATGACCCCCTACACTACACAAACACCACTGCACTACCCTAAACCCTAAAACACTACCACCAGCATGACCCCCTACACTACTGCACTACCCTAAACCCTAAAACACTACCCCCAGCATGACCCCCTACACTACTGCACTACCCTAAACCCTAAAACACTACCCCCAGCACGACCCCCTACACTACCCAAACACCACTGCACTACCCTAAACCCTAAAACACTACCCCCAGCACGACCCCCTACACCACCCAAACACCACTGCACTACCCTAAACCCTAGAAAAGAAACCCCCACCCCATGCCCAATCCTCCTTACCTCTTACTCCTCGTGGTTCCTCTCTCCTCGTGGTTCCTGCTTCACGTTGTCTCTGAGGGGCGGTGCACGTCGTTTTTAGAACGCATGGTCATTTACCATACATACCTTTACAACAAAATTCATCAGCAGTGCATTGCGGGGGCGCGAGTTATAGTTAGCTGAACTAACTGTAACAGGGGAATTTCACGGGTTTTGTACAAGTGCAATGTCCAACTAACTATAACTGTCCCTAAAACCTATGGTTTTTCAGTGAATATATATATATATATATATATATATATATATATATATATATATATATATACGCATATATATATACACACATATATATATACACATATATATGCATATATATATATATATTATCTACTGGCGGTCGCCAGTAGATAGTTATAGTTACAACCTATTATCCATAGGAAATCCGCGACATTCTATTTGAAATAACTCTCTTGCCGGTTGACGTATCTTCGCAAAATTTTCAAACTTTGTGGGGCGCTCCGGTCCGCTCCTACCCTGAAAGTCTCGGGGGATTCGTCAAGCGGGGCCGAGAAAAAGGGGGTCCCAAAACGCGTTTTCCCATGCAATTTTCCATAGGAAACTTTAGACACGGCTACAGTCCAAACTGCTGAACGGAATTACACCAAATTTGGCAAAGAGGTAGTTCTTGGTTCAGAAAGAACCCTTTTGTTAAATGGTGTAAATCCGTTCAGTAGTTGCTGAGAAAATCAAAAGTAAAAAGATAGTGATATCTAGGGCTGCGGATCCTCCCGAGCACGAGCTTTATGTTAATTGGCTGTCAACACTCCAAACCAGGAAGTGTTGGCAGCCATTTTGTCCCTCGGTAGAACCGAGGGACAGAAACAAGTGCGCAAAGCGCACAAAGGGGGCAGGGTAGAAACACCCTGACCCCCTAGGTCTGCTCAGGGGGTCCCACAAGGACCCCCTGGGCAAAAAATTTTTTTTTTTTTAAATCGGGCAGGATGCGCTCAGGGAGCGCGAACCCTGCCGAAAATCGAGCGCGGTCTCCGCGCTTCGATGTTAATTGGCCCCGGGTGGGCCAAGTCCCGGGGGCATGCTGGGGGGTTAATTTTATGTGTGGGGGCCTCTAGGGCCCCTCAAGCCCCGGGGACCACCACCCCCGGGGCTTTATGTATAATGGTGCGGGAGGGCTCTGAGCCCTCCCGCAGCCCCGGGGACCACCACCTCCCCGGGCTTCTTTTTTAAATTAGAAACCTGTGTGGGGGTCTCCAGCCCCCACACGCCCCGGGGACCACCACCTCCCGGGGCACTAAGAAAATTAAAATGGGGGTCCGTTTTGGACCTCCAGCCCCGGGGACCACCACCTCCCGGGGCTTTCAAAATGTAGGAGGGGGCCGCGCGGCCCCCTCCTGGAGCCCTTGATGGCCCTGGGGACCGCCACCCCCAGGGCCGGCTCCTGCAGTGTCCCGGGTGCCTACCCCCGGGACACTGCTGTTTGCAATGACAGGACGGAGCCCTCGCGGCTCCCGTCCTGTCATTGCAAACTTGCCTTGGATATTGGAAGAGAGAGCTTCCAATATCCAAAGCTTATTGCTTTTCCACATGGGGAGCAGCATGTTAGCTGCTCCCCATGTGTAAAAGCAATGCCGGCTCCCGTAGGACACGGGGAGCCGGCGGGACTGTGGGGGTTTGGGGACCCCCCACAGTCCCCAACGAGAGGCCAGGCCCGGGGGATGGGGTCCCCGGGGCCATAAGGGCCACGGATGGGGCCACGCAGCCCCCTCCCCAAAGTAAAAAATGAAAAAAATGTTTTAAAAGTGCAAGGCCGGCCCCGGGGATGGGGTCCCCGGGGCCTTAAATGGCCTGAGGAGGGGGCCACGCAGCCCCCTCCAAATAAAAAAAAAGAGGCCATGCCCCGGGGATGGGGTCCCCGGGGCCAATACAGGCCCAGGGAAGGGGGCCACGCGGCCCCTTCCCGTTTTTTTTTATTTTAATTAAAAAAGGTAGTAAGGCCCTGGGGGATGGGGTCCCCAGGGCCTAATAATAGGAAAAGGAAGGGGGCCACACAGCCCCCTTCAGGGAAAAAAAAAAAACGATCGGGCCCGTAGGCCCCGCCCCTTCCTTCACCACTCTGCAAACGCGCCCCTGGCGCGCTTGCAGAGGGGAACGAATCCCCTTGAATGCTGCGGGTCCCTGAGGCCAACTAGCCCACCAGGAACCTCCAGTATGCGCCAGGGGGCTGCCTTGCAGAGAGGTGTACAGAGGCCACGCCCCTTTTACACCTCTCTGCAACGCAGCTCTTGGCGCTTTTTGGAGGTATATGGTGGGCTAGTTGCACCCCAGGGACCCTCAGGATTCAAGGGAGTTAATCCTCGACTTAAAACGCGCCACGGGGCGCGTTTGCACAGTGGTGAAGGGAGGGGCGGGGCTTCAGGTGACATGTGTGCAAACAGGCCCCGTGGCGCGTTTTAAGATGGGGAATTAAATCCTCTTCAATCCTGAGGGTCCCTGGGGGCCAACTAGCCCAACAGGTACGTCCAGAAAGCGCCACAGAGCTGCGTTGCAGAGAGGTGTAAAAGGGGTGTGGCCTCTGTACATGTCTCTGCAACGCAGCCCCCTGGCGCATACTGGAGGTTCCTGGTGGGCTAGTTGGCCCGTAGGGACCCTCATGATTCAAGGGGACTTAATCCCCCAACTTAAAACGCGCCACGGGGCGCGTTTGCAGAGATGTCACCTCAGGCCCCGCCCCCTCCCTTCACCATTGTGCAAATATTCCTCTAAAATCAGCTGAAATACGAATTCTGATTTACTCACCTGTTATCAGGAGAGACCTCAGTGCTGCATCTTTCAGCCCAGTACTGGTCCTGAAAAGTAATTTTAACCGTACTTACCAGTAACTTGAATTTCCTTCCATAGGATATCATTGTCTGGTTTTCAGCAGAAAAGTTTCAAAGTGTCGATTTTCACAAACTACAAATATTCCTAAAAATCGCCTGTATGACTTAAACGCATTCTTTCAACTGTTTACAGGAGATGCACCAGTGCTGGATCCAGGATCCAACACTGAGTAAGAAAAAGTAACGATAACAGTTTTTAACTTCTAAGTGAATTTCCTTCCATAGGATAACATTGGTGATTCTATGAGAAAAAGTTTCTAAGTGTGAACTTTTAAAGTACAATAATATTCCTTAAAAATCACGACTGTAACCAAAACGCTTTACTCAACTGTTTACAGGAGATGTCCCAGGACTGAATCTAGGATCCAGTAATGTGGTTAGAAAAGTAATCCATAAAGTAACTAATTGCATTTAACTAGAAATTCACATTGAGCTGAATGTTGCATTGTGTTTGAAAATGTGTTGCCCATTGCAACAACTGTAACTACTGTACTTAAAAGTCTATTGCCTATGTGCAAAGTAATTAAACTAAAGTAATTCATTCTGAGAAAGTATTTTTTGTAATGTAATGTATAATGTAATTACAATGTAATTTAAAAATAAAATATGTAAAAAAAATTGTTTCTAAAAAATTTGGAAATCAGTATGAAAAAAATTTATATAACAATTAATACATTTAAAAATTGTCATTTACAAAACCTTTGAAATTCACTGAAAAAACTGTAGGTTTCAGACATGTTATAGTTACAAATTAGCATTTAAAAACCTTTGAAATTCACTGAAAAAACCATAGGTTTCAGGGACGTTGGAGTGTCTATGGTTTTGCGAATGGCAGTCTGTAATTTAGAGTGGGTGTATCAAAGGTTATATTAGGGTGTGAGGAGGTGCATCAGATTATCACGTGGATGATGTCATCAGTGATGTCATTTGAGATGTCATCAGTGATGTCATCAGTGATGTCACTGACCATGTCATGAGTGATGTAATATGTGACGTCATCAGCAGTGCATTGCGGGGCGCGAGTTATAGTTAGCTGGACTAACTATAACGGGGGAATTTCACGGGTTTTGTAACGAGTGCAATGTCCAACTAACTATAACTGTCCCTAAAACCTATGGTTTTTTCAGTGAATTTCAAAGGTTTTTTAAATGCTAATTTGTAACTATAACGTCCCTGAAACCTATGGTTTTTTCAGTGAATATATATATATATATATATATATATATATATGTATATATATATATATATATATATATATAATGAAAAATGACCTTTCCTCAGTGGTCATAAACGAGGCACACACTGGCGAAATTGATTTATTGATTTATTATGTCACACGAACTCCCTCGGACAGACGCGTTTCGGCTGCACGCCTTCCTCAATGTCACTTGTTTGGGGAAAACGGCGTCATTTTTAAAATAAAATGTTAAAATCATTAACATAGAGAGAGGGCAAAACATTTCATTCGGGGGGTAAAAATCAAGGTAGGACATGTAAACAATACTGTTCTTGCCAGTCATCATGGCGGCCATTCTGGAAGCTTAAACTCAATTCATTATACTTCCTCAGTCCTTTCTGGCCATACTAATTACATCATAAACCTACAGTCATTAATATTATTATAACATCATAATACACATCCAGTAAATCACGCCCTGAATGGGCATTCTCACAAAAAACTGACGTTCCAAATTCTTTTTTACTTTATCCTTGTTGAAACACTAGTTTCAGTGAGCACTAATTCTGCCCTGAATGGGCAATCTCTACTGTGGGGATATATATTTCTCACGCCATATGACTGCATTGTTATCCTTTAAATTTCCTCCTCTCTTACTTTGCCTACTACCCAAATTGATCTTGTCTCAGCAAACACAAATTCTCACATTTTACATAAATGAAAATTATTTATAATTCCTTACGTGGACCCTAATCTAAAAAAATATATATATATATATATATATATATATATATATATATATATATATTCTAAGGAAAAAGCAAAGGTTAAAGGTAAGTTATATTTAGGAAAACTTAAACTACACAAACATTAGTAATTCTACACTTATAGTTATCTCTTAAATGTATGATTTGCGCACCACTAACACATTTATTTATTTCCTATTTGTGACAAACCCAACTTAAACTACACAAACATTAGAAATTCTAAAGTTATAGTTATCTCTTAGATTTAACTTTTATGCACCACTTTTAAATTATATTAAGTCATAGTTTAACTCACATTTATGCTTACACTCCACCTTCAAATTAAAGTAGCTCGTGCACCTCCATTCCCCCACTTGCCACCTTACTCGCCACTTTAGATTAACTATAACTTACCACTGTACATATAATGGCATACACTGTAGTATCACAGAATATAGTGGTGAGCAGTATAATGGTGTAGAGAACAGTGGTGAAATGTGCAGTGTGGAGTACAGTGGAATGGCATAGAGTGGATTAAAGTACAGTGTAGTGGGGTATACTAGAGTGACGTAAAGTGGAGTGGCGTAGAGTGGAGTGGCGTAAAGTGAAGTGTTAAAGAGTGGTTTGGCATAAAGTGGAGTGTCTCCATTAAAGAACACATACCGTGAAAGTATGTAAATTTACGTGGCCAGAATATACTTTATAATTTGTAAATATTAATTTTTGGTAGTAGATATAAATAGTGTAAGTAGTGGTAAAATTATAAGTTTTATAAAACTTAGTTATATGTTGTGCCACGGTATACCTTGTTAAGTGCATGGTATACCATAGTACATTTAGCTGAGAAGTGATTATGTTAGATGAGAAGTGATTATGTGCTTGGCTATTGGCTGTGCTTACCAAAGGTAAGAGGCAGCTATGTAGTTTTTATCACACTTTTGCTGTGTTCTGTGGTCTGCGATTTACCGTGTTCTGGGTTAGGGTCTTACATATGGGTAAGTATTAGGTTTTATTGCCTGACAACCTATTCCCTCTTTCTTTAAGTAGTAATAGGTTAAAAAATGTATTTATAAATTTCTATATTTTTGTAGCAGTCTAGGGTGAACTGTGTTTTTTTAAAAGTAGCACCCTAATTTGTAGTGATTAACGCGCTACTCCATAGACTTTTTTTGTGCATATTTAAATTTGTTAAAAATAGAGAATACACTTTAGCACACTATATTTGTAAACAATAGTGTTGTACAGTGTATTTACAATTTTGTAACAATTGTTTTTGTTACCAGGTTAGTACCATGGTACTCGGTTATTTTTATTAAAAAATGTACAGAAACTGATAAATATTTTTCCCTACCGATTACCACTTTACTAAAGTGGCAATAGGTATGGGAAAAATACCAAACCTAATACTTACCTATATCGGAAGGTGTAATGGAGAGCACAGGCAAACTTGACCTAAAAACAACATGGCTGCCTTCAACTTTCGTAAAGGCAGTCATTATCCAATCAGCTAGAAATACTGTGAAATTTCATGTAAAGACCATGGCAACAGATATCACTAAGTTTGAAAACCCTTATAACTTAAAAAATACTAGCTCTATTTACCTGCAGTACCCAAAACAATTTTTTGTGCACCCTGATATCTAATGCTGCCAAACTTCAGTAAAATCCGAGTAGCTGTCTTTGCTCTACGTGAAATACAAAAGTCTATGTAAAATGTATTGAATTTCAAGCCTGTTTTTAGGACCCCCCTTTTTTCTTTTCACCCCGTGGCCAAACACCACAAAACTTTCAGTCATCCGACAATGAAACATGCAGCATGTCTTCAACGTTTAGCAGACATTCCTCAAACTGGTGCAAAGTTATAAAGGGACAAAAATCAAAAAACTTAGGGGCAGATTTACTAGCCCCCTGCGCCACCAGTACGTCACTTTTTGTGACGTACTGGTGGCGTATTTTACTGCTCCGTATTTACAAGGCATTTTGCGTGAAAGGGGCATTTCATGGGTGTTGCTGTGGGTGTTCCCACGCAACACCCATGGAACCAGACACATTTCCAGATTTACGGGGAATCGTAAATCTGGAAATACGTGTGAATGCTATGCCTCCCCAGGGGAGGCGTAGGAAGCCACAACGAGGAGAAATGTTTTCATTTCTCCTTGTTTTTTCCTCTTTCAATGCGTGCTGCATTCTACAGCATGCATTGAAAGAGGAAAATGCTTGTAGTGAGTGTTTTTGTGCAGGAAGGTGCCCCTTCCTGCACAAAAATAATCTCCCCACCACGCAGGCATCCTTGCACCATGGTGCAAGGGGGCCTGCGCCGGCGCAGGGCAGCCGATTGTGTGCCAGCGCAGGGGGAAGCACAGAGATGCGACATATTGTTGTAAATATGTCGCATCCCTGTGCTTTGAAAGTGACTCGGTGCGGCACAGCAAAATGGCTTGCGTTCGGCGCTGAGTCACTTTCTTGTAAATCTGCCTCATAGTATCTCTGGTGACCCTAACTATAACTACTGAGTGGCTGCCGTCACTCTGTAATATATCTATCATCATGAATGTGGTCTAAATGCAATAGTAGGTTAGTAGTAAGTAGCACGAGCTGCCTAAATACAACATCAGGATTACAGAGTTTATCTAGCAGAGATCAATGGTGCCTAAAATACATTCAGCCCCGATCGCTTTGACACACAGTGACTTTTTCTTCAGAAAAGCACTTTTAGCAGAAAATGTTTGTGCCTAATGATAATACGCTTAGATGTGTGCTTAATCTCCCAGAACCCAAAAGGGAATTCGCTATGGTGCAAATCAATCACTCTCAATTCAACCTTAACAAAAGCATAATTATCTTCTCAGCAGCAATACGTGCTCAAAGTGGATTATTACCTTATGGATTGTAATTTATCAGCAGCTGCAGCACCAGAGAGTTAAAGTAGAAGGAAGAAATATTAAAAAAAACTGTGAAAAGTGAAAAACAAGGCATATCATATAGAGCTGACTTGAAGGAGTCAATTTCATACACATGAATAATGTTGAAACCTGTGACTCAGAATACATTTAAGACAAAGCCAGGCAACTTGTTGAATACTGATTTGAAAAAGTGATAACCTCTTCCGTGACTATACAGACAATAGATCCTCAACCATCAAACTGTCACCAAGGGTGAGGATACACAAAGCTTAAAAAGGCACTCACACATACCTAGCCAAACTTTGAACATCTCAGATGGTCAGGGACAACTTTGGAGTAGGCCTGGGTGACAATTAAATTACGCTGGCGTAATTAACATTAGTTCATAAATTTTGTTGTATGCTCGTTTCTGTGAAAATTTACCATAACATCACGTCGTATAGTTATGAGCCGTTTGTGGTACAAAAAAATACTGCAAATGGTGCAATTCATGGTTATTTGCATTAAAGTTTACCATAAATGCTCAGAAACAACAGAACGTGAGTAGATATTGTTCATGTTGCTTTTGTTTAATGCAACTTCGCACAACATAATGATGCAAGGGCACATTTATTATTAAAATTTAGGGTGAAGGGGGCGTGGCATAGCCGCGGAGCACAATGGCCGTGTAAGAGAGTAGCTCCGCGCACACTCGATTCCTACTCGGTGATCCGCTACACAAATCCGATGCCCGAGTGACGGGGTGGTCACCAGAAACCCTCAGGCCACGGCTGCACTGCCCTCTTCTGTTCGTGGACCGACGCCGGTGAAGCAATGGCCGTTGCGGCCCGCTACCCTTCCTGATCCTGGAGCCTCCGGCGGCATCGCGTGAATGAAAGGCGTGGCGTTGCTACGCAAAGAGCCTGCCTGAGGTGCGAGACCGAGGCTGCGGCCCGTGGGGGGAGTCGGAGGGCTCGGAGCCGAGCCAGGCAGCGGACTGCTACACGGACCCCCAGTGTGACACAGAGTGGAGCACGGAGACATAAAGGGGTGCTGCCCCCCCCTGACGACGCAGGTTTTATCCTTTTTATCCATCGATCAGCCACACCACGGAGGGTGTGTCCGCGTGCCGAGCGGACGCGGGCGGCGCCGCGAAGGGGGAGAACCTTTGGAAAAACATCCTGCCCCCGCCTGCACCACCGGACAGCTAATCGGTACACCTCACCCCAGAGAATAGTCCTACAAGCCAGTTGGGGGCCTTGCTTGGGGCGTGCAGGGGCCAGCCTCGGACCTGCGCGCAGTGGAGGAAGCCGCAGGACATCCTGCAGATTACAAGTGAGTGGCTGCTCCCGGTTCCGTTGATCCAGCTGGGCAGTGGGAGCGGCAAGACTCGGGCTCCGACTATATGAAGCGTAGTCCCCCGCCGCCTTGGGGCTGAAAGAGAAGGGTCGCCCGAGTACTCCGGACAGGCACGTGTGTCCCTAACAGTTCCTGATCTCCCCCATGTGGTCTTCGTGTCTAGCGGAGTAGGGATATTACTCGAGTGCCACTGAGAGTTGTCGCGGGGCTCCTCCCTGTGGCATTGCTGTGTCGGCTGCCTGACCTGCTGGCTCCCCCCCACACGAGTCTGCCCTCCTTGACGCATTTGTACCGGAGTCTTTAGGAGTCTTGGTGTCACTTACCACCAGTGTAATATAAAACAGCATGTCGGGGTCCAGAGGTCACAAAACGGTCCAACAAAATAAACTAAACAAATATACGCTCCCAAAATCAACAATGTTGGAACATCAATCTGCGACTAAAGCGACGCCTGGGGCAGAGGGGGACTCCCCTGAACTCACATTGCAGGACGTCATGGATGCCATCTCAGGAGTCAGATCCTCCATGGAGCAGAGGATGGACACTATCTCCTCGAAAGTGACACTAATTAGAGCGGACTTAATGAAAATCAGAGAGAAAGTAAAGCAGATGGAGATTACCACCTCCAGCCTGGTGGATGACACGTCGCAACTGCAGCAGGAAGTCAGAGACTTGCAGGCCTTCTGGAGATTTGCGGACGACAAGCTTGGCGATTATGAAGGCCGTACCCGCCGTAATAACGTACGCATAATCGGGGTGCCTGAAAAGGCGGAGGGACAGGCTACTGACCGTTTTGTCGAAGATCTTGTTCTCACTCACCTCCAGCCCAAGGGACTGTCCAAGCTCTTTGTAGTTGAAAGGGCGCACAGAGTTCCCGGGGGGAGACCGAAACCGGGAGCACCCCGCGCCCTATCGTGGCACGATTACTGAATTTCTCAGACCGGGACGCCATCTTGCAGAGCGCCAGAGTGGCCCCTCCTCTCCGCTATGAGAACGCTGAGATTTCTTTCTTCCCAGACTTCACCCTCGCCTTGCAGAAGCAGAAGAGATCCTTCCTTGCTGTGAAAAAGAAGCTACGTGACAAAGGCATCAAATATGCTTGCGGGTGGAGGCGGAGGGTAGAGCCTGGTTCTTTGATCAGCCAGAGAATGCTGCGGACTGGTTGGAGGGATGGAGAGGCGCAGAAGAACACAACGCTCGCTGACCACCGGTGGTACACGCTGCAGCAGCAGAACTGTTACCGAACTGTAAGGCGCACCTGACTTAATTTGAGACTTTAAACGCACGCATTTTGCGGGGGGACGTATGGGGTTAGTTCGCAGAAAATATCTGGTTAGCAGGGCCATTCATCCATTTTTGATCTGAGGTGTTACCTGCCCGTCACCAGGCGCCGGAATAAACCACCGAATGGGGGTGGGATCGGGGTGGTGGAGCCTCTAACCCCCTCGTTAGATTACTCTTTGTTGTAAGTAGGGCGACAGGCACTCTGCATAGTTTGTTTGATGGGCAGTTCAAGGCCCTGGGTGCAGGGGAGCAGGGAGGGGGGCAGTTGGGTTGGGAATGTAGAGTTTCTATATGTTTTTGCTGGATCGACAAGGTATAACTGTACTTATCAAGAGGATTGCATGATTTACATATGTTCTGAGTACACACTGGGAAAAAAGTTTTAAACTATTGTGTTGGAATGTCAACGGGCTTGGGGACAAGGGCAAGCGATGCGTGGTACTGCAATATATTAGACGACATGCCCCAGATGTCATCCTGCTCCAAGAAACACACTTGGTTGGCAACTCCTGCAAGGCCTTAAACAGATGGGGCTAGAAGCTAGTGGCCCACTCAGGCTTTACCACTGGCTCAAGTGGAGTCGGCATAATGTTAAGGAACTCCTTTCCTCTCTCCATACGCTCCACCTGGTCGGATGACTGGGGCAGATACATAGCGATCACGGGACAGTGGGAGGGGAACACACTGACACTTATGTCTGTATATGTGCCACCCGGCCTCCTAGGCCGCACGTTTAGAGACCTGGGCGCTATACTGCTTTCACTTCCGGAAGGCCTCCTGGTAGTGGGAGGAGACCTTATTAACTCAGTAGTTCCGGGCATCCTAGACCGACACCCGCCCCGTGAACTTGGCCCTTCGTATCGATGGCTACCTGACCTTCTGGAGGCCTTAGGCCTAACGGACGCATGGAGAGCTTACCACCCAGACAGTATTCAACACACCTTCCACTCAGGGGCGCACAATAGTCTATCCCGCATAGACTATCTACTCGTCCCAGCATCCCAAATTACGAATGTTCAGGAAATAAGACGTATGGCATCTCCGATCACTCCCCGGTATGGGCCCAGATAGTTCTAGGTCAGCAGAGGGTGGGTAGAATCTGCCCTATCAATCCATGGCATCTCCGTAACCCAGTAGTTCGGAAAGCATTAATCAAAGCATTTGACCACTACTTCCTGGAAAATGAGGGTTCGGTCGAATCCCCCCAGACCCTGTGGGAGGCCTTTAAAACAGTGATAAGGGGGCAGGCTCTCTCCCTCATAGCCGAGACACGAAAGGAGGAATTAAAGGAGCTAGTTGAAGCGGAAACCGAAGTCCTCCGACTGGAGGAAGAACTAGGTGAGGAGGTTACTCCGGAGAAACTGCACACCCTACAGCTTAAAAGAGATGACTATAAAGCGATAGCTACTGACAGAGCCAAAACACTGGGGTGAGAAAAAATGGGCAGAGTGTACGAGCTTGGAGATAAGGCAGGAAAGTTGATCTCATGGCTAGATTAGAAAGAGTTAATGAGCAGGCTAGTGCCAGAGCTGATAGACGGGGTAGGCCAGTCGATCACGGATCCCTAGGACATAGTCGATATGTTCGCTGCCCACTATGGCATAACATACCGCACGTGTACACCCTACACTGAAGAGGAGTCTCAATTACTACTCAGAGACATAACCCTTCCCATACTGTCGACAGACGGCCTGAATCTGCTGGAAGGCGACTTCACCAATGACGAAATTGCACAAGCAATCAGGAGTCTCCAATCGGGCAAGGCCCTCGGCCCTCACGGCCTGCCTATCGAGCTCTACAAACTTCGACCAGACAAACTAGCCCCATACTTGCGGGCCATGTTTGAGGAGAGCAAGAGGCTAGGGACACTCCCGTTGGACCAGAGAATAGCAACACTGGTCACCATTCACAAAGAGGGCAAGCTGAAAACTGACTGGGCCTCCTACAGGCCTATCTCCCTACTCAATGCGGAGCCTAAAATATTAGCCAAACTCTTAGCAAACCGACTCATCAAAGTAATAAGCAAATTGGTGCATCCAGACCAGTCGGGCTTCATGCCACACCGAAATACAGCGCTAAACTTGCGTAGAGTACATGGAGTGATGGGGAGAATAGCCACAAACCAGGAGGCAGCGATAATAGTCTCACTAGATGCCACCATGGCATTTGACACCATCAAGTGGCCATACCTCTTCGCAGTCTTAACAAAAATGGGGTTTGGACCTAGTTTTACCCAATGGGTCAGACTCCTCTACTCGGCACCCCTTGCTCAAGTTGTAGTCAACAATAAAAAATCTGAAGTGTTTGAGTTAAGTCGAGAGACCCGTCAGGGCTTTCCATTGTCCCCCCTCCTCTTTGCCCTAGCCTTGAAACCGCTGGCGGCATGGATTCGTAGATATCCAGTGATATGAGGACTCCGATGGTCAGCTACATGGGAGGACCGCATCTCACTGTACGCGGATGACATTCTCCTATTCTTGGCCTCCCCCAAAGCGTCACTCGGAAGGATACTAGATATCTTCGCTACCTTTGGGAGGTACTCCGGATACTCAATCAACTGGAGTAAGTCCTTATTATATGTTCTCAGCGGGACCCCGCCTTCCCCACCCAAGGACTGCCCTATACAAATCACCACAGTAGGCTTTAAATACTTAGGTATTTTTGTCACCTCAGACCCTAAATGTCGATTCGATCATAACATGCTCCCACCCCTACAAAGACTGAAGTGAGACATTGTGTGCTGGAAAGCACTCCCCCTATTGGGTAGAGCAGCACTTTTTAAAATGATGTCACTGCCCCGCTTCCTATACGTGTTGCAAAACTCCCTCGACTTGGTTCCCACACGGTATTTCAGAGAGATCGAGAGCCTACAGAGAGACTTGCTGTGGAATGGGAAACCCAGGATAGCGTTAGTGAAGCTTGCCCTAAATTGGTATGACGGAGGAATTAGTCTCCCTGATCTCAAAAAATATTACTGGGCTGCCCACCTTGCCGCCATTAATCACGGTACTTTCCGCCGCGCAGACGATCCGGGTTATGCCATGGATAGGTGGCTACTGCCAGAAGGGAACTACAACAGGGCGCTATATGCTAAACCCCAGCGATTTCCACTGACAGGTCCGACCAAACATTCAGTACAAATCTGGCATGCAGCGACCAGAAGCCTGGGGTGGGAACAGAGACTAACATTAGCAACTCCCCTATGGGACACCGAGAAACTAGGCAACCTGTGGATGTCAAAAGGGTTCGATAAATGGGACCTCATCGGGATCTCAAAAATAGGGGACCTATGGTTGAAGGGCGATGTTAAAACGTTTGATTCCCTGCAACAGGAACATGAACTAGCTCAATCAGAATACTTCCGATACCTGCAGGTGCGCCACACACTACAGGCACATCTGCAGAAGGGTTCCTCCCCTCCAGACTCTTCGCCCCTCGAAGATATGGTGCTCGATGGTTACTTACCAACGAAGGCTATATCGTTAACGTATAAGAAATTGATCAATACCATTGCAGACCCCCTTCAACACACGAGAGAAAAGTGGGAGAGAGATGGCCTTGAGCTAGATGATGAGGAGTGGCAGGAGGCGGTAGGTTCCCCAAAAGAAGTAGCAATCTCGGCAAGGTTGCGACTAGTCCAACTAAAAATTCTGCATAGGGTTTACGTCACAAGGCCCTGTCTGGTGCGAATGGGAAAAACGGAGAGGGGGGATTGCAGAAGGCAGTGTGGCCGGGAGGGCACCTTTATGCATATAATATGGGAATGTGAACACATTCAGCAGTACTGGCGCAAAATACATTACATCCTGAGTGAAGTACTCGCACTCACTCTTCACCCTGAAGCGAAGAGATGCCTACTGAATATATGTGCCCTACAGACCTGAACAATACACGTAAACTCTGGATTACACTAGGCCTAATGATAGCAAAGAGAAACATTGCACAACTATGGGGAGCCCCACACCCACCCAAAATAGTGGCCTGGAAGGCAGACATGGATTGGTGCATGTTCAGGGAAAAAACAGTGTATGTAGCACGGGGATGCCCCAAAAAATGGTCCTTCATTGGGAATGATTGGAATGTTTATCGAGGAAGTATTTGTACCCCCCCCCCCGAGTGTTCCCCTTCCTGACGATCCTTCTTCACCGTAAATGCTGCACCAACTCACAAACTGTTGCTCATGAACGGTTAAAACTGTGATTACCAATGTAATACTGCATCACTCCTCTTTGCTGTAATCTGTATTGTCGATTCACTATGTTTAATAAAAAGAATTATAAAAAAATATATATATAGGGTGAAATGATAGATTTTCGTTTTGCATTACGCGTTATTTTGCCATAATTTCATAAAATTACATGAATGCAATTATTGAGAATTTCACACAACCGTACCTTTGGAGCGCAAACTCCCTACTACTAGAAATCCCATCATTCAAAAAGAAAAAGAAACTAAAGCAGTCCTTCTCCAGAAGTGCTTTGGCAGCCTGTAACTTTCTCTCACTATAAGGACATTATCTTCCTATGAAAAACGCAAAAAAAAAAATATATATATTGTGCAATGCTTGATCACATCCTAGTGACATAGGGTCTTAGTTAGGTCTTGAAGGGCAGCCTACTATCCCATCAAGAGGCAGAAGTCATGACCTCCACCACCCTGGAGATTACCATCTTCCATATTTAGAGCAGTGAAGTTTGCCAATTGGGCACCATGCTTTAGAGGTTGCTCAGCAAACTTGTATGCGCTGAAGAAACAAACTCCCAAAGCAGGAGTTTGTTTTCTCTGAACAAAAGTAAAATCCCAATGTGCAGGGAGCTTTTTCCTCTGTGCATTGGGCCAGTTAGCAATTTCCATGCTCTTTTCTGCCATGCTTCTCATGGCAGATGCGGAGAGGGAAATGAGTGTCATTAGTACTGCCCTCAATAGGGCGGAGTGACCATGACTGTGGTCCTGAGGTGACGTGTGCAAAATAATGATGCACTGGGATGCGGCCCAAATAATTCCCAGTGGCTGAGACTAATTCAAGCATTCCATCCATCACTTCAGTGTGTTGCCCTAAATGGGACAGGTATGCTCAGACGTGGGCCCTGTGCACACTGTGTCAATGGCACCAAACTATACCTGTCTGATGAGTCCTTATCAGGGCAAAACCGGTCCTAGGTTGCTTGTGTTCTGGTTCAGGGAGGACATGGCCTGGACGTTCGGGATGGACAGTTCCGATAGAAGCAGGGTTAAGACTGATTTGCATATGACTGGGTCCAAACTAAGGTGGCATGGTGTGAAAAGTAGAATAATAATAATACTATAATGGATTAACCACCGGTTGTCCTGCCTCACCAATTTCGCGGCTCCCCTTCTACATTTAGAGTCAGAGAAACTGCTGGGTTACCATTGCCACTTTAGTAAAGTGGTAATCGGTAGGGAAAAATATTTATCAGTTTCTGTACATTTTTATTTCTGACTCGGCCCTAAACATTTCGAAACCTATTGTAGTAGAAGTGCAATGCTAATTATATATGAATAGTCTCAGAATTTTTATTTTATTCCCATTTCAGATGCTTTATGGGCAAGTTGATGGAACTCAAAAGTAAGAAAAAAGAGGCAACCCTCCTACAGACCCTTCTATTTAACTTGCAAGTGAAGTAAATTAAAAGGCAAGGGGTACATAAAAAACAATATAACATGCAAAGAAGTAGATGCATTCTTGGTGCCAAACAACCTAGTAATGTGTAGTCTCGAGGGGGTTACCCACAGAAACATTTGAAAAATAGGTACTTATAAGAAGAACCTGGAAGAGGTAGAAATACACAAGATCAAGTGATAGAGTAGAAAGGGGCTGGAGATTCACAAAACATCTTAAAAGATATAGAGAAATTTCTCACAATAAAGCCTCAGCCAATAAAAGTAACTCTTAACTAAGAATCTTCCGGCATTGTGTAAGTGCCTTATTAACAAAGGTAAACTTTCACTTTTGTGTAAGTTTACTACTTTTTGGTAATCATAAACTACAAGTTTAGTTTTACTAATAGTAATTTCATGACTGTGGAGACTCCACAGTTGGGGCGGAGTAAGATAGCACAGGCCTGTTTTTTTTCTGCGTGGAGTCTACGCCACAAGTCTAAAAAATAAATATGAATAAATCCAGACGGAAGCGTAAAAAAAAAAAATAGTATTAAACCGGGAGCCATACTATAATCAACTGATAAAACCATTGTGCAGCAAGGTAATTTTGGAAGATAGAGATTAATGATTGCTCATAGCAATGAAATTTGCCTTCCGCTGAATGAAAAAGTGAATAAAATTGGCATTTTATATTGCCAGTTGAACATATATAATGCACAAATAGTTTTATGTTTTATGTGAAGCAGCGTTTTATGAGCTGAATAGCTTAAAACAAACTTTACAGATATAGTTTAAAATGGAAGGGACCCACAGAGAAGGGCATTGCTACATTTCTTCTTTTTCACATAAGGAATGCATCAATAAACATACATACTCAATGAAGAGGTCTATCAGAGTCACTACTCCTAGTTACAAACTAAAGAGTACACTAATTCTACCCTCTAACTCTCTACACTTTAGAAGGTATGTTGTCCAAATGACGGATTCAATACATGCCCCAGAATGTCTTTTTCTCAATGATGCATTATGATAAGCCTCCTTGCCCTAGAGGGCATCGAAACCCACACTGGCCATGTCTCCTTAAGTCCTACTTTCGTCTCACCTAATGATTTGCTTCCCCTACCTACATCATGAAATCTGTCTTAATCCACTTTATTCGTTGGTTGTTGAATCTTTTACTATTGTTTGCTTAATTACTTATTTTGGGAGAGCCTCAACAAATACATTAAACCCGCAAAAAGAATGAATATGAGCAAATAGGACATCATCCTAGTAAAGGCATGTACTTCTTCATATGGTTGTTATGTGACGAGCTAAACCTTACCAAAGAAATATACTCTGCTGGAAATACACAGATAATTGGTAAAACCTCCCTAACTTGGTGGATTAGTCATTGTTTAGAATAATATTCGAACAGAAACTCTGATGGATTTACAAAAACAATTTTGATTAATGCCAAAACCAGTATCAACCACCAAATGTGTTCTTTAATGTTCACAATGTATGCATTGGCGGGTCCTTTGCTAAGGCAGAGGAGCGTCGCCCCACTGCTTTTGTATGCATGATGTGAAGTGCTCTGACACCCTACACTGGTATGAGGAGCTCTATAAAAACAAAAGAAACACATAAAAGAGAGAGGTTAGTGCCCTTCTATTTCAGATGCTTTGCAGTAGTTTTAAGACCTTAGTTTCTCGTTGCTCATATGGGTGTAACTTCTGATATTTATAGCTATGCCCTATATAATATGTATTGCTAACCTTTAAGGCCAAGAAACATTTGAGTGGATTGCACCACCTGCTAAACACCTCTCAGAAACAACCCTATGTTACAGCTGCATAATAGCCCATGCCTCATTTTCTAACAAGATTTCTTTTTGAACACTCACATTTCTCCTCGTTTCGCCATGTTAAGACCAGAATTTCCCTAGTCTTAATTTTGGCACTGCCTCCTATTTACGCCACCCTTGTAAATAGGGAGCAGCGTCAAAATCAATGGGTGTTGCGGCGGAACAAAGGCCAGCCTGACAAACACTCTTCTTGTTCAGGTCAGGCAGGCAGGAGCTGGACATGCGCTAAATGTGCAGACTCCCGGCTGCCTGAGCTGAACTTTGCCAGGCTGAGAATTTCACAGCCCTATGGGCGTGGCCTTATCTGTCTGGCAAAAGTGCCTTGAGGCGCCACCAATTGCCTTGGACTTGGGCGCTTCATTTTTAAACCCTGAAGTGCCCAGGGCTGAGTGTCAGTCAGCGGCACCTAGTCACAGAGTGGGGTGGGGTCAGCAGTCTCACTGACTCCATCCCACTCTGTGACGAGGTTGAGACTGCTGCCTTCCAATCAGTCAATGTGGGAAGGCAGCAGTCCAAACTCTCCTGGGACCTCTGAGGCTGCCCTCTCGGAGAGCAGCAGTTAAGGTAAGTTTTATGCGTTTTTTATGTTTCATGCATGTGTGTATTAATGTATGTGTATCTAGCTAGCGCTATATAAAACTCTCAAATTAATACATTTGGTAGTGTTGTGAATGGGTGTGTGCGTGTTTGAATTCATGGGTGTAAGTGAGGTGCATGTGTGGCCACCGCCCCTCCCTTGTAAAGTTACCGACCGCCACTGCTTTTAACACAGAGATCCTTTTGTTATGTGCAGCTCATATGTAACAATCCTTCTAATATAGCACAGTGAGGAATGACCAGACATCAAGGAACTGCATGCAAACTGAAAGGCATTTCTTTAGAACCTTGTTTTTATCCTCAATGTTTTGTAATTTCAAGGTTGTTAAAAGGGTTACTTTGAATAATAAAGACGTATTAGCACACTCAACAACTGCATAGCATTTTAATCCTGGCTCTGTGTTTCTGCGGACCAAGTGCTCTTAATATAAAATGCCTACCAGTGTGCATGATATGACTCCTACACATTGTAGCCCTTACTGTGCACATGCATAGCAGTGCTTTAATTTACAATTGGCATTTATACAACCATTGCTTTATGCGCTCTCCTAAGAGGCCAAGTATTGGATGTGCATTTCGTCTGAACACCTTAATGACCCAGTGACAGGTACTGTGACAAAGGAGTACTGCCTTCAGCCTCGGGACTCTCAATCGTGCCCACCATAAATATCTACTTGCAATCTGAGCTCACTTAGATCTAAAGGCGACTCATTTCACAATTTGTACTATAAAAGTATGTTTTATGAAAATGAAACTAGAAAAACACATCATCTGAATAAAGGAAATACTGGTAGGGAACACTGCATGAAGTAAAACACATGAAATGTGAACATGGACTGCTTTGCTGGCATAGATTACCTTAAGGTATCTACAATCATTGCTGAGAATTTAAAGTTAAGACCATGAATAATTAAAGCCCTGGTTGGGTGATAGGAGTAAAGGAGCCTCATGAGAGCTCCCAGGCCAATGGTGGTATGTGAGTGGGACGGTGCTAATGATGAAGGGGAATGGAGTGGGATAGAACACGAACAGTATGACAGTATCAGTAGAGTTGAGGGAGTGTCAGTGTTGAAGGTGTCACGAAAAGTTCTGGGAAATTGGGTAATTTTCCTTTCTGCTCCAACAGACTTGTGTTCATCTGTATCCATCTGCTGCTTGCCAAGGCTAGGAGCTTTAGTCCAGCACTTGCTGCAACACAATGGAAACAACAATGTCCTCTATACTTTATAGTGCCAGAGTAAGTGGTCGCGGTGAAGGACTTTGGAACGGAGGGCAGGGAATCGGTCAGAGTAGGTGATTGTCTCTGTCTCTTTTCTGGCCTCTCCTTACATTTTACCCGGAAATGTGTGAAACTCTCGTCTTACTGTAGCAACCCTCAGTTTTCATACTGATGCTTCACATTTACATGCGCTTGTTTGCACGAAAACTGTTTTTCAGATTTGCCTGCTTTGATGTTTATTTTTGCTGTTGTCCCATACTGTCATTGTAAAGGAGATCTTTTTGTTGAATATCCTCAGACAAGTACATGGAATGTTAATCCATGCCAAAAAAGTTGTGTTGCAATTACATTAATGCAAGCTGATGTTTAATAATATGTAGATCATTGTGTGGTGTTAATTCTGTATAATCTGCTTTTGTAGAGGTACTTTATGAATGCCAGGTTTGGTTCTGTGGTGACAGAACTACAAAATGAAAATTCAAAGTGGGGACTGGTCTTAAAAATGAGTAGTTTTTAACACAGGTGCACAGTTAAACTCCTCCCACTATCTGTATATTGAATAGAATTTAGATTCACCCTTAAAATGTTTTCTGAAGACTACTTTTGCAAAATTTGAGAGTTTCGACTTTGGGCTGGTTTTTGGGCTGACACTGGTCTGCGTTGGGCTGAATTTGGGCTTATACTTGAGCGTCTTTGGGCTTGTGACAGGTCTCAAAATCTGGAAACACTGCTGACCGACTGGAACTCTGTCTTCGCTGTAATTTTTCCATAAGTGATCCTCGTTTGCAGGCTTTAAATTATTGCATATCCATATAGCAAGAATCTGTGATTTGGAGTCCCGAATGGGGAGGGCGATATGCATCTTTTGTATGTCCCTTTCAATGCAGTGAGGTTGTAACACATTTAATGCTGCATGCTATGACAGATGGGAAACACAACATATACCATCCGGGGCGCGATAAGAAACAAGGCACTTTGTTGTTACATCCAGCTTGTGCGTTGACGAAGAAGTTAACCTTTCCCTCGTTGTCTGGTTAATGAGACACACCAATTATGCATAATGATGAGACCCACCAATTAAAACATTATTACACTACTCGTTTTTTCATCTTTAATTTTTAATAGAGCGAGATGCTTAGTCAGTGAAATTCTGGGAACCACCAACCTGAATTATAGTTATGTGAGGTCGTTCTCTCAATGTAAGAACCAACTCTTTATCCGAAAAGGATTCTACACACATCGTTGGCATATCCAGTATATGAACATATAGGAGATTGAATCGCAGGTTATCTTGATTCAGTTTCTATACCACACGGTACTGCTTCCGCACAATGATAAATACCCTTACACTTATGCTAATGTTTTTTCAGTTGAAAGGGGCATCCTTTTACTCCTGAACTCTGACTCCACCACACAGCAGCTTGGGCTCAAGTGCCTTGTGAGAATTGTGGAGGTAATTTTGCCCCCCCTTTTTTCATCTCTTAAATTTAAAGTAGAATCTAGTCCCTCTGAGTATTCTCATTCACGTGAGACTCATATGATTCATTTTGTCTCTTCCAGAACCTTCATACTTTGTTATTTAAAGTATCTATATTTCTGCATCCTCCTCAGTCTGGTCCTCATCTTATCTTCCCATGGTAAGCATAAGATCCATACAACTTTCTTCATATTAACATTTGCTACTGTTTTTATTTCCAAATCTACCATGGTGACACACTTTTCACATTCTTTTCTGTTCACGTTACTTCACAAATTGTATCACCTATCCATGTACTATACACTGGTTATTGCAATATGGTGAAGGTGTATTTCCTCTTTCCTTTTTCCTCACCCCCATCTGGATCACTTTTCAGTTTTCCCTCTTGTCACGGAGTAAGAAAGGTTTTGCCAACATGTTTTAATTGAGAATTTTAATTAGACTCAGCGTACACTTTTACATTTTTATGTCTAAGAATCATTGTGGCTTTCCTGAAAAAGGCGTGGAGTACGCCGAAACGCGCGCAGAAAACAAGAAAATTCATCAATCAGCCACTTATTTAAATCCTGGTGCATTTAAGCGTTTCTGTTCATTCTCAAATCATAGCTGTATTAAAACATTTGTTAATTTCGAAGTTTAGTAAATATGTGTATGTTTGTCCATTGTATCTATTTGTGCTCTTCATTTGTAGGAAGTACGTCGTAATGTTATTGTTCAGTTTTCTATGTTTGTGGAATTATTTATCTATTTTCTATGATCCCATTAAATGAAATTGTACTAATAAAATGAAGTTGTAATGAAAACTAGTGTACACTGATTCCCTAATATCATGTCTGTGCTGGAGTAGGTCTTATTATTGTTTTGACCATTTGTTGCCTAGGGGTGTTTTCTTCTACATTTGTATTTTCCCTGCCCTAGGAATCGTTAGCAGTAGCAGGGGGTCCTTATTTTGATGTTGATATCCCCTTCCAGAGCCTCACGGGCCTCTGTGTCTAAGAATTGGGTGGTGGCCGGTTGTGTCATGCAATGTTCTGTAAAACATCCCATAGCAATGGGAAAATTATTGTGCAATGCTTTTATCTTTAGTGTGGGACACCCACCTTGCCTTAATTTCCCTCTTGCTCAACCATGCCAAGAGTTTACCCGCTTGTCTGCTGCGTGGTATAGGCGGTGTAACGTGCCTAGAATCTGATTCTTGCCTCATCTTGTGCCAAGTCCCGATATTCAATTCTCAAGACTGCAATCTGTCTGAGGGGTTTGAGAATCTGTGGCTGCCCCTGAAATGCTCTCTAACTGTAGGAGTTGTGTCTCGAGTCACTTGAGTTCTGTCACCACACTACTTTTTTTCTGTGCAATTGCTTTTTGGGCCCTGTCTCGTAATGCCCACCTTATAGGCTTCCCACAACACTGTCTTCGATGTGACCGACCCCCTAACCCTCCTTAAAGTAGAGTTTTGTGGTGCTGTGAAGTTTCTTCGCTATCTCTTGGTCTTGCAGATCCTATGCGCTGAGTTTCCAACCCTCGCCCCCGCCTCTTCCTAAGTCCCACTGCTACCAACAGTCCAAAAGCCCCCTCGTCATGTATTCTGCCTGTTCGGCCATGCACATCTCACCTCCGGGGGCAAACACTTGAAAAGACCCTGTGGGCCCCAGAGAAGTATGAGTATCATCTCTCCACTGGATGCGAGCGTCGATACAGGTCTGACTCATCGTGGCAGTGAAACTAGCGAGAGGTGTGACCTGGGATGTGGTTGCAGAGGTTCCATCCCAATCCAGGACTACATCCATTACATCATTAAAATCCCCTCCCACCAGGTGGAAAGAAGAGTCTGCTTCCAGGAGTATGTCAGCTACTTAATCTAGGGTAGGCACTGGTAATCTGGGCGGTGCATAGACACTGAGCAGGGTCATGGCTATCCAACTCCACAGATATCTGCCACCACATATCTGCCATTGGGGTCTATCCATGTTTTTTCCACCTGAAATTGGGGGTTCTTCCGTATCAGTATTGCAACACCTCTAGATCCTGATGTGTAACCCTCATGAGCCAGTGTGATGTATGCCCCCCTACCCAGGAAACAGTGATGTGTCCCCTGCAGATGTGTCTCCTGTAGGAGTACCACATCTGGCCACATTCGTTGTATATACTGCGCAGCTTGGCCCCGCTTGACCTTACTACCCAGGCCTTTAACATTCCATTTCAGAACAGTGAGTCCCTTATCCTCTAAGAGTCACGACTCTGTCATGTATCTAAAGTGGTACAATACTTAAAAGGATGCATCCTGCTAACCTGATATAAGAGCTTCTGCCCTGGCTTCCCCTGCCTGTAAACCATACTAACTAGTAAGAACATAACCCCCGCCCCATCCCCCCACGTGTAATAAACCATATTACTAAACTAAATCACTCATGCGAGTAGTATGAGAGGTCTGTAGACCACCACCCACTGCAAACTTAACCCCCTAAAATAACTAGTAGCAACTAGGACACCTGGACAGTGGTCTTGTAGTGGACAGAAGGTCACACTAGGTTCCACCCGCGCAGTGCCGGGGGGTCATGAAAAAGTTACTTGGACCATGTCACCGGCTCCGACTTACAGTACTGTCTCAAGGCAGCACCCTGAGAATCCAGGGCTGGATGCTCTGTGCTGCTAGGAGGTAGGACCTGCTCTCGTTCAAAGATGTTTATCGCTACTGTCATTGGATGCAGTTCACTAGCGCTTTCTGATTCTTCCTCTCGTGAGGAATGGGGAGAGGAGCACCTCCTTTGTTCGCCCCTCTGAATCTTTTTTTGTGTCCTCATCTGGCCTTCATGCCTGTCAGTGTGTGCATCTGGTCCGCGTGGGGGCCATGGCCTGCGTGATGGATTTCCCTCATCTCCACGTTCAGCTAAACATCCCCTCTTTCGGTCTGACTGCCCCTCCTTCAGCCTGTCTCCCTCCAGGTGGCTGGAGAGCAAGCCTGGCCGCCCGCTGTCGTGGCGTGACAGCTGCAGGCTCTCATCTAGTCACATCCAGGCCTCCTCCGGGGATTGGAAAAAGAGGGATTTCCCCTGATAGAGGACCTTGAGTTTGCAGGAAACGTAGTTTTAACAGAGTCAAAGGTGTGGCGCTGCTTTTAGACTTCGCAGGTGAAGACAGAGAATACAATGATTCTCGAGTTTTCATGGCAGACCTCCCCCCCACAGCTAGGATCATGTCGCGGTCTTGGAAATTCAGAAAGTTTGCAATGATGGGCTTCAGGAGGGCCCCCTGTGGTGACCTCCCACCCAATGCTCTGTGCACTTGCTCTGTGATGAAGCACAATGAGAACTTGTCCATTGGGAGGGTCGCCTTCCTCCAATCGCCCAGGAAGACTCGACGTCTGGGCCCTCAATCACTTCTGGGAAGCCCATAAAGCACAGGTTGTGCCATCAGGTGCGATTTCTGCATATTCCAGTCTCCAGTTCGCATCTCTGGTGGTAGATCGAACTCCAGCCACATCTTTCTGGAGCCGTTGGACAGTGTCCTCAAGCTCAGAGATCCTGGATTCTGTCGCCGCCACCCTTTATGCCACCTTTCATAAGTCCTGCCTTAGAAGGGACACCTCCAAGTAAGCCTCTCCAATCCTCCCCTCTAGGACCTCCAGGGTGGATTGGATCGCTGACAGCAGGACTGCATTGTCTGGCACATTCCGTACCTTCGTGTCAGTCTCGGTCAATGGGGTGCCCACCTTGCTGTGCCGGGCCATTTTTCCCTGCAGGGGTGACTTAGGATCCTTATCTTTAGCCATCACCCAATGCCGGGTCTCTCCATGCCAGGGAGAGTGCCAGACCCAATTCAAGCGAGGAAGGGACATAGGGTTGGGGTGGCCACCCAGCAATCATCTGCGTTCAAAAGTCTCTGACAGTGTGCAACTCTTCTGCCACTGGATCACCGCGTAGTGTCCCACAGCGACACTAGCACCGCTCCTTCAAGGGATCTCAGGCCTCACCATGGGATTGCCCCAGGTGAGGGCCCCTTCAATCTCTGTCCCTTCAATCACCTTCTCGCCAGAGACCAGAGGCCAAGGAAGAGTCTCTCATCTGGCGGACGCCCTTGCACCATGGGCTGATAACTTTGCTTTGGGTGGGGAGACTCCCCACAATCCACCTCTCCACCTATGCACACTGGAGGGCCAACCCTTCTGTGGCAGCACAGCCATAGTAGCACCACCAGAGCCAGGCCACCGCCCATCCGGTGTCCCTGCTCTCTCGGATTGCAAGTCCTCATGCGAGAAACCCTGCTCCGGCTGGTGCCACCCTGTGCCATGGGCAGCCCCACCGAGTCAAGTGTCCTGCAGCCTCATCCTGATGCGGGGTGGAGGAAGGGCAAAAGGGGAGCCAGACCACCTAGGCCCTCCAGGCTCGCACCCTGTCACGGGTTGGTCTCCTCCAGGATCCTAGCTCGGGAGGAGCCCACGGCTGCACGGCAGCCATATTCGCCGCAACCTCCGAGTTTCATAGAAGGGCCTCCACGCATCCCTCTGGCTGTCTAGGAGCCCGCCTATCCTCTCACCTTAATGCCATGGCATGCACAGCAATTTCGCCCTAGGAGAAGAGCATGGATGGTGCCTGAGATGGCAGGATTAAAGCAGGATTTTGATCGGGCCGTCGGAGCCCATGGGAGTTACTGCTATTCAGCCATCTTGCTGGCCACATCCCACGTTTTTTAACTTTTTATACTATGATCTGATTCTTTCTTCTATTTAGCACTTTAGGTACTATATTTGTCTATTTTGAATTGACTATTTGTTGAATATATACTACATAAATCTTTATCTAAAGATGGCCTTGCTGTTTGTGCCACGCTACCTAGTATGCCTTAAAGAAACCAGTTTCCTTATGCAGGTCAGCAACAGCATCATTGACCCTGTGCCAGCTCTGTAATACGGTGCAGGAGAAAAACGTTCACCCCCTTGATTGGACCCCTCCCTGGCACAAACGAGGGAACACCTACTTGCACGTCAAATAATTTGGCATTTTGGGAGCACAGTCGCAGCTCATGTACAGACTTTGGTCTCTTTCTGTCAATGATTAACAATCCAATCCCCTATAATCATAAACTAACAATGTTATGTCGATAATGCATTATCATCTGGTCAGGTGATAACACGATTTTGATAAATGCCTCATGTGGCTGAATACTTGCTGTGGCCACAGATTAAAATGTGTTATATATGTTTATAATGAAGCAAAGTCATTCATGGATTACTTGGATTATATTTAAGGGTGTATTGTTAACTGATTTGTTTACTGATTTAGTTATGAAATCAACTGGGAAAATTATGCTTTTGCATTACTGTAGTGTAAGCCATCTGAACTCAGGGTCGTCCTGGCCAATAGTGCAATCTGGCAGAGCCAGAAGGCCTGGTCTAATATCTCAGTGTGTTGTTTTATGATCCGGTGGGCCGTTTTTAGGTCGAGCCTAGCTGCAGCACACATCCGCTGCTCGCTCTGCGAGTCTGCTGTAGTAGAGTATGGGAAAAAAGCTGCGCCCACTCTCCTCCCATAATTTTCATTGGCTTGTGTCATTGTCTTTCGTAAATGCTGCCTTCGGATTCGTTAATAGGCTTGTTAGTCCCTCCTTAGTACAGCCTTGTCTTCATTTGTACCCTCCCATGGCGACTGGCCCCTTTACTTCGGTTGTTTCACAGGACCTGTTATTTAATCTGTCAGCACTATTCACTTTATTAAGTTTCTCTTACTGCAGGCCGGACATGCGCTGCTTCAGCTGAAACTGCTTGTGTTTTTTAAAGCAGCACGGCTGCCCCCGTAACACGGGCGCCTGCTTTCAATCACTTTAACGCAGCATTATCTTGTGTGTGTTTCAGACCCCCCCGAAGTAAAATGGATTTAGAAATGATTAGCGAATTAAGTCATTTTAATTCCAGGTAGCACATAATCCTGTGCTATTGGGCTGAAGCTGACAACAGCACATCTGTGTTACATGTCATCTGTGCTAAACCCACCTGACGGGTTGTTTTCAAAAGCCTGTTTTATTAACAACACCACCACCAATACCACCGCCACTAATACCACCTCCACCACTACCACCACCATCAATACCACAACCTCCACCACTACCACCACTACCAATACCACCACCACCACCACCAATACCACCACCATCAATACCACCACATCCACCATTACCACCACCACCACTGCCAATACAACCACCACCGCCAATACCACCAATACCATCACCAATACCACCACCAACACCACCACCAATATCACCACCACCAATACCACCACCAATTCCATCAACAATACCACCACTACCACCATCAATACCACCACCTCCACCACCACCACCACCAATACCACCACCAATACCACCACCACCACCAATACCACCACCAATACCACCACCACCAACACCACCACCAATACCAACACCAATACCACCCCCAATACCACCACCACCACCACCACCACCAATACCACCACCACCAATACCACCACCAATACCACCACCACCAATACCACCGCCAATGCCAATACCACCGCCAATACCACCAATACCACCACCACCACCAATACCAATACCACCGCCACCAATGCCACCAATACCACCACCACCACTAATACCACCACCACCAATACCACCACCACCACCAATACCAATACCAATACCACCAATAACACGGACACCAATACCAATACCACCACCACCAATACCACCACCACCAATACCACCAATACCACCACCAATACCACTACCACCACCACCAATACCACCACCACTAATGCCACCATCACCAATACCACCACCACCAATACCACCACCACTACAACCACCAATACCACCACCACCAATACCACCACCAATACCACCACCAATACCACCACCACCAATACCACCACCATCACCAATACCACCAATACCACCACCACCAGCAATACCACCACCAATACCACCACCACCACCAATACCACCATCACCACCAATACCACCACTAATACCACCACCACCAATACCACCACCACCGCTACAACCACCAATACCACCACCACCAATACCACCACCAATACCACCACCACCAATACCACCACCAATACCACCACCAATACCACCACCACCACCAATGCCACCACCAATACCACCAATACCACCACCACCAATACCACCACTACAATACCACCAATACCACCACCACCACCAATACCACCACCACCACCAATACCACCACCACCACCAATACCACCACCAATACACCACCACCAATACCACCACCACCACCAATACTACCACCATCACCACCACCAAAACCACCACCAATTCCATCACCAATACCACCACCACCATCAATACCACCATCTCCACCACCACCAATACCACCACCAATACCACCACCACCACCAATACCACCACCACCAACACCACCACCAATACCAATACCACCCCCAATACCACCACCACCAATACCACCAATACCGCCACCACCAATACCACCACCAATACCACCACCAATACACCACCACCAATACCACCACCACCACCAATACTACCACCATCACCACCACCAAAACCACCACCAATTCCATCACCAATACCACCACCACCATCAATACCACCATCTCCACCACCACCAATACCACCACCACCACCACCACCACCACCAATACCACCACCACCACCACCACCACCAATACCACCACCACCAATACCACCACCAATACCACCACCACCAATACCACCGCCAATGCCAATACCACCGCCAATACCACCAATACCACCACCACCACCAATACCACCGCCACCAATGCCACCAATACCACCACCACCACTAATACCACCACCACCAATACCACCACCACCACCAATACCAATACCAATACCACCAATAACACGGACACCAATACCAATACCACCACCACCAATACCACCACCACCAATACCACCAAAACCACCACCAATACCACTACCACCACCACCAATACCACCACCACTAATGCCACCATCACCAATACCACCACCACCAATACCACCACCACTACAACCACCAATACCACCACCACCAATACCACCACCAATACCACCACCAATACCACCACCACCAATACCACCACCACCACCAATACCACCAATACCACCACCACCAGCAATACCACCACCAATACCACCACCACCACCAATACCACCATCACCACCAATACCACCACTAATACCACCACCACCAATACCACCACCACCGCTACAACCACCAATACCACCACCACCAATACCACCACCAATACCACCACCACCAATACCACCACCACCACCACCAATACCACCACCAATACCACCACCACCACCAATGCCACCACCAATACCACCAATACCACCACCACCAATACCACCACTACAATACCACCAATACCACCACCACCACCAATACCACCACCACCACCAATACCACCACCAATACACCACCACCAATACCACCACCACCACCAATGCTACCACCATCACCACCACCAAGACCACCACCAATTCCATCACCAATACCACCACCACCATCAATACCACCATCTCCACCACCACCAATACCACCACCAATACCACCACCACCACCAATACCACCACCACCAACACCACCACCAATACCAATACCACCCCCAATACCACCACCACCAATACCACCACCACCAATACCGCCACCACCAATACCACCACCAATACCACCACCAATACCACCACCACCAATACCACCACCAATGCCAATACCACCGCCAATGTCAATACCACCACCAATACCACCAATACCACCACCACCAATACCACCACCACTACAACCACCAATATCACCACCACCAATACCACCACCAATACCACCACCAATACCACCACCACCAATACCACCACCACCACCAATACCACCAATACCACCACCACCAGCAATACCACCACCAATACCACCACCACCACCAATACCACCATCACCACCAATACCACCACTAATACCACCACCACCAATACCACCGCCACCGCTACAACCACCAATACCACCACCACCAATACCACCACCAATACCACCACCAATACCACCACCACCAATACCACCACCACCACCAATACCACCACCAATACCACCACCACCACCAATGCCACCACCAATACCACCAATACCACCACCACCAATACCACCACTACAATACCACCAATACCACCACCACCACCAATACCACCACCACCACCAATACCACCACCAATACACCACCACCAATACCACCACCACCACCAATACTACCACCATCACCACCACCAAAACCACCACCAATTCCATCACCAATACCACCACCACCATCAATACCACCATCTCCACCACCACCAATACCACCACCAATACCACCACCACCACCAATACCACCACCACCAACACCACCACCAATACCAATACCACCCCCAATACCACCACCACCAATACCACCACCACCAATACCGCCACCACCAATACCACCACCAATACCACCACCAATACCAATACCACCAATACCACCACCAATGCCAATACCACCGCCAATGTCAATACCACCACCAATACCACCAATACCACCACCACCACCAATACAAATACTACCACCACCAATGCCACCAATACCACCACCACTAATACCACCACCACCAATACCAAAACCACCACCGATACCACCAATGCCAATACCACCACCACCACCAATACCACGGACACCAATACCAATACCACCACCACCAATACCACCACCAATACCACCACCACCAATACCACTACCACCAATACCACCACCACTAATACCACCACCACCAATACCACCACCACCAATACCACCACCAATACCACCATCACCAATACCACCACCACCAATACCACCACCACAAATTCTACCACTACCAATACCATCACCACCACCAATACCACCACAACCACCAAAACCACCACCACCAATCCAATACCACCACCACCATTACCACTGCCAATACCAATGCCACCACCAATTCCACCACCACCAATACCACCACCACCACCACCAATATCACCAATACCACCAATACCACCACCAATACCACCACCAATACCACCACCACCACCAATACCACCAATACCACCACCAATACCACCACCAATACCACCATCACCACCAATACCACCACCAATACCACCACCACCAATATCACCACCAGAAATGCCACCACCACCAATACCACCACCACCAATACCACCACCACAATACCACCTCCACCACCAATACCACCACCACCACCAATACCAACACCACCAATACCACCACCACCACCAATACCACCACCACCACTACTACCAATACCACCACCACCAGTACCAATACCACCACCAATACCAATACCACCACCAATACCACTAATACCACCACCAATACCACCACCACCAATACCACCGCCACCACAAATACCACCACCACCAATACCACCACCACCATCAATACCACCACCAATACCACCAATACGAGCACCAATACCACCACCACCAATACCACCACCAATACCACCACCACCAATCCCAGTACCACCACCACCATCAATATCACCACCTATACCAATACCACCACCAATACCACCACCACCAATACCAATACCACTACCACCAATACCAGTACCACCACCAATACCAGTACCACCAATACCACCACCAATACCAATACCACCACCACCAATACTGATACCGCCACCACCAATACCACCACCACCACCAATACCAGCACCACCAATACCACCACCACCAATACTACCACCACCACCAATACCACCAATACCACCACCACCAATACCAATACGACCACCACCATTACCAATATCACCACGTCAGTACCTCTCGCTCACTAGTAATAGTAGGGGCACTGTACGAGGCCGGAGCTGCAGCCGAGACCATCCCTCCCTTCATGCCTGCCATAAAGCACAGCCCGCCCTGCACCAGGAGGTGAAGCCAGGGCCCTACTACAGCTTGAGTGTTTTTTATTTGGCCAAAGATAGCAATGACCTCACGCAATGCCACACTGCACACTCAAATCATGGAGAGCGCAGGAAATAGCCCCCCTCCCGCTCTTCGTCCTGAGCTGCGACCGTGTACTCACAGAGCGAAAGGTGTTGGAGCACTTTGTTAGTGTTTATAGCTCAGATCATATGTAACTCTCTTTTCACACTTTGTGTCTGTGTAATTTACAACACTTACACATCTTCTTCACTGCACTATTTATCACTACTTTGAAGACGTGGCAGGCCGGTCTCTTCCTCCGATATTTATAATCTAACAAGCGGTCGAGAAGGCCCTTTATTGCAATGCAATAGGTCTCGCATTTGCGAGAGTTTAAGCTATTAGTATTGTAAATGACAATGCCTTTTAATTATGTTTTAAAACCCAAAACATAAATAAAATGCATTGCCATGTACAATGCCAATAGCTCAAACTCACGTAAATGCGAGACCTATTGTATTGCAAATGGCTGTTTACTTTTGATGCCCATCTTACCATCCAGCATTGCCTGCAGCAAACACAAATCTCTGCAGTCTTCCATGCCTTGCAAGCAGTGCTTAATTTGAGCTAGTGGTTTCCGGTGCTCGACACCGGCACTTAATTGTCAACATCAGCACTTATAACAGCTGCCACATGGTGGCGCTGTTAGGGTGATTTAGAGATCAGCAAAACAACAATTGTTTTATTAATTCAATATATATAAAAAACAACTAATACTGCCTGCCACTTAAGCCATTTTTATAGCTTTGGGGTCCTCAAACAGTCTTAATTGTCACACTTGTAGCAGTGTGATGATTAGTATTTGTGTAGGTACTGTGATGCCTGCACTGACAGGGGCAATGGGTGGTGCAAGCTGCGGTGGGCTCCTGGCAAGGGCCCTGGCCCTTATTTGTTTTACAAATTAAGCACTGCTTGCAAGACACCTAAATAGTCTGTCTTTAGACGTTCAAAACTGCCCCATTTGGAAATATAGGTCACTTTTTTAACTATCTACTTTACTAATAGGGACCACTTTTAGTTTGGTGCCCGACCCAATTATCTGTCTTAGTCCATCCCTATCTGAATTGGAAGTCCAGTTTATCATTTGGACAGTCTCTCAAGCTTAGGAGGAATTTGCATAGCTGAGTGATTCTGATTCTTCAGCCCTGAGATAAAAAAGAATCACAATCGAACATTGAAAACATATTTTGATGCATTTGTATGACAGAGAATATTTTAAAAGGAACACACTCCTCCCCACAAAAAGTAATATGGACCACCTGACAGCTTGAAATGTAATGCCACAACTACTTGTAACTAGGATTCTGCTAACATCCTTTAATTGAATCTTTGCAAGCTAGGTAAGTGTATATTAGATTCTCTGGCTACTACTACTACTGCTACTACTACCACGACTACAACTACTCCTAAAATTAATAATATATATATATATATATTATTTTTTTAGCACTTTATACTACATATAGGGCTGCTTTCTTCGCATGGTGCTCCATTCACTTTTGAGAAGAAGCATCACCTATTTTCCCTGTCAGTTTCCATTAATAAGATTTTATTTTTATTATTAAAAAGAGCATGGATAATGAAGCATCGCTTAATTTACCGTCAGTTGTCCTTAATATGGCATTTTTATAAAAAACGAATATACTTTTCCTGTGCAAATCGAAGTTTCGCTCCCAGCAGCGCTTCTGATTTTCTGTCTCTCTCTCTCTTTGATTATCAATCTCTAACTTCGCCAGAAATGCTTAAAATAATGAGGCTTTTTTGTTGCATGGCTTTTTATTGCTACAGATCGATGCAATATATTTTTGCAACCTTGTTTTCAGCTTCTAGGGTCTTCTCTCTTTCATCTTCTGAAATGAATACATCTTCTCATTTCCATCGGATTTTATTACCGTGGTTAACAGTGGTTGTTGAGTGGATCAGACTGTAAAATGGAGGTTCTTGAAATGTATTCGGTGTACGAGTTTCACCTACTCCAAGTGCTTAGTTCTGGTGTCACGTTGGTGTTAGCATGTAATTCGGACATTGCAAGATAGATATCACGTTTTACCTAATTTGCATCAAATATGCAGAGGAGTTGACCTAACCGTTAGGGCGGTCGACCTCAAATCTGGGGAACAGGGTTCGAGTCTCGGCAAGGACGCGCAAAATCCTGTGATTCTGGACAAATCACTTAGGGGCATATTATCAAGGGCCTTATCTCCGCTTTTTTGGCTTTAAAAGCCAAAAAAGCGGAGATAATGTTTTCGCCCTATTAACAAGAGGGTGATAAACATGCATTAGCGCATGTTAGCACCCTTTTACCCGACCGCTCCTCTGCATCTCTAATGAGATGCAAAGTGGGCGTCACTGGGCAGAACATCCTTATAAATATCGCTGATGTGCACATCGCGATATTTACAAGGAGGTCCAGGCATTTTTGCAGACGTTAGTTTTGGCGAAAACCGCGGTTTTCGCTAAAACTAACGTCTGCAAAAATGCTGACTTACCTATACTTTGTATTGGAGGTGGATTATGCTGATACGACCACAGGGTCGTATCAGCAAGGTTATCGCTGCGTTACATGGAACATCGCTGGAAAACCAGCGATGTTCCATGGAAAACAAGCTATCGCAGGAATAATTATCGCCATTGCGCTATGCGTTGTTAATACAGCGCTAGCATGGCGATAATTATCTGCGGTAGCCGGCGATAACAATTCTCACGCTGAGAACGGCCAGCGATAATTATCGCTGGCCGTTGATAATATGCCCCTTAATCTCCCCGTGCCTAACAAAAAAAATTAATGTGTCCTCATGTAACGCAACTGGTGCTCGTGTAAAGCGCTCTGATACCCTATACCATCGGGTCAAGTTCGCGCAATATAAAACTAAGTGAAAAACAAGCATTTACAATGCAATAGGTCTTGCAACTGTGAGTTTTGGAGCTATTGGCATTGTAAATGGCAATGCGTTTTAAAAATTAAAAGCATTGTTATTTACAATACTAAAAGCAACACAGATTGCATTGCATAGGACATTAGAAACCCTGCATGCAGCAAGCTGGCTTTTTAAGAGTGGACTGAATGAGAAACAGCGCTGCAGAGGTGACCAGCCCTCTCTGCCAAAGCAAGACAAAAACGAGGCTACTGAAAGAAGCACGGCAAACACCCAAGTTTCTTCGAACACGAGGAGTCAGAAAAGAGAGCACCAGTGCACATAATTGAAAAGGGGACCACAATGGCTGTTATGTGAATTGCATTCTTAAAAAACATCAACAGCTAGCAAGGAGGGCTCCTGGGCACATCACAGCATGTGACTGTGCCTTGGATCCATTACCTGATGGACAATAGTGCGCACTTCGAATCTGCCTGCAAACACTACATGAAACACTGGAAATATCCTTTCCAATACAGGCCATACTACTGATACTGACATTGGGTTGAAGCCCCTGTTAATCATTTCATGTGACTTGGCTAAGACTCTCTGGGAATAAGTGATATTTTAGGTGAGCGCTGGCTAGCATTAAAGTTTTATATTCACCTTAGCGATAATGATTCTGCTTTGAATAAATCAATGAGCGAGATAAGAAGAGCAATGCCAGATTTAACCAATGGCAAGCGACAAAACAAATAGAAACGCAATGGGTGGAGTTTCACCACTAATACTGATTACTTGATGCCTCGGAGAGGCAGCGCTTGCGCTGCCTATGCGAGACCTAAAAAGTAAGTCCCTGCCACCAAAGATAAGCGCTGGTTCCCACCTCCTCCAACCACTTTCACAGTAAGCACTGCAAACACGCCTTTGCTTTCAAGAAGCTCCTCTATACGACTCTTCTCTCCTCCCAATAATAAAGATGTCTCCCCCAAAATATCGTCAGTTTTGACGGCGATGCATTTTTGGTATGTTGGCAGTGTCTGGCGCCTTCAGGTTTAATGGCTCTGTAAGTCTGTCTTTGTGCTACTGTCTGCACAGGCCAGTTTTACAGGCACTGCAATTATGACCTTTTGAATTGACAAACCCTGTTGCGCTATGTTGTAAGTGTAGTTCTTGCCTGCTGTCAGCGCTGACTTTTAATGGCAACTTACTTTCGACCTGTTGCCCGTGCACTGCTTTAGTTGTGTTTAGTCGTTCCTTGAGGATTGACTCTTTAACTCTGTTTATTCATTCCTTGATGCAGCCAGTACTTGCAGTAGTGAAAAATTCCCGTCAGCATCTTCTCCTGTGCTCGGTGTTTGCTCGTGAGGCGCAGCAGAGCCGTGACACCAACGGTTTCAGGGTTACAGTGGAAGGAAAGTGATTGTCTCGGGAAGGTGCCAATGGAAGTCCCTGCCCGCCTCCACTGCAGCCAGTGAGCGGGCGTTGGTGCTGGTGGGGCAGGCGCTTGGCCATAAAGGCACCTTGCCTCTGCCCGAGGGGGCTGCTCCCTTCAATGTGTGCCAGGGTGGCACGCCAGCCTTTTGGCGGCACTGCCTGCAATAGGTCGGAGGTATGCGGGTACAAAAACATCCAAGAAGCTATGGACGCCCCAGAGAGAGAGTGCGATGCGGAGGAGGCGTTGATGGGCGGTAAGCCTGGAGCGCAGCACTTTTCATAAACCTGTGCCAAGCGGCTGCTTGGAGGATGGTTTTAAACCCTGTCTTCCCTGTATTATTTAAATGTACAATATGACAGACCACGTGGTGGTCAGGCTACAAAAATTCTGTAATCTAATCCATAGTTTGCTCGGAAGTGCAGCAACGGTTTATATATACACAACATGCTCGGGACGCCGGGTATGTATTGGGCACTCCCTCCGGCCATTCACTCAGATCAATGACAGTAAACTTCACTTGGATATGCAAGCATGCAAGTCCGTTACCTCACTGAAGTGCACACGTTCTAGCATCTGGCAAACCACAGCATGGTTTGCAGTTCCCGAGAGCGCGTTTGTAACAACAACACACAGTGCTCCGCAGTCATTTACTGATGGATTACCAAAGCCACGTGATACGAGTACAGATTTCAGTGCGAATGCCATTACATTTTTGTCTAGCGTCTTACGGTTTTGAACGCAGGGCGCGTTTATTTGACTGGATTTGTCGCACCACACCAGGCTTGAAAGTAGCATGCTCGGCTGGAGGAATGCCGCCGTTCTATCGCGAACACGGGCCGCCCAAATTGAATCAATACTTGTTGTGTAGTTTGGTCCCACACACACGGGCATTCGTACAAAACAAGGAAGTAGTCCCTAATAAAAAGATAACAGCCCAGCAGCGGAACTAAACTGTAGTTGGTTGGTGCTGCTTCCTGCAAAACGGAAGCAAAACGGAAGTGAGGTATCGGACCACCAGCCAATCAATGAGCGAGATAAGAAGAGCAATGCCAGATTTAACCAATGGCAAGCGACAAAACAAATAGAAACGCAATGGGTGGAGTTTCACCACTAATACTGATTACTTGATGCCTCGGAGAGGCAGCGCATGCGCTGCCTATGCGAGACCTAAAAAGAGGTATTCCCCAGCTACGTGCTGTGAACTATTAAAGAGCCCACAAAGAATTGGATATTCCCGAAAGAAACAGCCAGGCAACAGTTGGGACATAATCAAAGCGGTACATCAAACTCTGTCATGTTCTAAGAGAAGCCATGATTTGAAATTAGTCATCAGGCATTTATGGGGCCGCCCACAAAGGAGAGCTAACAAATCAAGCAAATGTGGAGTTGTCACTCATTGAAATTCTGATAGCTAAAGTTCAACTCCAATGTCCCATTCATAACACCACATTTTTAGTGCTCATTTTGAAAGTAGTAACCGATTTTAGTTTTTAGCTGTATGTTTAAGAAAATTTGGCTAATACCATCACCCCTTCAGCTAGTTTTCTGATTTGCTGCACATGCTCTCAGACATATGCTCAGACAGAAAAAGGCTTACGTCCTCCACAATATAGCTCATGAGCAAGCAGAGTTGAATGAGCCCCAAAAAACATGAATACTTGAGCATAAAAGAAAAAGACCAAAAAAAACCAAGTCAGCTGCATTGACATGAATAGGAAGGAGGTATCTGCTAAGGTATACTTTGCCAGACATCACTATCACATATTCTCTCAAAATTCTCTCAAACTTTTTAATGAATGGAAGTCTAGCTGACACTTAATATAAGAGCTAATGCATTGATCACTACACAATTCCAAATTCAGTGGATTATTTATTTGGGAAGGAGGCATTCTTATCGATGTAATAATCACACTCTGGGTAGGTCTCAACACAGCTCTCAGTGAAACACTATTTAATCCCTGGTAAATGTCGCACAAGCAACAGGAAACGTAATGAAATCTTAAGTTCAAGCAGCAACAACAATTTTAAAGTAAATAAAACACCACAATTAAATTTCCAAGCCAATTTAACAAAAAAGAAAAGAGTAATAAGAATAAATACAAGCAATATGATCATACTCTGATGAGGGAAACCGGAATATGGGGGCATATTAACAATGCGGCGATAAACATTATCGCCGCTTTGCGTCGCTCGGCCGGTAAGCGGCGATAATTTTATCGCTTTATCAGCAAAAGACACGCCATCGCGTGTTTTGCTGATTTTGCTCCAGTTTCAGCACGCCTTAACTTCGCATCGCTAATGAGATGCAAAGTAGGCGTGTCTGTGGAAACAACATGGTAAATATCGCGAAGGCAGCTTCGCGATATTTACAATGCGGGTAGCGATTATTTTAATCGCGCTAAGTATGTTATAACGCAGGAATTTAACGCCTGTTAAATTCCTGACTAAGGCATACCTAACATGGGAGGTGGATTCACGTGATACGACCTACAAGGTCGTATCATCAAGTATATCGTTGTTACATGGGAACATCGCTGGAAAACCAGCGATGTTCCATGGAAGGAGTCTATCGCTGGAATATACATCGCCATGGCGCTAAGCGTTGTTAATACAACGCTAGCCTGGCAAAATATTCCAGCGATAGAAAAAAATGCGATATACAAGGTCAGCGATAATTATCGCTGGCTGTTGCAAATATGCAAAAACAACAGTTGATGGACAGAATGCAGAACAATGTCATACATTCACCCCAGTACAGAGATCTGGGCCTAAATCCATCGTTTTTTTGCTCACCATGCCATTCCAGTTTGAACCCAGCCATATGCAAATCAGTCTTGACCCTGTGCCTCATGGGAACAGTCCAGCCCGAACTGCCAAGCCAAGTCCTCCCTGGACTGGAAACGAGCATCCTAGGACCGGTTTCGGGGTTTCACCCCTCTTCAGCCAGGATAGCTTGATTCCAGTGGCATGGAGAGCACGGGACCCACGTCTGGGCATACCCGTCCCACTCGGGGTGACAAATGCAAAAACAACATGTTGATGGACAGAATGCAGAACAATGTCATACATTCACCCCAGTACAGAGATCTGGGCCTAAATCCATCGTTTTTGCTCACCATGCCATTCCAGTTTGAACCCAGCCATATGCAAATCAGTCTTGACCCTGTGCCTCATGGGAACAGTCCAGCCCGAACTGCCAAGCCAAGTCCTCCCTGGACTGGAAACAAGCATCCTAGGACTGGTTTCGGGTTTCACCCTCTTCATAGCTTGATTCCAGTGGCATGGAGAGCACGGGACCCACGTCTGGGCATACCCGTCCCACTCGGGTGACAAATGCAAAAACAACAGTTGATGGACAGAATGCAGAACAATGTCATACATTCACCCCAGTACAGAGATCTGGGCCTAAATCCATCGTTTTTTGCTCACCATGCCATTCCAGTTTGAACCCAGCCATATGCAAATCAGTCTTGACCCTGTGCCTCATGGGAACAGTCCAGCCCGAACTGCCAAGCCAAGTCCTCCCTGGACTGGAAACAAGCATCCTAGGACCGGTTTCGGGTTTCACCCTCTTCAGCCAGGATAGCTTGATTCCAGTGGCATGGAGAGCGCGGGACCCACGCCTGGGCATACCCGTCCCACTCGGGGTGACAAATGCAAAAACAGTTGATGGACAGAATGCAGAACAATGTCATACATTCACCCCAGTACAGAGATCTGGGCCTAAATCCATCGTTTTTGCTCACCATGCCATTCCAGTTTGAACCCAGCCATATACAAATCAGTCTTGACCCTGTGCCTCATGGGAACAGTCCAGCCCGAACTGCCAAGCCAAGTTCTCCCTGGACTGGAAACAAGCATCCTAGGACCGGTTTCGGGTTTCACCCCTCTTCAGCCAGGATAGCTTGATTCCAGTGGCATGGAGAGCACGGGACCCACGTCTGGGCATACCCGTCCCACTCGGAGTGACAAATGCAAAAACAACAGTTGATGGACAGAATGCAGAACAATGTCATACATTCACCCCAGTACAGAGATCTGGGCCTAAATCCATCGTTTTTTTGCTCACCATGCCATTCCAGTTTGAACCCAGCCATATGCAAATCAGTCTTGACCCTGTGCCTCATGGGAACAGTCCAGTCCCGAACTGCCAAGCCAAGTCCTTCCCTGGACTGGAAACAAGCATCCTAGGACCGGCTTCGGGGTTTCACCCTCTTCAGCCAGGATAGCTTGATTCCAGTGGCATGAGAGCACGGGACCCACGTCTGGGCATACCTGGTCCCACTCGGGTGACAAATGCCCCATGATTTTTAAATTTTTTAAAGCAATACATGCCTAGTAAAAGCAAAATGCAAAATGCCAATGTAAAGTATCTGTTCACGATTGAATGGGACCTAGGCGCATTTTCAGGCAGTGGGCATGATGTCGGATACACCAAGCGAGTCTTCCCAGTCAGCGGTACTTCCTTAAGACTTTGACTACTTTTTCAATTTAAACAATCTTCCAGGTGGGCAAGATCCAAGACTGCATACAGAGAGTGTTTCTCAAAGTTAGATTGTCATTGAACTCCCATTGAAAAGCTGAATTTGTCTAGTGGCTTAAGCCACTTCACCACCTGGATAAATATGCAGGTGCACCCTGAATGCAAGATTTTACCCTATTAGTGAAAAATAGCAACGCATTCCTATGTTGATTCCCATTGCTTTCAACCTTACATTTAATTACTCTGCAAATGCATGGAGTCCCTTGCCAAATAAACTTTTGCTAGATGATCTGTTTGACAAAGATTATTTTTGTTCCTTACTTTAATGCTTTCAATTCTCCATATTTACATATTTTCTTACATTCTTCTTTTGGGAAGGCAATATCACCTGTGTGGTATACAGGCATGTTCCTGTGCCTTAAGTGTGCGACTGCATTTATATCTTGCAGTCAGACTTTTATTTTGGCCCTGGCATTACGCTAATCTAATCATGTGAACAGAGGCCAAGGCGGATCCTTCACTTTGAGGGTCATTACGATGGCGGGCGCCACCGTAACGGTGAATGGGACCATCCGCCATAGGAGCGGCGGTCCCGCCGTGAGTATTAGGATGCCACAGCCACGGTGGCGGTGGCATCCCCTATTCCCAACATTGTGGCGGGCGGTGTTCACAGCACTGCCCGCCACAATGCTGGGAATGCACGTTGGGCATTCACATGCACAAGGTGACAGGCACCGCGCGGTGCCTGCCACCTTGTCCATGCCAATGCAGGGGGTACCATAGGTACCCCCCATGTGCAACCCCCACCCCCCCAACATCCTGGGGGCCCGCTGTGGTCCCCCAACAGCGAAAACCGTATGCCTTTCCATGGCGGCAACGCCGCCATGGAAAGGCTGCTCTCCGCGATCATCATAATATGAACGGCGGTGTCTTGCAGACACTGCCGCCATATAATGTATGTTTTCCACCTGGTCAACGAGTCGACCGGCGGAAAAGCGGCGGACGGTCTTTCTGTCCGCCGCGGACCCCCCAGCCATCGTAATATGGCGGGGGAAATGGCATGCGGGCGGTGTGAAATGGCGGGCAGATCGCCACCGCCATACGGGCGGTGGCGATCCGCCCGTCATCGTAATGACCCCCTATGTTAGGTCCTGGATCTGTCTTGTGACCTGGCGGGGGCACCGATCATTCCCTGAATGCTGGGAGTGGACTACTGTTCCTTTCTTTGGTAGAGCACATAGATAGGTTGTGGCAGCATACCATGATTAAGAGAAAGCAAGAGAGTGATCAGACATTTTTTAAACTCAAGTTGAGACCTACTGGCATACCTGTGTAAAGTTCTGTTCTTATTTATATGTCCAAACCTTCGTGCTGACTTCCTATGTGTGTGTTAAGAATGTATGCATCTGTAGTGTGCTAGTGTGAGTAACACATGCATGGTGTGTGAGTGAACCAAAGTAATGTAGGCCTATGGGGTCTATTTCAGAATACCCCTAGACTGGCAATTGCCAAGATGGAGGATGGGACCTATGCTCCAAGACAGTGAAAGTGTATTGCCTACATTCCTGTAGCTGGAGTGAAGAGGCTCAACACAGGGATACCTTTAGAACTTATATTAGACTTTTTGGTTAGCAAGGAGCTGTTGATCAGCCTTACAGATAACAACCATTTGGTGGGTAGTAGAGGTGAGGCATATGGTGTGAGACTGCGGACTCTGTTCCGAAATGCACGGAAGCTTCTAAGTGAGGCCTGCCTTTTGTCTGTCCATGATTACTCCTTCAGTTGGGTTGATGACAGCAAGGTGCAGAAACCTCACACCTCTTTTGCCTCTTTTGTTGTAAATCAAGGACGAAGACAGCCCCGTGCTACCTCCTGTGAGAAGTATCACTACACGCAAAGGCTGTGTCTGGAGAAAAGCCTGAAGAGGGCACTTCAAAGGAGAACCATCACAAACTGGTTCTGCAGTTTGAGACAGTAGATCCATAGCTCCTATCTAGTAATGTATAAAGGTGTGATCTAAAACACCTCAGTTTGCTCTATTTACAAGTTATTCATGACCAAGGAAGGGACAGCTCCACAGAGCACTCAAAGGACTGCAGTGCAAGCAAGGTTGGTGTCTGCCTGACAACCAGACTCTCAGAGGTGAGGAACAATCCTCTCAAATCTGAACTTTCTACTGTAGAGGCTATGGGTCTATCCAGAAGCACCTAGAAGCCTGCCTGCCTCACAAGAGAGGTAAAGAGTCTACCTTGCTGTGGTGATCTAATGTTGTCTATGATGCCAAGGAACGTTCACTGTGAGTTCCATGTTCTGATATGAAATGTATACCTTTGAGATGTTAGCAATTGTTTCCTGGTGCTGCAATGAAGATACCTGAATAAATGTCTTCTCCTGATCTACATACAAGATTGTATGTGTTGTGCTGTATCTATACCAGATTTTGATGATGATCTTCAACTGACCTACTAACAAACTGTCTTGGCTGATTCAGAAATTAACACCTGCAGTGGCAGCAGTGGATGGTGTCATTATTATGGGTAATTCTGGCTCAAAGGTATGTTGTGTTATTAAAGATCAAATACCAAGGATAGCTAAATTTAGTTCTAAGTTGCTCGACTACCATTTTGACATTCAGCACATACCTGGAGGAAGAAATGTGAGGGCAGACTATCTGACAAGAGCACCTCAGAGGGGTGGCATATTATCAGTATCACAAAATGAAGAAGATGATGAGGAATATCTCATTGCTGCCATTGACGTATGTTCTGAGGGTGGTTTTGAGGAAAGTCAGTGGTTTTAGTGTTTGAAGGCAGATCAGGATCTCAGGCTTGTCCAAAAATATGTAGCAGATGGATGGCCGAAGGAGAGGTCATTGCATTCAAATGTGCAACCATATTTAAAAGTGGCTGATGAGTTGACTCTGGAAAAAGAGAATATGGTGATGAGAGTCAACAAGTTTGTGCCACCTAGACATGTACGCGCCAGAATTATACGTGCAGGACATGAAGGTCATTTAGGCCAGACAATGACAAAAAGAAAGATAAGATCAGTGTACTGGTGCCCCACTATGGATACAGAAATTAGTCAAGCAGCCAGTGAGTGTGTAGTATGTGCCACCAGTGACAAGTCAATGAAAACAAGTATTCCACCACTTCACCCAGTCGAACTACCAGAGGGTCCCTGGTCAAAGCTGACCATAGATTTAACTCGGTCATTCAGGGTCCTTCCTCAACATTTATAATATGCTATTGTGGTTGTCGACTATTACAGTAAATGGTGGAAGGTTAAGTTTGTGCACGAGCCGAATACCAAAGCTGCAACAACCTTTCTACCAACATTTTTTATCAGATAGGGATTCCCCAAAGAATTAGTGTTAGACAATGGGGTCCAGTTTATGTGAAGAGAAATGAAAGAGTTTTTGACAGCATGCTGTGTTACTCACAAATGGGTGGCATTGTATCATCCGCAAGCTAACAGTGTTGTTGAGAAAATGAACCACATGCTGGTGGAGTGTGTACAGTGGGCAGTCAAAAATGGGGTCAATGTTCATAAGCTGCTGATAGCATGTTGTTTTCCCATCGTACGACTCCTAATTATGTAATGGACAAGACACCTTTCGAATTCATGAGGTGCCGTTTACCCGCACTTGCAATGTGTCCATTGTGGGTGAAGGGTTGGAGGGATAGGCCTCAAGAGAACGAACCTCCTCTTTTACACTGTCTGTCCTGCATAATGGGATGCAATCCTAACAAAATACCTCCACATTACCAAAGCCGCTAACATCCCGTACGGTCGCAAAAAACCTAATCTCTGACTCACACAAGTTCAAAGGTAATTCTACTACAACCATCTTCAAAAACGGGACTATCATGATAAGAGCCAAGAATGCCAACCTCTGCACTTTTGAATCCATATTCTTTAAAAAAAAACACCATATTACTGCGACAAGATGCCTTGCCCTCTAGTGACTTTCCCCACAGGACACTAAACAAAATGACACCCTCACAAATCACACCACTAACTTCACTCCCTCCTTTACTACCCACCTCCCTCTCAATGAAACACTCACGAGTCACACATCTAACTTCTCTCACCCCCTCATAACCCACCTTACACCCACCCCAACTGGTACAGAACCCACTATACCGGGGAGGGCACTGGTACACACCACTACCCCTTGATCGCAGAATAGGGTATACTCACCCACCTACACACTTACAAACCCAACTCAGAACACCAGCTTAGGTCAGATCACCAACATTAATCCCACCTCAACTTCTCTGTCAGTCACCCCTCCGTACAAACCATACTACCTCCCCTCACTCCCAGACCTCTTGAGATATCAACAAAGATGCTCATGCCCCCAACTCCTACTGCCTTCCCTATGTACACAACAATATGTTGATGATGCCATTTCAAAGGGGCAGACTCTATTCATTCAGCAGTCCCGCCATCACTACTAAAGATCCAAGTAACACCTCTAATCGCTCCCCCAATGACTCCCCTAAGCTAGATCCCATCAACATACACTTTATGACTCTGGAAAACCCTTACAACATGAAGCAACTCACCGATTCCGCAAATCAGACTAGTGACGGCCTTACCCCTTACAACATGAAGCGATCATCCTGCACTCCTTCCTCATGAAAGCAAATGCCCATGTCTAAGCTAAATGAGCGACTAACACACATAGAAAACCAGCTAGATAAACTACTACAGTCTCAACAATATTGCAAAGAACCGAAACATTGTTCACATACCACCCATCATCCCCACCTCCCCCATTTATGCAACAGCACACAACGTCTAAGACGAGCTATGACACAGCCATTTAGCTGGACCACAACTCCTATCAACAACGAAGCTCAGAGACCTAAAAGAACCGACCACCACGATGTCTCTGAGTGAATCGGCAGAGCTAGCCAAGTCTTGCAACTTGACATCTAATAGTCACAACCCCACCTCTAAAATCCAGGTTAACATGGGACAAGGAAGAAACCCCATACCAACGAGAACGACTTCGCCACCATCTCACCTCATCAAGATCCTCATGACCTCCTCCCCCAAGATATCAAGAACTGCAATAAGACCAAATGCATGCTCATTAACTGCAGCTCTGCAACCAAGTATGTAACAGAACTAGCAGAAACAATCCTGAATCACGACACTGATATTGCATTCATTATAGGAACATGGCTAACTGAATTCTCATACCCAATCATGGACCTGCTAGTCCCACCGGGGTTTTCAATAATAAAGAAAGACAGAAAGGACCGCCCCGGTGGAAGCATCACCATTATCCACAAGAACATCAACGTGAGTGAAACTGACACCTTCTCCTAGAATTAATTTGAACAAATCAGCACCACCATAAGGATGAAAGACAACATAGCAATGAACTGTCACCTGCTCTATCACACTCCAGGTAACACAATATCTTTTGGCGAACAACTAACAGACATGATAACACACTGTTCACTCTCACTCACTAAGTAAATCATCCTAGGTGACCTCAACCTTCACTGGAATGATAAAAGCAATACTCTAATCCAATCATTAAATGAACTTCTGCTCAGTAAGAACCTCTGCCAGCCCTGCAAAGGTCAAACCCACAATAAAGGCTCAACCTTGAATGCTATCTTAGCTCATGAAGAAACACTAACCATTGACAGCATTCTCCCTGTTGATTGGTCGGACCACCACATCATTTTGTTTCACATCAACAAAGTGTCTCCTCACCCAACTTGTGCGCAAAAACACTCCAATGGACGAGAAACATAAGACAAGTTCCTCTACAGGACCTTGAAGAAAGAATGACGTCACTTCTACCCCCCTCATCAGACAACCTCTCAACAACTGAACTCCCCACCCACTACAACTCAATGATGTCCTCCATCCTGGACCAAGTTGCCCCTCTGAAACTGAAAAAGGTGAGGACACTCTCTCGAGATCCTGGTTCAATAAAGACCTCAACACTGAAAGAAGACAGCTCAGAGCAGCCAAAAGACTCTGGTGAACAATTCCATCGACAGCCCACCTGGACCAGCTCAGGAATGCAGGAAATATAAAAAAACATATCACGAACGAAAAATCCTCCTTCTTCTGTAACACTTTAGATAAGGCCAAAAATTGCTCAAAACAGCTTTTCAAAATCATCAATCAACAAACTTCCAAGCCAGCCTTAAAAAATCCTCAGATATCCAAAGCACGGTGTGACGAATTTGCCATTTTCTTCAATGATAAAATCATGAAGGTCGAGCTCTCCCTTGATCTCAAGCAACCATCTAATGGGAACCCCTCACCCAGAAATAAAGGCAACAACCCTCCCTCACTCCACGGCCTCTCTAGCAAACATCACCCCACAGGACAACAATGAGTGCAATAGAACCCAAGCATCCCATATAAAACCGAGAACATGGAAGGATTTCAGCCCACTTGCAGAGGTGGACATATCTGCTTAGCTGGCAAGCCCTCCTACCACCTTGTGGACCCCCTCCATTCCTCCCTGGCAAAAAAACTCAAGCACGCCCTAACACCCTTCTGGACTAAGATTATAAAGAACTCCCTGAGGACGGGGGTGATACCAGACAGTCCCAAACTCAGGCAAGTTACGTCACTGATCAAAAAACCGGAAGCAGACCCAAATGACCTCAATAATTCCAGCCCAATCTTCAATCTCCCCTTCCTAGCCAAAACTCTAGAGAGATGTGTTCTCACACAACTTAACCTACACATCAAAAACAACAATCTCCTGGACCCTCACGAATGGGGATTCATAAAAGGATGCAGCACAGAAACAGCTATCCTGAACATAGTTGATGACCTACGCAAATCTCTAGATACATACCGATGCTACCTACTCATACTCCTAGACCTATCGGCAGCCTTTGACACATTTGACCACAAGCTTTTCTTGGATTCTCTCCAAAAACAATTGGTCCAGATGGGGTGGTCCTACGCTGGTTTATATCCTTTCTACAAAACCGCACCCAACAAATAAAAATAAGCAATCAGACCTCAGATATAATGGCAATAACCCGGGGTGTCCCCCAAGGCTCGTCCTCTCACCCACACTGTTCAATATTTACATGGAACCCCTCACCATCATCCTCAACCAAGCAAAAGTCCCATTTCACTTATGGACAGATGACACCCAGCTCCACATGGAAATCTCCTCACTAGAAGGCATACACTGATTAAATGCCATCCTCAAAGAAGTCCAACACTGGCTATCTCGCAACCGCCTAAAACGTAACCAAGACAAGATGGAAATTCTGCTCATATCATAGAAAGAGCAGCCACCCCCCCCCAAATGGAAAATGGAAAAAATCCATAGATGCCCTTAACTGCACTCTAACATTAGCCGACTCTGTCAAATCTCTAGGTATCACACTGGACTCTGAACTGATCATGAAAGATCAAATTAAGATTAGTGCAAAGAAGGCCTTCTACTGCCTGAAACCTCTGAACGAAATCAGACCCTACCTACCGCAGAAGGATCTCAACTCTGCCACACAAGTGCTGGTACTGTCCAGATTGGACTATGAGAATGCCACCCTCCCAGGCACTGCTAGATCACACATTGCACCCCTTAGAAGCACTCTTAATGCAGCAACCAGAATGGTCACAGGATTAGAAAAATGTGACCACATCTATCCGGCCCTTACAGAACTGAAATGGCTCCTGATTGAAGATCTCTGCAGCTTCAGAATGACTTGTCTTACCCACAAAGCCCTACACAGTGGAAAACCAATCTACCTTGCCTCTGAACTCAAAAAGGCAGGACAGACGAGAAACCTCAGAAGCTCAAACACCCTAATTCTCATCCCGCCCAAAGCCCACAAACAAAAAACTCTGACACACTGCTTTTTGAGCAACGCCCCAAAAATCTGGAACTCCATACCAGTACATATCAGGACAAACCCCTCCTTCTTAAGCTTAAAGAGACAGCTAAAGGATCTCCTCCTCAACCGTCACAGCAACTAGCGAATCATCAATAACCCATCAAGACACCATCTCCACCCTCAGTTCTCCCTGGACCCGTCCCTGTTATTTCTCCAATCTCCTCCCCTGTGCTTAAATATTGACTTAACTCAATTTGACTAAGTTATTCTGACTATACCTGTTATTCTGGAGGTGAACATTTACTGTTTGAATTGACTAAACAGTTTTGATACTACTCGTTATTTTGATTTTTGAACATACATTGATGTAAAGAGCTCTGATACCCTCGGGTTCTGCCAGTGCTATGTAAAGCTCTTAAATAAATAAATAAGTCTCTTCGCTGTCCTGTGCCTATTGTGTCGTGCAGAAATGGCAATGAAAGCACCTCTAATTACTGGAGTAAGGCAATGGGAGTGTCTGGGGTTATCATTGACGTCTAGGAGGGCATGTATTGCTGTGGCAATCTCTGCTGTGACTGTAGTGTGCTGGAGGAGTCTAGAATTTAGGCGCCAGGTGCCGGATTGCGTTGACTGGCATGGGGTGCGTAAAGTTATGAGAATAGGAGAGTGGTCAGACAGGGTGGCCGTTCCTAAGTCTACACCTACCACAGGTGCAGATAGACGTGGGGACGTCAAGAAGAGGTCTATGTGGGTGTATGCTTGATTAACTGCAGGATAAAAGGTATATGCATTATAAGTGGGATGCTTAGTGCGCGGCACATCTTCAAGTCCTATATCCCTCATCCACTGAAGTCCACTGCAATAAAGGCTCCTGTTTGACCTGTTCTTTGGGCCGATCTATCCATAAGGGTATCTGGCACCAAGTTAAAATCCCCGCCTATCAGGATGTCAGTGTCATGGGATGTCAGTACCCGACCCATGTCGTCTAATAGGAATGTCTGTTGATGGTCATTAAAGGCATATAGCATGGCTTTTGTAAATGTGTATGTTTGTAAAGTAAGGCGGAGAGCAAGCATTCGGCCAGTGATCTCAGCATGAGTCTGTAGAACCCAGCCTGGAAAGTGGGAGGCCAGGAGGACCGCCACTCCAGCTCATTTCTGAGGCCCCGAGGAGAAGAACTGGCGTTTGAACCAGCGAGAGAGCAGGCGGTGCCAGTCCTTCTGCAGGAGATGAGTCTCCTGGATGAGACATATATTGCATTTGGTTTCTTTAAGCATGGATAGAAGTGGGGAATTAAGACCTCAGACATTAAAACTAAGAGTTTTTATCAGGGTATGGGGGGATCCGGAGAGGCGGGGCTATTATGTATGGAGAACCTGTCATGGGGCATGCACCACCTAAGTCCCCAGAGGAGCAGGAGCATGGTGTTGAGTACAGCAGAAGTGGATAAGGGAGAGAAGTTAAGGAAAGGGTAGAAAACAATAAGAAAAACAACATAACAATAGTGTTCCGACTCCTGGGAACCAACAATACCAAGGATCGAGGGTCCATGTTCCAGGCAGCCAATCATCCCTGTAACAAATCGTAGAGGAGTGGAGGAGCCCCGCCGCATGAGAGTACCAGTGTCTGGTTGCAACAGTGCCATCCAGACCAGCCAGGAAGCAGAGATTTAATCCTCAACTGTAAACGTGCACCTGCAGAGTTCGACTGATGCAGGAAGCACAGGGTCATTCGATTTCAGTCTCTGACGCACTTCCCTGTTGCTGTAGTTGTAGCAGAAGCACTGCCCTTTCTTTATGACTTTCAAAATGCTGATAGTTTTGCAGTTGATGACTTCATGTTGTGTGACTGTTGTTTTAATCTGGTGGTGGCGCAAGATGGCGACCAGGGTTTAGGGTGGCGAGTCTCATCTTCCGAGGCAAGATCAAACCCCAGAACAGATTGCTACTGCAAGAGTGTGCGAATTGCATGGTTTTCTTGGTTCCAAACAAAAAGAAGGCGGAAAGGCTGTCCCAATCAATAATTAATCCCTTTTTCGCACAGGAAGGCCATGGCCGGCCGAAGGGTTCTATATCTTTAGAGGGTGAGTGGAGAGGGATCCTGGAAGATGCTAACCTTTGTGCCCTCGAAAGTGATGACAGACAGATCTCAAACAGCAGCCATGATCAGCTCCTTCGGCTTATAAGAGTGGAGGCACATAAGAATGTCCTGAGGCAGGTCTGGGGTCTTTGCCGGTCTTCCAACCCTATGTGTGCATCCCAGCAGAATGTCTTTGTCCCCTAGTTCTGGCGTACTTGCTTGAAGAGCCGCGTCACATACTCCTCCAGTTTCCCTGAGTCTGCTTGGAATGGTGCCCCCCTAACGTGGATGTTGGAGCGGTGTGACCTATTTTCAAGATTCGCAAGGCAGTACGATAGTTCTTCATTTCTATCTTTCAACTATAACAGTTCCCGGTTGTGTTCATGAAGTTCTTCCTCATGCCAGTCACCGGACTTCTCCAGGGTGTCCACTCATTGCTCCATCTCTCCCAGATCCTTCTTAAGCCCCTTGGTGTCGGCCACAACATCGTGCCTGAGAGTCGCAATGTCCTCTCTCAGGGCCCCAAATAGCTGCTGCAAGAATGTGCAAGTCACCGGTGCCTCACATGATAGAGTGTCCATGCCAGGGGCTATGTCCTTTGATGAGAGATCGGGTGGTGTGCTCAGGCGATGGTCCATTCTCTTGGCCGATAGTTTGTTCAGTAGGTCTTCAATGGTGGTGTCCTTTGTAGAGCGGTTAGCTGCCATAATGTTAGGTGAGGAGTACCAGTTGGGCAGCAAGTGAGGATATGGGCCAGGTCCAGACGGTTTTTGCCGGGAGGCCAAGCCATGTGGTTAGAACACTGCACCTGAGGTTAAAGGTCTGCAGTGAGGCCTCAGATCTATTGTGCTGGTACTGTTCTGCACCAGAGACCAGTTCTTGAAGAGGATGAGAGGTGCTACTCTGGAAAACCCCCAATGTCTGTTTCACAGTGGGCAGAGGAGTCTCAGGTCCCACATTGTGGGTTTGTTGCAGGCAGAGGGGTAGTCATTGCCATCGAGGGCCTAAAGGCGGTGCAAATAGAAGCTGCAGGCCGACAGTTCTGAGGGCCAGGCAGCTCAGGTGCGCTGTGCTTCTTTCACCACCCCCGGTGTTGGCCAGAAGAGGGGAGAAAAGTCTCAAGCAGCAGGCCTGCAAATCTTCAGCACTCACGCGGGCAAGGGGGGTTTGCTGCAGTTGGCAGGTCAGGCTAAGTAGAAGCCGCTCCCCTGGGGTGTGCAGGCGGCAATGCGCGTGGGTCTTCGATCACCTGACTGGAGCGAGCCTGCTCTTACACCAATCCTCCTTTGCTGCCCCAGTGCTGCACCAGCCACTCACCGCCACTCCCGATGGTGCGGATGGGATCCGCTTGCTGTCTGGGCCACGCCGGAGGCACTCACAGTGCGGGCGCCATCTTGGGGCTCTGACGATCGGGTTCCCAGGCTCACCACCCGCAGCTCTCACATATTCTATGGCAATGCCGGGCCAGTATACAGTGCTTTTGGTGTTCACCACTACATCCAAAGCATGCCAACTCCTTCTCAGCTCCCGATCAGGCATAGACAGCTCTTATAAGGTCACATGCAGCGGAACTCCACAGAAGAGCAGTTACATCACTGCCATCTTGGCCATGGCCCTACCCTGACCACTTTAAACCAAGAAATGACGATCTTCTTGTGAAACTAGAAAGTAACATGGTGACACCAAATCAGAAGTCAACAAGCGAAGGTTATCCAGGCAAAACCAGGGTTTTAGGTCTTAGGTTTCTATATACAGTCCCTGTATGCTAGGTTTTACCATTGTAAGATTGGAATTTATAGTTTGTTATATATTGTAGCATTATACATAAAACATGGTGGGGGATTCTTAGTATATTGTGCATGTTGGACTTGGCCCTTTTTGCAGGGTCATCCCAGAACTTTTTGCCTTCCTCCGGTATTTTTTTCTGACCTGCTGTTGGTGGTTTTAGGATTCTGGGCACTTTATTACTGCTGTTCAGTGTTAAAGTGCATGTGCTCTCTATGGTAAACTTGGTAAGATTGGTCTACACCTGTTTGGCATATTTAATTTACCTATCAGTCCCTTGTACAGTGGTATCTCATATACCCAGGGCCAGTAAATTGAATGCTACTGGTTGGCTTGCAGTGCTGCTTGCGCCACCCACCAAAGTGGCCTTTCAAATCTGTCTCAGGCCTCTGCCATTGCAGGGCTTGCGCACGCAGTTTACTGCCGCTGTGATATGGCACCTCAAGTGGTTGCCACCTCCGTGACTCCCCTTTTACTACATATCACTCACCCCTAAGGTAGGCCCAAGCTAGCCCTATGGGCAGGGTGCGGTGTAGGTAAAAGGTAGGACGTGCCTTAACTGTGTGGCATGTCCTGGTAGTGACAAACAGCCTATTTGGTTTCTTACTGCTGTGAGGCTGCCCTCTCATAGGAATGCATTGGGGATTCCCTGATATGTGCTTCAGTGGTAATTCCTGACATGAGATGAGTAGCGGGATCAAGTTTGGTATGTTTGGAATAGTGGTGATAAATGCTGCTTACTGGTGGTGACTGATTTATTATCACTATTTTAGAAATGCCACTTTTAGAAGTAGGCATTTCTGTATGCTATGTGTCTTTGTGTCTGCCTGTTGTGTATTGACTGTCTGGCCTTGGAGTGACAGGGGCTGGGGAGGTGCAGTGGCTCCAGAGGGTCTGGGTGAGTCAGCGCTAGGCTGAATAGGCCTGATCTGCATTTGGAGTAGTGTGAGGAGTAGCACCTGAACCTGAATAGGGCTGTGCCTGCCTTCCACAATGTCAAATCCTCCCCCTGTGGTGTGTCTGGGCCAGAGCCTACACTTACAATGGGGAGTGTTATGCACTTGATAAGTGCCCCCCAGAACTGGTTTGGACTGGGCTCAGAGCCCTATGCCAGGGGGCAGAACAAAGACTTTTTACAGTGCAAGTACTGGGGCTGTGACCCCATTTCTGTTGAACTGAACTGGTGCTTACTTGGAACAAGGAAACGCAGCATGGACTGCTGTGTGCCAGGAGGAACCGCCGCTGGGAACTACCTGCTGCCTACTAGGTAGCTAAAGCAAAGTGCCCTCTGCCAAGGGGCCCTGCCTTCTGGCCTGCCTGTGCTGATATTCCACCTCCTGGGGACTGCTCTGTGCTTGGGAGCACGTCACGTCCCTTCTCTGGTTCTCTGTGCTGGAGATAGGCGGAGCGCTCTATCCTTATGGCTGGGAGCGCAAGAGGAGCACCAAGTTCCTCTAAGAAAAGGAAGCAGCCGGTGTGCGTGTCGGCGCCCTTCATGACAAGTGGGTTGGGCACTCTCCATTTTTGGATGTTTATGGTTGTGGCCGAGCGGAGCTGAAATCGATGGAGATCTAGCTCCGTAGTAGCCAGAAGCCAGGCAGAGGAAGCCTGGTTGTGGGTGTGGCTCCCGTGATGACGAGGAGAGCCCCGCATGTTGCCTGAGCCTGTTGGGGGTGGGGCCGGTGGTGAAATTGAGCTGGAGCCTCGCAGGCTTCCCGACAGCAAGAAAAAGGACCGGAGCCTTGCGGCCTCCATTCTGTGGCCTCCCGCCTCTCCCACCTGTCGAGGGAGAGGCAAACCACGAGCGGCGGCCAGTCTCGTGGACGAGACCAACTAACTTGGTGTGAGGTCCCGGTAAGTAGGGCCTACGGGGTAGACAAGGTCGCTCACCCTCCTGGTACCCGCGTCAGCATGAGTGAGGGGGCCAGTGCTGGTGGGCTGAGCCCCGTTGCACCTGACTGGAGCTGTTGTCTCCCCCCCCTCCTGAGTTGTTTTGTGGCACCATGTTTAGGGAGTGTGGGTTCAGTGGTGGCAGCTGCACTGCCAGATCATGGGCAGCTGCTGGAGAGATACACATTGGCATGAGCCCTGACTTTGAAAAGGGGCATTGCGGGGAAAGCTCAGGACGGGGCCCCCGAGTACAAGACTAGACTGCCTGATGTTCGCCCCTATGTCTAGGTTGGACATAATGCAATTAGGTGACGTATTCACCTTATAAGTGATTACCATGCACTGTTGATGTGGTTTACACCTAATGCTTCTTCCCAGGGTGTGCACTGCTGCAAGTGCCTTGTAGTGCACTACGGATGGTTGTGATATTTACATAATGGAATGTGCTGAGGACCATTCTGGGGTTTATGCCTAAGGTAGTGTGCTAAGTGCACCCTTACCAGTAGTTACTGGTTGTCCTCACTAACTGGGAATTGTGATGATTATGACAGTGGCCCGATTGGCCTGGTGATTTATGTACTAACTGTAAATACATGACAGGTGCCTGGTGGCACAGTGTATATATGTGATTATGTTCTAATGTGTTTTGTGGATAATACAAAGGCTATTTTTATAGAACCGTGTGTGGAGTTTCTTTTGTGGTGTGCCCAGTGTGTCGCTGCTGTGTGAGTGTGTTGCGCAAGCGCTTTACACATTGCCTCTGGGATAAGCGTGAATGCTCTGCCAATCTACCAAGGGGGTGAGCCAAGCAACCAAGTGGGTGAGCATGGGTTATCTTCAGTGTGTAACTCCCTTGCCCCGACTAGAGTGGTGGTTTCTGCCAGGCTTAGGCGCATGCCCTAGCCAACTAGAAATCCCATTTCTAACAGTGCATAAGGGGGAAAGACGTTGTGGTGATCTAATGTTGTTTATGATGCACAGGAATGTTCACTGTGAGTTCCATATTCTGATATGGAATGTATGCCTTTGAGATGTTGGCAGGTGGTTCCCCGTGCTGCAATGAAGATACATGAATAAACTTCTTCTTCTAATCTACATATAAGATTGTGCGTGTTGTGCTGTATCTATGCCAGATTGACTTCCACACTTGCCCTGCAGGAGGGAAGAATGTCAAGGAGTTGTGAGGCCTAGTGTATTCCCAGAGGCTGTAGTGTGTCCAAGGAGGACTCTTGTGTCTGCAAGTTCTCCACTCGCACATCTCTGCTCCTGGCAGGAACCATTTCACAGTGTTCCTTGTTGGTCTAGCTGGGGCTGCAACTGTGTGATTGCCATCAGCCTTGCTGAGAGCTGCCACTGTTGATTGGCTCTATCCACATGAGGGATACAATTGCCTTACTGTCACAAGCCCAGTTGAGGGCTGCAACTGCCTGATTGTCGTAAGCCCAGCCAGGGCCCCACCAACCTGTGGTCGAAACAGGACCACGACCTTCAAAGCTGCCACCCTGATACTGGGCTTTACCTATTGTGGCCTAGGCTAGACTGCATCACTGCACTAGATGAAAAATGTTGCAACCAGGCCTGCACCTATACCTGCACAGTCCCCAGTGCCATGACTTCTCCAATAAAGGCTCTGCAGGGAACTCAGATATATATGGACCACCTGGAAGAGGGTAGTAGAAGGAGTGCAGGGGATATAGCACTTTCAGGCGCTATTACCTAGGAACACCGACTTATGCGATCATTGAATTGTGTAGCGTTTTGCGCAATTGCGATTAACAAACTTTCTTCCTTGAAAAGACAAGAACTGGGTTGGACATTAAGATTATGGTGCCCGTTGGTTGATTGTTCAATGCTGAGCTTGAGCACTCCCACTCTACCTTAACGAGAAGCCTGTGACTATTCGTCCTCACTACCCTGAAAGTCAAGTGCCGAAGGGATTGTACTTGGCCCAGTTTGCAGACATAGTAGGAATGGCACTGGGACATCAGTGGCTAATGTCCTTAAACCCCACAGTTAAGGACCAATAGCCCCTGTCTGCCCCATGGCGCCACCCCAAATGCGGTCTGCCATTTTCAATTTGCGTAATTGTACATACTGAACCCTTTCTCTGCCAGGGTGCTAGTGCACTTCTGAGCCAGAGCTTTTTTTTTCCAAGCATGTGTACCTCTTTGGTCTCTTTGTGCACCCATACACTTTTTTATGTTTTGATTTTGCCACATTCAAGCTGTGTATTGCTACAAACCCGACATCAATATCTCATTGCTGCCGGAAAATATAATGAAAAAGGAGGAGATAGTCTCATTTTGTAAAAATATTTGTTAAATTCGGAATGGATAGGAACGGGCCAATTTTTGCCCGTGTGAATTCCACATTGACAGTATATTGACTTCACATAGTCACAGGTTTCGTCTGTTCTTGTAATTTACAAAAAAGATCCTAACAGCACCAGGTTCCTTTCATAGAGGCAAACGTGCATGTATGTCTGCACACCAGCAAGAAGCCAGGCACTGTTTGGATTTTTTTCTGAGGATATGAAAAAATCTAAACAGCATCTGGCCTCCTTGCTGGGGCACAAAACTGTGTATCTGTACCTCGGAAAAGAGTCAGACATTGTTTGCATTTTTTCATAGGCTAAAGAAATTCTAAACAGCATCTGGCTCCTTGCTGAGGCACTGATACAAAGGCCCTCTCTCTCCAAATGCTTCTCTGGGAGACGAGGGAGCTGCCTGAAACTGAATCAGAAGTGGGGATTGGAAGAGGAGGGACTATAAATATATATATATATATATATATATATATATATATATATATATATATATATATATATATATATATATATATATTATCTACTGAGCGGTCGCCAGTAGATAGTTATAGTTACAACCTATTATCCATAGGAAATCCGCGACATTCTATTTGCAATAACGTTGGCGCCGGTTGACGAATCTTGCGAAAGCTTCCAACTTGTTGGGGCGCTCCGGTCCGCTCCTACCCTGAAAGTCTCGGGGTGATACGTCAAGCGGGGGCCGAGAAAAAGGGGGGTCCCAAAACGCGTTTTCCCCATTCATTTTCCATAGGAACCTTTAGTCGCAGCTACAGCCCGAACTGCTGAACGGAATTACCCCAAATTTGGCAAAGAGGTAGCCCTTGGTTCAGACTGGTGCCTTTTGCTAAAATGGTGTAAATCCGTTCAGTAGTTCCTGAGAAATTCACAATTAAAATCACATATATATCTATGGGCGCGTCGGATCCGCGTACGCTCTCGATCACGAGCTGCATGCTAATTGGCCAGCCCCCCCACACGCCCCGGGGACCGCCACCTCCCCGGGGCACTAAACACGTAATATGGGGGTCCGTTACGGACCCCAGAGCCCGGGGACCACCACCTCCCGGGGCTGTGTACTGAATGGGAGGGGGCCGCGCGGCCCCCTCCTGGAGCCCTTGATGGCCCTGGGGACCACCACCCCCCAGGGCCGGCTCCTGCAGTGTCCCGGGTGCCTACCCCCGGGACACTGTAGTTTGCTATGGCAGGACGGGAGCCTCGCGGCTCCCGTCCTGCCATAGCAAACTGCTTGGATATTGGAAGAGAGAGCAGGGAAACCTGCTCTCTCTTCCAATATCCAAAGCGATTGCTTTCCACATGGGGAGCAGGCATGTCAGCTGCTCCCCATGTGGAACAGCAATGCGGGCTCCCAAGGGACGTGGGGAGCCGGCGGGACTGTGGGGGGATTGGGGACCCCCCACAGTCCCCAACGGAGAGGGCCAGCCCCGGGGATGGGGTCCCGGGGCAAGTAGTGGCCCGGGAGGGGCCACGCGGCCCTCCCTCCCAAAAGGAAAAAATAATAATTTTAAAAAATGGAAAGGCCGCCCCGGGATGGGGTCCCGGGGCCTTAAAATGGCCAGAGGAGGGGGCCACGCTGCCCCCTCAAAATAATAAATATAGAGGCCATGCCCCGGGGATGGGGTCCCCGGGGCCAATACAGGCCCAGAGAAGGGAGCCACGCGGCCCCCTTCCCGTTTTTTTTTTTGTAATTAAAAAAAGGGGTAAGGCCCTGGGGGATGGGGTCCCCAGGGCCCAAAAAGAAAAAGGAAGGGGGGCCACACAGCCCCCTTCAGGGGACAAAAAAAAAAAACGATCGGGCCCTCAGGCCCCGCCCCTTCCTTCACCACTCTGCAAACGCGCCCTGGCGCGTTTGCAGAGGGAACGAATCCCCTTGAATACTGGGGGTCCCTGGGGGCCAACTAGCCCACCAGGAACCTCCAATATGCGCCAGGGGGCTGCGTTGCAGAGACGTGTAGAGAGGCCACACCCCTTTTACACCTCTCTGCAACGCAGCTCTGTGGCGCTTTGGAGGTATATGGTGGGCTAGTTGGACTCCGGGGACCCTCAGGATTCAAGGGGACTTAATCCCCCAACCTAAAACGCGCCACGGGGCGCGTTTGCACAGTGGTGAAGGGAGGGGGCGGGGCTTCAGGTGACATGTGTGCAAACAGGCCCCGTGGCGCGTTTAAGATGGGAATTAAATCCCCTTCAATCCTGAGGGTCCCTGGGGGCCAACTAGCCCAACAGGTACATCCAGAAAGCGCCACAGAGCTGCGTTGCAGAGAGGTGTAAAGGGGTGTGGCCTCTCTACATGTCTCTGCAACGCAGCCCCTGGCGCATATTGGAGGTACCTGGTGGGCTAGTTGGCCCCTATGGACCCTCAGGATTCAAGGGGACTTAATCCCCCAACTTAAAACGCGCCACGGGGCGCGTTTGCACAGATGTAACCTCAGGCCCCGCCCCTCCCTTCACCATTGTGCAAATATTCCTCTAAAATCAGCCGAAATACGAATTCCGATTTACTCACCTGTTATCAGGAGAGACCTCAGTGCTGTATCTTTCAGCCCAGTACTGGTCCTGAAAAGTAATTCTAACCATACTTACCAGTAACTTGAATTTCCTTCCATAGGCTAACATTGACTGGTTTCACTTGGAAATTCTTCTAAGTATGGAGTTTTGGAACTTTAAAATATTCCTCTAAAATCAGCCGAAATACGAATTCCGATTTACTCACCTGTTATCAGGAGAGACCTCAGTGCTGCATCTTTCAGCCCAGTACTGGTCCTGAAAAGTAATTTTAGCCGTACTTACCGGTAACTTGAATTTCCTTCATAGGCTAACATTGACTGGTTTCACTTGGAAATTCTTCTAAGTGTGGAGTTTTGGAACTTTAAAATATTCCTCTAAAATCAGCCGAAATACGAATTCCGATTTACTCACCTGTTATAAGGAGAGACCTCAGTGCTGTATCTTTCAGCCCAGTACTGGTCCTGAAAAGTAATTTTAACCGTACTTACCAGTAACTTGAATTTCCTTCCATAGGCTAACATTGACTGGTTTCACTTGGAAATTCTTCTAAGTGTGGAGTTTTGGAACTTTAAAATATTCCTCTAAAATCAGCCGAAATACGAATTCCGGTTTACTCACCTGTTATCAGGAGAGACCTCAGTGCTGCATCTTTCAGCCCAGTACTGGTCCTGAAAAGTAATTTTAACCGTACTTACCGGTAACTTGAATTTCCTTCATAGGCTAACATTGACTGGTTTCACTTGGAAATTCTTCTAAGTGTGGAGTTTTGGAACTTTAAAATATTCCTCTAAAATCAGCCGAAATACGAATTCCGATTTACTCACCTGTTATCAGGAGAGACCTCAGTGCTGCATCTTTCAGCCTAGTACTGATCCTCAAAAGTAATTTTAACCGTACTTACCAGTAACTTGAATTTCCTTCCATAGGATATCATTGCCTGCTTTTTGCTGAAAAAGTTTCTAAGTGTTGATTTTTGAAACATACAAATATTCCTCTAAATCAGCCGAAATCCGAATTCTGATTTACTCACCTGTTATCAGGAGAGACCTCAGTGCTGCATCTTTCAGCCCAGTACTGGTCCTGAAAAGTAATTTTAACCGTACTTACCAGTAACTTGAATTTCCTTCCATAGGCTAACATTGACTGGTTTCACTTGGAAATTCTTCTAAGTGTGGAGTTTTGGAACTTTAAAATATTCCTCTAAAATCAGCCGAAATACGAATTCCGATTTACTCACCTGTTATCAGGAGAGACCTCAGTGCTGCATCTTTCAGCCCAGTACTGATCCTCAAAAGTAATTTTAACCGTACTTACCGGTAACTTGAATTTCCTTCATAGGCTAAGATTGACTGGTTTTCAGCAAAAAAGTTTGTGTTGATTTTCACAAACTACAAATATTCCTTAAAAATCGCCTGCATGACTTAAACGCATTTTTTCAACTGTTTACAGGAGATGCACCAGTGCTGGATCCAGGATCCAACACTGAGTAAGAAAAAGTACTTGATAACAGTTTTTACCTGCTAAGTGAATTTCCTTCCATAGGATAACATTGGTGATTCTATGAGAAAAAGTTTCTAAGTGTCAACTTTTAAAATACAATAATATTCCTTAAAAATCACGACTGTAACCAAAACGCTTTTACTCACCTGTTTACAGGAGATGTACCAGGACTGAATCTAGGATCTGTGGTTACAAAAGTAATCCATAAAGTAACTAATTGCATTTAACTAGAAATTCACATTGAGCTGAATGTTGCATTGTGTTTGAAAATGTGTTGCCCATTGCAACAACTGTAACTACTGTACTTAAAAGTCTATTGCCTATCTGCAAAGTATTTAAACTAAAGTAATTCATTCTGAGAAAGTATTTTTTGTAATGTAATGTATAATGTAATTACAATGTAATTTAAAAAATAAAATATGTAAAAAAATTGTTTCTAAAATGTAGTAAATCAGTATGAAAAAAATTAATATAACAATTAATACATTTAAAAATTGTCATTTACAAAACCTTTGAAATTCACTGAAAAACCGTAGGTTTCAGGCACGTTATAGTTAGAAATTAGCATTTAAAAAACCTTTGAAATTCACTGAAAAAACCATAGGTTTCAGACACGTTATAGTTACAAATTAGCATTTAAAAAACCTTTGAAATTCACTGAAAAAACCATAGGTTTCAGACACGTTATAGTTACAAATTAGCATTTAAAAAACCTTTGAAATTCACTGAAAAAACCATAGGTTTTAGGGACAGTTTTAGTTACTTGGACATTGCACTCGTACAAAACCCGTGAAATTCCCCCGTTATAGTTAGTTCAGCTAACTATAACTCCGCGCCCGCAATGCACTGCTGATGACGTCACATATTACATCACTCATGACATGGTCAGTGACATCACTGATGACATCACTGATGACATCTCAAATGACATCACTGATGACATCATCCACGTGATAATCTGATGCACCTCCTCACACCCTAATATAACCTTTGATACACCCACTCTAAATTACAGACTGCCATTCGCAAAACCATAGACACTCCAACACCAATAACTACATACCCACTCACTGATTCTTAGGTCTACACACACACATCCACTCACTCACCCGTACAGTCACTCATACTTACGGTCACTCAGTACAGGACTATCATATGCACTCTTACTCCTATATAGACACTCAAACAACGCCACTCATCCATAGAGATACTCACACACCTAGTCAGTCATGCAAATAATTAAACACACTGCCATTTACTCACCTATACAGTTATACACACACCAGCTCACTTACTCATACAAATAGTAGCACATTGTTACGCTCTTATACAATCACAGATACAAGCACACACTCATACATACAGCCACTATCACAATCACTCACTCTTGCTTATAGCTATTTATATACTCCAACACACATATATACTGCCTTTCACATATGTAGTTACTCACACATGTACCACTGGGACATACATTCACTCACTAACACACTCTTACACACAATTACCCACCCATACAGTCTATCACAGATGCACTCTTGAAACCATCCACCCAGTGAATCACCCACTCACACATCTATGCACAGAGTTGCACACACCCCTCCCACACAAACACTCAGGCACCCATACAGATACTCAGACAAGCATTCAATAACTCATATAGACACTCATTTAGCTATTCACAAACACATGCAGCCACTTACACAGCAACAGACAGACGGATACAGACATTCACCCAGTTTAGTCACTAACCCATGCATTCAGTAAGATACGTTAAATCACTCACTTATAGAGTCAGTCACGCACCTACTAAATCATCCATACAGACACTTACACACCCACTCATTCTTCAATACGTCTTTTCCTATATATATTAAAAATATTTAAACTTTACAGAAACACACAGTCACTGGATGATGTCATCAGTGATGTCATTTGAGATGTCATCAGTGATGTCATCAGTGATGTCACTGACCATGTCATGAGTGATGTAATATGTGACGTCATCAGCAGTGCATTGCGGGGCGCGAGTTATAGTTAGCTGAACTAACTATAACGGGGAATTTCACGGGTTTTGTACGAGTGCAATGTCCAAGTAACTAAAACTGTCCCTAAAACCTATGGTTTTTTCAGTGAATATATATATATATATATATATATATATATATATATATATATATATATATATATATATATATATAACCAAAAACGCCCAGAAGCTTGAGGCTGCACACAGCTGCAGGTGAGTTACAAGCTCCATTTGAACCAAGCAGGCAGCTTAACTTCCCTTAGAAGTCCATGGCCTGACGCGTTTCGATGCCGCTGTTTGCATCTCCTCAGAGGCCGTGTCAGCGGAGGTGATTTATGGCTGCCGCATTTCCCCTGCGTGTTTGTGGTTAGTGAGCTATCAGTGCTCCTCCCTTGGTGGAAGTTCATTTTCAAATGCACGCTGGGATATGAGGTCTCATTTTGCCAAATAACGCCCTCTGGTGGGTTACCTCCGCTGCAGCTAATTATGGACGATTATTCTCGGCCCTCCATTGAGCCTTGGATGATACTCTGCTGGCTTCATTAAAGGTACCCTGCAGCTTCAGAAAGAGGAATCTTCCTCTCCCCTAGTCCCGTTGGTTGCGGGCAGTGCGATCCCTCTGCGGCCTGGAACCACCGCATAATATATAACCAAAAACGCCCAGAAGCTTGAGGCCGCACACAGCTGCAGGTGAGTTACAAACTCCATTTGAACCAAGCAGGCAGCTTAACATCCCTTTGAAGTCCATGGCCTGACGCCTTTCGATGCCGCTGTTTGCATCTCCTCAGAGGCCGTATATATTTATACACATATATATATATATGTATATACATGTATATGTGGATATATATATACATATTCGCTGAAAAAACCACAGGTTTCAGGGACGTTATAGTTAGTTGGACATTTTACTCGTACAAAACCAGAGAAATTCGGCCGTTATAGTTTGTTCAGCTAACTATAACTCGCGCCCCCGCAATGCACTGCTGATGACATCACATATTATATCATTCATGACATGGTCAGTGACATCACTGATGACATCTCAAATGACATCACTGATGACATCACTGATGACATCATCCAGTGACTGTGTGTTTCTGTAAAGTTTAAATATGTTTATATATATATATATAGGCCAAGGTGTATTGAAGAATGAGTGGGTGTATAAGTGTCTGAATGGATGATTTAGTAGGTGCGTGACTGACTGTATAAGTGAGTGATTAAATGTGTCTTACTGAATGCATGGGTTAGTGACTGATACAGACATTCACACAGTTTAGTTTGTCAGTTGGTGTGTAAGCGGTTGCATGGGTTGGTGAGTAGCTAAATGAGGGTCTATATGGGTTATTGATTGGTTGTCTGAGTATCTGTATGGGTGCCTGAGTGTCTGTGTGGGTGGGTGGGGGGTGTGACTCTGTGCATAGATGTGTGAGTGGGTGATTCACTGGGTGTATGGGTTCAAGAGTGCATCTGTGAAGGGCTGTATGGGTGGGTGAGTGTGTGTATGGGTGTGTTGGTGAGTGAATGGATGCCTCAGTGGTACATGTGTGAGTAACTGCATATGTGAAAGGCAGTATATGTGAGTGTTGGAGTATATAAATGACTATATGTGAGAGTGAGTGATTGTGAGAGTGGCTGTATGGATGAGTGTGTGCTTGTATTAGTTATTGTATAAGAGTGTAAGTATGTGTTAGTATATGTTTGAATAAGTGAGGTGGTGTGTGTATAACTGTATAGGTGAGTAAATGGGAGTGTGATTGATTCTTTGCATGACTGACTAGGTGTGTGAGTAACTCTATGGATGAGTGGCGGTGTGTGAGTGTCTGTATAGATATGTGAGTGCATATGATAGTGCCGTATTGATGGTTGACTGCATGTATGAGTGACTGTATGGGTGAATGAGTGGATGTGTGTGTAGACCTAGGAATTAGTGAGTGGGTTTGTACTAACTGGTATTGGTGTGTCTATGGTTTCGAAAATGGTAGTCTGTATTTTAGAGTGGGTGTATCAAAGGTTATATTAGGGTATGAGGAGGTGCATCAGATTATCACGTGGATGATGTCATCAGTGATGTCATCAGTGATGTCATTTAGATGATGTCATCAGTGATGTCACTGACCATGTCATGAATGATGTAATATGTGACGTCATCAGCAGTGCATTGCGGGGCGCGAGTTATAGTTAGCTGAACTAACTATAACGGCCGAATTTCTCTGGTTTTGTACGAGTGAAATGTCCAACTAACTATAACGTCCCTGAAACCTGTGGTTTTTTCAGTGAATTTCTAAGGTTTTTTAAATGCTAATTTCTAACTATAACGTCCCTGAAACCTATGGTTTTTTCAGTGAATTTCAAAGGTTTTTTAAATGCTAATTTCTAACTATAACGTCCCTGAAACCTGTGGTTTTTTCAGTGAATTTCAAAGGTTTTTTAAATGCTAATTTCTAACTATGCCTACAAAGGTAGGACATGTGCAGAAAGAGGAAGAAAGGCGCAGAAAGAAGCAAGAGAAATGCAGAAAGAGGCAACAGAAGTCCAGAAAGTCGAAGAAAGGTGCAGAAAGAAGCAAGAGATGTGCACAAAGAACCAACAGAGGAGCAGAAAGAGGCCTTGTTGCAAAGTCATCCTGTGCCCCCAACATTTTGCTGACTGGTACTGGTGGTAACTGACTCTGACTAACCAGGCCCGGAGCCAGTGCTATGCTGAAAGACACTTAGAATACAGTGAAAACACCTACATACACTAGGGTACACTATGGGTTGGGGTACCCCTGTGATTGGCATGACCTCCCTGTATGGCCCTAGTACATAATAGGGCAGGGGATTAAAACTACCTCTAACTAAGAGGTGCAGAAGGAGGCAAGAGAAGTACAGAAAGAAGCAACACAGGTGCCGAAAGAGGCAAGAGAGGTGCAGAAAAAGCAAGTGAAGTGCAGAAAGAGGCAAATGAGGTGCAGAAAGAAGCAAGAGCAGTGCAGAAAGAACCAACAGAGGTGTAAAAAGAGGCAAAAGGGGTGCAGAAAGGGGTAGGAGAGGTGCACAAAGAGGCAAGGGAGTACAGAAAGAGGCAGGAGGGGTGCAGAAAGAAGGAAGAGAAGTGCAGAAAGAGGCAAGAGAATTGCTGAAAGAAGCAACAGAGGTGTAGAAAGAAGCAAGAGAAGTGCAGAAAGAGGCAAGTAAGGTGCAGATAGAAGCAAGAGCAGTGCAGAAAGAACCAACAGAGGTGCAGAAAGAGGGAAGAGGGGTGGAGAGAGAGGCAAGAGGGGTGCAGAAAAAGGTAGGATGGGTGCACAAAGAGGCAAGAGAGGTACAGAAAAAGGCAGGAGGGTGCAGAAAGAAGGAAGAGAAGTGCAGAAAAAGCCAAGAAAAGTGCAGAAAGAGGCAAAAGAGGTACATAAAGAGACAACAGGGGTGCAGAAAGAAGCAAGACAGGTGCAGAAAGGAGCAAGTGAGGTGCAGAAAGAGCCAACAGAAGTGCACAAAGAGGCAAGAGAATTGCTGAAAGAAGCAACAGAGGTGTACAAAGAAGCAAGAAAAGTGCAGAAAGAGGCAAGTGAGATGCAAAAACAGGCAGGAAAGGTACAGAAAGACGGAAGACGAGTGCAGAAAGAGACAACAGGGGTGCAGAAAGAAGCAAATGAGGTGCAGAAAGAGGCAACAGACGTGCAGAAAGAGGGAAGAGAGGTGCAGAAAAAGCCAAGAAAAGTGCAGAAAGAGGCAAAAGAGGTACATAAAGAGACAACAGGGGTGCAGAAAGAAGCAAGACAGGTGCAGAAAGAAGCATGGAAAGTGCAGAATGAAGCAACAGGGGTGCAGAAAGAGGCAAGAGAGGTGCAGAAACAGGCAAGAGAAATGCTCAAAGAGGCAAGAGAATTGCTGAAAGAAGCAACAGAGGTGTAGAAAGAAGCAAGAAAAGTGCAGAAAGAGGCAAGTGAGATGCAAAAACAGGCAGGAAAGGTACAGAAAGAGGGAAGACGAGTGCAGAAAGAGACAACAGGGGTGCAGAAAGAAGCAAATGAGGTGCAGAAAGAGGCAACAGACGTGCAGAAAGAGGGAAGAGAGGTGCAGAAAAAGCCAAGAAAAGTGCAGAAAGAGGCAAAGAGGTACATAAAGAGACAACAGGGGTGCAGAAAGAAGCAAGACAGGTGCAGAAAGAAGCATGGAAAGTGCAGAATGAAGCAACAGGGGTGCAGAAAGAGGCAAGAGAGGTGCAGAAACAGGCAAGAGAAGTGCACAAAGAGGCAAGAGAATTGCTGAAAGAAGCAACAGAGGTGTAGAAAGAAGCAAGAAAAGTGCAGAAAGAGGCAAGTGAGATGCAAAAACAGGCAGGAAAGGTACAGAAAGAGGGAAGACGAGTGCAGAAAGAGACAACAGGGGTGGATAAAGAAGCAAATGAAGTGCAGAAAGAGGCAACAGACGTGCAGAAAGAGGGAAGAGAACTGCAGAAAAAGGCAAGAAAAGTGCAGAAAGAGGCAAAAGAGGTACATAAAGAGACAACACGGGTGCAGAAAGAAGCAAGACAGGTGCAGAAAGAAGCATGGAAAGTGCAGAATGAAGCAACAGGAGTGCAGAAAGAGGCAAGAGAAGTGTAGAAAGGAGCAAGTGAGGTGCAGAAAGAGCCAACAGAGGTGTAAAAGAGGCAAGAGAGGTGCAGAAACAGGCAAGAGAAGTGCACAAAGAGGCAAGAGAATTGCTGAAAGAAGCAACAGAGGTGTAGAAAGAAGCAAGAAAAGTGCAGAAAGAGGCAAGTGAGATGCAAAAACAGGCAGGAAAGGTACAGAAAGAGGGAAGACGAGTGCAGAAAGAGACAACAGGGGTGCAGAAAGAAGCAAATGAGGTGCAGAAAGAGGCAACAGACGTGCAGAAAGAGGGAAGAGAGGTGCAGAAAAAGGCAAGAAAAGTGCAGAAAGAGGCAAAAGAGGTACATAAAGAGACAACAGGGGTGCAGAAAGAAGCAAGACAGGTGCAGAAAGAAGCATGGAAAGTGCAGAATGAAGCAACAGGGGTGCAGAAAGAGGCAAGAGAAGTGCAGAAACAGGCAAGAGAAGTGCACAAAGAGGCAAGAGAATTGCTGAAAGAAGCAACAGAGGTGTAGAAAGAAGCAAGAAAAGTGCAGAAAGAGGCAAGTGAGATGCAAAAACAGGCAGGAAAGGTACAGAAAGAGGGAAGACGAGTGCAGAAAGAGACAACAGGGGTGCAGAAAGAAGCAAATGAGGTGCAGAAAGAGGCAACAGACGTGCAGAAAGAGGGAAGAGAGCTGCAGAAAAAGGCAAGAAAAGTGCAGAAAGAGGCAAAAGAGGTACATAAAGAGACAACAGGGGTGCAGAAAGAAGCAAGACAGGTGCAGAAAGAAGCATGGAAAGTGCAGAATGAAGCAACAGGGGTGCAGAAAGAGGCAAGAGAAGTGTAGAAAGGAGCAAGTGAGGTGCAGAAAGAGCCAACAGAGGTGCAAAAGAGGCAAGAGAGGTGCAGAAACAGGCAAGAGAAGTGCACAAAGAGGCAAGAGAATTGCTGAAAGAAGCAACAGAGGTGTAGAAAGAAGCAAGAAAAGTGCAGAAAGAGGCAAGTGAGATGCAAAAACAGGCAGGAAAGGTACAGAAAGAGGGAAGACGAGTGCAGAAAGAGACAACAGGGGTGCAGAAAGAAGCAAATGAGGTGCAGAAAGAGGCAACAGACGTGCAGAAAGAGGGAAGAGAGGTGCAGAAAAAGCCAAGAAAAGTGCAGAAAGAGGCAAAAGAGGTACATAAAGAGACAACAGGGGTGCAGAAAGAAGCAAGACAGGTGCAGAAAGAAGCATGGAAAGTGCAGAATGAAGCAACAGGGGTGCAGAAAGAGTCAAGAGAAGTGCAGAAACAGGCAAGAGAAGTGCACAAAGAGGCAAGAGAATTGCTGAAAGAAGCAACAGAGGTGTAGAAAGAAGCAAAGAAAAGTGCAGAAAGAGGCAAGTGAGATGCAAAAACAGGCAGGAAAGGTACAGAAAGAGGGAAGACGAGTGCAGAAAGAGACAACAGGGGTGCAGAAAGAAGCAAATGAGGTGCAGAAAGAGGCAACAGACGTGCAGAAAGAGGGAAGAGAGGTGCATAAAAAGCCAAGAAAAGTGCAGAAAGAGGCAAAAGAGGTACACAAAGAGACAACAGGGGTGCAGAAAGAAGCAAGACAGGTGCAGAAAGAAGCATGAAAATTGCAGAATAAAGCAACAGGGGTGCAGAACGAGGCAAGAGAAGTACAGAAACAGGCAAGAGTAGTGCACAAAGAGGCAAGAGAATTGCTGAAAGAAGCAACAGAGGTGTAGAAAGAAGCAAGAAAAGTGCAGAAAGAAGCAAGTGAGATACAAAAACAGGCAGGAAAGGTACAGAAAGAGGGAAGATGAGTGCAGAAACAGACAACAGGGGTGCAGAAAGAAGCAAATGAGGTGCAGAAAGAGGCAACAGACGTGCAGAAAGAGGGAAGAGAAGTGCAGAAAAAGGCAAGAAAAGTGCAGAAAGAGGCAAAAGAGGTACATAAAGAGACAACAGGGGTGCAGAAAGAAGCAAGACAGGTGCAGAAAGAAGCATGGAAAGTGCAGAATGAAGCAACAGGAGTGCAGAAAGAGGCAAGAGGAGTGTAGAAAGGAGCAAGTGAGGTGCAGAAAGAGCCAACAGAGGTGTAAAAAGAGGCAAGAGAGGTGCAGAAACAGGCAAGAGAAGTGCACAAAGAGGCAAGAGAATTGCTGAAAGAAGCAACAGAGGTGTAGAAAGAAGCAAGAAAAGTGCAGAAAGAGGCAAGTGAGATGCAAAAACAGGCAGGAAAGGTACAGAAAGAGGGAAGACGAGTGCAGAAAGAGACAACAGGGGTGCAGAAAGAAGCAAATGAGGTGCAGAAAGAGGCAACAGACGTGCAGAAAGAGGGAAGAGAGGTGCAGAAAAAAACAAGAAAAGTGCAGAAAGAGGCAAAAGAGGTACATAAAGAGACAACAGGGGTGCAGAAAGAAGCAAGAGAGGTGCAGAAAGAGGCAACAGACAGTGCAGAAAGAGGGAAGAGAACAGCAGAAACAGGCAAGAGAAGTGCAGAAAGAGGCAAGAGAAGTGCATGAAAGAGAGCAACAGAGGTGCAGAAAGAAGCAAGACAGGTGCAGGAAAGAAGCATGAGATGAAAGTGCAGGAATGAAGCAACAGAGATACAGAAAGAGGCAAGAGAAGTGTAGAAAGGAGCAAGTGAGGTGCAGAAAGAGCCAACAGAAGTGCAGAAAGAGGGAAGAGAGGTGCAGAAAAAGGCAAGAAAAGTGCAGAAAGAGGCAAAAGAGGTACATAAAGAGACAACAGGGTGCAGAAAGAAGCAAGACAGGTGCAGAAAGAAGCATGGAAAGTGCAGAATGAAGCAACAGGGGTGCAGAAAGAGGCAAGAGAAGTGCAGAAACAGGCAAGAGAAGTGCACAAAGAGGCAAGAGAATTGCTGAAAGAAGCAACAGAGGTGTAGAAAGAAGCAAGAAAAGTGCAGAAAGAGGCAAGTGAGATGCAAAAACAGGCAGGAAAGGTACAGAGAGAGGGAAGACGAGTGCAGAAAGAGACAACAGGGGTGCAGAAAGAAGCAAATGAGGTGCAGAAAGAGGCAACAGACATGCAGAAAGAGGGAAGAGAGGTGGAGAAAAAGGCAAGAAACGTGCAGAAAGAGGCAAAAGAGGTACATAAAGAGACAACAGGGGTGCAGAAAGAAGCAAGACAGGTGCAGAAAGAAGCATGGAAAGTGCAGAATGAAACAACAGGGGTGCAGAAAGAGGCAAGAGAAGTGTAGAAAGGAGCAAGTGAGGTGCAGAAAGAGCCAACAGAGATGCAGAGCAAAGAGGTCAAGAGCAGAGGTGCAGAAACAGGCAAGAGAAGTGCACAAAGAGGCAAGAGAATTGCTGAAAGAAGCAACAGAGGTGTAGAAAGAAGCAAGAAAAGTGCAGAAAGAGGCAAGTGAGATGCAAAAACAGGCAGGAAAGGTACAGAAAGAGGGAAGACGAGTGCAGAAAGAGACAACAGGGGTGCAGAAAGAAGCAAATGAGGTGCAGAAAGAGGCAACAGACGTGCAGAAAGAGGGAAGAGAGGTGCAGAAAAAGGCAAGAAAAGTGCAGAAAGAGGCAAAGAGGTACATAAAGAGACAACAGGGGTGCAGAAAGAAGCAAGACAGGTGCAGAAAGAAGCATGGAAAGTGCAGAATGAAGCAACAGGGGTGCAGAAAGAGTCAAGAGAGGTGCAGAAACAGGCAAGAGAAGTGCACAAAGAGGCAAGAGAATTGCTGAAAGAAGCAACAGAGGTGTAGAAAGAAGCAAGAAAAGTGCAGAAAGAGGCAAGTGAGATGCAAAAACAGGCAGGAAAGGTACAGAAAGAGGGAAGACGAGTGCAGAAAGAGACAACAGGGGTGCAGAAAGAAGCAAATGAGGTGCAGAAAGAGGCAACAGACGTGCAGAAAGAGGGAAGAGAGGTGCAGAAAAAGGCAAGAAAAGTGCAGAAAGAGGCAAAAGAGGTACATAAAGAGACAACAGGGGTGCAGAAAGAAGCAAGACAGGTGCAGAAAGAAGCATGGAAAGTGCAGAATGAAGCAACAGGGGTGCAGAAAGAGGCAAGAGAAGTGCAGAGACAGGCAAGAGTAGTGCACAAAGAGGCAAGAGAATTGCTGAAAGAAGCAACAGAGGTGTAGAAAGAAGCAAGAAAAGTGCAGAAAGAGGCAAGTGAGATGCAAAAACAGGCAGGAAAGGTACAGAAAGAGGGAAGACGAGTGCAGAAAGAGACAACAGGGGTGCAGAAAGAAGCAAATGAGGTGCAGAAAGAGGCAACAGACGTGCAGAAAGAGGGAAGAGAGCTGCAGAAAAAGGCAAGAAAAGTGCAGAAATGAGGCAAAAGAGGTACATAAAGAGACAACAGAGGTGCAGAAAGAAGCAAGACAGGTGCAGAAAGATGCATGGAAAGTGTGGAATGAAGCAACAGGAGTGCAGAAAGAGGCAAGAGAAGTGTAGAAAGGAGCAAGTGAGGTGCAGAAAGAGCCAACAGAGGTGCAAAAAGAGGCAAGAGAGGTGCAGAAACAGGCAAGAGAAGTGCACAAAGAGGCAAGAGTATTGCTGAAAGAAGCAACAGAGGTGTAGAAAGAAGCAAGAAAAGTGCAGAAAGAGGCAAGTGAGATGCAAAACCAGGCAGGAAAGGTACAGAAAGAGGGAAGACGAGTGCAGAAAGAGACAACAGGGGTGCAGAAAGAAGCAAATGAGGTGCAGAAAGAGGCAACAGACGTGCAGAAAGAGGGAAGAGAGGTGCAGAAAAAGGCAAGAAAAGTGCAGAAAGAGGCAAAAGAGGTACATAAAGAGACAACAGGGGTGCAGAAAGAAGCAAGACAGGTGCAGAAAGAAGCATGGAAAGTGCAGAATGAAGCAACAGGGGTGCATAAAGAGGCAAGAGAAGTACAGAAACAGGCAAGAGTAGTGCACAAAGAGGCAAGAGAATAGCTGAAAGAAGCAACAGAGGTGTAGAAAGAAGCAAGAAAAGTGCAGAAAGAGGCAAGTGAGATGCAAAAACAGGCAGAAAAGGTACAGAAAGAGGGAAGACGAGTGCAGAAAGAGACAACAGGGGTGCAGAAAGAAGCAAATGAGGTGCAGAAAGAGGCAACAGACGTGCAGAAAGAGGGAAGAGAGATGCAGAAAAAGGCAAGAAAAGTGCAGAAAGAGGCAAAAGAGGTACATAAAGAGACAACAGGGTGCAGAAAGAAGCAAGACAGGTGCAGGAAAGAAGCATGGAAAGTGCAGAATGAAGCAACAGGGGTGCAGAAAGAGGCAAGAGAAGTGTAGAAAGGAGCAAGTGAGGTGCAGAAAGAGCCAACAGAAGTGCACAAAGAGGGAAGAGAGGTGCAGAAAAAACCAAGAAAAGTGCAGAAAGAGGCAAAAGAGGTACATAAAGAGACAACAGGGGTGCAGAAAGAAGCAAGACAGGTTCAAAAAGAAGCATGGAAAGTGCAGAATGAAGCAACAGGGGTGCAGAAAGAGGCAAGAGAAGTGCAGAAACAGGCAAGAGAAGTGCACAAAGAGGCAAGAGAATTGCTGAAAGAAGCAACAGAGGTGTAGAAAGAAGCAAGAAAAGTGCAGAAAGAGGCAAGTGAGATGCAAAACCAGGCAGGAAAGGTACAAAAAGATGGAAGACGAGTGCTGAAAGAGACAACAGGGGTGCAGAAAGAAGCAAATGAGGTGCAGAAAGAGGCAACAGACGTGCAGAAAGAAGGAAGAGAACTGCAGAAAAAGGCAAGAAAAGTGCAGAAAGAGGCAAAAGAGGTACATAAAGAGACAACAGGGGTGCAGAAAGAAGCAAGAGAGGTGCAGAAAGAAGCATGGAAAGTGCAGAATGAAACAACAGGGGTGCAGAAAGAGGCAAGAGAAGTGTAGAACGGAGCAACTGAGGTGCAGAAAGAGCCAACAGAGATGCAGAAAGAGCCAACAGAGGTGCAAAAAGAGGCAAGAGAGGTGCAGAAACAGGCAAGCGGAGTGCACAAAGAGGCAAGATAATTACTGAAAGAAGCAACAGAGGTGTAGAAAGAAGCAAGAAAAGTGCAGAAAGAGGCAAGTGAGATGCAAAAACAGACAGGAAAGGCATAGAAAGAGGGAAGACGAGTGCAGAAAGAGACAACAGGGGTGCAGAAAGAAGCAAATGAGGTGCAGAAAGAGGCAACAGACGTGTAGAAAGAGGGAAGAGAGGTGCAGAAAAAGCCAAGAAAAGTGAAGAAAGAGGCAAAAGAGGTACATAAAGAGACAACAGGGGTGCAGAAAGAAGCAAGACAGGTGCAGAAAGAAGCATGGAAAGTGCAGAATGAAGAAACAGGGGTGCAGAAAGAGTCAAGAGAGGTGCAGAAACAGGCAAGAGAAATGCTCAAAGAGGCAAGAGAATTGGTGAAAGAAGCAACAGAGGTGTAGAAAGAAGCACAAAAAGTGCAGAAAGAGGCAAGTGAGATGCAAAAACAGGCAGGAAAGGTACAGAAAGAGGGAAGACGAGTGCAGAAAGAGACAGCAGGGGTGCAGAAATAAGCAAATGAGGTGCAGAAAGAGGCAACAGACGTGCAGAAAGAGGGAAGAGAGGTGCAGAAAAAGCCAAGAGAAGTGGAGAAAGAGGCAAAAGAGGTACACAAAGAGACAACAGGGGTGCAGAAAGAAGCAAGACAGGTGCAGAAAGAAGCATGGAAATTGCAGAATGAAGCAACAGGGGTGCAGAAAGAGGCAAGAGAAGTACAGAGACAGGCAAGAGTAGTGCACAAAGAGGCAAGAGAATTGCTGAAAGAAGCAACAGAGGTGTAGAAAGAAGCAAGAAAAGTGCAGAAAGAGGCAAGTGAGATGCAAAAACAGGCAGGAAAGGTACAGAAAGAGGGAAGACGAATGCAGAAAGAGACAACAGGGGTGCAGAAAGAAGCAAATGAGGTGCAGAAAGAGGCAACAGACGTGCAGAAAGAGGGGAGAGAACTGCAGAAAAAGGCAAGAAAGGTGCAGAAAGAGGCAAAAGAGGTACATAAAGAGACAACACAGGTGCAGAAAGAAGCAAGACAGGTGCCGAAAGATGCATGGAAAGTGTGGAATGAAGCAACAGGAGTGCAGAAAGAGGCAAGAGAAGTGTAGAAAGGAGCAAGTGAGGTGCAGAAAGAGCCAACAGAGGTGTAAAAGAGGCAAGAGAGGTGCAGAAACAGGCAAGAGAAGTGCACAAAGAGGCAAGAGAATTGCTGAAAGAAGCAACAGAGGTGTAGAAAGAAGCAAGAAAAGTGCAGAAAGAGGCAAGTGAGATGCAAAACCAGGCAGGAAAGGTACAGAAAGAGGGAAGACGAGTGCATAAAGAGACAACAGGGGTGCAGAAAGAAGCAAATGAGGTGCAGAAAGAGGCAACAGTCGTGCAGAAAGAGGGAAGAGAGGTGCAGAAAAAGCCAAGAAAAGTGCAGAAAGAGGCTACATAAAGAGACAACAGGGGTGCAGAAAGAAGCAAGACAGGTGCAGAAAGAAGCATGGAAAGTGCAGAATGAAGCAACAGGGTGCAGAAAGAGGCAAGAGAAGTACAGAAACAGGCAAGAGTAGTGCAGAAAGAGGCAAGAGAATTGCTGAAAGAAGCAACAGAGGTGTAGAAAGAAGCAAGAAAAGTGCAGAAAGAGGCAAGTGAGATGCAAAAACAGGCAGGAAAGGTACAGAAAGAGGGAAGACGAGTGCATAAAGAGACAACAGGGGTGCAGAAAGAAGCAAATGAGGTGCAGAAAGAGGCAACAGATGTGCAGAAAGAGGGAAGAGAACAGAAGAAAAAGGCAAGAAAAGTGCAGAAAGAGGCAAAAGAGGTATATAAAGAGACAACACGGGTGCAGAAAGAAGCAAGACAGGTGCAGAAAGAAGCATGGAAAGTGCAGAATGAAGCAACAGGGGTGCAGAAAGAGGCAAGAGAAGTGTAGAAAGAAGCAACAGAGGTGTAGAAAGAAGCAAGAAAAGTGCAGAAAAAGGCAAGTGAGTTGCAAAAACAGGCAGGAAAGGTACAGAAAAAGGGAAGACGAGTGCATAAAGAGACAACAGGGGTGCAGAAAGAAGCAAATGAGGTGCAGAAAGAGGCAACAGACGTGCAGAAAGAGGGAAGAGAGGTACATAAAGAGACAACACAGTGCAGAAAGAAGCAAGACAGGTAAGGAAAGAAGCATGGAAAGTGCAGAATGAAGCAACAGGGGTGCAGAAAGAGGCAAGAGAAGTGTAGAAAGGAGCAAGTGAGGTGCAGAAAGAGCCAACAGAGGTGCAAAAAGAGGCAAGAGAGGTGCAGAAACAGGCAAGAGAAGTGCACAAAGAGGCAAGAGAATTGCTGAAAGAAGCAACAGAGGTGTAGAAAGAAGCAAGAAAAGTGCAGAAAGAGGCAAGTGAGATGCAAAAACAGGCAGGAAAGGTACAGAAAGAGGGAAGACGAGTGCAGAAAGAGACAACAGGGGTGCAGAAAGAAGCAAATGAGGTGCAGAAAGAGGCAACAGACATGCAGAAAGAGAGGTGCAGAAAAAGCCAAGAAAAGTGCAGAAAGAGGCAAAAGAGGTACATAAAGAGACAACAGGGTGCAGAAAGAAGCCAGACAAGTGCAGAAAGAAGCATGGAAAGGGCAGAATGAAGAAACAGGGTGCAGAAAGAGGCAAGAGAAGTGCAGAAACAGGCAAGAGAAGTGCACAAAGAGGCAAGAGAATTGCTGAAAGAAGCAACAGAGGTGTAGAAAGAAGCAAGAAAAGTGCAGAAAGAGGCAAGTGAGATGCAAAAACATGCATGAAAGGTACAGAAAGAGGGACGACGAGTGCAGAAAGAGACAACAGGGGTGCAGAAAGAAGCAAATGAGGTGCAGAAAGAGGCAACAGACATGCAGAAAGAGGGAAGACTAGTGCATAAAGAGACAACAGGGGTGCAGAAAGAAGCAAATAAGGTGCAGAAAGAGGCAACAGACATGCAGAAAGAGGGAAGAGAGGTGCAGAAAAAGGCAAGAAAAGTGCAGAAAGAGGCAAAAGATGTACATAAAGAGACAACAGGGGTGCAGAAATAAGCAAATGAGGTGCAGAAAGAGGCAACAGACGTGCAGAAAGAGGGAAGAGAGGTGCAGGAAAAGGCAAGAAAAGTGCAGAAAGAGGCAAAAGAGGTACATAAAGAGACAACAGGGGTGCAGAAATAAGCAAGATGGGTTCAGAAAGAAGCATGGAAAGTGCAGAATGAAGCAACAGGGGTGCAGAAAGAAGCAAGAGAAGTGCAGAAAAGGCAAGAGAAGTGCACAAAGAGGCAAGAGAATTGCTGAAAGAAGCAACAGAGGTGTAAAAAGAAGCAAGAAAAGTGCAGAAAGAGGCAACTGAGATGCAAAAACAGGCAGGAAAGGTACAGAAAGAGGGAAGACGAGTGCAGAAAGAGACAACAGGGGTGCAGAAAGAAGCAAATGAGGTGCAGAAAGAGGCAACAGACGTGCAGAACGAGGGAAGAGAGGTGCAGAAAAAGGTAAGAAAAGTGCAGAAAGAGGCAAAAGAGGTACATAAAGAGACAACAGGGGTGCAGAAAGAAGCAAGACAGGTGCCGAAAGAAGCATGGAAAGTGCAGAATGAAGCAACAGGGGTACAGAGAGAGGCAAGAGAAGTGTAGAAAGGAGCAAGTGAGGTGCAGAAAGAGCCAACAGAGGTGCAAAAAGAGGCAAGAGAGGTGCAGAAACAGGCAAGAGAAGTGCACAAAGAGGCAAGAGAATTGCTGAAAGAAGCAACAGAGGTGTAGAAAGAAGCAAGAAAAGTGCAGAAAGAGGCAAGTGAGATGCAAAAACAGGCAGGAAAGGTACAGAAAGAGGGAAGACGAGTGCAGAAAGAGACAACAGGGGTGCAGAAAGAAGCAAATGAGGTGCAGAAAGAGGCAACAGACATGCAGAAAGAGGAAGGTGCAGAAAAAGCCAAGAAAAGTGCAGAAAGAGGCAAAAGAGGTACATAAAGAGACAACAGGGGTGCAGAAAGAAGCCAGACAGGTGCAGAAAGAAGCATGGAAAGGGCAGAATGAAGAAACAGGGGTGCAGAAAGAGGCAAGAGAAGTGCAGAAACAGGCAAGAGAAGTGCACAAAGAGGCAAGAGAATTGCTGAAAGAAGCAACAGAGGTGTAGAAAGAAGCAAGAAAAGTGCAGAAAGAGGCAAGTGAGATGCAAAAACATGCATGAAAGGTACAGAAAGAGGGACGACGAGTGCAGAAAGAGACAACAGGGGTGCAGAAAGAAGCAAATGAGGTGCAGAAAGAGGCAACAGACATGCAGAAAGAGGGAAGACTAGTGCATAAAGAGACAACAGGGGTGCAGAAAGAAGCAAATAAGGTGCAGAAAGAGGCAACAGACATGCAGAAAGAGGGAAGAGAGGTGCAGAAAAAGGCAAGAAAAGTGCAGAAAGAGGCAAAAGATGTACATAAAGAGACAACAGGGGTGCAGAAATAAGCAAGATAGGTGCAGAAAGAAGCATGGAAAGTGCAGAATGAAGCAACAGGGGTGCAGAAAGAGGCAAGAGAAGTGTAGAAAGGAGCAAGTGAGGTGCAGAAAGAGCCAACAAAGGTGCTAAAAGAGGCAAGAGAGGTGCAGAAACAGGCAAGAGATGTGCACAAAGAGGCAAGAGAATTGCTGAATGAAGCAACAGAGGTGTAGAAAGAAGCAAGAAATGTGCAGAAAGAGGCAAGTGAGATGCAAAAACAGGCAGGAAAGGTAGAGAAAGAGGAAGACAAGTGCAGAAAGAGACAACAGGGGTTCAGAAAGAAGCAAATGAGGTGCAGAAAGAGGCAACAGACGTGCAGAAAGAGGGAAGAGAGGTGCAGAAAAAGCCAAGAAAAGTGCAGAAAGAGGCAAAGAGGTACATAAAGAGACAACAGGGGTGCAGAAAGAAGCAAGACAGGTGCAGAAGGAAGCATGGAAAGTGCAGAATGAAGCAACAGGGGTGCAGAAAGAGGCAAGAGAAGTATAGGAAGGAGCAAGTGAGGTGCAGATAGAGCCAACAGAGGTGCAAAAAGAGGCAAGAGAAGTGCACAGAGGCAAGAGAATTGCTGAAAGAAGCAACAGAGGTGTAGAAAGAAGCAAGAAAAGTGCAGAAAGAGGCAAGTGAGATTCAAAAACAGGCAGATAAGTTACAGAAAGAGGGAAGACGAGTGCAGAAAGAGACAACAGGGGTGCAGAAAGAAGCAAATGAGGTGCAGAAAGAGGCAACAGACATGCAGTAAGAGGGAAGAGAGGTGCAGAAAAAGGCAAGAAAAGTGCAGAAAGACACAAAAGAGGTACATAAAGAGACAACAGGGGTGCAGAAAGAAACAAGACAGGTGCAGAAAGAAGCATGGAAAGTGCAGAATGAAGTAACAGGGGTGCAGAAAGAGTCAAGAGAGGTGCAGACACAGGCAAGAGAAATGCTCAAAGAGGCAAGAGAATTGCTGAAAGAAGCAACAGAGGTGTAGAAAGAAGCACAAAAAGTGCAGAAAGAGGCAAGTGAGATGCAAAAACAGGCAGGAAAGGTACAGAAAGAGGGAAGACGAGTGCAGAAAGAGACAACAGGGGTGCAGAAATAAGCAAATGAGGTGCAGAAAGAGGCAACAGACGTGTAGAAAGAGGGAAGAGAGGTGCAGAAAAGCCAAGAAAAGTGAAGAAAGAGGCAAAAGAGGTACATAAAGAGACAACAGGGGTGCAGAAAGAAGCAAGACAGGTGCAGAAAGAAGCATGGAAATTGCAGAATGAAGAAACAGGGGTGCAGAAAGAGTCAAGAGAGGTGCAGAAACAGGCAAGAGAAATGCTCAAAGAGGCAAGAAAGAGGCAAAAGAGGTACATAAAGAGACAACAGGGGTGCAGAAAGAAGCAAGACAGGTGCAGAAAGAAGCATGGAAAGTGCAGAATGAAGTAACAGGGGTGCAGAAAGAGTCAAGAGAGGTGCAGAAACAGGCAAGAGAAATGCTCAAAGAGGCAAGAGAATTGCTGAAAGAAGCAACAGAGGTGTAGAAAGAAGCACAAAAAGTGCAGAAAGAGGCAAGTGAGATGCAAAAACAGGAAGGAAAGGTACAGAAAGAGGGAAGACGAGTGCAGAAAGAGACAACAGGGGTGCAGAAATAAGCAAATGAGGTGCAGAAAGAGGCAACAGACGTGCAGAAAGAGGGAAGAGAGGTGCAGAAAAAGCCAAGAAAAGTGGAGAAAGAGGCAAAAGAGGTACACAAAGAGACAACATGGGTGCAGAAAAAAGCAAGACAGGTGCAGAAAGAAGCATGGAAATTGCAGAATGAAGCAACAGGGGTGCAGAAAGAGGCAAGAGAAGTACAGAGACAGCCAAGAGTAGTGCACAAAGAGGCAAGAGAATTGCTGAAAGAAGCAACAGAGGTGTAGAAAGAAGCAAGAAAAGTGCAGAAAGAGGCAAGTGAGATGCAAAAACAGGCAGGAAAGGTACAGAAAGAGGGAAGATGAAAGCAGAAAGAGACAACAGGGGTGCAGAAAGAAGCAAATGAGGTGCAGAAAGAGGCAACAGACGTGCAGAAAGAGGGAAGAGAACTGCAGAAAAAGGCAAGAAAAGTGCAGAAAGAGGCAAAAGAGGTACATAAAGAGACAACACAGGTGCAGAAAGAAGCAAGACAGGTGCCGAAAGATGCATGGAAAGTGTGGAATGAAGCAACAGGAGTGCAGAAAGAGGCAAGAGAAGTGTAGAAAGGAGCAAGTGAGGTGCAGAAAGAGCCAACAGAGGTGTAAAAAGAGGCAAGAGAGGTGCAGAAACAGGCAAGAGAAGTGCACAAAGAGGCAAGAGAATTGCTGAAAGAAGCAACAGAGGTGTAGAAAGAAGCAAGAAAAGTGCAGAAAGAGGCAAGTGAGATGCAAAACCAGGCAGGAAAGGTACAGAAAGAGGGAAGACGAGTGCATAAAGAGACAACAGGGGTGCGGAAAGAAGCAAATGAGGTGCAGAAAGAGGCAACAGTCGTGCAGAAAGAGGGAAGAGAGGTGCAGAAAAAACCAAGAAAAGTGCAGAAAGAGGTACATAAAGAGACAACAGGGGTGCAGAAAGAAGCAAGACAGGTGCAGAAAGAAGCATGGAAAGTGCAGAATGAAGCAACAGGGGTGCAGAAAGAGGCAAGAGAAGTACAGAAACAGGCAAGAGTAGTGCACAAAGAGGCAAGAGAATTGCTGAAAGAAGCAACAGAGGTGTAGAAAGAAGCAAGAAAAGTGCAGAAAGAGGCAAGTGAGATGCAAAAACAGGCAGGAAAGGTACAGAAAGAGGGAAGACGAGTGCATAAAGAGACAACAGGGGTGCAGAAAGAAGCAAATGAGGTGCAGAAAGAGGCAACAGATGTGCAGAAAGAGGGAAGAGAACAGAAGAAAAAGGCAAGAAAAGTGCAGAAAGAGGCAAAAGAGGTATATAAAGAGACAACACGGTGCAGAAAGAAGCAAGACAGGTGAGGAAAGAAGCATGGAAAGTGCAGAATGAAGCAACAGGGGTGCAGAAAGAGGCAAGAGAAGTGTAGAAAGAAGCAACAGAGGTGTAGAAAGAAGCAAGAAAAGTGCAGAAAAAGGCAAGTGAGTTGAAAAAACAGGCAGGAAAGGTACAGAAAAAGGGAAGACGAGTGCATAAAGAGACAACAGGGGTGCAGAAAGAAGCAAATGAGGTGCAGAAAGAGGCAACAGACGTGCAGAAAGAGGGAAGAGAGGTACATAAAGAGACAACACAGTGCAGAAAGAAGCAAGACAGGTAAGGAAAGAAGCATGGAAAGTGCAGAATGAAGCAACAGGGGTGCAGAAAGAGGCAAGAGAAGTGTAGAAAGGAGCAAGTGAGGTGCAGAAAGAGCCAACAGAGGTGCAAAAAGAGGCAAGAGAGGTGCAGAAACAGGCAAGAGAAGTGCACAAAGAGGCAAGAGAATTGCTGAAAGAAGCAACAGAGGTGTAGAAAGAAGCAAGAAAAGTGCAGAAAGAGGCAAGTGAGATGCAAAAACAGGCAGGAAAGGTACAGAAAGAGGGAAGACGAGTGCAGAAAGAGACAACAGGGGTGCAGAAAGAAGCAAATGAGGTGCAGAAAGAGGCAACAGACATGCAGAAAGAGAGGTGCAGAAAAAGCCAAGAAAAGTGCAGAAAGAGGCAAAAGAGGTACATAAAGAGACAACAGGGGTGCAGAAAGAAGCCAGACAGGTGCAGAAAGAAGCATGGAAAGGGCAGAATGAAGAAACAGGGGTGCAGAAAGAGGCAAGAGAAGTGCAGAAACAGGCAAGAGAAGTGCACAAAGAGGCAAGAGAATTGCTGAAAGAAGCAACAGAGGTGTAGAAAGAAGCAAGAAAAGTGCAGAAAGAGGCAAGTGAGATGCAAAAACATGCATGAAAGGTACAGAAAGAGGGACGACGAGTGCAGAAAGAGACAACAGGGGTGCAGAAAGAAGCAAATGAGGTGCAGAAAGAGGCAACAGACATGCAGAAAGAGGGAAGACTAGTGCATAAAGAGACAACAGGGGTGCAGAAAGAAGCAAATAAGGTGCAGAAAGAGGCAACAGACATGCAGAAAGAGGGAAGAGAGGTGCAGAAAAAGGCAAGAAAAGTGCAGAAAGAGGCAAAAGATGTACATAAAGAGACAACAGGGGTGCAGAAATAAGCAAATGAGGTGCAGAAAGAGGCAACAGACGTGCAGAAAGAGGGAAGAGAGGTGCAGGAAAAGGCAAGAAAAGTGCAGAAAGAGGCAAAAGAGGTACATAAAGAGACAACAGGGGTGCAGAAATAAGCAAGATGGGTTCAGAAAGAAGCATAGAAAGTGCAGAATGAAGCAACTGGGGTGCAGAAAGAAGCAAGAGAAGTGCAGAAAAAGGCAAGAGAAGTGCACAAAGAGGCAAGAGAATTGCTGAAAGAAGCAACAGAGGTGTAAAAAGAAGCAAGAAAAGTGCAGAAAGAGGCAACTGAGATGCAAAAACAGGCAGGAAAGGTACAGAAAGAGGGAAGACGAGTGCAGAAAGAGACAACAGGGGTGCAGAAAGAAGCAAATGAGGTGCAGAAAGAGGCAACAGACGTGCAGAACGAGGGAAGAGAGGTGCAGAAAAAGGTAAGAAAAGTGCAGAAAGAGGCAAAAGAGGTACATAAAGAGACAACAGGGGTGCAGAAAGAAGCAAGACAGGTGCCGAAAGAAGCATGGAAAGTGCGGAATGAAGCAACAGGGGTACAGAGAGAGGCAAGAGAAGTGTAGAAAGGAGCAAGTGAGGTGCAGAAAGAGCCAACAGAGGTGCAAAAAGAGGCAAGAGAGGTGCAGAAACAGGCAAGAGAAGTGCACAAAGAGGCAAGAGAATTGCTGAAAGAAGCAACAGAGGTGTAGAAAGAAGCAAGAAAAGTGCAGAAAGAGGCAAGTGAGATGCAAAAAAAGGCAGGAAAGGTACAGAAAGAGGGAAGACGAGTGCAGAAAGAGACAACAGGGGTGCAGAAAGAAGCAAATGAGGTGCAGAAAGAGGCAACAGACATGCAGAAAGAGAGGTGCAGAAAAAGCCAAGAAAAGTGCAGAAAGAGGCAAAAGAGGTACATAAAGAGACAACAGGGGTGCAGAAAGAAGCCAGACAGGTGCAGAAAGAAGCATGGAAAGGGCAGAATGAAGAAACAGGGGTGCAGAAAGAGGCAAGAGAAGTGCAGAAACAGGCAAGAGAAGTGCACAAAGAGGCAAGAGAATTGCTGAAAGAAGCAACAGAGGTGTAGAAAGAAGCAAGAAAAGTGCAGAAAGAGGCAAGTGAGATGCAAAAACATGCATGAAAGGTACAGAAAGAGGGACGACGAGTGCAGAAAGAGACAACAGGGGTGCAGAAAGAAGCAAATGAGGTGCAGAAAGAGGCAACAGACATGCAGAAAGAGGGAAGACTAGTGCATAAAGAGACAACAGGGGTGCAGAAAGAAGCAAATAAGGTGCAGAAAGAGGCAACAGACATGCAGAAAGAGGGAAGCGAGGTGCAGAAAAAGGCAAGAAAAGTGCAGAAAGAGGCAAAAGATGTACATAAAGAGACAACAGGGGTGCAGAAATAAGCAAGATAGGTGCAGAAAGAAGCATGGAAAGTGCAGAATGAAGCAACAGGGGTGCAGAAAGAGGCAAGAGAAGTGTAGAAAGGAGCAAGTGAGGTGCAGAAAGAGCCAACAAAGGTGCTAAAAGAGGCAAGAGAGGTGCAGAAACAGGCAAGAGATGTGCACAAAGAGGCAAGAGAATTGCTGAATGAAGCAACAGAGGTGTAGAAAGAAGCAAGAAATGTGCAGAAAGAGGCAAGTGAGATGCAAAAACAGGCAGGAAAGGTAGAGAAAGAGGGAAGACAAGTGCAGAAAGAGACAACAGGGGTTCAGAAAGAAGCAAATGAGGTGCAGAAAGAGGCAACAGACGTGCAGAAAGAGGGAAGAGAGGTGCAAAAAAAGCCAAGAAAAGTGCAGAAAGAGGCAAAGAGGTACATAAAGAGACAACAGGGGTGCAGAAAGAAGCAAGACAGGTGCAGAAGGAAGCATGGAAAGTGCAGAATGAAGCAACAGGGGTGCAGAAAGAGGCAAGAGAAGTATAGGAAGGAGCAAGTGAGGTGCAGATAGAGCCAACAGAGGTGCAAAAAGAGGCAAGAGAAGTGCACAGAGGCAAGAGAATTGCTGAAAGAAGCAACAGAGGTGTAGAAAGAAGCAAGAAAAGTGTAGAAAGAGGCAAGTGAGATTCAAAAACAGGCAGATAAGTTACAGAAAGAGGGAAGACGAGTGCAGAAAGAGACAACAGGGGTGCAGAAAGAAGCAAATGAGGTGCAGAAAGAGGCAACAGACATGCAGTAAGAGGGAAGAGAGGTGCAGAAAAAGGCAAGAAAAGTGCAGAAAGACACAAAAGAGGTACATAAAGAGACAACAGGGGTGCAGAAAGAAACAAGACAGGTGCAGAAAGAAGCATGGAAAGTGCAGAATGAAGTAACAGGGGTGCAGAAAGAGTCAAGAGAGGTGCAGACACAGGCAAGAGAAATGCTCAAAGAGGCAAGAGAATTGCTGAAAGAAGCAACAGAGGTGTAGAAAGAAGCACAAAAAGTGCAGAAAGAGGCAAGTGAGATGCAAAAACAGGCAGGAAAGGTACAGAAAGAGGGAAGACGAGTGCAGAAAGAGACAACAGGGGTGCAGAAATAAGCAAATGAGGTGCAGAAAGAGGCAACAGACGTGTAGAAAGAGGGAAGAGAGGTGCAGAAAAAGCCAAGAAAAGTGAAGAAAGAGGCAAAAGAGGTACATAAAGAGACAACAGGGGTGCAGAAAGAAGCAAGACAGGTGCAGAAAGAAGCATGGAAATTGCAGAATGAAGAAACAGGGGTGCAGAAAGAGTCAAGAGAGGTGCAGAAACAGGCAAGAGAAATGCTCAAAGAGGCAAGAAAGAGGCAAAAGAGGTACATAAAGAGACAACAGGGGTGCAGAAAGAAGCAAGACAGGTGCAGAAAGAAGCATGGAAAGTGCAGAATGAAGTAACAGGGGTGCAGAAAGAGTCAAGAGAGGTGCAGAAACAGGCAAGAGAAATGCTCAAAGAGGCAAGAGAATTGCTGAAAGAAGCAACAGAGGTGTAGAAAGAAGCACAAAAAGTGCAGAAAGAGGCAAGTGAGATGCAAAAACAGGAAGGAAAGGTACAGAAAGAGGGAAGACGAGTGCAGAAAGAGACAACAGGGGTGCAGAAATAAGCAAATGAGGTGCAGAAAGAGGCAACAGACGTGCAGAAAGAGGGAAGAGAGGTGCAGAAAAAGCCAAGAAAAGTGGAGAAAGAGGCAAAAGAGGTACACAAAGAGACAACATGGGTGCAGAAAGAAGCAAGACAGGTGCAGAAAGAAGCATGGAAATTGCAGAATGAAGCAACAGGGGTGCAGAAAGAGGCAAGAGAAGTACAGAGACAGCCAAGAGTAGTGCACAAAGAGGCAAGAGAATTGCTGAAAGAAGCAACAGAGGTGTAGAAAGAAGCAAGAAAAGTGCAGAAAGAGGCAAGTGAGATGCAAAAACAGGCAGGAAAGGTACAGAAAGAGGGAAGATGAAAGCAGAAAGAGACAACAGGGGTGCAGAAAGAAGCAAATGAGGTGCAGAAAGAGGCAACAGACGTGCAGAAAGAGGGAAGAGAACTGCAGAAAAAGGCAAGAAAAGTGCAGAAAGAGGCAAAAGAGGTACATAAAGAGACAACACAGGTGCAGAAAGAAGCAAGACAGGTGCCGAAAGATGCATGGAAAGTGTGGAATGAAGCAACAGGAGTGCAGAAAGAGGCAAGAGAAGTGTAGAAAGGAGCAAGTGAGGTGCAGAAAGAGCCAACAGAGGTGTAAAAAGAGGCAAGAGAGGTGCAGAAACAGGCAAGAGAAGTGCACAAAGAGGCAAGAGAATTGCTGAAAGAAGCAACAGAGGTGTAGAAAGAAGCAAGAAAAGTGCAGAAAGAGGCAAGTGAGATGCAAAACCAGGCAGGAAAGGTACAGAAAGAGGGAAGACGAGTGCATAAAGAGACAACAGGGGTGCAGAAAGAAGCAAATGAGGTGCAGAAAGAGGCAACAGTCGTGCAGAAAGAGGGAAGAGAGGTGCAGAAAAAACCAAGAAAAGTGCAGAAAGAGGTACATAAAGAGACAACAGGGTGCAGAAAGAAGCAAGACAGGTGCAGAAAGAAGCATGGAAAGTGCAGAATGAAGCAACAGGGGTGCAGAAAGAGGCAAGAGAAGTACAGAAACAGGCAAGAGTAGTGCACAAAGAGGCAAGAGAATTGCTGAAAGAAGCAACAGAGGTGTAGAAAGAAGCAAGAAAAGTGCAGAAAGAGGCAAGTGAGATGCAAAAACAGGCAGGAAAGGTACAGAAAGAGGGAAGACGAGTGCATAAAGAGACAACAGGGGTGCAGAAAGAAGCAAATGAGGTGCAGAAAGAGGCAACAGATGTGCAGAAAGAGGGAAGAGAACAGAAGAAAAGGCAAGAAAAGTGCAGAAAGAGGCAAAAGAGGTATATAAAGAGACAACACGGTGCAGAAAGAAGCTAGACAGGTGAGGAAAGAAGCATGGAAAGTGCAGAATGAAGCAACAGGGGTGCAGAAAGAGGCAAGAGAAGTGTAGAAAGAAGCAACAGAGGTGTAGAAAGAAGCAAGAAAAGTGCAGAAAAAGGCAAGTGAGTTGAAAAAACAGGCAGGAAAGGTACAGAAAAAGGGAAGACGAGTGCATAAAGAGACAACAGGGGTGCAGAAAGAAGCAAATGAGGTGCAGAAAGAGGCAACAGACGTGCAGAAAGAGGGAAGAGAGGTACATAAAGAGACAACACAGTGCAGAAAGAAGCAAGACAGGTAAGGAAAGAAGCATGGAAAGTGCAGAATGAAGCAACAAGGGTGCAGAAAGAGGCAAGAGAAGTGTAGAAAGGAGCAAGTGAGATGCAGAAAGAGCCAACAGAAGTTCACAAAGAGGCAAGATAATTGCTGAAAGTAGCAACAGAGGTGTAGAAAGAAGCAAAAAAAGTGCAAAAAGAGGCAAGTGAGATGCAAAAACAGGCAGGAAAGGTACAGAAAGAGGGAAGACGAGTGCAGAAAGAGACAACAGGGGTGCAGAAAGAAGCAAATGAGGTGCAGAAAGAGGCAACAGACGTGCAGAAAGAGGGAAGAGAGGTGCAGAAAAAGGCAAGAAAAGTGCAGAAAGAGGCAAAAGAGGTACATAAAGAGACAACAGGGGTGCAGAAATAAGCAAGATGGGTTCAGAAAGAAGCATAGAAAGTGCAGAATGAAGCAACTGGGGTGCAGAAAGAAGCAAGAGAAGTGCAGAAAAAGGCAAGAGAAGTGCACAAAGAGGCAAGAGAATTGCTGAAAGAAGCAACAGAGGTGTAAAAAGAAGCAAGAAAAGTGCAGAAAGAGGCAACTGAGATGCAAAAACAGGCAGGAAAGGTACAGAAAGAGGGAAGACGAGTGCAGAAAGAGACAACAGGGGTGCAGAAAGAAGCAAATGAGGTGCAGAAAGAGGCAACAGACGTGCAGAACGAGGGAAGAGAGGTGCAGAAAAAGGCAAGAAAAGTGCAGAAAGAGGCAAAAGAGGTACATAAAGAGACAACAGGGGTGCAGAAAGAAGCAAGACAGGTGCCGAAAGAAGCATGGAAAGTGCGGAATGAAGCAACAGGGGTGCAGAGAGAGGCAAGAGAAGTGTAGAAAGGAGCAAGTGAGGTGCAGAAAGAGCCAACAGAGGTGCAAAAAGAGGCAAGAGAGGTGCAGAAACAGGCAAGAGAAGTGCACAAAGAGGCAAGAGAATTGCTGAAAGAAGCAACAGAGGTGTAGAAAGAAGCAAGAAAAGTGCAGAAAGAGGCAAGTGAGATGCAAAAAAAGGCAGGAAAGGTACAGAAAGAGGGAAGACGAGTGCAGAAAGAGACAACAGGGGTGCAGAAAGAAGCAAATGAGGTGCAGAAAGAGGCAACAGACATGCAGAAAGAGAGGTGCAGAAAAAGCCAAGAAAAGTGCAGAAAGAGGCAAAAGAGGTACATAAAGAGACAACAGGGGTGCAGAAAGAAGCCAGACAGGTGCAGAAAGAAGCATGGAAAGGGCAGAATGAAGAAACAGGGGTGCAGAAAGAGGCAAGAGAAGTGCAGAAACAGGCAAGAGAAGTGCACAAAGAGGCAAGAGAATTGCTGAAAGAAGCAACAGAGGTGTAGAAAGAAGCAAGAAAAGTGCAGAAAGAGGCAAGTGAGATGCAAAAACATGCATGAAAGGTACAGAAAGAGGGACGACGAGTGCAGAAAGAGACAACAGGGGTGCAGAAAGAAGCAAATGAGGTGCAGAAAGAGGCAACAGACATGCAGAAAGAGGGAAGACTAGTGCATAAAGAGACAACAGGGGTGCAGAAAGAAGCAAATAAGGTGCAGAAAGAGGCAACAGACATGCAGAAAGAGGGAAGAGAGGTGCAGAAAAAGGCAAGAAAAGTGCAGAAAGAGGCAAAAGATGTACATAAAGAGACAACAGGGGTGCAGAAATAAGCAAATGAGGTGCAGAAAGAGGCAACAGACGTGCAGAAAGAGGGAAGAGAGGTGCAGGAAAAGGCAAGAAAAGTGCAGAAAGAGGCAAAAGAGGTACATAAAGAGACAACAGGGGTGCAGAAATAAGCAAGATGGGTTCAGAAAGAAGCATAGAAAGTGCAGAATGAAGCAACTGGGGTGCAGAAAGAAGCAAGAGAAGTGCAGAAAATGGCAAGAGAAGTGCACAAAGAGGCAAGAGAATTGCTGAAAGAAGCAACAGAGGTGTAAAAAGAAGCAAGAAAAGTGCAGAAAGAGGCAACTGAGATGCAAAAACAGGCAGGAAAGGTACAGAAAGAGGGAAGACGAGTGCAGAAAGAGACAACAGGGGTGCAGAAAGAAGCAAATGAGGTGCAGAAAGAGGCAACAGACGTGCAGAACGAGGGAAGAGAGGTGCAGAAAAAGGTAAGAAAAGTGCAGAAAGAGGCAAAAGAGGTACATAAAGAGACAACAGGGGTGCAGAAAGAAGCAAGACAGGTGCCGAAAGAAGCATGGAAAGTGCAGAATGAAGCAACAGGGGTACAGAGAGAGGCAAGAGAAGTGTAGAAAGGAGCATGTGAGGTGCAGAAAGAGCCAACAGAGGTGCAAAAAGAGGCAAGAGAGGTGCAGAAACAGGCAAGAGAAGTGCACAAAGAGGCAAGAGAATTGCTGAAAGAAGCAACAGAGGTGTAGAAAGAAGCAAGAAAAGTGCAGAAAGAGGCAAGTGAGATGCAAAAAAAGGCAGGAAAGGTACAGAAAGAGGGAAGACGAGTGCAGAAAGAGACAACAGGGGTGCAGAAAGAAGCAAATGAGGTGCAGAAAGAGGCAACAGACATGCAGAAAGAGAGGTGCAGAAAAAGCCAAGAAAAGTGCAGAAAGAGGCAAAAGAGGTACATAAAGAGACAACAGGGGTGCAGAAAGAAGCCAGACAGGTGCAGAAAGAAGCATGGAAAGGGCAGAATGAAGAAACAGGGGTGCAGAAAGAGGCAAGAGAAGTGCAGAAACAGGCAAGAGAAGTGCACAAAGAGGCAAGAGAATTGCTGAAAGAAGCAACAGAGGTGTAGAAAGAAGCAAGAAAAGTGCAGAAAGAGGCAAGTGAGATGCAAAAACATGCATGAAAGGTACAGAAAGAGGGACGACGAGTGCAGAAAGAGACAACAGGGGTGCAGAAAGAAGCAAATGAGGTGCAGAAAGAGGCAACAGACATGCAGAAAGAGGGAAGACTAGTGCATAAAGAGACAACAGGGGTGCAGAAAGAAGCAAATAAGGTGCAGAAAGAGGCAACAGACATGCAGAAAGAGGGAAGAGAGGTGCAGAAAAAGGCAAGAAAAGTGCAGAAAGAGGCAAAAGATGTACATAAAGAGACAACAGGGGTGCAGAAATAAGCAAGATAGGTGCAGAAAGAAGCATGGAAAGTGCAGAATGAAGCAACAGGGGTGCAGAAAGAGGCAAGAGAAGTGTAGAAAGGAGCAAGTGAGGTGCAGAAAGAGCCAACAAAGGTGCTAAAAGAGGCAAGAGAGGTGCAGAAACAGGCAAGAGATGTGCACAAAGAGGCAAGAGAATTGCTGAATGAAGCAACAGAGGTGTAGAAAGAAGCAAGAAATGTGCAGAAAGAGGCAAGTGAGATGCAAAAACAGGCAGGAAAGGTAGAGAAAGAGGGAAGACAAGTGCAGAAAGAGACAACAGGGGTTCAGAAAGAAGCAAATGAGGTGCAGAAAGAGGCAACAGACGTGCAGAAAGAGGGAAGAGAGGTGCAAAAAAAGCCAAGAAAAGTGCAGAAAGAGGCAAAGAGGTACATAAAGAGACAACAGGGGTGCAGAAAGAAGCAAGACAGGTGCAGAAGGAAGCATGGAAAGTGCAGAATGAAGCAACAGGGGTGCAGAAAGAGGCAAGAGAAGTATAGGAAGGAGCAAGTGAGGTGCAGATAGAGCCAACAGAGGTGCAAAAAGAGGCAAGAGAAGTGCACAGAGGCAAGAGAATTGCTGAAAGAAGCAACAGAGGTGTAGAAAGAAGCAAGAAAAGTGTAGAAAGAGGCAAGTGAGATTCAAAAACAGGCAGATAAGTTACAGAAAGAGGGAAGACGAGTGCAGAAAGAGACAACAGGGGTGCAGAAAGAAGCAAATGAGGTGCAGAAAGAGGCAACAGACATGCAGTAAGAGGGAAGAGAGGTGCAGAAAAAGGCAAGAAAAGTGCAGAAAGACACAAAAGAGGTACATAAAGAGACAACAGGGGTGCAGAAAGAAACAAGACAGGTGCAGAAAGAAGCATGGAAAGTGCAGAATGAAGTAACAGGGGTGCAGAAAGAGTCAAGAGAGGTGCAGACACAGGCAAGAGAAATGCTCAAAGAGGCAAGAGAATTGCTGAAAGAAGCAACAGAGGTGTAGAAAGAAGCACAAAAAGTGCAGAAAGAGGCAAGTGAGATGCAAAAACAGGCAGGAAAGGTACAGAAAGAGGGAAGACGAGTGCAGAAAGAGACAACAGGGGTGCAGAAATAAGCAAATGAGGTGCAGAAAGAGGCAACAGACGTGTAGAAAGAGGGAAGAGAGGTGCAGAAAAAGCCAAGAAAAGTGAAGAAAGAGGCAAAAGAGGTACATAAAGAGACAACAGGGGTGCAGAAAGAAGCAAGACAGGTGCAGAAAGAAGCATGGAAATTGCAGAATGAAGAAACAGGGGTGCAGAAAGAGTCAAGAGAGGTGCAGAAACAGGCAAGAGAAATGCTCAAAGAGGCAAGAAAGAGGCAAAAGAGGTACATAAAGAGACAACAGGGGTGCAGAAAGAAGCAAGACAGGTGCAGAAAGAAGCATGGAAAGTGCAGAATGAAGTAACAGGGGTGCAGAAAGAGTCAAGAGAGGTGCAGAAACAGGCAAGAGAAATGCTCAAAGAGGCAAGAGAATTGCTGAAAGAAGCAACAGAGGTGTAGAAAGAAGCACAAAAAGTGCAGAAAGAGGCAAGTGAGATGCAAAAACAGGAAGGAAAGGTACAGAAAGAGGGAAGACGAGTGCAGAAAGAGACAACAGGGGTGCAGAAATAAGCAAATGAGGTGCAGAAAGAGGCAACAGACGTGCAGAAAGAGGGAAGAGAGGTGCAGAAAAAGCCAAGAAAAGTGGAGAAAGAGGCAAAAGAGGTACACAAAGAGACAACATGGGTGCAGAAAGAAGCAAGACAGGTGCAGAAAGAAGCATGGAAATTGCAGAATGAAGCAACAGGGGTGCAGAAAGAGGCAAGAGAAGTACAGAGACAGCCAAGAGTAGTGCACAAAGAGGCAAGAGAATTGCTGAAAGAAGCAACAGAGGTGTAGAAAGAAGCAAGAAAAGTGCAGAAAGAGGCAAGTGAGATGCAAAAACAGGCAGGAAAGGTACAGAAAGAGGGAAGATGAAAGCAGAAAGAGACAACAGGGGTGCAGAAAGAAGCAAATGAGGTGCAGAAAGAGGCAACAGACGTGCAGAAAGAGGGAAGAGAACTGCAGAAAAAGCCAAGAAAAGTGCAGAAAGAGGCAAAAGAGGTACATAAAGAGACAACAGGGGTGCAGAAAGAAGCCAGACAGGTCCAGAAAGAAGCATGGAAAGGGCAGAATGAAGAAACAGGGGTGCAGAAAGAGGCAATAGAAGTGCAGAAACAGGCAAGAAAAGTGCACAAAGAGGCAAGAGAATTGCTGAAAGAAGCAATAGAGGTGTAGAAAGAAGCAAGAAAAGTGCAGAAAGAGGCAAGTGAGATGCAAAAACATGCAGGAAAGGTACAGAAAGAGGGACGACGAGTGCAGAAAGAGACAACAGGGCTGCAGAAAGAAGCAAATGAGGTGCAGAAAGAGGCAACAGACATGCAGAAAGAGTGAAGACTAGTGCATAAAGAGACAACAGGGGAGCAGAAAGAAGCAAATGAGGTGCAGAAAGAGGCAACAGACGTGCAGAAAGAGGGAGGAGAGGTGCAGAAAAAGGCAAGAAAAGTGCAGAAAGAGGAAAAAGAGGTACATAAAGAGACAACAGGGGTGCAGAAAGAAGCCAGACAGGTGCAGAAAGAAGCATGGAAAGTGCAGAATGAAGCAACAGGGGTGCAGAAAGAGGCAAGAGAAGTGCAGAAACAGGCAAGAGAAGTGCACAAAGAGGCAAGAGAATTGCTGAAAGAAGCAAGAGAGGTGTAGAAAGAAGCAAGAAAAGTGCAGAAAGAGGCAAGTGAGATGCAAAAACATGCATGAAAGGTACAGAAAGAGGGACGACGAGTGCAGAGAGAGACAACCGGGGTGCAGAAAGAAGCAAATGAGGTGCAGAAAGAGGCAACAGACATGCAGAAAGAGGGAAGACTAGTGCATAAAGAGACAACAGGGGTGCAGAAAGAAGCAAATAAGGTGCAGAAAGAGGCAACAGACGTGCAGAAAGAGGGAAGAGAGGTGCAGAAAAAGGCAAGAAAAGTGCAGAAAGAGGCAAAAGATGTACATAAAGAGACAACAGGGGAGCAGAAATAAGCAAGATAGGTGCAGAAAGAAGCATGGAAAGTGCAGAATGAAGCAACAGGGGTACAGAAAGAGGCAAGAGAAGTGTAGAAAGGAGCAAGTGAGGTGCAGAAAGAGCTAACAGAGGTGTTAAAAGAGGCAAGAGAGGTGCAGAAACAGGCAAGAGATGTGCACAAAGAGGCAAGAGAATTGCTGAATGAAGCAACAGAGGTGTAGAAAGAAGCAAGAAATGTGCAGAAAGAGGCAAGTGAGATGCAAAAACAGGCAGGAAAGGTACAGAAAGAGGGAAGACGAGTGCAGAAAGAGACAACAGGGGTTCAGAAAGAAGCAAATGAGGTGCAGAAAGAGGCAACAGATGTGCAGAAAGAGGGAAGAGAGGTGCAAAAAAAGCCAAGAAAAGTGCAGAAAGAGGCAAAGAGGTACATAAAGAGACAACAGGGGTGCAGAAAGAAGCAAGACAGGTGTAGAAGGAAGCATGGAAAGTGCAGATTGAAGCAACAGGGCTGCAGAAAGAGGCAAGAGAAGTATAGGAAGGAGCAAGTGAGGTGCAGATAGAGCCAACAGAGGTGCAAAAAGAGGCAAGAGTAGTGCACAGAGGCAAGAGAATTGCTGAAAGAAGCAACAGAGGTGTAGAAAGAAGCAAGAAAAGTGTAGAAAGAGGCAAGTGAGATTCAAAAACAGGCAGATAAGTTACAGAAAGAGGGAGGACGAGTGCAGAAAGAGACAACAGGGGTGCAGAAAGAAGCAAATGAGGTGCAGAAAGAGGCAACAGACATGCAGTAAGAGGGAAGAGAGGTGCAGAAAAAGGCAAGAAAAGTGCAGAAAGAGACAAAAGAGGTACATAAAGAGACAACAGGGGTGCAGAAAGAAACAAGACAGGTGCAGAAAGAAGCATAGAAAGTGCAGAATGAAGCAACAGGGGTGCAGAAAGAGGCAAGAGAAGTGCAAAAAGAGGCAAGAGAATTGCTGAAAGAAGCAACAGAGGTGTAAAAAGAAGCAAGAAAAGTGCAGAAAGAGGCAAGTGAGATGCAAAAACAGGCAGGAAAGGTACAGAAAGAGGGAAGACGAGTGCAGAAAGAGACAACAGGGGTGCAGAAAGAAGCAAATGAGGTGCAGAAAGAGGCAACAGACGTGCAGAACGAGGGAAGAGAGGTGCAGAAAAGGGCAAGAAAAGTGCAGAAAGAGGCAAAAGAGGTACATAAAGAGACAACAGGGGTGCAGAAAGAAGCAAGACATGTGCCGAAAGAAGCATGGAAAGTGCGGAATGAAACAACAGGGGTGCAGAAAGAGGCAAGAGAAGTGTAGAACGGAGCAACTGAGGTGCAGAAAGAGCCAACAGAGGTGCAGAAAGAGCCAACAGAGGTGCAAAAAGAGGCAAGAGAGGTGCAGAAACAGGCAAGCGGAGTGCACAAAGAGGCAAGATAATTACTGAAAGAAGCAACAGAGGTGTAGAAAGAAGCAAATGAGGTGCAGAAAGAGGCAACAGACGTGTAGAAAGAGGGAAGGAGGTGCAGAAAAAGTCAAGAAAAGTGAAGAAAGAGGCAAAAGAGGTACATAAAGAGACAACAGGGGTGCAGAAAGAAGCAAGACAGGTGCAGAAAGAAGCATGGAAAGTGCAGAATGAAGTAACAGGGGTGCAGAAAGAGTCAAGAGAGGTGCAGAAACAGGCAAGAAAAATGCTCAAAGAGGCAAGAGAATTGCTGAAAGAAGCAACAGAGGTGTAGAAAGAAGCAAGAAAAGTGCAGAAAGAGGCAAGTGAGATGCAAAAACAGGCAGGAAAGGCATAGAAAGAGGGAAGACGAGTGCAGAAAGAGACAACAGGGGTGCAGAAAGAAGCAAATGAGGTGCAGAAAGAGGCAACAGACGTGTAGAAAGAGGGAAGGAGGTGCAGAAAAAGTCAAGAAAAGTGAAGAAAGAGGCAAAAGAGGTACATAAAGAGACAACAGGGGTGCAGAAAGAAGCAAGACAGGTGCAGAAAGAAGCATGGAAAGTGCAGAATGAAGTAACAGGGGTGCAGAAAGAGTCAAGAGAGGTGCAGAAACAGGCAAGAGAAATGCTCAAAGAGGCAAGAGAATTGCTGAAAGAAGCAACAGAGGTGTAGAAAGAAGCAAGAAAAGTGCAGAAAGAGGCAAGTGAGATGAAAAAACAGGCAGGAAAGATACAGAAAGAGGGAAGATGAAAGCAGAAAGAGACAACAGGGGTGCAGAAAGAAGCAAATGAGGTGCAGAAAGAGGCAACAGATGTGCAGACAGAGGGAAGAGAACTGCAGAAAAAGGCAAGAAAAGTGCAGAAAGAGGCAAAAGAGGTACATAAAGAGACAACACAGGTGCAGAAAGAAGCAAGACAGGTGCCGAAAGAAGCATGGAAAGTGCGGAATGAAGCAACAGGAGTGCAGAAAGAGGCAAGAGAAGTGTAGAAAGGAGCAAGTGAGGTGCAGAAAGAGCCAACAGAGGTGTAAAAAGAGGCAAGAGAGGTGCAGAAACAGGCAAGAGAAGTGCACAAAGAGGCAAGAGAATTGCTGAAAGAAGCAACAGAGGTGTAGAAAGAAGCAAGAAAAGTGCAGAAAGAGGCAAGTGAGATGCAAAACCAGGCAGGAAAGGTACAGAAAGAGGGAAGACGAGTGCATAAAGAGACAACAGGGGTGCAGAAAGAAGCAAATGAGGTGCAGAAAGAGGCAACAGACGTGCAGAAAGAGGGAAGAGAGGTGCAGAAAAAACCAAGAAAAGTGCAGAAAGAGGAAAAAGAGGTACATAAAGAGACAACAGGGGTGCAGAAAGAAGCAAGACAGGTGCAGAAAGAAGCATGGAAAGTGCTGAATGAAGCAACAGGGGTGCAGAAAGAGGCAAGAGAAGTACAGAAACAGGCAAGAGTAGTGCACAAAGAGGCAAGAGAATTGCTGAAAGAAGCAACAGAGGTGTAGAAAGAAGCAAGAAAAGTGCAGAAAGAGGCAAGTGAGATGCAAAAACAGGCAGGAAAGGTACAGAAAGAGGGAAGACGAGTGCATAAAGAGATAACAGGGGTGCAGAAAGAAGCAAATGAGGTGCAGAAAGAGGCAACAGATGTGCAGAAAGAGGGAAGAGAACAGAAGAAAAAGGCAAAAAAAGTGCAGAAAGAGGCAAAAGAGGTACATAAAGAGAAAACACGGTGCAGAAAGAAGCACGACAGGTGAGGAAAGAAGCATGGAAAGTGCAGAATGAAGCAACAGGGGTGCAGAAAGAGGCAAGAGAAGTGTAGAAAGGAGCAAGTGAGGTGCAGAAAGAGCCAACAGAAGTGCACAAAGAGGCAAGAGAATTGCTGAAAGAAGCAACAGAGGTGTAGAAAGAAGCAAGAAAAGTGCAGAAAGAGGCAAGTGAGATGCAAAAACAGGCAGGAAAGGTACAGAAAAAGGGAAGACGAGTGCATAAAGAGACAACAGGGGTGCAGAAAGAAGCAAATGAGGTGCAGAAAGAGGCAACAGACGTGCAGAAAGAGGGAAGAGAGGTGCAGAAAAAGGCAAGAAAAGTGCAGAAAGAGGCAAAAGAGGTACATAAAGAGACAACAGGGGTGCAGAAATAAGCAAGATGGGTTCAGAAAGAAGCATAGAAAGTGCAGAATGAAGCAACTGGGGTGCAGAAAGAAGCAAGAGAAGTGCAGAAAAAGGCAAGAGAACTGCACAAAGAGGCAAGAGAATTGCTGAAAGAAGCAACAGAGGTGTAAAAAGAAGCAAGAAAAGTGCAGAAAGAGGCAACTGAGATGCAAAAACAGGCAGGAAAGGTACAGAAAGAGGGAAGACGAGTGCAGAAAGAGACAACAGGGGTGCAGAAAGAAGCAAATGAGGTGCAGAAAGAGGCAACAGACGTGCAGAACGAGGGAAGAGAGGTGCAGAAAAAGGCAAGAAAAGTGCAGAAAGAGGCAAAGAGGTACATAAAGAAACAACAGGGGTGCAGAAAGAAGCAAGACAGGTGCCGAAAGAAGCATGGAAAGTGCGGAATGAAGCAACAGGGGTGCAGAGAGAGGCAAGAGAAGTGTAGAAAGGAGCAAGTGAGGTGCAGAAAGAGCCAACAGAGGTGCAAAAAGAGGCAAGAGAGGTGCAGAAACAGGCAAGAGAGGTGCACAAAGAGGCAAGAGAATTGCTGAAAGAAGCAACAGAGGTGTAGAAAGAAGCAAGAAAAGTGCAGAAAGAGGCATGTGAGATGCAAAAACAGGCAGGAAAGGTACAGAAAGAGGGAAGACGAGTGCAGAAAGAGACAACAGGGGTGCAGAAAGAAGCAAATGAGGTGCAGAAAGAGGCAACAGACATGCAGAAAGAGAAGTGCAGAAAAAGCCAAGAAAAGTGCAGAAAGAGGCAAAAGAGGTACATAAAGAGACAACATGGGTGCAGAAAGAAGCCAGACAGGTGCAGAAAGAAGCATGGAAAGGGCAGAATGAAGAAACAGGGGTGCAGAAAGAGGCAATAGAAGTGCAGAAACAGGCAAGAAAAGTGCACAAAGAGGCAAGAGAATTGCTGAAAGAAGCAATAGAGGTGTAGAAAGAAGCAAGAAAAGTGCAGAAAGAGGCAAGTGAGATGCAAAAACATGCAGGAAAGGTACAGAAAGAGGGACGACGAGTGCAGAAAGAGACAACAGGGGTGCAGAAAGAAGCAAATGAGGTGCAGAAAGAGGCAACAGACGTGCAGAAAGAGGGAAGACTAGTGCATAAAGAAACAACAGGGGAGCAGAAAGAAGCAAATGAGGTGCAGAAAGAGGCAACAGACGTGCAGAAAGAGGGAAGAGAGGTGCAGAAAAAGGCAAGAAAAGTGCAGAAAGAGGAAAAAGAGGTATATAAAGAGACAACAGGGGTGCAGAAAGAAGCCAGACAGGTGCAGAAAGAAGCATGGAAAGTGCAGAATGAAGCAACAGGGGTGCAGAAAGAGGCAAGAGAAGTGCAAATACAGGCAAGAGAAGTGCACAAAGAGGCAAGAGAATTGCTGAAAGAAGCAACAGAGGTGTAGAAAGAAGCAAGAAAAGTGCAGAAAGAGGCAAGTGAGATGCAAAAACATGCATGAAAGGTACAGAAAGAGGGACGACGAGTGCAGAAAGAGACAACAGGGGTGCAGAAAGAAGCAAATGAGGTGCAGAAAGAGGCAACAGACATGCAGAAAGAGGGAAGACTAGTGCATAAAGAGACAACAGGGGTGCAGAAAGAAGCAAATAAGGTGCAGAAAGAGGCAACAGACGTGCAGAAAGAGGGAAGAGAGGTGCAGAAAAAGGCAAGAAAAGTGCAGAAAGAGGCAAAAGATGTACATAAAGAGACAACAGGGGTGCAGAAATAAGCAAGATAGGTGCAGAAAGAAGCATGGAAAGTGCAGAATGAAGCAACAGGGGTGCAGAAAGAGGCAAGAGAAGTGTAGAAAGGAGCAAGTGAGGTGCAGAAAGAGCCAACAGAGGTGCTAAAAGAGGCAAGAGAGGTGCAGAGACAGGCAAGAGATGTGCACAAAGAGGCAAGAGAATTGCTGAATGAAGCAACAGAGGTGTAGAAAGAAGCAATAAATGTGCAGAAAGAGGCAAGTGAGATGCAAAAACAGGCAGGAAAGGTACAGAAAGAGGGAAGACGAGTGCAGAAAGAGACAACAGGGGTTCAGAAAGAAGCAAATGAGGTGCAGAAAGAGGCAACAGACGTGCAGAAAGAGGGAAGAGAGGTGCAGAAAAAGGCAAGAAAAGTGCAGAAAGAGACAAAAGAGGTACATAAAGAGACAACAGGGGTGCAGAAAGAAACAAGACAGGTGCAGAAAGAAGCATAGAAAGTGCAGAATGAAGCAACAGGGGTGCAGAAAGAGGGAAGAGAAGTGCAGAAACAGGCAAGAAAAGTGCAGAAAGAGGCAAAGAGGTACATAAAGAGACAACAGGGGTGCAGAAAGAAGCAAGACAGGTGCAGAAGGAAGCATGGAAAGTGCAGAATGAAGCAACAGGGGTGCATAAAGAGGCAAGAGAAGTATAGGAAGGAGCAAGTGAGGTGCAGATAGAGCCAACAGAGGTGCAAAAAGAGGCAAGAGTAGTGCACAGAGGCAAGAGAATTGCTGAAAGAAGCAACAGAGGTGTAGAAAGAAGCAAGAAAAGTGTAGAAAGAGGCAAGTGAGATTCAAAAACAGGCAGGAAAGGTACAGAAAGAGGGAAGACGAGTGCAGAAAGAGACAACAGGGGTGCAGAAAGAAGCAAATGAGGTGCAGAAAAAGGTAACAGACGTGCAGAACGAGGGAAGAGAGGTGCAGAAAAGGGCAAGAAAAGTGCAGAAAGAGGCAAAAGAGGTACATAAAGAGACAACAGGGGTGCAGAAAGAAGCAAGACATGTGCCGAAAGAAGCATGGAAAGTGCGGAATGAAGCAACAGGGGTGCAGAGAGAGGCAAGAGAAGTGTAGAAAGGAGCAAGTGAGGTGCAGAAAGAGCCAACAGAGGTGCAAAAAGAGGCAAGAGAGGTGCAGAAACAGGCAAGAGAAGTGCACAAAGAGGCAAGAGAATTGCTGAAAGAAGCAACAGAGGAGTAGAAAGAAGCAAGAAAAGTGCAGAAAGAGGCAAGTGAGATGCAAAAACAGGCAGGAAAGGTACAGAAAGAGGGAAGAGAGGTGCAGAAAAAGCCAAGAAAAGTGCAGAAAGAGGCAAAAGAGGTACATAAAAAGACAACAGGGGTGCAGAAAGAAGCAAGACAGGTGCAGAAAGAAGCATGGAAAGTGCAGAATGAAGCAACAGGGATGCAGAAAGAGGCAAGAGAAGTGCAGAAACAGGCAAGAGAAGTGCACAAAGAGGCAAGAGAATTGCTGAAAGAAGCAACAGAGGTGTAGAAAGAAGCAAGAAAAGTGCAGATAGAGGCAAGTGAGATGCAAAAACAGGCAGGAAAGGTACAGAAAGAGGGAAGACGAGTGCAGAAGGAGACAACAGGGGGTGCAGAAAGAAGCAAATGAGGTGCAGAAAGAGGAAACAGACATGCAGAAAGAGGGAAGAGATGTGCAGAAAAACGCAAGAAATGTGCAGAAAGAGGCAAAAGAGATACATAAAGAGACAACAGGTGTGCATAAAGAGACAACAGGGGTGCAGAAAGAAGCATGGAAAGTGCAGTGTAGGAGAGTAGGATCTGCCTCTTATGTTGCCCCCACTTTTTTTCTGATGTTTACACTGGTTTCTGGCTATAGTCTGGCTGGGACCCTGCTAATCAGGGCCCCAGCCTCTCTGTTCTCTCTAAACGACTTGGAGTGCACTCTAGGTGCACTAGTGATTGGATGCTGTGGTTCCTTATGAGTCCCTAGTATATGGTACCTTAGGTGCTAAGGGCATAGGTACTCCACAGGCCTACCAGGGGCTGCAGCATGTATTATGCCACCCCTGGGAAGCAGACTAAATCTGACACCACAGGCCTGCTACTGCAGCCTGGGTGAGGAAGTGCTAGCACTCCTCACTGAGATATAGGTCCCCTATATCTCTCCTACACACACATATAAACCTATCAGTCACCCCTAAGGCAGGCCCTATCAATCCTGAGGGCAGGGTGCTTGGCTTCTATGTGAGGGGGTGCCTCTGCCTGAGCAGGGCCCCTCTGCAGCTCTCAGAGTCCATTCTCTGGTGCTGTTTGTGGATCCGGTTAAACCATATACTTTTAAGTGCATTATATCCTCGCGGTAAAATGCTAACTTTGGAATGGCTGCATCGAAACATGTCGTGTTTGGTGTCAAACATCTTGGAATACTACCCCCCCCCGCCAGTCCTGGCGGCGGGGGTAGCATTCCACCCTTCTAGAGGGATAGACATGTACCTACTGTGGAAACGTGGTAGAATCCTAAAGAGCCCTGGCATCACAAAATGGATGCCACCAGTCACAGACACTGGGCTGCCCTCCTGCTGATGACCAACACTCACAGTGGAGGAAGCCCAACAATAGATATCCTGTCCCAAGGGGTGTGACCACCTTCCAGACAGGGTTTAGTGTATTGGGGCTGGGTGGGTGCACTCTTAGAGTGCTTTGAAGTCCTGCACTGGGGGAGCAGAAGGCTCCTCTGTGCATATGCCAGTTCAAACCGGCTCAGGGGCTACCTGTCCCTGCTCTGGCGCAAAACTGGACAAAGGGAAGTGGGTGTAGCCGCCCACTCCCCTGACCCTCCCATAGGTAGGGTCATAGAGCTAGTCCCTCCCTTTCTTTTAGTATAAGAGGGGGAACCTGTGCATGGCACCCTAGATTTCCCTGGACGACGCTCTGAAGACAAATCCTGGACCTTCGACGTTCCACTACCTTTGGAAGACTGAAGAATCTCCCTTGGAGTCAAGGAGTGACTCCCCTGCTTGGCAGGCACCAAAAACTACAAACGACGGTCGCAAACTATGCCGCTCCCGCCGGAGTCCGAAGTCCCTGCAGCCCAAGAAGTGGATTTCCTGACTTCTCAAAGGCCATCGTGAGTCCCGAGTGAAGCTGAGGCCAGTGGACCCCAAGAGTAACGAGGAACCGCGACCCCTGGGTACCCTGCACTATTGTCAAGTACAACCCCTTCACAACATTCCACGAACTTGTGCTTTGGACCACTTGTGGTTCTAGCCTCCAGCAGGAATCCCTCCGAAGATCAGAGGCCTACCATGTCCCGAGTGACCGTGGGCCCCTGTGAGCGAATCCTCCTGAGGCGTCTTTGCAATCCCTTGCCAGCCGGCTTGTGGGTCCCCAGAAGACTTTCTAAAGAAACCAAAGGGCTCCACTGGTTGCTCCAGGCCTGCCCTGACTTACCTTCGCTGGGTGAGTCCTCCAGACCTTGCTGGTCTGCGCCATTGCCTCTTTACACTTTCCCCGAGACTTGCTGTTACCAAGGCTTGTTGGCTCCGATCGAGTCGCCGACACCGCAGTAAGCTGCAGACATTGTGGGACACCCCGAATCCAGCTCCTTGTCATCGTCGACGCCTCCTGGACCTTGTGGCTGAAGAGTCAAGGCAACTGCGAACGACCTGAATCTTGCGACAACGGTGGGCATCCATCTTCCTTGCCCCGAGTCACTGCCAAGTGACTTTGAACACTGTCCCCTCTGCTTTCAGGTCTTCCATCCTCCGAATCCAGGCTTGGATTCCCCTGGACACTTCTCCTGTCGCCGCAAGCAGCAAGTCTTCACTGGCTCCCATTGAAAACGACGCCGCGACCCGACACCAAAGAACACCTATGCACCCGGCTCCCCTGGGTGAGGTAACTTCAGCACTACGGTGCTCCTGTGGGTGTGGGCCCTAGAACTACTTACCCTGTAAGTGACTTGCTTGTAGCTTCCCTAGAAGTGTCCTAAAACTCTAACTTTCTAAGTGCGACAATTGCGCTGACTCGTACAGGGTTCGCGTCGGTGTTAGACACACCGCGTCCATCTCCTTTGTAACACTATCTAAAACTGTATCCTTCGACTCGTACTGAGTCCGATCGGTGTTCGCCTCGAACACACAAAGGGCCTGTAACACTGAGATCTCCATTGCACTGACTCGCACAAGGTTCGCATCTGTGTTAGACACAGCGCGTCCATCTCCCTTGCAACTCTATCTGTGACCGCGTCCTTCGACTCGTACAAGGACCGATCGGTGTGTTCGCCTCGAACACGCAAGGGACCTTTAACATTGAAATCTCAATCGCGTCTGTTCGGATAGACTCGTACAGGACTCGCACCGGTGCCAGGTCACCGCGTCCGTCCCCTGTGGGTCTCCTACAACTACCTGGGGTGGTTCTTAGGGGTCCCTCGATTCTAGATGCCCTAGACCTAGGTCTAGCAAACTAAGATTGTGATATTCGATTGTGCTTAACTTATTTTGATAACATTTGACTTGTACATATGTTCCTGACCTCTAATCTCATAAAGAGATTAGTAGGGAGTGTTTATTAATAAATACATATATATTTGATATATATACCTGTGTGGTGTCTTTTCATTTGGTGATTCAAGAGATTGTGTGGTAAAACAAGCTGCTTTACATTCCTTCAAGACTTAGCCTGAAGGCTGCTCTCCACAGCTACCACTAGGATAGCTTTCTATAAAGGTTGTCTTAAACCTATCTACCATAAGAGTCGAATTGTTCTGGTGGAAGGTGTCCACTTTAATTAGTGAACAGCATATACCAGGCCAACTTCTCACATTGGTGGGCAGCGTGTGGGATTCCAGCTTGCTATTGTTTTACCAGAAAATCTCTATTTGAATTACTAACTGAAAACCACTATAGGTACTCAAGGTACATATAAAGTCAAGCTTAGTATCAATAAGTTCTACTGAACTTAGAGCTGTGTGCCAAGGGATAGCACACCCTTTCTACAGCTCAAGCTAGTATCAGTAGGCCACAAACTAGTGTAGGTAGTACAACACTGCACAACACTAGAATGTCCTTAAAGGGTGGAACCAGTGGATCCACTCAGCCTCAGTATAAGGACATGGCTTTCTCTGACTTGAGAGCCATGTGTGTTGAAAGACACCTGAGGCTAGGACAGAGTCCCTCAACCCTACACCTGATAGATCTGCTGACAGCAGATGATCTTAGATTGGCTCTAGGAGCTAATGGGTCTGAATCAGTGGGTGGGTCAATTACAGTATCTGGGTCAGATGATGAAAATCAGAATGACCAAGACTCTGTGATTGAAGGGCCAGGCCTCAAGGGGCCTGAAAAGGACAGAGGAATTCTCCCTAAGAGAGCTGACAGAGTGGAGGAGAGGCATAGGTCCCCTTCCAGGGAATCTGAGCACTCTTATCACTCTGGCAGAGAATTTGTCCACCAGAGGAACTCATACTTTCCCATAAGAGAGACCTCCTCTGAAAGAATGTGCAAACTGCTGCAGTATGAGGAAGCAAGAGTTGCCCTCAGAACCAAGCAGTTGGCACTGGATAGAGAAGCCCTGGAGATCCAGAGAGCTTCTAGAAGAGAGGGGTTAGAACCCCTTGGTGGCAGCAACAGTGTCCCTAGAGGCAGAGAATCTATTCCAGACCATAGGAACCTGAGCAAGGTTGTTCCTCCCTACCAGAGTGGGGATGATATCCACAAGTGGATAACTGCTATGGAGAGGGCCTGTAGAGTACAGCAGGTCCCCCAAAAGCAGTGGGCAGCAATCTTGTGGCTCTCCTTTTCAGACAAAGGTAGAGACAAGCTCCTCACTGTTAGAGAAGAGGATGCTGATTATTATGAAGTCCTGAAGAGTGCACTGATAGATGGGTTTGGCTTAACCACTGAGCAGTACAGGTTGAAGTTCAGAGACACCCAGAAGGCACAGACTCAGGACTGGACTGACTTTGTTGATTGTGCAACCAAGGCTCTGGAGGGTTGGCTGGTTGGCAGTAGGGTTACTGATTTCAAGGGATTGTATAATCTGGTGATGAGAGAACAGATCCTTAATAATTGCCAGAACCAGTTGTTGCATCAGTACCTGGTGGACTCAGATCTGACCTCTCCCCAAGAATTGGGAAAGAAGGCAGACAAATGGGTCAGAACCAGGGTGAGGCAGAAACCCCAGAACCAAGGGGGTGACACCAAGAAGCAAGATCCTAAGGGCTCTGAGAAAGGTGGGGATAAGTCAAAAGACCAGAAGTCTTCACAAGGGCCCCAAAAATCTGCATCTGGTGGGGAGTCACAATCCAACAAGGGAAAAGGCCAAAAGAAGCCCTGGTGCAAATTCTGTAAACAGAAAGGGCACTGGACTTCTCATTGCAACAAGTCCAAAGATCAAACCACCACCACTCCTGCCCCTAAGGCAACTGTTCCCCCTAGTTCAGCTACTGGTGGAGGTGGTACTCAGAATAAGGGTGTAGTAGGGTTGACCCTGGGTTCTGAAGTGGACTCTGACCTAGTCAGAGTGCCCACTCAGGCAATGCTGATTTGTGAGGGAGACCTTAATATGTCCTTCCTAGTAAGCCCCAGTAATCTGGGCAAATACAAACAGCAGCCTGTAATAAATGGCAAACAGGCTTTGGCATTTAGGGACACAGGTGCTAGTGTCACCATGGTGGCAGAGGATCTTGTGGACCCTGGACAGATCATCCTGGGCGAAATGTACCAGGTGACCAATGCGAGCAATGTCAAGACCAACCATAGTCTGGCAGTTGTGACTTTCTCCTGGGGAGGGGTAACTGGCCTCAAGAAGGTTGTAGTCAGTGCAGACCTCCCTGTCGAATGTCTATTGGGCAATGATCTAGAGACTTCAGCCTGGTCTGAAGTAGAGTTATGGACTCATGCTGAGATGTTGGGCATCCCTGCAGAGGTATTTGCTGTGACCAGGTCACAAGCAAGAATGCATGACACTGAACCAGCTCTGGATCCTGGAACAATGGACCAGATGCTTCCCAAGAGGAGGAGCAGTAGGGTAAAGGCAGTGCCTTCCCTCTGTCTCAGATCACAGATTCACCCCCAGAGGGAGGTGAAGCAGATCCTGAAGAAGGAACTGACCCAGAGGGACTTGAGCCTGATCAGGTTGAGTTCTTGGGGGCAGGGGGCCCTTCTAGGGAAGATCTGAGTAAGGAGCAACAGTGCTGCCCCTCTCTTGAACCCCTCAGACAGCAGGCTGCTGCTGAGGCTGCTGGGAGTGCTAGTGGGTCCCATAAAGTTTATTGGGATGAGGGACTCCTATATTCTGAGGGTAGAGATCCAGCCCCTGGAGCCACCAGGAGGATGGTAATACCTCAGAAGTTTAGGGGTTCCTCTTGACCCTAGCACATGACATCCCTTTAGCAGGACACTTGGGCCAAAACAAGACCTGGGACAGGCTTGTTCCACATTTTCATTGGCCACATATGTCAGAGGACACAAAGGAGTTTTGTCGCTCCTGTGTCACATGCCAAGCCAGTGGTAAGGCAGGTGGCACAACAAAGGCCCCCTGATACCACTACCGGTGGTGGGGGTACCCTTTGAAAGGGTAGGGATTGACATTGTTGGTCCCCTTGACCCTCAAACTGCATCTGGGCACAGGTTTATCCTGGTGGTAGTGGATCATGCCACCAGGTACCCAGAAGCAATTCCCTGAGGACCACCACAGCCCCTGTGGTGGCAAGAGCCCTCATTGGAGTCTTCTCCAGAGTGGGTTTCCCAAAGGAGGTCATTTCTGACAGAGGTGCCAACTTCATGTCAGGATATCTGAAAGCAATGTGGAAGGAGTGTGGTGTAACTTACAAGTTCACCACCCCTATCACCCACAATGCAATGGTTTAGTTGAACGCTTCAACAAAACCTTGAAAGGAATGATTAAAGGACTCCCAGAGAAGCTTAGGCGGAAATGGGACCTTCTTCTTCCTTGCCTGTTGTTTGCATACAGAGAGGTTCCACAGAAGGGGGTTGGTTACAGCCCATTTGAGCTTCTGTTTGGGCATCCTGTGAGAGGTCCACTGTGTTTGGTAAAAGAGGGCTGGGAGTTACCTCTCAAGCCCCCAAACAGGATGTGATGGACTATGTACTTGGTCTCCGCTCCCGGATGGCTGAGTACATGAAAAAGGCAACCAAAAACCTGGAGGCCAGCCAAGAATTACAAAAAGCTTGGCATGACCAAAAGGCTGTACTGACTGTATACCAGCCAGGACAGAAAGTGTGGGTGTTGGAGCCTGTGGCCCCAGCAGCCCTCCAGGACAAGTGGAGTGGCCCCCATACAATAGTTGAACAGAAGGGAGAAGTCACCTACCTGGTGAATCTTGGAACTCCCAGGAGCCCCCTGAGGGTGCTCCATGTCAACAGATTAAAGCCATATGTTGACAGGGCTGACATGTTAATGTTAATGTTAATGAAGCTTGTAGAGCGCAGCTGTTGCCCAAAGGCATCCTGGCGCTAAGCGCTACCTAGTGGGTGTCCTAAGAGGAAGATTATTCAGAGAAAAGCCAGTTTTTCAACCCCTTCCTAAATGAAAGGAGATCCGTGGCCTTTCTCAAATGCACAGGAAGATCATTCCAAGCCCTGGCGGCACAATAAAAGAAACTCCTGCCACCCCAGCTGGCTTTCTTAACTCGGGGGATAGTCACTAGCTTTGCTTCCGAGGAACGTAGCATTCTTCCAGGAACATACCAGAGTAATCGATTTCTCAGGTAAACTGGGCCACTGCCCACCAGGGCCTTAAAGACCATGCACAATGCTTTAAACCGTGCCCGTTGTTTCACTGGAAGCCAGTGGAGATCTCGAAGACCCTTTCCCACTGAGACGAACCTGGGAGTGCCCGTTAGCAGTCTTGCTGCCGCATTTTGCACAATTTGGAGTCTATTAAGATGTTTCTTTTGTAAACTCAAATACAGACCGTTGCAGTAATCCAGTCGTGACAAAACGAGCGCTGTGACTGCTGTCCTAAAGCTATCTTTAAGAAGAATTTTTTTTATTTTTCTCAGCTTTCTGAGAAGAAAGAAGCTGGTGGAGACCACCCCACTAACATGATCACCAAAGGTTAGTTTATTATCCATCACCACACCCAGGTTCTTTGCTTTCGTAGTGGGGGCTGGAGGTATTCCCATTTCCTCTGGCCACCAGTCAGGTGTCCAGAGGTTGACATTGTTCCCAAATATCAAGACCTCCGTTTTACCTGCATTGAGCTTTAGGCAATTGGATGCCATCCAGCCTGCAACGGATTTCATGCAATCGTGACATCTCAGGCAGGTCTCAGCTTCTTTACCCGGCTGAAGGGACAACACAATTTGAGTGTCGTCTGCATAAGACGTCACCTGAAACCCAAAGGATCCGATCAGGGCCGCCAATGGGGACACATATATATTAAAAGCGTGGGACTAAGAGACGAACCCTGTGGCACCCCGCACGGAAAGGAAAACGGCTTAGACCTATTCTTGCCCAGGTCCACCGTTTGGGTTCTATCCGTCAGAAATGATTTTAGAAGGTTCCAGGCCCTGCCCTGAACCCCTGCTGTAGATAGCCGGTCCATCAATACTTCATGATGGACCGTATCGAAGGCCTCCGAGAGGTCTAACATGATCAGAATCACAGCACCTCCTTGATCCAAGGCCTCTCTTATTTCCTCCGATGCTTTAATCAAGGCTAACTCTGTGCTATGTTCAGCACGAAAGCCAAACTGCGTGGGATCCAATGAACAGTTAGTACGAAAAACGTGCTAAGCTGGGTATTCATGGCCTTCTCAATAATTTTGGCTGGCAATGTGAGGCGTGAGATAGGTCTATAACTGTTCAGATCACTAGGGTCCAGTTTAGGCTTTTTATCAAAGGAAGAATGGAGGCCTGTTTCCACATTATGGGAAAATGGCCCGACTCAAAAATGGAGTTAATCATAGAGGTCAGGACCGGGCCAATGATCTTGGGAAAAAGTTTAATCACCGAGACTGGACAGGGGTCCAGGGGAGATCCAGATCTGCTCGCCATCAAGAGCTTAATAACCTCTTGAGTTTCTAGTGGTGTAAACTCAACTAAAGTAGGGCTTGCTCATGGCAACTGATGAGGACCAGGAGGAGGAGAGTGACCCTCTCCCTGACCTGCTCTCTCAGAACCCTGATGATGGGTCAGTAGATGGTGTTGCTTTGGCAAGCAGCCTCACTGACCATCAGCAAACTGAGTGCAGACAAGTTCTGCAACAGTATAGACATATGTTTAGCCTGACCCCTAGTCAGACTTCCTGGTGCACCCACGAGGTGGACACTGGAGACAGTCTGCCTGTCAAGAATAAAATCTACAGGCAACCTGACCATGTCAGGGACTGTATCAGGACTGAGGTCCAGAAAATGTTGGAGCTAGGTGTAATTGAGCCTTCAGATAGCCCTTGGGCTAGTCCAGTAGTCCTGGTACCCAAGCCTCATACCCAGGGTGGTAAGAAAGAAATGAGGTTTTGTGTCGACTACAGAGGCCTCAATGCAGTCACTAGGATTGATGCCTATCCCATACCAAGGGCAGATGAGCTGATTGATACTTTGGCCTCAGCCAAGTATCTAAGCACGTTTGACCTGACAGCTGGCTACTGGCAGATCAGGTTAGCTGATGATGCAAAAGCCAAAACAGCATTTTCGACCCCTGGTGGGCACTACCACTTCGTGGTGATGCCCTTTGGATTGAAAAATGCACCTGCCACTTTTCAGAGGTTGGTGAATAAAGTTCTGACAGGGATGGAAACTTATTGCTCAGCTTATCTAGATGATATTGCTGTCTTTAGTTCCTCCTGGCAGGATCACCTGGTCCACCTCAGGCATGTTTTGGAGGCTCTGCAGAAAGCAGGCCTCACTATCAAGGCCACTAAGTGCCAGATAGGGCAGAGTCAGTTTGTATACCTGGGCCACCTTGTGGGTGGAGGCCAGGTTCAGCCTTTACAGAGCAAAATCCAAACCATAATGGAATGGGTTGCTCCAACCACCCAGACACAGGTGAGAGCCTTCTTAGGCCTGACTGGGTACTATAGGAGGTTTGTCAAGGGATATGGATCTATAGTGACCCCCTTGAATGATCTGACCTCAAAGAAAATGCCAAAAAAGGTTCAGTGGACAGCTAGCTGTCAAAAGGCATTTGAAGACCTAAAGCAGGCCATGTGCACTGCCCCCATCTTACAGAGTCCAGACTACACCAAAAAGTTCATTGTCCAAACAGATGCTTCTGAGCTGGGTGTGGGAGCTGTACTGTCTCAACTGAATGATGAAGGTCAAGACCAGCCAGTAGCTTTTATTAGCAGAAGGCTGACCCCTAGAGAGAAACGTTGGTCAGCTATAGAGAGGGAGGCCTTTGCTGTGGTGTGGGCCCTGAAGAAGCTGAGGCCATACTTGTTTGGCACTCACTTCATAGTTCAGACTGACCACAAGCCCCTCCTATGGCTTAAACAGATGAAAGGTGAGAACCCAAAACTTTTGAGGTGGTCCATTTCCCTACAGGGGATGGACTATACAGTGGAACATAGACCTGGGACCCAACATGCCAATGCAGATGGACTCTCAAGGTATTTCCACTTTGAACACGAAGACTCAACTGGTCAAGGTTAGTTTAGTGTCCCTGCGTTTGGGGGGGGGTGTGTAGGAGAGTAGGATCTGCCTCTTATATTGCCCCCACTTTTTTTCTGATGTTTACACTGGTTTCTGGCTATAGTCTGGCTGGGTCCCTGCTAATCAGGGCCCCAGCCTCTCTGTTCTCTCTAAACTACTTGGAGTGCACTCTAGGTGCACTAGTGATTGGATGCTGTGGTTCCTTATGAGTCCCTAGTATATGGTACCTTAGGTGCTAAGGGCATAGGTACTCCACAGGCCTACCAGGGGCGGAAGCATGTATTATGCCACCCCTGGGAAGCAGACTAAATCTGACACCACAGGCCTGCTACTGCAGCCTGGGTGAGGAAGTGATAGCACCCCTCACTGAGATATAGGTCCCCTATATCTCTCCTACACACACATATAAACCTATCAGTCACCCCTAAGGCAGGCCCTATCAATCCTGAGGGCAGGGTGCTTGGCTTCTATGTGAGGGGGTGCCTCTGCCTGAGCAGGGCCCCTCTGCAGCTCTCAGAGTCCATTCTTTGGTACTGTTTGTGGATGCGGTTAAACCATATACTTTTAAGTGCATTATATCCTCGCGGTAAAATGCTAACTTTGGAATGGCTGCATCGAAACATGTCGTGTTTGGTGTCAAACATCTTGGAATACTACCCCCCGCCAGTCCTGGCGGCGGGGGTAGCATTCCACCCTTCTAGAGGGATAGACATGTACCTACTGTGGAAACGCGGTAGAATCCTGCAGAGCCCTGGCATCACAAAATGGATGCCACCAGACACAGACACTGGGCTGCCCTCCTGCTGATGACCAACACTCGCAGTGGAGGAAGCCCAACAATAGATATCCTGTCCCAAGGGGTGTGACCACCTTCCAGACAGGGTTTAGTGTATTGGGGCTGGGTGGGTGCACTCTTAGAGTGCTTTGAAGTCCTGCACTGGGGGAGCAGAAGGCTCCTCTGTGCATATGCCAGTTCAAACCGGCTCAGGGGCTACCTGTCCCTGCTCTGGCACGAAACTGGACAAAGGGAAGTGGGTGTAGCCGCCCACTCCCCTGACCCTCCCATAGGTAGGGTCATAAAGCTAGTCCCTCCCTTTCTTTTAGTATAAGAGGGGGAACCTGTGCATTGCACCCTAGATTTCCCTGGATGACGCTCTGAAGACGAATCCCAGACCTTCGACGTTCCACTACCTTTGGAAGACTGAAGAATCTCCCTTGGAGTCAAGGAGTGACTCCCCTGCTTGGCAGGCACCAAAAACTACAAACGACGGTCGCAAACTACGCCGCTCCCGCCGGAGTCCGAAGTCCCTGCAGCCCAAGAAGTGGATTTCCTGACTTTTCAAAGGCCATCGTGAGTCTCCAGTGAAGCTGAGGCCAGTGGACCCCAAGAGTAATGAGGAACCGCGACCCCTGGGTACCATGCACTATTGTCGAGTGCAACCCCTTCACAACATTCCACGAACTTGTGCTTTGGACCACGTGTGGTCCTAGCATCCAGCAGGAATCCCTCCGAAGATCAGAGGCCTACCACGTCCCAAGTGACCGTGGGCCCCTGTGAGCGAATCCCCCCGAGGCGTCTTCGCGATCCCTTGCCAGCCAGCTTGTGGGTCCCCAGAAGACTTTCTAAAGAAACCAAAGGGGTCTTCTGGTTGCTCCAGGCCTGCCCTGACTTACCTTCGCTGGGTGAGTACTCCAGACCTTGCTGGTCTGCGCCATTGCCTCTTAACACTTTCTCCGAGACTTGCTGTTACCAAGGCTTGTTGGCTCCGATCGAGTTGCCGACACCGCAGTAAGCTGCAGACATTGTGGGACACGCCGAATCCAGCTCCTGGTCATCGTCGACGCCTCCTGGACCTCGTGGCTGAAGAGTCAAGGCAACAGCGAATGACCTGAATCTTGCAACGACGGTGGGCATCCATCTTCCTTGCCCCGAGTCACTGCCAAGTGACTTTGAACACTGTCCCCTCTGCTTTCAGGTCTTCCATCCTCCGAATCCAGGCTTGGATTCCCCCGGACACTTCTCCTGTCGCCGCAAGCAGCAAGTCTTCACTGGCTCCCATTGAAAACGACGCCGCGACCCGACACCAAAGAACACCTATGCACCCGGCTCCCCTGGGTGAGGTAACTTCAGCACTATGGTGCTCCTGTGGGTGTGGGTGTGGGCCCTAGAACTACTTACCCTGTAAGTGACTTGCTTGTAGCTTCCCTAGAAGTGTCCTAAAACTCTAACTTTCTAAGTGCGACAATTGCGCTGACTCGTACAGGGTTCGCGTCTGTGTTAGACACACCGCGTCCATCTCCTTTGTAACACTACCTAAAACTGTATCCTTTGACTCGTACTGAGTCCGATCGGTGTTCGCCTCGAACACACAAAGGGCCTGTAACACTGAGATCTCCATTGCACTGACTCGCACAAGGTTCGCATCTGTGTTAGACACAGCGCGTCCATCTCCCTTGCAACTCTATCTGTGACCGCGTCCTTCGACTCGTACAAGGACCGATCGGTGTGTTCGCCTCAAACACGCAAGGGACCTTTAACATTGAAATCTCAATCGCGTCTGTTCGCATAGACTCGTACAGGACTCGCACCGGTGCCAGGTCACCGCGTCCGTCCCCTGTGGGTCTCCTACAACTACCTGGGGTGGTTCTTAGGGGTCCCTCGATTCTAGATGCCCTAGACCTAGGTCTAGCAAACTAAGATTGTGATATTCGATTGTGCTTAACTTATTTTGATAACATTTGACTTGTACATATGTTCCTGACCTCTAATCTCATAAAGAGATTAGTAGGGAGTGTTTATTAATAAATACATATATATTTGATATATATACCTGTGTGGTGTCTTTTCATTTGGTGATTCAAGAGATTGTGTGGTAAAACAAGCTGCTTTACATTCCTTCAAGACTTAGCCTGAAGGCTGCTCTCCACAGCTACCACTAGGATAGCTTTCTATAAAGGTTGTCTTAAACCTATCTACCATAAGAGTCGAATTGTTCTGGTGCAAGGTGTCCACTTTAATTAGTGAACAGCATATACCAGGCCAACTTCTCACATGCAGAATGAAGCAACAGGGGTGCAGAAAGAGGCAAGAGAAGTGTAGAAAGGAGCAAGTGAGGTGCAGAAAGAGCCAACAGAGGTGCAAAAAGAGACGAGAGGTGCAGAAACAGGCAAGAGAAGTGCACAACGAGGCAAAAGAATTGCTGAAAGAAGCAACAGAGGTGTTGAAAGAAGCAAGAAAAGTGCAGAAAGAGGCAAGGGAGATGCAAAAACAGGCAGGAAAGGTACAGAAAGAGGGAAGACGAGTGCAGAAAGAGACAAAAGGGGTGCAGAAAGAAGAAAATGAGGTTCAGAAAGAGGCAACAGACGTGCAGATAGAGGGAAGAGAGGTGTAGAAAAAGGCAAGAAAAGTGCAGAAAGAGGCAAAAGAGGTACATAAAGAGACAACAGGCGTGCAGAAAGAAGCAAGACAGGTGCCAAAAGAAGCATGGAAAGTGCGGAATGAAGTAACAGGGGTGCAGAGAGAGGCAAGAGAAGTGTAGAAAGGAGCAAGTGAGGTGCAGAAAGAGCCAACAGAGGTGCAAAAAGAGGCAAGAGAGGTGCAGAAACAGGAAACAGAAGTGCACAAAGAGGCAAGAGAATTGCTGAAAGAAGCAACAGAGGTGTAGAAAGAAGCAAGAAAAGTGCAGAAAGAGGCAAGTGAGATGCAAAAACAGGCAGGAAAGGTACAGAAAAAGGGAAGACGAGTGCAGAAAGAGACAACAGGGGTGCAGAAAGAAGCAAATGAGGTGCAGAAAGAGGCAACAGACGTACAGAAAGAGGGAAGAGAGGTGCAGAAAAAGCCAAGAAAAGTGCAGAAAGAGGCAAAAGAGGTACATAAAGAGACAACAGGGGTGCAGAAAGAAGCAAGACAGGTGCAGAAAGAAGCATGGAAAGTGCAGAATGAAGCAACAGGGGTGCAGAAAGAGGCAAGAGAAGTGCAGAAACAGGCAAGAGAAGTGCACAAAGAGGCAAGAGAATTGCTGAAAGAAGCAACAGAGGTGTAGAAAGAAGCAAGAAAAGTGCAGAAAGAGGCAAGTGAGATGCAAAAACAGGAAGGAAAGGAACAGATAGAGGGAAGACGAGTGCAGAAAGAGACATAAGGGGTGCAGAAAGAAGCAAATGAGGTGCAGAAAGAGGCAACAGACGTGCAAAAAGAGGGAAGAGAGGTGCAGAAAAAGGCAAGAAAAGTGCAGAAAGATGCAAAAGAGGTGCATAAAGAGACAACAGGGGTGCAGAAAGAAGCAAGACAGGTGCAGAAAGAAGCATGGAAAGTGCAGAATGAAGCATCAGGGGTGCAGAAAGAGGCAAGAGAAGTGCAGAAACAGGCAAGAGAAGTGCACAAAGAGGCAAGAGAATTGCTGAAAGAAGCAACAGAGGTGTAGAAAGAAGCAAGAAAAGTGCAGAAAGAAGCAAGTGAGATACAAAAACAGGCAGGAAAGGTACAGAAAGAGGGAGGATGAGTGCAGAAAGAGACAACAGGGGTGCAGAAAGAAGCAAATGAGGTGCAGAAAGAGGCAACAGACGTGCAGAAAGAGGGAAGAGAGGTGCAGAAAAAGACAAGAAAAGTGCAGAAAGAGGCAAAAGAGGTACATAAAGAGACAACAGGGGTGCAGAAAGAAGCAAGACAGGTGCAGAAAGAAGCATAGAAAGTGCAGAATGAAGCAACAGGGGTGCAGAAAGAGGCAAGAGAAATGCAGAAACAGGCAAGAGAAGTGCACAAAGAGGCAAGAGAATTGCTGAAAGAAGCAACAGAGGTGTAAAAAGAAGCAAGAAAAGTGCAGAAAGAAGCAAGTGAGATACAAAAACAGGCAGGAAAGGCAAAGAAAGAGGGAGGACGAGTGCAGAAAGAGACAGGGGTGCAGAAAGAGGCAACAGACGTGCAGAAAAAGGGAAGAGAGGTGCAGAAAAAGGCAAGAAAAGTGCAGAAAGAGGCAAAAGAGGTACATAAAGAGACAACAGGGGTGCAGAAAGAAGCAAGACAGGTGCAGAAAGAAGCATGGAAAGTACAGAATGAAGCAACAGGGGTGCAGAAAGAGGCAAGAGAAGTGTAGAAAGGAGCAAGTGAGGTGCAGAAAGAGCCAACAGAGGTCTAAAAGGAGGCAAGAGAGGTGCAGAAACAGGCAAGAGAAGTGCACAAAGAGGCAAGAGAATTGCTGAAAGAAGCAACAGAGGTGTAGAAAGAAGCAAGAAAAGTACAGAAAGAGGCAAGTGAGATGCAAAAACATGCAGGAAAGGTACAGAAAGAGGGACGACGAGTGCAGAAAGAGACAACAGGGGTGCAGAAAGAAGCAAATGAGGTGCAGAAAGAGGCAACAGACATGCAGAAAGAGAGGTGCAGAAAAAGCCAAGAAAAGTGCAGAAAGAGGCAAAAGAGGTACATAAAGAGACAACAGGGGTGCAGAAAGAAGCCAGACAGGTGCAGAAAGAAGCATGGAAAGTGCAGAATGAAGAAACAGGGGTGCAGAAAGAGGCAAGAGAAGTGCAGAAACAGGCAAGAGAAGTGCACAAAGAGGCAACAAATTGCTGAAAGAAGCAACAGAGGTGTAGAAAGAAGCAAGAAAAGTACAGAAAGAGGCAAGTGAGATGCAAAAACATGCAGGAAAGGTACAGAAAGAGGGACGACGAGTGCAGAAAGAGACAACAGGGGTGCAGAAAGAAGCAAATGAGGTGCAGAAAGAGGCAACAGACATTCAGAAAGAGGGAAGACTAGTGCATAAAGAGACAACAGGGGTGCAGAAAGAAGCAAATGAGGTGCAGAAAGAGGCAACAGACGTGTAGAAAGAGGGAAGAGAGGTGCAGAAAAAGGCAAGAAAAGTGCAGAAAGAGGCAAAAGCGGTACATAAAGAGACAACAGGGGTGCAGAAAGAAGCAAGATAGGTGCAGAAAGAAGGATGGAAAGTGCAGAATGAAGCAACAGGGGTGCAGAAAGAGGCAAGAGAAGTGTAGAAAGGAGCAAGTGAGGTGCAGAAAGAGCCAACAGAGGTGCAAAAAGAGGCAAGAGAGGTGCAGAAACAGCCAACAGAAGTGCACAAATAGGCAAGAGAATTGCTGAAAGAAGCAACAGAGGTGTAGAAAGAAGCAAAAAAAGTGCAGAAAGAGGGACGTGAGATGCAAAAACAGGCAGGAAAGGAACAGAAAGAGGGAAGACGAGTGCTGAAAGAGACAACAGGGGTGCACAAAGAAGCGAATGCGTTGCAGAAAGAGGCAACAGACGTGCAGAAAGAGGGAAGAGAGGTGCAGAAAAAGGCAAGAAAAGTGCAGAAAGAGGCAAAAGAGGTACATAAAGAGACAACAGGGGTGCAGAAAGAAGCAAGACAGGTGCAGAAAGGAGCAAGTGAGGTGCAGAAAGAGCCAACAGAGGAGCAAAAAGAGGCAAGAGAGGTGCAGAAACAGGCAGGAGAAGTGCACAAAGAGGCAAGAGAATTGCTGAAAGAAGCAACATAGGTGTACAAAGAAGCAAGAAAAGTGCAGAAAGAGGCAAGTGAGATGCAAAAACAGGCAGGAAAGGTACGGAAAGAGGGAAGACGAGTGCAGAAAGAGACAACAGGGGTGCAGAAAGAAGCAAATGAGGTGCAGAAAGAGGCAACAGACGTGCAGAAAGAGGGAAGAGAGGTGCAGAACAAGGCAAGAAAAGTGCAGAAAGAGTCAAAAGAGGTACATAAAGAGACAACAGGGGTGCAGAAAGAAGCAAGACAGGTGCAGAAAGAAGCATGGAAAGTGCAGAATGAAGCAACATGGGTGCAGAAAGAGGCAAGAGAAGTGTAGAAAGGAGCAAGTGAGGTGCAGAAAGAGCCAACAGAGGTGCAAAAAGAGGCAAGAGAGGTGCAGAAACAGGCAAGAGAAGTGCACAAAGAGGCAAGAGAATTGCTGAAAGAAGCAACAGAGATGTAGAAAGAAGCAAGAAAAGTGCAGAAAGAGGCAAGTGAGATGCAAAAACAGGCAGGAAAGGTACAGAAAGAGGGAAGATGAGTGCAGAAAGAGACAACAGGGGTGCAGAAAGAAGCACATGATGTGCAGAAAGAGGCAACAGACGTGCAGAAAGAGGGAAGAGAGGTGCAGAAAGTACATGAGATTTGCAGAATTAGGTCAAGAGAAGTGCAGAAAAAGAAAGAAACGTGCAGAAAGAAGCAACAGAAATGCAGAAAGAGGCAAGAGAGGCGCAGAGGGAAGCAAGAGTGGCTTGCACACCATTGGTACCAATTTAACACCCACATTTAGCAATAAGTAACACATGACCATTCTAGGTTTGCAAAGAGCCTTCCACCACGCTGTAACACTTGCCGCTGCATTTTTGTTAACGTTTGACCCATTTCAGCTAGAAACAAGGCTTTTTTGTTCAAATCTGCAGATTAGGGTGCAGATGATGAATTATATGGCTAATGCAGAAAATGTATAATTGTGCGAAAGTCGGTGCAGCCAAACAGTCACATATTTCCAGTGGCCCTGCTCATACCTCTGACTAGGTCCACAAGTGCTCCTCAGTGATTCCATCTTTTTTTGTCTCACTGAGTTCATAGTTGAGCTTCTATGGAAACGAGGAAGACTAAACCTGAGGTTACCACTCCACAACACAGACTACCTGTGAGAAGTTGGCCTGGTATATGCTGTTCACTAATTAAAGTGGACACCTTGCACCAGTCCAATTCGACTCTTATGGTAGATAGGTTTAAGACAACCTTTATAGAAAGCTATCCTAGTGGTAGCTGTGGAGAGCAGCCTTCAGGCTAAGTCTTGGAGGAATGTAAAGCAGCTTGTTTTACCACACAATCTCTTGAATCACCAAATGAAAAGACACCACACAGGTATATATATATCAAATATATATGTATTTATTAATAAACAACTCTCTACTAATCTCTTTATGAGATTAGAAGCCAGGAACATATGTACAAGTCAATGTTTTATCAAAATAAGTTAGCACAAGTAAATATCACAATCTTATCTTGGCTAGACCGTGGTCTAGAGCATTTAGAATCGAGGGACCCCAGAGAACCACCCCAGGTAGTTGTAGGAGACCCACAGGGGACGGACGCGGTGTTCAGACACTGGTGCGAGTCCTGTACGAGTCTATGCGAGAGAACGCAATTGAGTTATCAATGTTACAGGTCCCTGGCGTGTTCGAGGCGAACACACCGATCGGTCAGTACGAGTCGAAGGACGCGGATACTGATAGAGTTACAAGGGAGTTGGACGCGATGTGTCTAACACAGACGCGAGCCCTGTACGAGCCAGTGCGATAATCGCACAGGGAAAATAGGAGTTTTAGGGCACTTCTAGGGTAGCTACAAGCAAGCCACTTACAGGGTAAGTAGTTCTAGGGCCCACACCCACAGGAGCACCGTAGTGCTGAAGTTACCTCACCCAGGGGAGCCGGGTGCATAGGTGTCCTTTGGTGTCGGGTCGCGGCGTAGTTTTCAATGGGAGCCAGTGAAGACTTGCTGCTTGCGACGACAGAAGAAGTGTCCGTTGGAATCCAAGCCTGGATTCGGAAGGAGGAAGACCTGAAAGCAGAGGGGACAGTGTTCACAGTCACTTGGCAGTGACTCTGGGCAAGGAAGATGAATGCCCACCGTCGTCGACAGCTTCGGGTCGTTCACGGGTGTCTTGACTCTTCGACCACGTGGTCCAGGCAGCGTCGATGATGACCAGGAGCTGGATTTTGTGTGTCCCACGACGTCTGCAGCTTACTGAGGTGTCGGTGACTCGATTGGAGCCAACAAGCCTTGGTAGCAGCAAGTCTCGTGGTGATGAGGAAAAGTCAATGGTGCAGACCAGCAAGGTCTGGGGGACTTACCCAGCAAGGGTAGGTCAGGGCAGGCCTGGAGCAACCAGGGGAGCCCTTTGGTTTTGTTGGAAAGTCTTCTGGGGACCCACAAGCCAGCTGGCAAGGGATCGCAAAGACACCTCGGGAGGATCCACTCAACAGGGGCCCACGGTCACTCGGGACGGTGTAGGCCTCTGAATTCGGGAGGGATCTCTGCTAGAGGCTGGGACCACACGTGGTCCAAAGCACAAGTTCGTAGAATGTCGTGAAAGGGTTGCACTTGACAATAGTGCACGGTACCCAGGGGCTGTGGTTCCTCGTCGCTCGTGGGGTTCACTTGCCTCAGCTTCACTGGGGACTCACGATGGCCTTGGAGAAGTCAGGAAATCCTCTTCCTGGGCTGCAGGGACTTCAGGCTGCAGCGGGAGCGGCGTAGTTTGCGACCGTCGTTGTAGTTTTTGGTGCCTGCCAAGCAGGGGAGTCACTCCTTGACTCCAAGGGAGATTCTTCAGTCTTCCAAAGGTAGTGGAACGTCGAAGGTCCAGGATTCTTCTGTAGAGCGTCGTCCAGGGAGATCTGGGTTGCAATGCACAGGTTCCCCCTCTTATCCTAAAAAGAAGGGAGGGACTAGCTCTATGACCCCACCTATGGGAGGGTCAGGGGAGTGGGTGGCTACACCCACTTCCCTTTGTCCAGTTTCGCGCCAGAGCAGGGGCAGGTAGCCCCTGAGCCGGTTTGAACTGGCATATGCACAGAGGAGCCTTCTGCTCCCCAGTGCAGGATTTCAAAGCACTCTAGGAGTGCACCCACCCAGCCCCAATACACTAAACCCTGTCTGGGAGGTGGTCACACCCCCTTGGGACAGGATATCTATTGTTGGGCCTCCTCCACTGCGAGGGTCGGTCATCAGCAGGAGGGCAGCCCAGTGTCTGTGACTGGTGGCATCCATTTTGTGATGCCAGGGCTCTTTAGGATTCTACCACGTTTCCACAGTAGGTACATGTCTATCCCTCTAGAAGGGTGGGATCATACTCCCACACCAGTTACTGGTGTGGGGGTATGATTCCAAAGTGTTTGACACCAAACACAACAGGTTTTGATGCAGCCCTTCCAAAGTTAGCATTTACCGCGAGGATATAATGCACTTAAGGGTATATGGTTTGACCGCATTCACAAACAGCCCCAGAGAATAGACTCTGAGAGCTGCAGAGGGGCCCTGCTCAGGCAGAGGCACCCTCTCACATAGGAACTAAGCACCCTGCCTCAGGATTGATAGGGCCTGCCTTAGGGGTGACTGACAAGTCTCAATGTGTGTGCAGGAGAGATATAGGGGACCTATATCTCAGTGAGGAGTGCTAGCACTTCCTCACCCAGGCTGCAGTAGCAGGCCTGTGGTGTCAGATTTAGTCTGCTTCCCAGGGGTGGCATAATACATGCTTCAGCCCCTGGTAGGCCTGTGAAGTACCTATGCCCTTAGTACCTAAGGTACCATATACTAGGGACTCATAAGGTACCACAGTATCCAATCACTAGTGCACCTAGAGTGCACTCCAAGTCGTTTAAAGAGAAAGCAGATAGGCTGGGGACCTGAATAGCAGGTTCCCAGCCAAACTAAGTCAAAAACCAACAAAACACCAGGAAAAAAGTGGGGGCAACCATGTAGTCAGATTCCACCTTCCTACACTACCATACCACATAATTACTCTCCATAACACATAATCCCACTCTACATAATTCCTATACACTAAATGCCACATACTTTCTATCCACATAATATCACTGCACAACAAACCACATAATTCCACTACACACAACGTACATCCACTCCACTCCCAAAAATATTAGTAAAAAACTTTTGCATTTACAACGCCAATAGCTCTAATTCTCGCAAATGCGAAACCTATTACATTGCAAACACTTCTTTAACTAGTAGTCGTGTTTGCAGAGTGGTGGAGAAAGGGTGCTGGGCCTCCGACCAGCGCTCAGGAATTCCGGTGCGTAGGGCTTACAGGAGGTACCAGTAGGGCTTCTTGGCCCCCAAAGTCCCTCAGGAGTAAATTGGACTTCATCCCCCATCCCGTAGTCTGCCAGGAGGCGCGTTTGCAGAATGGTGGAGAAAGGGGGGCATGGCCTCCGAAGACGTCTTAGCAATCCCACTGTGCGGGACTTACTGGAGGTAACAAGAGGGGTAGTTGGGCCCCAAGGACATCCTTGGGGGCCAACTACCCCTCCTATTACCTCCAGTAAGTCCCACACAGCAGCATTGCTAAGTTCGAAGAGCAGGCCACGCCCCCTTTGCCCACCACTCTACAAACGCGCTCCCTGGCGTGCTCTTGGATGGGGATTGAAGTCCCCTTCGCTGCTGGGGGTCCTTTAGGGGCCAACTAGCCTACCTCTTACCTCCAGTAAGCCCCACGCAGTGGGATTGCTGAGAGGTAGACAAAGGCCATGCCCCCTTTCTCCACCACTCTGCAAACGCGCCCCCTGGCTGCTCGGAGGATGAAGTCCACTTGTGTCCTGAGGTCCTCAGGACACAAGAGGACCTCATCGCCCCACCACCAGTGCGCCAAGAGGCGCATTTGCAGAGTGGTGTAAAAAGGGGCATGGCCTCAGACTACCTCTCTGCAACACAGCTCTGTGGCGCATACTGGAGGTACCTGGTGGGCTAGTTGGCCCCCAGGGACCCCCAGGATTGAAGGGGACGTAATCCCCCAATTTACAACGCGCCAGGGGGCGTGTTTGCACATTTGTCATATCAGGCCCTGCCCCCTCCCTGCACCACTGTGCAAACGCGCCCCCTGGTGTGTTGTAACTTGGGGGATTAAGTCCCCTTGAATCCTGAGGGTCCCTGGGGGCCAACTAGCCCACCAGGTACCTCCAGTAAGCGCCACAGAGCTGAGTTGCAGAGAGGTGTTCCGAGGCCACGCCCCTTTTTACACCACGCTGCAAACGTGGCTTCTGGCGCACTGCTGCTCGGAGGATGAAGTCCACTTGTGTCCTGAGGTCCACAGGACACAAGAGGACCTCATCGCCCCACCAGCAGGGCACCAGAAGCTGCGTTTGCAGAGTGGTGTAAAAAGGGGCGTGGCCTCGGACCACCACTCTGCAACTCAGCTCTGTGGCGCTTACTGGAGGTACCTGGTGGGCTAGTTGGCCCCCAGGGACCCTCAGGATTGAAGGGGACTTAATCCCCCAATTTACAACGCGCCAGGGGGCGTGTTTGCACACTTGTCACATCATCCCCCACCCCTCCCTGCACCACTGTGCAAACGCGCCCCCTGGCGCGTTGTAAGTTGGGGGATTAAGTCCCCTTGAATCCTGAGGGTCCCTGGGGGCCAACTAGCCCACCAGGTACCTCCAGTAAGCGCCACAGAGCTGCGTTGCAGAGAGGTGTAATAAGGGGCATAGCCTCGGACCACCTCTCTGCAAAGCAGCTCTGTGGCGCATATTGGAGGTGCCTGGTGGGCTAGTTGGCCCCCAGGGACCCTCAGTATTCAAGGGGAATTAATTCCCCAACTAACAACGCGCCAGGGGGCACGTTTGCAGAGTGGTGGAGTAAGGGGGTGTGGCCTCCGGCAAGATGCCAGCTTTTAAAAAATTTTTTTTTTACAAGGGGAGCTGTGTGGCCCCCATTTTTTTTACTTTTTTGGGGCCCTGGGGACCCCATCCCACAGGGCCTGACCCGTTTTTATAAAATAATTTTTTTTTTTTAAACGGGAAGAGGGCCAATTTCGGCGCTGGGGACCCCATCCCCCGGGGCATGGCCAGACTTTATTTTATTTTTTTATAATTATATTATTTGGAGGGGGGCCAAACTTTCCGTTTTTAAATTTTTTTTAAATTTAATTAACGGGGAGGAGGGCCGTGTGGCCCCCCTCTCGGGCCACTTCTGGCCCCGGGGACCCCATCCCCCAGGGCCTGGCCTCTCCGTTGGGGACCGTGGGGGGAGCCCCAATGCCCCCACGGTCCCGCCGGCTCCCCGCGTCCTGCGGGAGCCGGCATTGCTTTTGCACAATGGGAGCTGCAGACATGCAGCTCCCCTTGTGCAAAAGCAATCTGCTTTGCTTCATTGAAGCGAGAGCAGGTTTTCCTGCTCTCGCTTCAATGAAGCAAAGCAGAGTTTGCTATGGCAGGGCGGGAGCCACATGGCTCCCGCCCTGCCATAGCAAACAGCAATGTCCCGGGGGTGGGCACTCCGGGGCATTGCAGGAGCCGGCCCTGGGGGGTGGCGTCCCAAAGGCCATCAAGGGCTCCAGGAGGGGGCCGCGCGGCACCCTCCCAATGTTTGCAAAGCCGCGGGGAGGTCCCCGGGGCACGGGGGTCCATAACGGACCCCCGTATTTAAATACAAAGTGCCCCGGGGAGGTGGTGGTCCCCGGGGCAGTGTGGGGGGGCTTGAGCCCCCCCACACTAATTAATTATGACAGCCCCGGGGAGGTGGCAGTCCCCGGGGCTTGGTGGGGCCCGTGAGGCCCCCCTACCCTTATTGAAATTAAGCCTCGGGGAGGTGGCGGTCCCCGGGGCTTGGGGGGGCCCGCGAGGCCCCCCCACTCTATAATCAATAAAGCCCCGGGGAGGTGGTGGTCCACAGGGCTGCAGGGGCCCCCGGGGCCCCCGCTACATAAATAAATTGCCCCCGGGACTTGGCCCACCCGGGGGCTTTGAAAACAAAGCGTGGGAGACCGTGCTTCATTTTTTTAAATTTTCAGACGGATTCGCACACCCGGCGCGACCCCGCCCGATTTTAAAAAAAAAATAATGCTTTTTTGGGGCCTGGGGGTCCCTGTGGGACCCCCTGAGCAGGCCTGGGGGTCAGGGTGTTTTTACCCTGCCCCCTTTTCTTGTTTTTTATCTTTCTCTTACCTTTTCTTTCTCCCTCGTCCGAGGCACAAGATGGCTGCCAACACTTCCTGGTTTGAAGTGTTGGCAGCCAATCAGAGGCAAGCTCGTGCTCGGGAGGAGATGTGTGGTTAGGCTCCGCCCAGATATCGAAAGTTTTCTTTTTTAATTTCTCAGGAACTACTGAACGGATTTACACCATTTAAAAAAAGGTCGCTTTCTGAACCAAGCGCTACCTTTTTGCCCAATTTGGTGTAATTCCGTTCAGCAGTTCGGGCTGTAGCTTTGTCTAAAGTTTCCTATGGAAATTAACATGGGGAAAATGCGTTTTGGGACCCCCTTTTTTCTCGGCCCCCGCTTGATGAATCACCCCGAAACTTTCAAGACAGGAGCTGACTGGAGCGCCCCCTAGTTTTATAAATTTCACGAAAATTCGTCAACAGGCGCCAAAATTATTGGGAAAAGAAAAAACGCTTTTTGAATAGAAACGAGGTCCTAACTATAACTACCTACTGGCGACCGCCAGTAGGTAATATATGTATATATATATGAATATATCAATGAACAGACTTAGTTTCTCCGCACCTCCACATCCCAGACGGGCGAACAGAGAATCCACGAACCACTGGAAATTATTGGCATAAAGATCTTTTTATTTGCTCCTCAGAACTACGCGTTTCGGGCAACACTTGCCCTTGATCTCGTTACAAAGGAAACCGTTCACCATGTTTAAATATGCTGTGCTTTCACCCCTCGTGATATGTGAACATAGAAAACATACTAGCACTACTTCTTCATACACAGTTGGTCTGTTTTCTTTTTCTCTTTTTCACGTTATTATGCTATGCACATTTTATATATTAGCACAACCATTTTTCAATAGGCAACATATTATTTCTTACACATTTCCATTTATAAATTCCCTTATTGCCTGGCTTGATATTTTGACGATTTAAAACCAAAATTTCTTCATATATAAATATATTCTGGTTTGCGTTGTGCGATAATTTTACGCGATGATTCACCAACATAAATTGTTGCATCTATAAAAAAACCTGATTAATACAGTAATAAAATCCATATTCTCAGCCTAATGCTCTTTGGTACATTAAAAACATATATATACACAACTCCTCAATTGTTGTAAATATAACGTTATTTCTTACTGTGCTATATGATACAATGTATTCTTCCTGCCTAATACTTATTCGTACAGTCGACTTATATATGTACAATTTATTAATAATCATAGTACTATTCCTGACTGTGCAAACTGTGCAGGTACTTGTCGCAAATTCAATCACAATTCAAGCTATAATGCAGGGAATTATTACCTAATGATATTCCGTCCTGTGCAAAAAATGCCTATTGCTAAAGTGCTATGTATTGTGCAAAGTATGCAGTACAACTGTAAAGTGCTAGATGAGCAAAAGTGCTAAATCTGGCCTACTAGACCACTTAAAGTGCAAATGCTAAATTTTCAATAAAAAAAATATCATCATAAAAGCCATATCTAAGAAATTATTTTATATATATATGTACATTTCTTGCACGGTCCCAGATGGAATTTGGGACACGCCACTGCTGAAACAACTGTTACATACTATGCTATAGTCCTGTCTTTATGTTCCGAAAGTGTCATATCAATATCATACAGGGACCATACCTCAATGACCTTTGAATATATATATATATATATATATCCAATCCAAACAATTACAAAATAAGCACGCACTCTCATATATATATATCCACATATACATATGTAGGTGTATATATGTATGTGTGTGTATATATATATATTCACGGAAAAAACCATAGGTTTCAGGGGCGTTATAGTTAGTTGGACATTTCACTCGTACAAAACCAGTGAAATTCCCCTGTTATAGTTAGTTCAGCTAACTATAACTCGCGCCCCGCAATGCACTGCTGATGACCTCACATGTTACATCACTGATGACATGGTCAGTGACATCACTGATGACATCACTGATGACATCACTGATGACATCATCCAGTGACTTTGTGTTTCTGTAAAGTTTAAATATGTTTAATATATATATAGGGAAAGGCGTATTGAAGAATGAGTGGGTGTATAAGTGTCTGAATGGATGATTTAGTAGGTGCGTGACTGAGTCTATAAGTGAGTGATTAAACGTATCTTACTGAAAGCATGGGTTAGTGACTAAACTGTGTGAATGTCTGTATCCGTCTGTCTGTTGGTGTGTAAGCGGCTGCATGGGTTTGTGAATAGCTACATGAGTGTCTATATGAGTTATTCATTGGTTGTGTGAGTATCTGTATGGGTGCCTGAGTGTTTGTGTGGGTGGGGTGTGTATGACTCTGTGCATAGATGTGTGAGTGGGTGATTCACTGGGTGCATGGTTTCAAGAGTGCATCTGTGATGGACTGTATGGGTGGGTGAGTGTGTGTATGTGTGTGTTAGTGAGTGAATGTATATCTCAGTGGTACATGTGTGAGTAACTACATATGTGAAAGTCAGTATATATGTGTGTTAGAGTATTTAAATGGCTATAAGTGAGAGTGTGTGATTGTGAGAGTGGCTGTATGGATGAGTGTGTGCTTCTATCAGTGATTGTATAAGAGCGTAAGAATGTGCTAGTATTTGTATGAGTAAGTGAGCTGGTGTGTGTATAACTGTATAGGTGAGTAAACGGGAGTGTGATTAATTATTTGCATAACTGACAAGGTGTGTGAGTACCTCTATGGATGAGTGGCGGTGTGTGAGTGTCTATATAGGTGTATGAGTGCATATGATAGTCCTGTACTGAGTGACCGTAAGTATGAGTGACTGTACGGGTGAGTGAGTGGATGTGTGTGTAGACCTAAGAATCAGTGAGTGGGTATGTAGTTATTGGTGTTGGAGTGTCTATGGTTTTGAGAATGGCAGTCTGTAATTTAGAGTGGGTGTATCAAAAGTTATATTAGGGTGTGAGAAGATGCATGAAATTATCACATGGATGATGTCATCAGTGATGTCATCAGTGATGTCATTTGAGATGTCATCAGTGATGTCATCAGTGATGTCACTGACCATGTCATGAGTGATGTAATATGTGACGTCATCAGCAGTGCATTGCGGGGGCGCGAGTTATAGTTAGCTGAACTAACTATAACGGGGGAATTTCACTGGTTGTGTACGAGTGAAATGTCCAACTAACTATAACGCCCCTGAAACCTATGGTTTTTTCAGTGAATTTCTAAGGTTTTTTAAATGCTAATTTCTAACTATAACGTGGCTGAAACCTATGGTTTTTTCAGTGAATTTCAAAGGTTTTTTAAATGCTAATTTCTAACTATAACGTGCCTGAAACCTATGGTTTTTTCAGTGAATTTCTAAGGTTTTTTAAATGCTAATTTCTAACTATAACGTGCCTGAAACCTATGGTTTTTTCAGTGAATTTCAAAGGTTTTTTAAATGCTAATTTCTAACTATAACGTGCCTGAAACCTATGGTTTTTTAAGTGAATTTCAAAGGTTTTTTAAATGCTAGTTTCTAACTATGCCTACAGAGGTAGGAAATGTGAAGAAAGAAGAAAAAACGCACAGAAAGAAGCAAAAGAAATGCAGAAAGAAGCAACAGAAGTCCACAAAGACGAAGAAAAGAGCAGGAAGAAGCAAGACATGTGCAGAAAGAACCAACAGAGGAGCAGAAAGAGGCCTTGTTGCAAAATCATCCTGTGCCCACAACTTTTTCAGACGGGTACTGGTGGTAACTGACTCTGAGTAACTAGGCCTAGAGCCAGTGCTATGCTAAAAGACACTTAGAATACAGTGAAAACACCTACATACACTAGGGAACACTATGCGTTGGGGGACACCTGTGATTAGCATGACCTCCTCTGTAAGGCCCTAGTACATAATAGGGCAGGGGGATTAAAACTACCTCTTAAAATGCGCCACGGGGCGCGTTTGCACAGTGGTGAAGGGAGGGGGTGGCCTGAGGTGACATGTGTGCAAACACGCCCTGTGGCCGTTTTAAGTTGGGAGATTAAGTCCCCTTGAATCCTGAGGGTCCCTGGGGTCCAACTAGCCCACTAGGTACCTCCAGTAAGCGCCACAGATCTGCTTTGCAGAGAGGTGTAAAAAGGGGCATGGCCTGGACCACCTCTCTGCAACGCAGGCCTGTGGCGCTTACTGGAGGTACCTGGTGGCCTAGTTGGCCCCCAGGGGCCCTCAGGATGGAAGGGGTATTAATTCCCCAACTTAAAATGCGCCACAGGGCGTGTTTCCACACATGTCACCTCAGGCCCCGCCCCCTCCCTTCACCACTGTGCAAACGCGCCCCGTGGCACGTTTTAAGTTGGGGGATAAAGTCCCCTTGAATCCTGAGGGTCCCTGGAGTCCAACTAGCCCACAAGGTACCTCCAGTAAGCGCCACAGAGCTGCGTTGCAGAGAGGTGTAAAAAGGGGCGTGGCCTGGACCACCTCTCTGCAACGCAGGCCTGTGGCGCTTACTGGAGATACCTGGTGGGCTAGTTGGCCCTCAGGGGCCCTCAGGATTGAAGGGGACTTAATTCCCCAACTTAAAACGCGCCACAGGGCGTGTTTGCACACATGTCACCTCAGGCCCGCCCCCTCCCTTCACCACTGTGCAAACGCGCCCCGTGGTGCGTTTTAAGTTGGGGGATCAAGTCCCCTTGAATCCTGAGGGTCCCTGGGGTCCAACTAGCCCACCAGGTACCTCCAGTAAGCGCCACAGAGCTGCGTTGCAGAGAGGTGTAAAAAGGGGCGTGGCCTGGACCACCTCTCTGCAACACAGCCCTGTGGCGCTTACTGGAGGTACCTGGTGGGCTAGTTGGCCCCCAGGGACCCCCAGTATTGAAGGGGAATTAATTCCCCAACTTAAAACGCGCCACAGGGCGCGTTTGCAGAGTGTTGCTGGGAGGGGGCGGGGCCTCTGGCACGATCGCGTCTTTTGTATTTTTCTTTTTTTTTTAGAAGGGGGGCTGTGTGGCCCCCCTTCTTTTCCCTTTTTTTGGGCCCTGGGACCCCATCCCCCAGGGCCTGCCCCTTTTTAAAAAAAAAAAAAATGAACGGGAAGGGGGCCGCGTGGGCCCCCCTCCCGTGGCCAATTCCGGCCCCGGGGACCCCATCCCCCGGGGCATGGCCAAATATTTTTTTTTGTTTATGGAGGGGGGCTGCGTGGCCCCCCTCCTCAGGCCATTTATGGCCCCGGGGACCCCATCCCCCGGGGCCGGCCTTTGCGTGATTTTTTTTTTTTATTATTATTGGGGAGGGGGGCCGTGTGGCCCCCCTCCCGGGCCACTCCTTGCCCTGGGGACCCCATCCCCCGGTGCCTGGCCTCTCGTTGGGGACTGTGGGGGGAGCCCCAATGCCCCCACAGTCCCGCCGGTTCCCCGCGTCCTGCGGGAGCCGGCATTGCTTTTCCACATGGGGAGCTGCTGACATGCAGCTCCCCATGTGGAAAAGCAATCTGCTTTGCTTCATTGAAGCGAGAGCAGGTTTCCCTGCTCTTGCTTCAATGAAGCAAAGCAGTTTGCAATGACAGGGTGGGAGCCGCGCGGCTCCCGCCCTGTCATTGCAAACAGCAGTGTCCCGGGGGTAGGCACCCCGGGACACTGCAGGAGCCGGCCCTGGGGGGTGGTGGTCCCCAGGGCCATGGAAGGCTCCAGGAGGGGGGCCGCGCGGCCCCCCTCCCATCACATGCACAGCCCCAGGGAGGTGGTGGTCCCCGGGGCTCGGGGTCTGTTACGGACCCCCGCATTTGAATATTAGTGCCCCGGGGAGGTGGCGGTCCCCGGGGCGACACAGGTCTATGTTTTTTTTTTAAAAAGCCCCGGGGGTGGCAGTCCCTGGGGCAGCAGGGGGGCCGTGTGCCCCCACGATTATAATTAATAAAAGCCCCGGGGGTGGCGGTCCCCGGGGCTTGGGGGGGCCTTGGAGGCCCCCCCACACATTAAAAATAAGAAGCCCCGGGGGGTGGTGGTCCCCGGGGCTGCTGGGGGGCCGTGTGCCCCCGCAAATGTTTATGGAAAGCCCCGGGGAGTGGCAGTCCCTGGGGCTGCGGGGGCCTCCCTGGGCCCCCGCAATTATAATATTGCATGCCCCCGGGACTTGGCCCACCCGGGGGCTAAATAATAACGAAGCGTGGGAGCCCGCGCTTTGTTTTTTTTAGTTTCGCGGCCGGATCCACGGATCCGGCGTGTATTTGCCGATTTTTTTTTTTTTAAATGCTTTTTTGGACCCTGGGGGTCCTTGTGGGACCCCTAAGCAGGCCTAGGGGTCAGGGTGTTTCTACCCTGCCCCCTTTTCTTTTTTCCGTGTTTTTTATTCTGATTTCTTGTGACTCGGTTCTACCGAGTCACAAGATGGCTGCCAACACTTCCTGGTTTGGAGTGTTGACAGCCAATTAGAATAAAGCTCGTGGTCGGGAGGGTGCGCGGATCCTCCGTGCCTCTATATATCGAAATTTTTATTTTTTGATTTTCTCAGCAACTACTGAACGGATTTACACCATTTAAAAAAAAGGGTGCTTTCTGAACCAAGAACTACCTTTTTGCCAAATTTGGTGTAATTCCGTTCAGCAGTTCAAGCTGTAACCGTGTCTAAACTTTCCTATGGGAAATTGATTTTTTGACCTCTATTTTTTTAATTTCTCAGGAACTACTGAACAGATTTACACCATTTAACAAAAAGGTCTCTTTCTGAACCAAGGGCTACCTTTTTGCCAAATGTGGTGTAATTCCGTTCAGCAGTTCGGGCTGTAGTCGTGTCTAAAGTTTCCTATGGAAAATAACATGGAGAAAACACGTTTTGGGACCCCCTTTTTTCTAGGTCCCTGCTTGCCGAATCACCCCGAAACTTTCAAGACAGGAGCTGACCGGAGCGGGCTACAATGTTTGAAAATTTCACGAAGATTCGTCAACCGGCGCCAAAGATATTGAGAAAACAAAAAACAAGTTCCTAACTATAACTATCTACTGGCGACCGCCAGTAGATAATATAGATATATTTATATATTCACAGAAAAAAACAAAGGTTAGAGGGACTTTATATTTAGTCTGACATTTCCCTCGTACAAAACCAGAGAAATTCAGCTGTTATAGTTAGCTGAGCTAACTAAAACTTGTGCCTCCGCAATGCACTGCTGATGACGTCACATATTACATCACTCATGACATGGTCATTGACATCACTGATGACATCACTGGTGAAATTTCAAATGACATCACTGATGACATCATTGATGACATCATCCAGTGACTGTGAGTGTTTCTAAAAAGTTTAAGAATGTTATATATATATATACGCCAAGGTGTATTGAAGAATGAGTGTCTGTATGGATGATTCAGCAGGTGCATGTGTATAAGTGAGTGATTATACGTGTCTCAGTGAATGTATGGGTGAGTGAATAGTCTGTGTGAATGTCTGCATCAGTCTGTTCTTTGGTGTGTAAGTGGCTGCATGGGTTGGTGAGTAGCTACATGAGTGTCTGTATGGGTTATCGATTGGTTATCTGAGTGCCTATATGGGTGCTGTCTGTGTGGTTGGCTGAGGGGGTGTGTGACTCCCTGCATGGATGTGTGAGTGGGTGATTCACTGGGTATATGGGTTCATGAGTGCATCTGTGAGGGGCTGTATGGGTGAGTTAGTGTGCATATGGCTGTGTCGGTGAGTGAATGGATGTCTCAGTGGTATATGGGTGAGTAACTGCATATGTGAAAGGCAGTATATGTGAGTGTTGTAGTATATAAGTGACTGTATGTGTGAGTGAGTGATTGTGAGAGTGGCTGTATGGATGTGTGTATGCTTGTGTCAGTGATTGCATAAGAGGGTAAGTATGTGTTAGTATCTGCATGAATAAGTGAGGTGGTGTGTGTATAACTGTATACGTGTGTAAGTGGCAGTGTGATTGACTCTTTGGGTGAGTGACTAGGTGTGTGAGTAGCTCTATGGGTGAATGGCGGTGTCTGAGTGTCTGTATAGCTGTATGAGCGGATATGTCAGTGGCTGTATTGGTGAGTGACTGGGTGTATGAGTGGCTGGGTGCGTGTGTCAGTGGATGTGTGTGTAGACCTATTAATCAGTGAGTGGGTATGTACATACTGGTATTGGTGTGTCTATGGTTTCGAGAATGGTAGTCTGAAATATGGAGTGGGTGTAAGAAAGGTTACATTGTTGTGTGAGAAGGTGCATCAGAGATTATGTGGATGATGTCATCAGTGATGTCATCAGGGATGCCCTTTGAGATGTCATAAGTGATGTCATGAGTGATGTCACTGACCATGTCATGAGGGATGTAATATGTGCCGTCATCAGCAGTGCATTGCGGGGGCGCAATTTATAGTTAGCTCAGCTAGCTATAACGGCTGAATAACTCTGGTTTTTGTACGAGTGAAATGTCAGACTAACTATAACATCGCTCTAACCTTTGTTTTTTTCCGTGTATTTTTAAGGTTTTTAAAATGTTAATTCCTAACTATGACGTCCCTAAAACCTGTGGTTTTTTCAGTGAATTTCTAAGGTTTTTAAAATGCTAATTTCTAACTATAATGTCCCTGAAACCTGTGTTTTTTTTCAGTGAATTTCTAAGATTTTTTAAATGCTAATTTCTAACTATAACGTCCCTGAAACCTTGGTTTTTTCAGTGAATTTCTATGGTTCTTTAACTAGCAGTCACGTTAGCAGAGTGGTGGAGAAAGGGGGCTGGGCCTTTAATCAGCGCTCAGGAATTCCGCTGCGTAGGACTTACAGGAGGTACCAGAAGGGCTTCTTGGCTTCCAAGGTCCCTCAAAGTGGACCCAACCAGTAGTGCACCAGGAGGCACGTTTGCTGAGTGGTGGAGAAAGGGGGCATGGCCTCCAAAAAACTCTTAGCAATCCCACAGTGTGGGACTTACTGGAGGTAACAGGAGGGGTAGTTGGACACCAAGGATGTCCTTGGGGTCCAACTTCCCCTCCTATTACCTCCAGTAAGTCCCACACAGCAGGATTGCTGAGTTCTGATACCAGGCCCCACCCCCTTTGTCCACCACTCTACAAACGCGCCTCCTGGCGCGCTCTTGGTTGGGGGATGAAGTCCCCTTTGCTCCTGGGGGTCCTTAGGGGCCAACTAGCCTGCCTGTTACCTCCAGTAAGTGCTAACAGTGGGATTGCTGAGAGGTGGTCGCAGACCACGCCCCCTTTCTCCACCACTCTGCAAACGCAACTCCTGGCACGCTCTTGGTTGGGGGATGAGCCGAGCACACAAAGCCTCCGGTCTAGGATATCAGGTAAAACTATCAGCAGGAATAATGGGGTCCATGTATCCGGCCTGAGCTCCACTGCAGTCGGTCAGCACTTGTGGCTTTGTCCCAGTCTGGCACAACCAGATAACCACAGTTGACGTTTTGTGCTTTGGCACTTTTTTTACTATAAACTCTAAAAGTCAATATATATGGTTGTACTGAATTGATTTTTGTGGTTCTGGTATCAATGTATTTATTAAAATATAAAATATATTTTTCTAAATTGGTTTGGGATTTTTCTTGTGTTGTCTTTTCATTTTATTATTGTTTGAGTGCTGCATAAATACTTTACTCATTGAGGCAGATTTACGAGTTCTGGCGCATCACTGCAAATCAGCAGGGATGCGCCGGAACAGATGCAACACGCAATTCCCTCCCTGCGCCACCACAAATGTGTCGCATTTACAATGCGGCGCACCGTGGCGCAAGGATAGGGCGATGCGTGTCGCATCCTGTGGCGTAAGGGCAGCGCATTGCTGGAGTCGTGTTGCAAGCGCGACGCTGCTCCAGCAATGCTCAGGGGCGCCCTATGCCTAACATGCTGCGTCACTCCTTACGCCTGCTTCAAGCAGGCGCATGGTATTGACGCAGCATGGACGTAAAAGTGACTCAGTGAAATCTTGTAGATTTCACTGCGTCACTTTTACGAGGCGTTCCTGCGACGGAACGCCCACCCTGCGCCGGAACGCCCACAAGAAACCTAACGCAGGTTTCATGTGGCGCAGGTCTTTACAACGTGATGCATCTCCCTAGATGCGTCACGTTGTAAATAAGGCGCAAAGTGGCGCATGGTTTGCGCCGCCGCTGCGTCATTGAAGTGACGCAACGGCGGCGTAAATGTGGCGCATGGGGCTTGTAAATCTGCCCCATTGTCTCTAAGTTAAGCCTGACTGCTTCTGTGCCAAGCTAGCAGAGGGTTAAGCACAGGTTAATTTAGTGACTTTTGAGGTTCACCCTGACTAGGATTGTGGTTGTTGCCTGAGTGGGGCTTCCACCCCCCTGAACCAATAACTCAATTTTGTACATTCTGATTTGTGAAATGAGTGCTAAATTATCAATTTCAGTATCCCCCTCTGTGGGAGAACCCAACAGCACAATTAGATCTGCACCACATATGAATAAACTAAATTCACAAATCAGAGCATTTCCAATATCGTACAACTCTATATCAGGACCTTCCTCTCTTTATTTTACTTGCAGATTCACCAATTGAAGGAGAATCTTCTACCAAACTATATATCACTTCCTCCACAGTTTTCCATTGCTAACTAAATCTAAACCAGGCCTTCAATAATAAAGCAGGGTCCTCTTTGCGAGCATAGAGTTTTGGGGTCTGATTTAGAGCTGGGCAGATGTGGAACCTCTGCCAATAATGGCTGGATTTCCTTTCTGCCATATCCCAAGTGCATTGATGTCATTGACACTCTAAAAACAGTGGCCTGGCCATCTGCCCCTTTTTGGCTGATGCCCCTCTGCACCAAACTCTAATTAAGACCCCTTAGCAGAGGAAATTAGCATAATGTGTGATAAGTAATCAGCTCAGAAACCAAAGAATTAGAAAACACTGAAATGCTAGCTATTACAAACCCCTTTGCTGCCCTATGCTAATGCTCTTAAACTATTCTTATTGCTGCAGTTTAGATTGTATTGTGCAAAGGTTTATGTGGAACTATGAAGATTCCAGGGCTATTGCAGGGGCCAAGGACAGACCTCTGTTTTTTCCTCTATAAAATATGTTTTAATTATTTAAACAATGAGCAGGCTAGAAGGGCAGTTCTTTAGTGTGTTTTTTTTAAATACAGCCAACTAAACGCGTGCTTTTCTTAATATTCAGGGTATTTTTAGAGTGGCAATGGCAGCATATAGGGCAAGCTTGTTTGTACAGCTGACTTCAGTTAATAATTTCCGACACAATGAAACTGTGATAGAAAATAGAGAAATAATTGGTGACAGCAGCGCACCGAGTAACAATAAAGTGAGACAAGGTGCTTCTCAGAAGAACTGATTTGTTCCCCAGAGAGCAGGACTCCGTCGAAATCCTTAGTAGCAAATCCTCCAGAAACACTAGGAAATATCACTTTGACTTGTGCAAGTAATATTTTTAAACATTTCTCGATTTCCTGTTTTGCTGTTGCTATACAGCGAGTGTTCCCTGACTGGCTTCCAAAGGACGAAGCAGTTTAGAATCCACTGGAGGGCTATATCCTTAGCAAAAGAAACAGGAGCATACAGAGCCGCTGCCCCCAATTCATTTGTAAATTTTGTTTGGCATCTGTGAGATCATTATGCAGTGCCTAGTAGCTGCTCACAACCTTTTTGAATTCATGTTGATTGTAGAATGTTGTATGATCTCATCTGCTCTGATTCTAAGAATTGTTATCAACCAATTGCAGTAAACAAATCTCGGAGAGCAAAGATTATTTTCCATGACGCATATACATATTTTTAGTTATCAGATACCTGTATTAGAAAAAGTCTAAAAAACACCTATGACATGCATGTGGAAATAAATTTACCCAGGTATTTGGTGCAAGTGTAGCAATAACCACAGAGGCACACATTTATTACTACAGTACAAAGCTCAAATCCATTCTTATTACCACAGTAGAAGAGAAATTAATCTTGCTCATACTCGTTTTGTGTCTCACTGCTTCATGCTATTTTCCAACGCAATAAGTCTATGCTTCAGTTTTGCATATATGGGACCCGATTCTTCAAAAAAATATAGATGAAGATGTGTATCTCTGCGTAAACAAACTTTTAGATTATTTTTTTTCCCTTTGACAATCATTACCAGAAGTACGGCTGGAAAGACTCACCACTGACAGGTTTCCAGGAGTACTTATGGGAATGTCACGTGACATATTTCTGTAGCCCCTTCCCGCTGTGCGTAATTCTTCAAAGCCTCGAATCACTCACAAAGGGAATAGAACATACTGTGCAAATGAACATATTTTCAGTTTTTTGTTGCTTGCAGGGAAAGTGTTTTCCCTGTAAAGTATGTTTTTCCCATTACTCCCCAGCACTGTTGGGGGTAATCCTTTCCCATTCATATTCTAGATGGAAAGAGGAACTTTCTGGCAATTTCCAGTGGCGTAGGGGTCAGAAAGAAGATTGTGAAAGACCACAAATGTGCATGTTTGTGGACATCACACACTTGCAATGTGAATAAAACAATGTAACGCCCAATTCCCACCACTGGTTTGTGATTTACTACTGCAGGTTTCTTCGCCCTCGTGGAAGAGAAATCCCCTATTTTAAATGCATGTAGTCAAACACACAAAAGGTGATGGAAGGAATGCTTGCAATAGGTCCGACTACCGGCAGTCGCTTGAGGTAGCATTCCAACCTATCAGGGGCGCAAGTGGTAGCGATTTCACTAAAGCATAACTGCCAAATTTCAGTGGTTTCTCGGATTTGAAATGTTAGTTCTTGTCTAATTTCACCACTATATATATACATACATATATATATGTATATATAAATATATATGTTCATCAATGTGTCCCCACTTCAAAGACGCACTCCACAGCAGATCTAGTAAAAGCAAAAGGCATTATTAATTCAGAGTTCTTTGTTTTGCCTTACGCGTTTCAGAGCACAGCTCCTTGATCACAGACTGCAAGGGTGCACGCAGACATACTGAAAGGCACAACCTCTCAGCACATTTCAATTGACCTTTAGTAGGTTTCACAGGTGAGTTAACTGGTGTTCATGCTGGGATATGTAGTCCCTTTCAGACAGTGTTCTATCTCTTGTAGACTCTGCACTGTAACACTGAATATGCATTTTAAAATTACCCTCCAGTGGGCCTCCAAATTACAAAATGCTCAGTAATTTGTGCTGATCTACTGTCCCAACCAGCTCCGGATTTCCAGGCTTTCATGGCCCCAACTCGGGGTGGTGCAGTCTTCACGGCTGGACTGACGTTCAGTTAAATGTTCATCAATGTGTCCCCACTTCAAATCCACTTCAAAGACGCACTCCACAGCAACTCTAGTAAAAGCAAAAGGCATTTTTAATTCAGAGTTCTTTGTTTGCTTTACGCGTTTTGGAGCACAGCTCCTTGATCACAGGCTGCCAGGGTGCACGCAGACATACTGAAAGGCACAACTTCTCAGCACATTTCAATTGACCTTTAGTAGGTCAACGCGTAAGGCAAACAAAGAACTCTGAATTAAAAATGCCTTTTGCTTTTACTAGATCTGCTGTGGAGTGCGTCTTTGAAGTGGGGACACATTGATGAACATATAAATATATATATATATTTTTATTTTTTATTTTTTTTACCTGCCTATATCTTTGGCGCAGTTTGACGAATCTTCAAGAAATTTTCCCAAAAAAGCTTGCCGCCGCATGGAAAGTTTTGGGTGATCCGTCAAGCGGGGTCTGATAAAAAGAGAGGGTCAAAAAAGTTTCTTTTCCAGTGTTAATTCCTATAGGAGTTTTGAACACAACTACAGCCTGAACCGCTGGACAGAATTACACCGAATTTGGCAGAAAGGTAGCTTTAGTTACGTGGATCACGTTTTCAGTTATTTGGTGTAAATCCATTCCAGTAGCTGTCGAGAAATTAAAGGCAATTCAAATTTGTATATATACGATAGTGAAGCCTTCGGAAATAAGGAAAAGCTCGTGCAGAGATTTGCAGAGCTCTGATTGGCTGCCAACACTTCAACCAGAGAGTGTTGGGAGCCATCTTGGGACTCGGCTTCAGCTAAGTCCCAAAACAGAACGTGAAAATAAAGGAAAGGGGGACCGGGTTGGTCTGGGGGTCCAAGAGGGACCCCAGCAGGGCAATTTTTTTTAAAGAATTCTCGCAAATTTGAGGCAAAAAAATTAAAAACAACACAAGTGAATAAGTGCGGTCAATGCTTACATTTTTAATGGCACTCGGAAGCATGCTACAGCAGCCGTGTTCCCCATGGAGAAATCCCACACAGCTGCAAACATCTTGGATAACTTTAACAACAAGGTATTTGAATGGCTGCGACCCGGAGGGCTTAACGATTAAGAGGCTGAATGGCCGGGCCATGCGGCCATTCACAGGCCTGCAATAGTTGCCAGCCACTATATTTTTTTTTTGCTTAATTCACCGGGAACTTTAGCACTGACATACATTTGCACATTAAGCACTTTACTGCAACAACCAAGCACGAATTTCAACTAGTGCCTGGTCTCCATCGGTTTATGGATCTCGACGCAATTTTGCACACACAGACCCCGCTACTTGCTCTTAAGGATAGCATAATAATATATGTGCCTCATCCGAGCATACAGGCTGTGATTAACAAAGCAGTCCGCCCAATGCTTTCCTGGCTGTCATGCCTTAGGCCTCATGTCGCTCGCGCACACAGCACTTTTCTCGGCTCACCCATGTTTCTGCCTTCCGCAGGTTGAAAACCCTCCGCTGCGAACTTTGCATTTTTAGAAGTCAACTAGGTCAGAGCTCTGGCCAAGTTTACGCCCATAAATCATTAGCTGCATTTTAAAAGTTTTTTAATAGTGGTCTTTTTTACTCTTGAACTGTCATCATGGAAATGTGTTACAATATGTACTTTTACTATGAAAATGTGTATTTAGATGGACGTTTGTAATGGTTTTAATTAACTGTACAATCAAAAATTACTTACTTACTTACAGAGGGCTTAACGTTGGATTTGTTGCCATGGACAATGGCAGTAATATAGTTAAGGCCATGATAGATGGTAGCTATTTCAGGGTCCTGTGTTTGGTGCACTGCATCAACATGATTGTACAGGACTTTCTCAAAAAAGAAGACCGAGTCAGCTACTTACTGTCTACCTGCAGAAAAATCTGCACTCCTTTCAGCTATTCTTTTAAAGCCCGGAAGCAGTTGAGGATCATTCAGCGTGATAATAGAATGCCAGTTAAAGCACTCATACAGGAGGTGCCAACACGTTGGAACTCAACTTTTACATGTTGCAACGTATATTTGAGCAGTACAGATTCATCAATGAATATGTCATACAAAGAGGGGATGCAGCTGTGAAAGACATGATCATTGAGATGGACCAATGGGGCCTAGTCAAATGCCTGACAGAGATGCTGCTTCCTTTTGAGGTTTTCACACCGGAAGTCATCAAAGAAACCAGTACCATGGGCCAAGCTATCCGGTTGTTGCATATGCTACAGGAACTGCTAAAGGAGGTGTCTGAAATGTACGCTGGTGTGGACGAAAAAAAGATGTGAATGAGTTGGTGGAGAGCTTAATCTTTCCCTTGGCTGTTAATAGAAGGCTGCAAAGAGACATTGTGTAATCCAAACATTGCATCTGATCCACGATACAAACAATTACTGGCCACTTTCATTCCTTTTTCATACGGGGATGTTTCAAACTACAAGATGTGGATTGCTAAGCAAGACAGGGACCTAGAAAAAGAACATCTGGTTATTAGAGGTCCACTCCCGGGCAGATGTTCTAGGGTGCAGCCTTCATCTTCCATAGAGCCTTGAGAGCAGTGCTGTTTGCTTACAGCAACCAAAACCAACAACAAGAACATCAGCAACAACAACGGGAATAGGAGGATCAGCCCCAAAATCTGCATTTGATTGGTTCCCAAAGGCAGGGCTTAAGTTCAGTGCAGAGGAAAACGCAATAGAGGTCAAGCGAGGTGGAGCAACAATGACTATTGAGAGGATGGTCCAGGCCTATCTGGATGACCCAACAGAGGTCTATCTGGATCAAAACCCATCGGTGTATTGGTATAGGAAGAAGCACCAATGGCCAGTGGTCAGAAGGCCGGCAATAAAGTATCTGGCTTGCCTGGCAGCAGCCAGTATGTCTGCTGAGCATATGCTCAGTGCAGCTGGTGCAGTTGTCACAATGAGAAGGACCAGTCTCTCGCCCCAAAATGTGGAGAGATTATCCATAATCAAAATGAATCAGCACTTTATACCACTGAATTACACAATACGTGAAGTACGAGAGGAGGAGGATGAGGCTGATTGGTCAGACTCAGGTCATGGTACTGTGTTAGCTGACCAACTTCTGGCGAACCACCTGAGTTTGAGGACGAACTCTACTTCCCTGGCTATTGAGTAGGCCTGGGCCACCACTGAACTTTCTATCACTGAACTGCTTTGAAAAACCCCCCAGAAAAATGGATATAGCTAGGGGAAAATTATGTTTTTTTGTCTGTTTGTGTCTCACTGACTAATGCAGCACCACCGTTTTAGACACATGTATGGCCAAATTGGGTTTGGACCAGTGAGCAGTGAAGAAGCCACCCTTCCCCCCCTGTTCCCTACAAGGTCATGGAGAGACAATGCCTGCCTCCATTCCATGCCTATCCTTTCTTAAATCCCCTAGCAGGACTGCCCCAGAATATTTGATTTACAAGACTGGCCAATGTGTGTTTCGTGAATCAAAGAGGATTGGCAATGTACCACTGTGCTTGAATTGGAACAGGCAAGTAATTCACCCTTGAGAGATATATGAGTGATTATTGTTTGTGAGTGTTGAGATGATTCATGTAGTGGCAGACAGAGAGAGTGGGTATTTAGCTATACTTTTTAAGCTTGATTGTGATGATTACAATGTTGGTGACTTAAGGGGTGATAATTTGTTTCCTGAAGAAGATTTTTTCCATCACCTTTGACACTTAGCGAGATTTGTTTGCCGGGTTCACACTGCTTTTTTTTCTGGTTCACATCCCACAAGACCCAACCAGTCCGTTTAGCTAACAAACACAAATCTAGTCACCACAAAAGAATGACTCAATGTTTGTTATTCATCAACAGCATGACACTACAGGTCGATCTCTCTCATTTGGGTGGGGACTGTAGTCGGTACAGAGTTGGATATATTCATTACTTGGAGTCAGAAGGATGATGAAAGGACTCAGGGTGTGACTACTTCAACAACTGCCAGAAGAAGGAAGTTATCAACTTCACAGAAACCAACGTGTGATGACTCCAAGAGCCCTACTCAACCCTGTGGACTGGTGAGAGGTGCGTTGGTTACTTGATTTGGGAAATGCAATGCTGCTGAGTGTGTGTGCTGGCTGGCTCAAACTAGAAACTATGTGGTTGGGTGTGGGGCCTGTTGCTGTAGGTAACTGGAGACAGACAGGTGATGATGTCACATCATCACATTATGAATGCCCTAGGCTAAATGTTGTGATGATGATCATGACAGTTGCGAGTTTGATCAGCCAGATACATGTAGCCACTTGTCTATGATCGTTGGTTGTTGTAATTGCTCTTACTTAATTGATTGCACATCAGTCATAAAACACTTGCTCTGCCTCTGAGTCTTCTTGTTACACTCCTCATGAAGCTTACCTTCTGTCCGGCTCCTTGATTATACAATATCATTTCTGTTTTACAATCCGCAGGCCTTCTCTTCTCCCGCACAAAGTCAAAAGCACCATAACACCCATGCTTACCTTCCCGGACCGCTAAAGCCAGGTAGGAACCCAAGATTGACGGACAATCCAAGAAGAATGCAGATGCATGGCCTAATTTGGCAAGACAGTATCATTTTTCTTTTAATAATCCTTTTTTAGAACTGTGTGTGTTCGCATCACTCATACATATTATGTATTTACTATTTTTCAAACCTAGGTGACTGAGCATTTAAATTTATAATAATATAATAACTTGGGTCTCTCTGGGGTTGAAGGACAGTTTGCAATGCATTTAAGTTAACTGTGTCATAGTCATTCCTTTGTTTCCTCCCACAACAAATTGATGATGGTTGTCTGCTCATCGCCCAGATGAATATTGTCTTTGTGTAGTGTTTGTCTTTGTCACACCTTTTCCCAAAGCCCCTTTCTCATCCATTCATCAAACCCCTAGCCCCCTTCCCCTGGGCTGGGTGATTTATTGAGGTGTGACTTAATAATTTACACCATTAATTGATCACACACTTGGTGGGGCGTTTGTGGTGAAAGCAACACCAACTCAGTGCAGGATCTTCACTTCTATGACCTAAACAATAGCCCACACTAGCCCCATTTGCCCGCCCACACATAAAACGTGGTTGATATTTTGGATATAGAAGAAAATCGTTCATCAGCATCATCATTCAGGCATTGTGTTGAGTAAACGCTTAACCTTGTCTACTCCAGACTTTGAGCTCACTTCACGATTTGAGTATTTCGTAACTTTAGCTTTAATTAAAATACTAGCTTGCCACTGCTCTGAATAATTTAGTATTGCTTGTTATATGTTCACTAGCTATGCGCGCCAGCCTCAGCAGGATGCGGAAGAAGTTGTGGTCAGAAATTGAGGGGGCGGCAGCAGTAACGGAAGGTCAGTGGGCGGCCGCCAGCAGGCTTACGGCACCGGTGTTGTTGAGAGGCTGGAGGTGCTGGAGCTGGCTGGAGCCCAGGGCAGCTGCCTCATCCTGATCCTGGGCAACCAGCCATTGGTACTCTGCCCATATGGCCTCCAGCTACTGCTGCCAAACAAATGTTCAACAATGCTCTGTGCAAAACACTTGTTTAAAATGATGTAGTGGGTGGCACAGTAGCAGTACAATGCTGGTCCCCTCGCAACATTCAATTTGATTTGATGCTTAGATTCACAGCCATTAGCCTCAAATGTCTCACATAAAACTAAGGCAAATGGCGAATGCACTCACTGAAAGGAATTAGGGCAGAATAAACAGAGCACACCAGTTTAAAAAAACTGTTATTTTTTTCTTTTCAAGGATTCCATGGTAAAAACTAAACGGACACTTCATGTGGAAATAAATAAATGAATCACCTTTCATTAATAAGTAAGGCATTATGCACTATGGAGTACAAGTATTCTCTCGCTTGTTGTGCTAAATTAATGGAGGTTGATGTCCTAGTCCTACTTGTTAGTCGTACTTTGCTACTCTCTGCAGTCTGCAGCTGGAGCAGCTGTAATAAACAACTATCTTATTCCAATGGCCCTGCTCTTCTCCAAAATGCCTTTCTTTTTACCCCGACTACAAGGCAGATGAATAATGTGAATGATACACATCACATATAAAATCAATCATGGGGACATCCTGTCTGCTGTAAGTGGATGGTGGGAAAAGCGATGCACTGCAGGACAGGGAAAGGATTAAGGAACGAGATATAGATTGTATTTGGCACACTCGTCACAGACTATCCCATCTGCAAAAGTCAAGGCACTTACTTAGTCAAACTTTACTCCCTGGCCTCACCCTCCACCACACTTTATAATTATTTTTTTCCAAAAATACATGTGCTTGGCAGTAATGAAGGGAAACTTAAATTACTCTACTGCAGGTTAAGTTAGAAGGGTTAGGCTGGGTAAGTAGACGTTTTACTGATCATCATCATGTGCCTAAACTTTGGCTCGTGAGTCACTGTGGTTGACAAATTTTGAAAGGGAAAAATTTTAACAGGGGTAAATCTGTTCTGCAAGCCATGGTGAAGTATATCACTTGGGCAAAGAATGGATTTTTCACATTTTTGGTAAGGCTGGGACAGAACTTAGGAAAGAATAAAGAAGTGAAGTACTAGAAAGTGACTGAGTGGGCACTGGGAGGGAAAGGAAACAGACCTCATTTTCGCATTGCAATGCATTGAAATCTTTGTAAATGCCACATTAACTCAAGCAGATACACAATGCACAGCCATTATGAACCTTTTTTCTGCTGAGTTGCAGATAGACGAGGCAATTAACTACTCAACTCCACCTGTATCTGCTAAAGCTGGGGGTTCACGAGTCAAAGCCCTTGCAGCGAATATATTACTAATTGTCATTAAGCAAGCAATGTGACTTACCACTACCCGACCCTGCTGCTGGCGGAACCCCCCCTTCAGCCATCGCTGCCACATCTGCTCCACTGGTGCTCTCGCTGCCGGCCCTGGCACTGGTGGTCTGTGCAGCTAGAAAAAACATTACACATTTTAGCTGCCAGATACTCTTCCCCTATTATTATTCTTTTTTTTTTTAGCAAAATACACCCACAATACATCACTACAGTTCGGTTACAGTATCTTCTACCAAAATGGGCATTTTCTTGGTTGGCAATGTCTGAAAAGCCAGGTAGTCAAGCCAACCAAAATCTTTTTGTAATGGAGGGGCAGAGCTATGATGAATCTGAGTTATTGAAGTGCAATAAAGAGTTACAATAATTGGTCAATGAAGGACATATGGTCTTGGTTGGGAAATGCAATGGGGCCATCCTCCTCATACTTCCAGCCATGCTGCACTGTCATCAACTGCTGATATACTATGATAATAATATATACACAACATTGGAGGGTCCACCATGACCATGGGCACTCCCTGTTTAAGCATGAGCAAGAAGAAGAAAGCCTTCTCAACAAACATGCGTAGAATACCTTACTTGGGCATGCAGTCTTCTCAATAGAGTAAGAACCCAACCTCAAATGGGTTCTCTGAGTCTTACAGTACCACCAGTCCACAAGATATATAAGGGGAGAGGGAAAGCTTGCTGACAAAGCAGAAGAACGGAAGCTACAGACTGACTAGTACAGACAGTTTTAAGTCAAGTACGGAAACTTGAAATATAGAAAATAAGTAAATAGGATGATACAGGGATAAGAAGAATTTAAGAAACAGATAGAACAAAGAGGAGTTGGAATAAAATTAGGAGACAGGCACTGTAAAAAAGAAAAATTATTCTAAATGTGGAACGGTAAAACTTAGGGGAATAATAATACTAACAACAGGAGGACTTACTGGGGCCAGTAAAGCCATTTGCTATGGCACTTGTGAAGGCACGTAATGAAGCTGCGTACCCCAATTGGGGAATGTCCCCTGTTGCACTGCTCAATGTCCCTATTAAAAATGCTACATCAAATTCATAACAGTAAATCATGAAGCTGTTGATCAATTCAATCTGTGTTTATTTTCAATGGTGGTATTCGATATTCTTCATCCCACCAATCTTTAATAACAAATCTTCATTTCAAGAATTTCAAAAATGAAAAGCATGAATTTTCAATTTACTATCCCATCCCAATGCATTTCGGGCTGGTATAGCCCTTCGTCAGGGGATAAGTGATCTAAAAAATAATTTAAATCAGGGTCAGAGCAGATAACAGCCTATCAGCTGCTCTTAGAACGATATTTGTTAAGCGTACAATATTCCAGACACTATGAATCGTACCTCTATCCATTGATGTCAAACTGTAATAATGTGAATCAAACAGCTGGGTGAAAAAGATAGAACCTCAGTTATTATCATTCTGTAAAGAACATGAGTACACCATTGGTGGAGTATCTACAGGAATCAACGAATATAAAACAAATATCAAACACTAAAAGTTATAAGATGAATGGCACATGAATAAAGATTGACAACATCAATAGTATCGCGTGAACCAGCAAGTGAAATGAAACAGATACATGCACTCCCGTCGTTTCAAAACGTCTCCCTGTGTGAAAAAAGGTTAAATACAAAAGAACGTGAAACAACAGTGAACCAAAGTATTCAATCATAACAACTTAAACGAGAACAGAGCCCGCCTCGTGGTGAATACCAATTTGCGCGGCATGCAATTGGGGTTCGTATTACGGGACTACAGGTTTGCGCAGCATGCACCTTCACTTACGGTAAAGTTCAATCAATTGAGACGCGTCATGACGATTCCGAGCGCTTCCATTACGAAGTGGATCAGCTACACGCTGAACCGAGGTTAAGTACACCTCCGGTTCACTAAACCTGGATAAAGGCCTATCTTCAGTCGTGGGGGCCCTCTTGGAAAGGGTTGTTCTAACGTTAATCGTGCGAAAACCATGCAACTGACGAATATATTAAAAGGTGAACAAAGGACTATCTTCCAACATGGGGGCCATCTTAGACAGGTGTTATCTAGCGTCAATCGTGCAAAAGCCAAGCAAGTGACAAATATATTAAACGGTGACATGAAAGCAAAATGAAAGTAAAAAAACAACTTTAGAGTAAAAAATAGATATCAAAAGATTCCAGTAAACTATATAATAATAGGCACTGTGTGTATAACATTGACGTCTCAGTGAATATTCACTATCATGGCAGCCATTTTAGAATATGTTAAACTGCTTAGGGAAACATAAGATCCATGTAAAGAATCATGTGTGCCCTTGCAATCTGGATTTCGCAGCAACCATAGCACCGAGACCGCCCTACTCGCCGCCACAGATGACATCCGCACCCTCCTTGACCAAGGCCACACCACGGCCCTGATCCTACTTGACCTCTCCGCAGCCTTCGACACCGTCTCCCACCGCACACTCGCCGCCAGACTCCATGACGCAGGCATACGAGGAACCACCCTTGAATGGCTCCGCTCCTTCCTCACCGGCAGAACCCAAAGAATCAGACTGCCACCCTTCCTCACAGAACCCACAATGATCAACTGCGGAGTGCCCCAGGAATCATCACTCAGCCCAACACTCTTCAACATCTACATGGCCTCCCTCGCCACCATCGTCAGACAGCATGGACTCAACATAGTCTCCTACGCCGACGACACCCAACTCATCCTCTCCCTCACCAAAGACCCCGTCACCACCAGACTCAGCTTTCAGGAAGGTATGAAGGATGTCGCATCCTGGATGCGCAGCAGCGGCCTGAAGCTCAACTCAGAGAAGACAGAGGTCCTCGTCCTCGGACCCTCCCCCACTGCCTTGGACAGCACCTGTGGCCCGCCGCCCTTGGCAGCCGCCCACCCCCACCGACCACGCCCGGAACCTCGGCACCATAATCGACTCTTCCATTTCCATGACCCGCCAGGTCAAAGTCGTCACCTCCACCTGCTTCAACACCCTTCGCATCCTTCGCAAGACCTTCAAATGGATCCCCCCGAATCAAGAAAGACCATCACCCAGGCACTCATAATCAGCAGACTGGATTACGGAAATGCCCTCTGCGCCGGAATCAACAAGTCTCTACTGCAAACTGCAGACCATACAGAACACCGCAGCCAGACTCTTCCTCGGCATCCCTCGGCAGGAGCACATCACCCAACACCTGCAAGACCTCCACTGGCTCCCCGTCGAGAAGAGAACAACCTTCAAGATACTGTCCCACGCCTACAAATGCCTCCACAACACCGGACCCCAATACCTCAACGAGAGAATCTCCTTCCACATACCCAAGAGAAACCTCCGATCTGCCAACCTCGCCCTCGCCGAACTCACGCGCATCCGCAGAGCCAGAACGGGCAGAAGGGTCTTCTCCTACATCGCGGCCAAGACCAAGAAAAAGCTCCCGGTCGACATCAGATGTGCTCCCTCTCTGAACACCTTCAGGAAGACTCTCAAGACCTGCCTCTTCTACTGAACGGAGCTGCTTACCCCCCCCCCCAGCGCCTTGAGACCCTCACGGGTGAGTAGCGCTCTTACAACTCCCTGATTGATTGATTGATATATTACTAATTGTCATTAAGCAAGCAATGTGAAATACCCTTGCCCGACCCTGCTGCCGCCGGGACCCCCCCCCTTCAGCTGTGACTGCCACATCTGCTCCGCTGGCCCTCTCGCTGTCGGCCCCGGCACTGGTGGTCTGTGCAGCTAGAAAAAGCATTACACATTTTAGCTGCCAGATACTCCTCCCCTATTATTATTCTTTTTTTAGCAAAATACATCCACAATACATCACTACAGTTCGGTTACAGTATCTTCTACCAAAATATCACATTGGGTATTTTCTTGGTTGGCAATGTCGGAAAAGCCAGGTAGTCAAGCCAACCAAAATCTTTTTGTAATGGAGGGGCAGAGCTATGACGAATCTGAGTTATTGAAGCGCAATGAAGGGTTGCAATAATTGGTCAATGAAGGACATATGGTCTTGGTTGGCAAATGCAATGGGGGCCATCCTCCTCATACTTCCAGCCATGCTGCACTGTCATCAACTGCTGGTATACTATGATAATAATACATACACAACATATGGGGGGTCCACCATGATCATGGGCACTCCCTGTTTAAGCATGAGCAAGAAGAAGAAAGCCTTCTCAACAAACATGCGTAGAATACCTTACTTGGGCTTGCAGTCTTCTCAATAGAGTGAGTACCCAACCTAAAACGGGTTCTCTGAGTCTTACAGTACCACCAGTCCACAAGATGTATAAGGGGAGAGGGAAAGCTTACTGACAAAGCAGAAGAACGGAAGCTACAGACTGACTAGTAAAGACAGTTTGAAGTCAAGTACGGAAACTTGAAATATAGAAAATAAGTAAATAGGATAATGCAGGGATAAGAAGAATTTAAGAAACAGATAGAACGAAGAGGAGTTGGAATAAAATTAGGAGACAAATAATAATAATAATATTAACAACAGGAGGACTTACTGGGGCCAGTAGAGCCTTCTGTTGTGGCACTTGTGGAGGCACCTCCGGCTACCTCACCCACCTCGGTGGTTCTTGCCCCTGGATGCTGATGTAAGAAATAAAGAAAAGAAAACACATAAAACTATCGGTACAGTTTATAATCTCCCCAAAAATATTTTGATAGGGAACGGCAAATGCAGTAACATTGAACTTTTCTAAATTAGATCGCCTATAGTACTAGTATCTTGGACCTATTCCTAATTTCCTAAACCTAACCCTATTCCAAATTTCCTAAACTAAATTTTGGAACTAGTAATAAATAGCAATGAATGATCTTTGCTTCTCATCTCATTCTCAATCTCTCAACCCACTTTGACGGGCCAACTAAGTCTGCATTTATTTCCGTGCATAGATGCATGCATACTACACATCACTGGGAAATTGCTTGGGGTTGGGACTGTATGAGCTACAAAAAAAAGGCAGTAAGGCACACAGAAGTGAGAGAATGCTAACTCGCTAGTACTAATTACTACCTCTATCCTAATAACAGGACAGAGGAGTCTCTGCATGATTTCTTAAATAATCAGCGAGCGCCAACAAGTAGGATCAGGTAGTGCTGAGCACCTGGCTACATGATGATCACATATTATTTGCAACATAAACTTAACATACCTCTGAGTGTGAGCAGCATGCTTTCTATTTGGGAAAAAAATATTAGAACACAACAAATAAATAATTATTACTCACCAAGCCCTGCAACCTCAATGGCCAGCAGATCGAGCAGGTCCTGTTTCCTGCCCAGGATGTCGGCCCACCGGTGCATTAGCTGTTTTTGGGTGCGCCAGAGCCCAGAGCTGCGGTGCATAACCCAGCGCGACCTCTCTGAGCACTTCCGATGCCCTCGGAGGCTGTACCCACTGCTAGGCCTGTTGCCAAGGTGGATGCGAGGTGGCGCTGGATATAAAAAACTAGCCCAGCCACCTCCACCTCTGAAATAATGGTGAGGGGCTGCACCCCTTCGTGTCGCCACCGACTGCAAGGTAGACAGCTGGTGCTATGGGTGGTTTGGAGGGGCCTGGACCTCCCCTGCTCTGCCATGGAACTGCATCGAAGGAAGAGAAGATAAGAATAGAAACAGGAAAAGGAAGGAAGAAAGGAAGGAAGGAAGGAAGGAAGGAAGGAAGGAAGGAAGGAAGGAAGGAAGGAAGGAAGGAAGGAAGGAAGGAAGGAAGGAAGGAAGGAAGGAAGGAAGGAAAAAATAGGAGTAAGTAAAGCGAAAAATGAAAAAAGTACAAAAGTCATGAAAAAAAAAAAAAAAAAACATAAATTACACAAGCACAAAGACACACAGTAATATAACAAATAAAAATGAGGGTAGATAGGTTTGATGAGGGGATTAAAGAGATTAAGGAAGGATTGAAAATAAGGCCCTTGCACCATAAACAGAGCAAAAACAAGATGGCCGCACCCATGTGTACCGTGTGGTGCCATTCAAGTGCAATTTCCAGTGTGAGAAGGCATGTCATCTATGATATAAAACATACCGCAAACGGGTGCTGCGAGCAGCTCCGCCCTCTCGCAGAACTCAGCGTAGCGAAGCTGAGTTTTTTTGTCACTTCGTTGAGCTCTGCGTAGTGTGACTATGCAAACTCTGCCCGGGCCTACTACTGACATATCAACACAGACACTTGGGTACCCACTCACAGACTCAGGCACTCACACACCTACTGACAGACACACTCAGACACTCATACACCCACTCACAGATGCACTCAGACACTCAAGCACCCACTCACTGACCCACACAGCCATTCACAGACCCATTCAGACACTCATGCACCCACTCACAGACCCACTCAGACACATGCAGCCACTCACAAACCCACTCAGACACTCATGCACCTACTCACAGACCAATACAGCCACTCACACAGCCACTCACAGACTCACTCAGAGACTTATACACCCACTCACAGACCCACTCAGACACTCATGTCCTCACTCACAGACTGACTCACACACTCATGGAGGCACTTGCAAACTCACTCAGACACTCTCACACTTACTCACAGAGCTACTAAGACACTCACTCAGACACCCATGCACTCACTCAGACACCCACTCATACATGCCACTCCACTCCACAACATGTCACTCCACTCTACAACACTCCAATTTATGCCTCTCCACTCAGACACTCATGCACCCACTCACACACTTAAGCAGCCACTCCCAGTCCCATACAGACACTCACACACCCACTCACACACCTATTGAGACACTCATGCACTCCCTCACACACCCACTGAGACACACATGCACTCACTCCCTTACAACGGTTACAGGTTACAGTTAGGAAATAAAATGTAAAAAACATAGAAATTCACCAAGCAAATTCAAAGGCTACACGGGCGTTAAATTCACTGGAAAAAAACAAAGGTTACTGGGACAGTGAAATTCAGCAGTTATAGCCTGAGCCAAGTATAACGCCCCACAATTCACTGTTTATGACTTCACATATTACATCACTCATGACATGGTCAGTGACATTACTGATGACAATTCTGATGACATCTCAAATGATATCACTCATGACATCACTGATGACATCATCCACAGAACCAACCACACGCCCACTCACACCCCATACAACCTCTCATATACCCATTCCCACTCCCACACAACCACTCACATAGCCATTCACAGACCCATACAAGTGCTCACACACCCACTCACTGATTAATAGAGCCACTCACACATCCACTCACTCATACAGCCACTCACACAACCACTAACTCACCCATACATCCACTCATGCACTCACTCACCCATACAGTCACTCACACATCCAGTCATACAGATAGACACTAACTCACCCCCTCATACACACATACAGCCACTCACACACTGTCAGTCAACCATGCAGCTACTCACACACCCACTCACTCATACAGTCACTCATATAGCCACTCACTCGTCCATATGTTACTCACACAGCCACTCACTTACTCATGCAGATACTAATACATGTACTCACTCACCTATACAGTCACTGACACAAGCACACACCCACCCATACAGCCACTCTCACATTCACTCACTCAACCGTACAGTCACTTACACACCCACTCACTCACCTATACACCACATATGCACTCATTCACATATACAGCCACTCACACAGCCATGCACACAGCCACTCACTCCTCCATACAGCCACTCACTCACTCATACAACCACTCACACACCCATAGAGCCACTCAGACATCTACTCACACATGGATACACACAGTCACAGATCCACTCACATAATATGTGTTACAAATAGTATTACGTATTAGTAGTACACAAACTATACTCATTTAACTTTTGTAGTATTTTAGTATATATCTTTAACACTCAGAAACTTTTAGAAAACACTGACAATCACTGGATGATGTCATCAATAATGTCAACTGTGTTGTCATTTGAGATGTCATCAGCGATGACAACAGTGATGTCACTGACCATGTCATGAGTGATGTAATATGTGAGGTCATAAGCAGTGCATTTCAGGGCCTAAGTTATAGTCAGGAAGGTAACTAAAACTGCTGAATTTCACTGGTTTTGTACAAGTGAAATCTGAGCCTAACTGTAACGTTCCTGTAACCTTTGGTTGTGTCAGTGAATTCCTATGGTTTTTTAATTCTATTTCCTGTCTATAATGTCCCTGTATCCTTTGGATTGCTCAGTGAATATATATATATATACATAAACTCCAATCTCCAGTTCTCCAGTTCTCCAATATAACCGGACATCGACACTGCAGACTCGGTCATAGGTTCCGCACTCTATTTATTTATTTATTGCACGCTGTTACGCGTTTCGGCAGTATCTCCTGCCTTGCTCATAGATATATAGCCGCTCCAAATTCCTCCCAAAATTACCCAAGGAAGACAGCACTCGCGGGGGCAGGTTTCAAAGTTTATTTAGCGAACCACAGGCACAGACGCGTTTCGGCAACAGCCTTTGTCGATATATATATATATATATATTTATATATATATATACACTAAAGGTTAAAGGGATGCTATAGTTAGGTCAAAATGTCAGGTAAAACATACCGTTTTAAATTAGTAAAATCACTGAAATTCACCAGCTACAGTTATCTCAAGTAACCAGAACTTATGCCCCCACCATGCACTGTGTTGTCATCAATAATGTAATTTCAGATGTTGTAGTCATAATATAAATGATGTCATAGAACATGTCATGAGTGATGTAATATGGGAGATGATTAGCAGGGCATGGTGAGGGCATGAGTTATAGCTGCTTGAGGCTTCTTTCCTTTGCTTCCACCAGCGCGGAAGAACCTTATTTCCATGTTCCAGCCCGTCTGGAGTAGAGTTGTGTTTCCTGCCTGGGAGAGTGCGGGCAGGGGATAAAGTTTATATTCCTTGCCCCCACTCTCCCGGGCAGGGAACACAGCTGTGTCCTGAGGGGTGAGGTCCCTAAGATACTCCACTACTCATCGGGCCCCAGGGATGGGGTCCGCCAGGGCTGGTGAAAGGCCAGATGCCCCTGCTCAAATGTAAAACTCAGGCCTCTAAGAGGCTAGGGTTGATGGGGTGCATGCCCCCTTTCCCCTAAAAAAAATAATTGCCCTCAGGGGATGGAGTCACCTGGGCCTTTATGAGGCTTGGTAAGGGGGGGCCGCACACCTCCCTCCTCTAAATTAAAAATCGGCCCCAGGATATGGGGTCCCCAAACCAATGTATGACTCTATGTCACACTACTTTAACACACTGTACAAGTCGCCAGTCCACTCTATGCCACTACACTCCACAACACTCTACTCCAGTCTGTGCCCCTCCACTATATGCTATTCTACTCCACTCCAGAACATTCTATGACATGCCACTCCAATGCATGACACTCCACTTCACTCTAGGACATGCGACTCCACTCCGCAAGACACCATTCCACTCCACTCTATGACACTCCACACCACTTCACTTTACAACACGCCACTCCGCTCTACGACACATCACTCCACTGCACGCCATTCCAGTGTATGCCACTCCACTCTACGCCACTCCACTCTATGCCAATCCACTCTACACAGTGACCCTCTATGCCACAAAACTATACACCACAACTCTCTATGACACACACTGCAACACTCCACGCCACTCCACTCTACCATATACCACTGCACTGTATGAAAGTGCGGCCCACTGTATAATACTACACGCCAGTGTACTGTGATATGCTACTCCACTGTACGACAGGCCACTCTACTCTACAACACTCCAATTTATGCCTCTCCACTCTAAAACACTCAATGACACACCACTCTCTGACATGCCGCTACACTCTACGCCACTCCAATCGACTCTATGACACATCATCCAATACATGCTACTCCACTCTAACCTACTCCATTCCACAGCACTCCACTCTACGCTATTCATCTCTATTCCACTCCACTCTACGCTATTCCACTCTACGCCACTCCACTGAATGCCCTCCACTCTACAGCTTTCCACTCTATGCCACTCCACTCTATGCTATTTCACTCTGCACCACTCCACTCTGTACCACTCTATGCCACTCCCTGTACTCTACCACACGCCACTCCACTCAATTCCGCTCCACTGTACATTATTCCAGTCTACGTTCTCCACTTCACTCTATGCCAAGACACTGTACACCACGACACTCTATGTCACAACACTGTATGCCATTCGACTGTACACCACAAAACTCTACCCCATGACACTATACTCCATGATACTCTATCATACGGCACTCTACGACAGCACACTGTACGACACTGCACTCTATGCCACTACATTCTATGCCAGTGGTTCCCAACCTTTTTTAAATTACGGCTCCCTTGACCTATTGGCTGTTGGCCGTGGCTCCCCATTATGTTACTTTTTATTTGCAGGTGGGGGGATGTAAGCCTGGCCTTGGGAGTACTTCCATTTTTCTCCCTGAAAAATTGGGATGAAGTCGATTAAGGTATTATATCATACGGCCTCCCTCTGGCCTGCAGCCCCCACATTGGCAGCAGTGTGCACATTCATGGAGGCAGGTGCTGGAGGCCCTTCCCTCCAGCCTTTGCTGGACACTGTGTGCCAGTGGTGCTCCTACAGCGTCTCAGAGATGAGGTGTTTACTTTTGGCCTCCTCTCTGTATGTCTGCAGTGTGCACATCGTGTGCACGTGGAGTGGTGGCCATCCTGGGCCTGCTCTTGCTTCTCCACTGAAGCTCACTCAGTATGCCAGCAGTCTCATTCTACATCCTGGTGTGAAGGGATTCACCTTGTACTTGCCGCTCCGTCTCCCCTCAAGCCCCATCAGTTTGTCCAAGGAAGGAGTGGGTCATCTTGGAATTGCTGACCCGTGTAACCTCTATCCCCTTCAAGTGCCAGTAGCACTTACTCAATGACGCAGCAGGAGGGGGCTTACCTTGGGCCCGCTGTCACTCTCCCCTCTACTATTATCCATCACAATTTTCTTTAAACAGCTTTTATGATTCTAGCTTGTTTTATGTTGATAAAGTGATCATGTTTTAATGTAACTGACCCATCTTAACAGTATCACTATCAGTCCAAATTTCAACTATGTATATATTACATGTATAAAGCAATGTGCCTGTTATGCACTCAAAAATCCATACAAACACAGACATACAAAAAGAAATACCAAACCACAATCATCCATGTCCACCTGTGTTACATAACGTGCATTGCAAAAAAAGTCAGATCTATTTGCTTCTTAGAATATGTTTGTTATTAATTGCAGATCCAAAGCATGCTCTTAAGTCTGAGCAGGGCAATGCGATTGTGTGCTATAAAAAAAAAGCCTAAAAGAAACAGCATATGAAGATACGTCGAGTGTCACTAACTGGGAGTCAAATTTGGATTGCTGCAAGTAGTTGGTTTCAAGGTGTGGCTACAAATAACGGACAGCTTACAAACAGCTTATATGCTGGGTTGAAGCAGTCCACTGATGCAAGAAACTCTAATTCTTGCTCGTGGGAAAACATTTTTTTGTATTCTAAGATCTTGGTATCTCCTCGCTTTAGCACTGCAGAGAAAATGTACACAACTCTTCAGAAAGTCACTAATAATCTGATTAAATGTAATTGCTACCAACACAGGATGAGATGAAGCAACTTGTGTTTACAAAATCACTGCCTGCAGGCTCCACACACTTGGTAACAGCAAACACGTAGCAAGTAAAGGGCTTCCACGTTGCTCCTTTCCTCCTTTCCTCCGGACTAATAAAACAGTGAGGCACCTTTGAGCACACACACTCTTACCTTTGCAAGTCAGCTGCCTCGGCCATGCTATCCGTGCTGGGCACGGCCGTTAAGCTGACCTTTGTGGACTACCTCTGGCTGATCTGGCAGTGGCTCTCCTGATGGCACAACTTCTGCATTGGAGCGTCAGCACTGCCTACTTCCGGGCCCTGCACTGTCTTGCTGCGCCGCTTTAACCTACTAAAGTGGTCAGTACGCCGGAAGGAAAAGTTTGAACTGCAGACAGCAAGGTTCAAGTTAGGTCGAAGAGCAAAGTAGCAGCGACGTAAAAGGAAGGGCTTAGTGCAGTGCCAAATTGGTGTTCATCTGTTTGCGGCACCCCTGGCTAGTTTTAACGGCGCACAGGGGCCCCCCAGCACACAGATTGGGAACCACTGCTCTATGCCACTCCAGTCTATTCTGCTCTACAACACTCTACTCTACACCCCACCAAGCTCTACTCCACTCTGTGTCACTCTAATTTAAAACACTCTACTCCAGTCTATGCCACTGTACATCACTCTACTCCACTCTATGGCACTCTACTGTATGATGTGCCACTCCACTCTATGACACTTCACTCCATGCTACGCTATGCCACTACACTCAATTCCACTACATTTTACTCCACTGTATGACAGTTTACCCCACTCTAAGCCAGTGCTTAATTTGTAAAAAAAAAAAGAAGTGCCAGCATCCCCATCAGGAGGTCACCACAGCTTGCACGACCCTTTGGCACTGCCAGCACTGCCAATGACAGTGCCTACAAAGGTACTAACGATTCCACCACTCCAATTGTTATATTTCAGACTGTTCGAGGGCCCCAAAACTATAAGAATGACTTGGGTGGCTGGTATTAGTTGTTTTTAATGTATATTGAATTAATAAACAACTGTTGTTCTGATGATCTTTTAATTCTACAAACATTGCCCCCAAGTAGCAGCTATCATAAGTGTCGGTGTTAACAATTAAGTGCCAGTGCCGAGCAAATTAAGCACTGCTCTGTACCACTCTACAACACTCCACTCTACACAGTTCCCCTCTATGAGACTCTACTCCACTCTACTCCACTCCATTCTACAACACTCTACTACACTCTTTGTCACTGTACGACACACTACTCAACTCGATGTCCCTACACTCCACTCTACAACACTCTGCTTCACTCTACACCACTTTATGACACTCTACTCTACTCTATGCCACTTTACAACACTCTACTTGACTCTATGACACTCGATGCAACTCCCTCTATGCCACTCCACTCCACTTTACTCCACTCTACTCCATGATACACTACTCCACTCTATACCACTCCACTCTGTGATGCTCCATGCCACTTGCATCTATGCCACTCTGCTCTCCTCCACTCTACGACACTTTCCAACACTTCAATGTACGACTCGCCACTCCACTTTATGACACTTTACTCAACTCTATGCTATGCCACTCCACTCTACTCCTCGCCACTCTACTCTATGATGGATGTATGAAGGAACCCCACATGCATTTAACATGCATGCATTTACAACACAGTCTCTACCCCAACTGCGAAGTTCCAAAGCTTTCCTTTACCATGCAAGTCATTACAACGACTTGTCTTAGGGGGCGCTGAACTTTGGAATAGTATAACTCACTATTCCAACTCCAGTCTATGCACCAGCAGGGAAGGTGTTGGACCACATGGTAACGTCGCAGTTGGTATAGTGATTGTGTTGTGTAGGCAGATCATGGTAATCACTGTGTGGTAAAGGATGTTCCCCCTCTATGACACTCCATTCCACTCTTTGACACTTTACTCCATTCTACACCGCTCCATTCTAAAACATTGCACTGCACTCTATGCAACTCCACTATACAACACTCTACTACACTGTATGCCAGACTACAACACTGAACTCCACTCTACTATGCTCTACTGTGTGACATGTGACTTTACAACACTCAAGTCTACTCTATGCCACTGCACTCTACCCTACTTTATGTCCCTCCACTCGACACCACTCTATGCCGCTGTATGACACTGTACTCCAGTGTAGGACACTCTATACAACTCCTTCTACGCCACTACATGCTACTTTCATCCACTATACTCTATGACACAGTACTGCACTGTACTCCACTAGTCCACTTTATGCCACTCCACTGCAACACAGTGTACAGTACGCCACTCTATGACATGCCACTCCTTTGCACTCCACAAGATGCCGCTCAACTCTATCACGCTCCACCCTACAACACTCTACTCCACTTTATGCCCATCCACTCTTCGTCAATCTACTCCACTATGCAACACTGTACAACATGCCACTCTATAACACACCACTCCACTGTACTGTAGAACTTGTCACTCCACTGTATGCCACTGCACGCTACTACACTGTACTCTAATGTATGCCCCTAAAATCTACGCCACTCTAGTCTACTATGCAACAGTGTACTACACGCCATTCCACACCACTTTATGACATAGCAGTCCAATTCGGGTTGGACTGTCCCCTTGGGGAACAGGGTCAAGAGTCAAGACTGACTTGCATATGGCTGGGTCTGAACTGGAATGGGACGAATATGCCCAGACGTGGGTCCCGTGCTCTCCATGCCACTGGAGTCAAGCTAGCCTGGCTGATCAGGGGTGATGCCCCGAAACCGGTCCCAGGATGCTTGTTTCCAATCCAGGGAGGACCTGGCCTGGTAGTTTGGGGGAACAGGGTCAAGACTAATTTGAATATGGCTGGGTCTGAACCGGAATGGCATGGGGAGCAGAAAAACTATGGATTTAGGCCCAGATCTCTGTACTAGAGTGAATGTTTCACAATGTGCAGCATTCTGTCCATCAATTGTTCTTTTTGCATTTGTCGCCCTGAGTGGGATGGGTATGGCCAGACTTGGGTCCAGTGCTCTGCCTGCCACTGGAGTCAAGCTAGCCTGGCTTATGAGGGGTGATGCCCCGAAATCGGTCCCAGGATGCTTGTTTCAAGTCCAGGAAGGACTTGGCCTGGCAGTTCAGGCTGGACTGTTCCCATGGGGAACAGGGTCAAGACTGATTTGCATATGGATGGGTCTGAACTGGAGTAACATGGGGAGCAAAAAACGATGGATTTGGCCCAGATCTCTGTACTGGGGTGAATGTTTGACATTGTGCAGCATTCTGTCCATCAATTGTTCTTTTTGCAACTGTATGACATGCCACTCCAATGTATCACACACACCTCCACTCTACCATGTGACACTCCACTGTACAACACTCCACCCCACTCCACTATATGACATGCCACTCCACTCTGCAACATGCCACTACACCCCTCCACTCTAAGGCACTCAACTGGTGCTTTCTTCACCTGAATGTTCATTGTCGGTCACATCCGATTCAGAAATCTCAGTGCGTTCTGGATGTGTCATTGTCTTTTTATCTGTCAACTCCCTTCTTGGACCGTCAAACATTCAGGTGAAGAAAGCACCAGTTCCCTGGTGGATCAAAGTAAGAAGACTCCTTTTCACGAGGAGTTCCACCTCATACGCCAGTCTTGGCTAAGGGGAGGGAAAAGCAAACCACCAAAGGCAAAACCACTGAAAGACAAGAAGGGGGTGGTGGCACCAGAGGAAACAACATGTCACCACGGATTACGAGAAGCAGGAAGGTGAACAAATGGAAACAGCCACAGAAAATGTAACTATCATTAATTTAACCCCCAAAAAGTTAACGAACGCGGAAGAGTCGGTGCTAAAATTGGGACTAACTTTTTGCCCACAGAACAAACTAGAATATACCCAGACAAGGATCGATCTTTTCAAATTTACAAGGAAGCTCAAATTACACAAATTCTTCAAATTGAAGGCATCAGCCATGAAAGTAAGGAAAACACAAACCAAAACCATACCAATGGATATCCTAACAGGGAAAGATCTTGCAACACTGGAGACCCTTGAAAGTTTACAGACAGGGGAAGAAGGAAATACAGCAACCACCATGGATATGGCACAGAGAACTGCTGTAGTTGGGATCGAACAGAAAAGCGCTAGAAGTCCTTTTAAACCAGCAACACAGTTTTTACCTCAAATGTCTACGGACGCAATTGATTTCTTTGCGGAAGCTGTGACTAAGGATCTCTTATGTCTAAGATCAAGGAAAACTGGACGGAAAAGTGTGAATAATATCATTTTGGAGTGTTA